>JAMPIQ010000001.1:5647578-6247578 GCA_024699855.1 Aphelenchoides besseyi | reverse complement strand
CGAACGCTGTGATCGTTGAGGCCAATTAACGACTGTGGAATTTAGATCCGATTTTGACATCGGGAACTTGCAAATGTTAAGATCAATAGCTGTGTTGAAAGTCGATTTCTACTCTCGCAGAACAGACTGCTTTGTAACTTCAAAATTAAAAAAATATGTTTTACAGAGCATGAAAATGTTTTAGTGGCATGACTATTACTTCAACGGATATTAGCGGAGTGGAAAAGGTTGGAGTTAATAGTTTAACCGAATATCTGAAATTGCTGGTTTTGAAAAACGACTCACCGAAACTTGAACAACTGTCTCTTGGTTTCTGTTTGTTGGAGCTCTAATTTGGTTAATTCAAAGACCTTGTAAACCGTGTTGATTTCGTCACTGAATCGCGAAGAAGATTTTATGTTCGCTTGGAAACGGGTTTAAGAAGGTGTACGGTTGCTGATTTGTTTTCTATCAATTCTATCAACGTCACTTTTCATGATCTTGTCTTATGTAGTCTATCAATTCTCGACAAAATCGTGTCGCCATATCGATGGTAGCTTGTTGATTCTTCAGAACATTTGACTTATAACTTGTAGATACTCATTGATTAATGCAACTTTCTGTTGTATTCATTTACAGGTTGTGTTGTGATGGGCAACTCACAAAGCTGATGATATCGTTTTCTTTTGGCTTAGTTGGAAATGCGGTTGGGATTAACGTCAGAGATGTGATTAGATGGTTAAATCTTGTTGCAAGCTGAGGCTTGATTTTCACATGGAAATAGCAATCAGTTTTGCAGGCTTGTCAAGATACGGTTGTCATAGTCGTTGATCGTGTGGTATTAGAAGTTGACAACGACAAAGACTAAAGCTTTTCATTCAAGATTATTGTTCGAGTGCGATCAATGGAAAGTTGTGTGATCTAAGTGTTCCCAATTGTTAAGAAAAATCGAATGTTGTATTGTGAATTTGGAAGACTCGAACTAAAGTGCTGGAAGGCTGGTAATGTGAAAAGTTGGAAATGGACATTGCTTTGGTGGATAAAAAGATTGTGATAGTCGATGGATATGATTTCTAATTTAATGGTTTTGCATCGCTGTAACCGTGAGTTTAGATGCAAGACCCAACAAAGATGATGAACGAACGAGATTGGTTAGTTGATATGTTGAGTTGAGATAAACGTGCCTATTAGAATGTTTCGTTGAGAATGAAACAAAAAGAGATTGGTGATAGTTGGTTTAATCAGTTGTGATCGCCATTCATTGACAAATGGGTTGGTAATTAGTAGAAGAAGGTTGTTTTTGGTTGGTTAAAACGAAATGTTATCGGAATTGAAAGAGTCCAAAGTCGCTGTTTTGATGCTGCCAATAACCATTAGATTTGTGCTACGGGTTTTGACATTCGATTCTGTAGAAAGAAGATTTGAATGCCAGCCGATGAAGAGGTTTTGGGTTTGGTCGTTAGCAAATTAGCTCGTAGTTGTAATACGTTATTGGTTTTGAATGAGAATTGGAAGAGTGAAGAGATGTAGTGATAATTTGAGAGCAAGCGAAATTCTTGATAGATAGGTTTGATAGTTGTCTGGAGTCTGTCTATTGTGTTTGGTATCGCAAGAGTAGATGATTAATTTTTGAGATAAAAGAATATGTTTCGGAAGTTGAGCGTGTATTATTTGAATAGACGACATCGATCGTTTTTGCTGAATTGGAAGGGAGGCACCTCAAGGAGGGGCACCACTGATTCACTTGTGTATATAAAGTTGTTAATAAAAAGATGCGTTGTTCCCATCAAAACCTCTAGGTGTCGAATGACGTCTGAAGATACTACGTTTACTCGTCATTTAGAGTCAACTTCAGGAGATTGTTTCATCGACTTCTACTCGTTCACAAGAAGTTTTTGTTTATTTCGCGGTAAAACGACAGAAAAAAGAACGGGAAACAAATGATTGAATGGCAGCGATCAGTGAAAGAAACGGTTGAAATGCGGACCGACGACGTCAAGCACTTCATACGATGTCCGGAATACCTTCGAACTGCAAAACGGACGGAAATAAGCAATCGACCTTCCAAACTCACAGTTGCAGCTGAGTCATGCTTTGGACGAACGTACTATAAACAGGCAGAGTAAACTTCCGTCTAAGAACTCACTTTGCGTCTCAGGTTCGCGATGTTCTTCGAAATCGGCTGCAATTGGTCCGCTGGAGCATTAACGAGAACCGCAAGACTTCCTTGCGGCACATCTGCAACGGTCGATGCTCCTTCTACTGAAATTACTCACCGTTGTTCACGTTTGCGGCTTGCGGATTCTCGTGCGACTGAAAGCAAATTGATCAGAAGCTTCGTTCTGCGACTCCTACCGGTGCATTCACTCCGTTTTTTCGCACTTCACCCGTCAACACAGCATCCGTTCCCGCCTTTTTTCCGCCGTCTTTCTGGTCTCCATCCTTCTTTCCTGATGCTTGAGTTCCGGTGGCCGACTTTTCAGTTGCCTTCGAGTCGACCGTTTTGTCCAGCTGAGCGGCTTCGGCATCGCGTCGTTTCTTTTTGTAGCGTCGATAGTACCAGATGCCTCCGCCGACAACAACAATTAGCAAAAGTGCAACTCTGAACAAGTCGATCACTTCGACTAAACCCCTTCCAACTTACCCACATCCGATGCAAGTCCACAAACGCCAGCCCGAAACACCCCATTGCGATTCTTCGTGAACTCCAGCGAAGACAGTCGCACCATCCTGAAATCAAAGCCACTATTCTGTGTAATTGTCAGAACCTTACGAGTCTGATTTGGAGACCCGAGATCTCCTCGCCCGTTTCAACCTTGAAGTCAACGATATTGTTCTTGGCCGACTTAAACGACGCACACGGATACGTCTTCGCGTCAGAGTCCTTTCCAACGACGATTCCGCTGCTGCTGACCTTCACTGGGACCGGGAAGTAGAAAAATGCATTGGGATCTGAAAAACAAAACTCTTTTACCTTATCAGAAAAACCTTACATGTAAACTGCAAAGATGATTTCTGGTTTGATGCGCTGTACACCAAATCGCACTTGAAGTCACAACCGCCAACGACGAGTTTTATTGTTCTAAACAGAACGATAATCTCACACCAATGCTTTAAAACAAACTTTCCAGAATCCTTCTGATCATACTGCATGTTGAACTTGAGCTCACTGCCATTGAATTTGAGTTTGACGGCTCCGTTGTCGCACTTGCCGAGGTCGATGCTGAAAACACGGGATAATCAGTTGGGACGAAACTCGAAACTCACGTCGTCTCTCCCGCATCGACTTGACACCCGGCCATCGCCATACGAGAAAGAAGGCCAACGACCTTGAACAAGAACAACAAACGAAGCATCGGAGGATCGAAAAAGTCAAGGAACAAGACGGAAACCAGAGATCGCAGCGATTGACCGAAACCGAAGAATCGAGCTCCGAAGTCAACTTTTCGCATAAAATTAACGTGCTTGAAGCTAATTTCTACTCTGAATCACTAATTTTTGAATGTTTGAATTCACTGACCATCTTTGTCTTGGAAAGAAACGTCGCACAGAACAGAAAGGTTTGACGATTGAGGCTCGTGTAATTCACCGCTTCAGTTGAGACAGCAAACTCACAGTCCTTCATTTCGATGGTTGCTGTAAGGTTTTGTATTCTCCTTACAATAAAACCGAATAAATCTACTTAGGTAATAGAGAAGTTTATTTAAGTGATGGACAAAAATAAAGTACACAACTACACTTGATGAAGAAAAAAGGTCGAAGTAAGAGTTGAGTGGAGAGAAGATTCGTTAACGATAAATTGGAGGCGGGGTTAGGGGTGCGGCGCTCTTGAACTTGATTAAGAAGGAATTTATAACGGGACGTTACACTCCAGCCGCGGAAACTCACTTTATAGTTCTCGAAAGTTAAGAAGACGGATTCGGTTATGCGGTAGCGATAAAAAGGGTTAGTCTTAAGCTAATTGTAGTGGATTAGTTAAAATTTAAGTTAGAGATTGCTTTCAAGCGGTGCATATTCATGCAGCTCCTTCTGTAGGAGGGGTTTCGGATCCGGATGAACTGTGACCTCTCTGGTTTGTTTCAACTCGCCTGAATTGCGCATATAACGGCTCATTTTCGTGGCGATTGGTCCCTAGATTTCCCAATTCGACAAATTCCCTAGGTCGCTCCGCGCGATCGACTTGCGGTTCACGGTGGGTCACAAGATGAGATGGCTCGAAGGATGGCAGTCGCTCGTTGACCGTGCAAGGTTGATCTCCAATCAGGATAACTGGGTTATTGGCGGGTATTCTTGTAGGATGATTTTTTAATCGAAAATAGACCCATACTGTTCCCCCAAGGGTGAGTATCAAAGAAGATACTGTTACCCAAAATACCCAGAACCATTTAAGAACTTTAAGCCAAGAACCCAACACATCTTCGGTTAGTGAAGAAGAATAAATGACATTTGGATGCACATGGTCTAAGTGGACTTGGACTTCGGAATTCTTCTCCATCTCCTGAATCAATTCCTCATCGATGGGCCAGAAGTTTGCTTCGTGAATTGGTGTGTGTTTGATGATGTAGTCTGGTTGAATCGGTCTGAAGTCGATGTTCTTCGTTTTTGCGTCTCTGATAGTCTCTCGGTTGGCTGCTATTCTTCCGGTTTTTCGGTTCAGCTCATAAACGATGTCTTCGATTGTTAGGAGGACGTTGTCTCCACAATGCTCGGATTCTCTCCGATCTTCTCGGGTGATTCTCAGAGTTACGGGATCCAGGAACAACACATCGTTTATTGAATGTAGTCTTATGGGGATGCTACAATTCCCTGGACTTGGCAACAGAGTATACGCGGACCTTTCGAATTCGTGACACATTCTGATGGCAAAGATATTGTCGGATATCTTCTCAACTTCGAAATTCGATCGTTTGAGGATTCTTCGAAAGTAAGCGGTTGGTTGCTCTCTCATCAAACTGGTGATCATAGAGATTTGTTGTTGCCACACAAGACAATTCAAAGCGTTGGTGTTTCTCATAACATTTTCCAGAAAGTTAAATATAAACTGCAGATCCGAAGCTTCAGTTTTATCTACCGTTGCTTGCCGTTTAGGCCGCCTGATTAAACCTTCTTTGAGCCAATCCAAGTCCTTCTCGATATCTTCGAAGTGTTCTAACGACGGAGTCAATGACTTTTTGGACACATTGATGCTTGGGATCGCTGGATTCGGCTTAGATGGAGACACCTTCTCGTACGTTACGTTCCCTAGCACCGCTAATCCCTGATCTGTGACGACGAATCTTTTCCCGCAGTCCAATTTGGTGTTGTTGGGTTGGAATGTCAACATCATTTGCCATGATTCAATGACAATCTCTCCTCTTCCCAACATAGCGTGAGCATCTCCAATTTTGACGAACGCACACTGTTGTTCCTTCACTGGAGTCCAAATGACGGCAATATTTTTAGCAGCTTGACAGTATCCGCTGGTGTAGTGACATTCTGATAAGTCGACTAGAGGACTTGTTGCTCGTGTGTCGTTGAAATGTGAGTACACCGTAGTTGTCGATAGGATGCAATTTCGTTTGACTGCCACATTTGTGCCCATCATGAAAGTCATGAATCGATTGGGAATGTTCTTGTCGACGATGTTGACTGTTGCAAACGAGTGTCGATTCTTTTCCAACTTTCCATAACGACAAACACGTTCTCGGATCATCATTTGGCATTCAGTTTCTGTCATGTCCTCTGGCTCTCCATCGAGTTCTTCGATACGTTCAATGCCGTTCAGTTCTGTCCATTGAGTGACAGTTGAAGTTTTGAGTTTACAGATGAATCCTTCAGTTCTGTATTCTATGTGATTTGGTTTGTAAATCCCAAATTCTCTTGGCTCTTTGTGGGCATGTTCTGTTTGTCCCAAATCGCAGCTCAGTGGATCCGTTATTTTCCACAAACTAATTGCCGCGTTGGGAGGACAAACCATCGGTTTTTGTGCGATAACGAAGTTAGGAATATGAAACATTGAAACTAACATCAGAACGATTACGAGGAGAGTCGACAAATTGATTGATTGCCTCTGTAATTTCTCTTTTCGCCGCGGTCGTACCCGCTGTTCTATCGCACTTCTCTGATCG
The DNA here is from genome assembly GCA_024699855.1 of Aphelenchoides besseyi. Lineage (NCBI taxonomy): Eukaryota > Metazoa > Nematoda > Chromadorea > Rhabditida > Aphelenchoididae > Aphelenchoides > Aphelenchoides besseyi. The sequence goes on along the minus strand of JAMPIQ010000001.1, from coordinate 6,241,492 downwards.
TGCTCTTTGAAGCTCTTGATGATGTTGATGTCATTTCCGCCGATTTCCAATGGGTAGAGATGATTGACCGATCGAGTTGCTGTTCGGTGATTTGGTTGCAAAACTGTCGCTGAGCGAATGATTCCATCTTTACTCCTTTTTACGTCCACAATTCTTCCGAGTTTCCACTTGTTCTTGGGAACTTCTTCCTCTTGAATCACCACCAATTCTCCTAATTGAGGTTCTCGTTCTACTCCTTTTGATTCCTTCCGTGGGGTTCTTTCTGCCAATGTCAACAGATACTGCGTTTGCCATATCTTCCAGAAGTTTTGTAGAACAAGTTGATTTGATTCATTTACTTTCCTCAATCGTTTTTGGAGTATTCTTTGCTCGTAGTCTTCGTCTTCAAGCTCTTGTTTCGTGAGTTCCTCTTCTTCTAGTGGCGACTCTTGACCTTCTGGTCGCAAAAAGTCGACGGGTCGTAAAATTCGATGATCAGCTGGTTCGTCGGAAATGGCTGTCAACGGTCTGTTGTTGAGCGTCGATTCGATGATGGCGATTATCGTCTCGTATTCTTCGATCGTTTTCTTTGCTCTTCCGAATGAACGTTTGATAGCCTCTTTTATGCTGCGATTGAGTCGTTCATACGCTCCGCCCTGCCAAGGTGCTTTTGGAATTGTAAAATTCCACTCGATGTCATTTGTGCTATATTGCGACTTGAGAAGTTTTGATGTCAAGATGAAGTATGAAGCGTTGTCGCTGAGAAATACGTCTGGTAGACCTCTTCTGGCTATAAATCGTTGGATTGCTTTGATCACACTTTCCGTTCGCGTATTTCTTATAACTTCGAGGTGTACCGCTCTTATTTTCAGACATGTGAACAGTAGTACGTACAATTCTCCTTCTTCGTGGGATCTCAGTGGTCCCATGACATCAAGTCCTGTGGAACTGAAGGGTTTCCCTTTTCTTGTCCTCGATTCGGGAAGTGGTGCGAACATTGGTAATTCGAATGGTTTCGCATTCATTGGTTTGCATTTAATGCATCGTTTCACCGTAGACTTCACCAAACGAGTTGTGATCCAGAATTTCTTCCTCATCTCCAGAGTTACTGTGTTTGCTCCTTGATGTTGAAACATTTCATGAAACGTCAAGATGATTTTGGTGCAGATCGGTGAATCAATCGGTAGCCAAATGGGATGAATTGTTTCCCATGGTAATCCCGATTCTTCTAAACGTGTTCTAATTCGCCATAGACCTTTCTCGTCTTGGTTCATTTCGTACTTTTTGATCACTTTCTCCGTCGGTGGATATTTCTGTTGTTCTTGACGAATTATCATCTGTTCAGCTGTTGTTGTAGTCACTTCTCCATGTCTTTTCGTGAACTTGAGTACATACATTGCGATTCTGGTGAGCTTTGGCCAACTGTACTTTGTGACGTCAATTAACTCATTCCTTTTTCCGATGGGGTAGACGATTGTCGGTTGATCTTCTTTGTTGTTTCTTTCTTCTGTCATCGTCTTCTCTTCTTTCAGAATGATGAGTTCGTTGGGCCATTTGTTTTTATCCTGAATTAAGAATTCAGGACCCTTCCACCAGAGCGCTGAGTTCATCAGTTTGGACAATGGTTTTCCTCTCGTGATCAAGTCTGCTGGATTCATTTCCGTTGGCACGAAACGAAAGTTGATTTTGTTTCTCATTTCGTGAATTTCTTTCACTCGGTTGTTGACGAAAACGGATTTCGATCTTCCAGCATTAATTTGTTGTAGTGCGACTTGAGAGTCTGACCAGATGGTGACATCTTCTGAGTGGTGTATTTCCTCTTTGAGTAGTTTTGCCATTCTTATTCCGCATACTAATGCGAGTAGTTCCAGTCGTGGAATCGTCAGAATAACTTCCTTCTTCGGACTGTTTCCTTTTTTCTTCTCCATAGGTGCTAATCTGGATTTGGCAAAAATCAAATTGGAGTCCCCCTCAATTGTCAAATAGGCTGCTCCTCCATAGGCCTTTTCCGATGCATCGACAAATATGTCGAGTCTTCTTGTAGTGTTGACTTTCCCAATTTGGCGTTTGAATCTGTCGATATCTTCTGAAGTACTCAGGGGTTTCATCAGTTTTTTCCCATTCTTCAGTTAGATTGTCATCGCATTGTTCATCCCAATCGTGTCCTGTTCGCCATAGTTTTTTTGGATGAATAACTTCAAATCAATTAGCGATGGTGCAAGGAGTCCGAGTGGATCATAAATTGACGCGACAAAGCGTAGGGCTGCTCTTTTGGTGAGTGGTGCAGATGGTTTGTGCGTTGGGATTTTGATTTGCATTTCGTCTTTTTTGAAGTCCCAGTGCAATCCTAAGACCTTTTCCGTTGTCTTCTCTTGGTCTTCCACTCCCATTAACGATGTTGTTATCGTTGGATCGTTGCTGTAGATTTCACGAAGGTTAAAACATCGAGTTTTGAAGATGTCCTTCGCTTTAGCAATTTTCTGCATCAGTTCCTTTTTGTTATCTGATGTTATGACAAGATTATCAACGTAGAGTTGGCGCATAATCTCTGCTCCATTCGGGTGTCGTTCTAGTAGATGTTGTAGGGTCATCGCCAATATTGATGGTGAACAACAAACTCCGAATGGTACTCGAGCGAATCGAAAGACTTGAATGTTCTTTTCGTTGATCGGTTGATCCCACCTTTTAGGTAACAGAAATCGAACTAAGTCACGTTGATTCTCTTTGAGTCCGATTTGAAGGAACGCTTTCTCCAAATCGCCGATTGTTGCGTAACTGCCGAGGCGGAATCTCATTAGTAATCCTACCAATTTTGGAAAGTAATAGTGGGCCTTCGTGCAGTACGTCATTAACACTCAGTCCATTTTTTGGTTTGGCCGAGGCATCGTAAACGACTCTCAACTTGGTGGTCGTTTTGTGCGGTGTAACTACAGCTTGATGTGGGAGATAGGAAATCAAGCCATCCGGCTGCCTTGTAGTTACCTTTTCAATAATTCCCGCATCTTCTTGTTCTTCGAAATTTCTTCGATATTGCTCCATGAGCTCGGGACGTTTTTGAAGACTTTTCATCAGTGACATGAGTCGATGGTAAGCAATCCCGATATTGCTACTCAAATTGGATTCTTGTCCATTCCATAGCCATTCCACGAAATATCGATTGTCTCTTATCTCTAGAGTCTGTCGAAATTTGTTGATAATTTGGTTGTCAACGGTTTCGTCCTTTTCGTTCGTGAGACCAATGGCTTCTAGATCCCAAAATTTCTTCTCGACCTCTTGCTCTTGAGGTTCCTCATGTCGCAGTCTTCGAGTCACATAAGCCGCTGTAGAAGTCAAACGACTCTTCGGTTGATTGTGTTGAACAATTATGGGACCTAATGCTGTTGGAATCTCCATCCAGTTTTTATGTAACTTAGTCGAGAGAGGCATCAATTGGAAGAAGTAGTCGCTTCCAATGAGCATTTCTGGGACGATTTTCTTCTCGTTGAATTGTCCCTTTGATTTGACGATTCTCGTCAATTTGCCAACCATTTTTGGCACCGACAATGCTTTAATGGGTTTCCAATTCCCATTTTGCATCTTCAACTCGCAATCGACATGTTTGGCTGCCACACTGTCGATTACCTTCTCACCGAAAACTTCTGTTCGGATTTGTTCAATTTTGGTGGGCTTCAGTTGAAGCAATTTGGCGCATTTGTTTGTGATATACGTCGCTTCACTCGCACTGTCCAAAAGTGCGTAGATCTTCTTCGAAAGCTGGTTTGCCGGATTGCAAATCACGACTTCTGCCGTCGGTAGAATCGTGCGATTACTACAATTCAAATAGACGTGCGTTTCATTGGCTTCCTCCGTTGGGTCGTCTTCTTTCGATTGCGCCACATTGATCTTTTTTGTTGGGTTCGGATGAAGTTGGTAGCAGAGAGAAATGTGGTGTTTTCCTTTGCATTTGTAACACGTGTTGTTACATTGCTTTGGAAAGTGCATTGGCTTTAAGCACTTGCACACCGGGCAGAATCGGGCGTTACCCTGAAACTTTTTCCCTGATGTGGCATTGTGTCTGAATAAATTGTTCGCCTTAAGAGATAAATAAATTTGACAAAAATAGTCCAATTTGCATGAAGAACGAAATGTTAAAGAGCTTTCGGGCTATCGAATGATACCAAACACTCATCATGGCATTCTGTTTTTGGTCGTTTTTTCGATCATTTTCTCGGTCCCGCTTTGCGGTGGTCAACTTTAAGTCGTTGTAAAAAAGGTTGCGTCGCGCGTATTTCAATTTCAGCGTGTAGAATTGTTCGTTATGACGTGCCGTATCTATGTTGCAAATTTCGTGTCGATAGGAGCACTTTTGACAGTTATTTAGCAACTTTTCTATTACAGATATGGAGAAAAACGCTCAAAAACAGGCTGCTGCTGCTCGAGCCGGAATTCAAAAACGGCAACAAGAAGTGGAACGACGACGTCAGCAGGGCGAAAGGATGAACGAGAAACGCCGACGACGATCAATGGACGATGGACTAGTTGCTGGACCTTCGATGCAACAACCGCCAGCTCCTCCAGTTGTCACTCGTTCCAATGTGTCCAACGAACTTGTTAATGCTCGCATTCAAATCTTGGAACATCAACGGTATTTTTAGAAGTTAATCTGTTAGTTTAATGTCGATTCTTTAGAACGATTGCAACTTTGACCGAAGAAAACGTTGAATTGCGTCGTGAGATTGCCGAACTTCGTCAAGAGAACTCGGAACTTACGTTGATCAATGAGACATGGTCGCTCTTACAAGAAACGCCGTCTCAACAATCTTCAAGCAGTTCAACTCCGAGATCTCGACAAACTTCTGGTCAAACAGCACAACAATCGGCATCTGATTCAAACGTCACTTTTGGTGCTTCAACTTCTCAAAATCCAGCACCGTCCTCAAGCCGCAATACTCTGTTCAGTGGAGTACGAAAAGTATTTGGAAACCTGAAAATTCGGCAGAAGAATGAATGGACGAAACGTCTTCGAGAACTTGGGGTTCCGATTGATACCACCGACAAAGTAAAGTTCACCGCTGGACAATGTCGAGATATCCGCCGTCTCCTCAACTTGCGTAAGCGTCAGTATGGAGCTTTGGCAAAACTTTGGCCAAAACTGATGTCTTACGAATCTGTTCGATTAGCTCAATTGAATCAGGTCGAGGAGATTGGTGGATTTGGTTCAACGGAAATTCGGGACAACAAGAATCGAGTGGTGTCAATTTGTTTTGCCAAGGATGTTCGTTGTTTGGCCGTCAAGTACATCGAAAGACTTGTGCATTACGAATGGAATGATGAAACGCCAGAAGCAATCAATTTGGTTTTCACCGCAGATGGAGGTGGTCGATACGTCAAGATCGGATTTTTCTGCTCAACTCGAGTGGCGAACCGGGATCACCTCGCAACTTGGTTGTTGTTGCAGCATACGATGGACCAGAGCAAACTGAAGTTTTGAAGGTGGCAGCTTCAAAGATCTTCGAGTTTGCCGCGGAAGTTGCTCAACATGGCTTGGAGATCGATGGTAAACAACTGAACGTCGTCCCACTCTTCTCGTCTGACATCAAAATGTTGAGCATCGTTGCCGGCACAAACCCACCAGGTGCTCGATTCTTTTGCCCATGGGGGAATGTGGATCGACATGAACATCGACTTCAAGAAGCTGAATGCGTTCCATGGATTGATGATCAACACCCAAATCGTCTCATCAATTTGCCGCTTATCAACTTTGCTGTTCCACCTCTTCACGTTCTGATGCGTTTGGTCAACGGCCCTTTGGAGCAAATGTGGAAAAACGAAGAGCAGAAGAACCAGCTGAAGTCGATTTTCCGTCTTGCCGGAGTCCAACTAACTCACAAAACGAAGTCGTTGCTCAATGGTGGTGATTGTCAAAAATTCTTGAACTTCATCATCGATACGCACGAACGATGGGAAACTGACCGATCGACTAGCAATTTCAACGATCTCGAATACCATGAAGTCTTCTTGGACATTGGGCGTTTGAGCAAGTATGCTTTAGTCATCGACAGAAGTTTCACAGAAGACGAATTGTTGTATTTGGACGAAACAATTGTTCACGTTGCCACATCATGGCGAAACAACAATTTGCCGTCCATCAACATGCTCCACTTTGTCGAAGCTCATTTGTTGGATTTTGTTAAGCGATTCGGATCATGGGGCCGATTTGGTGAACAGATCATCGAGCACGTTCACAAATATGGGAACAGAAGCGACGATCTAAACTTCGGCTTCAATGAAAACAAGCGGCTCCAGCATTTTCTGACCGATCATCTCCGTCTTGTGTTAGCGGACCGTTCATTAGTTGTTTTTAATGAATAAATAAACGATAAAATAAATTGTTGTCAAAGCAAAAAAGACGCTTCCAAGCGGACCAAAAAAATCCCGTTTGAATTGGCGCGCATTTTCAAAGAGCGAAAAGCTAACGCCGGCTTTAGCTGTCGTCTGCCCGGTGTGCACTTGAAGCATCTTTTCAGTTCCTTCAATTTTTCCTTTTGTTCATCTGCTGTTTTGAACTTCATGCAATTGTAGGATTTGTGATTCGACAATCCGCAATAAATGCACGGCCAAATTTTATACGTCACTGATTCAGGTTTGTCCTGTTTTCCTTCTTTGTCTTCAGCGAGGACTAGTTGCTGTTTGTAGTTCTTTTTCGTGACGCACGCTCGATTCTTTGGTGACGGAGTTGACGATGACGACTTCTCCCTTTTGTCTTGAAATTCTTCTTCCGTTAAAATTAACCCATCGAGATAGATGCACATTTCTTCAGCATCTTTGATTTGCGCACAGTTTTTAGCTTCGATTAGCTTTCTCAGAATCGTTGGTGAGTTCTTTAGTTTACTCTCCACCATGTGTGTATACTGCTCTATCGGGAGTATACAACCGTGATTTGCCAATTGTCGTCTGATCGTGTCGACTTCTAAGCTGAAGTTTTTCAGCTTTTTGATGTTGTTCGCTGGCTCTTCAATGTTGTTGAGGTCTGAGATTAAATGGTGAACGATCACTTCTTTCCTGCCGAACTTCTGTTCTAGTGCAGATTTCACGATGTCGTAGTTCGCTCCGATGAGGTCGTACCCTTCTAAGAGCTTTTTGGCTTCTCCCTCTACAAACGCCGACAAATATGTGATCTTCTGACCATCGGACAAGTTAGCTCTTTTGTCCACTGATTCTCTGAAGTATTCCCAAAAGATTCTCCATGACCGTGGATCCCCATTAAACTTAACAGGCGCGAGTCGTGGAATCTCAACTGGCGGCGGTACTATCGGGGTGCTGTGTGTTGCTGCTCCTTCGATTAGTGCTTGATAAAAATCGGCCGAAATCTTTGCCAATTCTTGGACTTCTTCGATTGTTTTCGCCATGTTCTTCGCAGCTTCAGTGACTGAACACATGTTGTTTTTGTCATCGAATTGAGTGAAACGTTCTGCTTCTTCCTTTCTTTCTTCTGTGCTTAGTTGCGCAATCAATTTGTTCCACTCATTTTTTAATCCTTCCGCCTTTCTGGTTGAGCTTTCCAACTTCCTCCTCATGACGTTGGCTTTTATCTCAATTTCCTTCGCCTTGATTCGGTTGACTTCGTTGGAATCGGTGCTTCTGGCAGTGAATGGATGAATTGTCTTCGCAATTATCAGCTGGTCTTTCATCACTTGGATTGTTGGGCCGAGTTGCCTTCTGATATGACCTGATGTTGATTTGATTCCTTCCGCTGTTGTTGATTTATCGAACTCCACCGTTGTGTTATCCGTCATTTTTCTTGCGTGTTAGTCTTGTGAGTTTTTAGAAATTTTTGGTTTTTGGCTTTTCTCTGGTTAGTCGGTAATTAAAGAAGCGATTGGTTATTTGGTTAGTTGATTGATTGGTCCTTTTTGGGTTGTGATTTTCCGCGCGCAAGTGTAATTAACCGCTATATCACAATGATAGGCGGATGAAGTGACCTTTTTCTCGGCGAAATAGTTTAAACTGGTTTGACCTATCTGGAATTGATTGATTGGTGCGGTGATCGTTCGTGTCAGTTTGATCGTCGATTGACTTTTCCACCGTAATCCACGCTCGTCCCACTGTTTCTTAGTCGATTTTCCAGGTTACACTTCCAATTTTCCACTCACGCTCGTCCCAATGGTCCCAAGTTCCCTCGAACGGGTTCAATCCAATTCACTCCAACGGTCCTTGTTTCCCAAACGTTGACTGACGACTTGCTCGTCCCAATGTTTACGGTCTTGGATCCACTTTTTTAAGAGCTACGCTCTTAATTTCCCGACCACAAGAAATAGAAATAAACGATGGCTCGATCTCCAATAGATTTCGGATTCGAATTTAGCCGAGCCCCCAAATTTTGTAAGGTTTTGTATTCTCCTTACAATAAAACCGAATAAATATACTTAGGTAATAGAGAAGTTTATTTAAGCGATGGACAAAATAAAGTACACAACTACACTTGATGAAGAAAAAAGGTCGAAGTAAGAGTTGAGTGGAGAGAAGATTCGTTAACGATAAATTGGAGGCGGGGTTAGGGGTGCGGCGCTCTTGAACTTGATTAAGAAGGAATTTATAACGGGACGTTACAGTTGCCCATTTCAGTACCAATACCTGATAGACTTGAACAGTTAGTGGTTGATTGGTTGGATTTGCTTGAACGTCATTCCGAAAAGAATCGTTAAGCACCTTTTGGGCCACTTACTTTACTGTCGATTGGCTGCCCGTAAGTGCTAGTAATCAGAGAACTGGACTGCGGAGTGAATTCGAAAAGAGGGCCTTATAGAATGCGTCTTTTTTAGTGGCCATTCGCGCGGTCCAAACTGATGAGCAGAAATGTGTTGAATTCGAGGTCGTTTAGTTCGAAACATGAAGAAACTGACAAGGTTTTCTGGTGCCGTTGAGGATCGAGAGTGGGCCAACTGATAGTGACATCGTTATCAACGAAGCGTACAATGCGAAACACCTCTTGTTTTAATTTTGATCTTGTAATTTTACTTTTTGTTGTACATTTGATGGCCAAAATCGCGTCCAGTCGAACACCTCTTCAACGGCGTAAATATTCCACCCTCGTGTTGTTAATAAATTCGTTTTTTATCTTCTATTTGATTAAATACAAACATTATTCTACAAAAAACATCTTTATTATGTTACAGTTGATGATAAAAACAAATGAATACGTTAAGTGCAATTAAAAAACTCGGTTCCAGCAGCGTAGTCACTTAAGCGTCCGATTCCAGCAATTCAAACTCCTCAAGACGCATCAATTCGTTTGCGATGTGAGGCTCTTCTTTGCAAAATACATCGTATTCGTCCAGTTCCACGATCGCGAACAGATTCCGTAATGCAAACTTTAAAGTGGCCTCCTTCAATTCGGACAGTTGGTCGAATCGGAATGACAATTTGAGAACGTCGAAAGCGCCATCGACACTTGGATTCTTCATCATGCTTTTGACACACAGTTTCTGAAAACACTTATGATTTAAACCAATGATTGAAATGATACCTGAAGATCAGTCAGATCATAACGATCGGCTGCTATCCATAGTGCGGCGTCGATGAGTTCGATATTCTCGACCCTTCGTGTGATCATGAACGTCAACATCGCTTCGATGATCTGAGCATCCAAATCGTCCATGATAATCGTGTTGCTCACGGCTTCAACGGTTCCCGCGTGCTCGAACATCTTTTGGAAGATGTTCGAGCTCTTCATCAAAATGGACTTAAGGAACTGCAACCAAATAATTATTGTCAATTAAAAAGAACTTACATAAAAGATTGTCCCGTTTTGTGCAATGATCCTGACATTTCCAAAGTCGGGATCCTTGAACATCTCGCTGACGAATCCTTGAACTCCGTACATTTTAGACAATAGGGAGTGGGACGAATGAGCAAGCCGAGGAGTAGTCGTCACACCGATATCAATTTTTTCTATCGGAAAACACAAGGGCAATCAAGCAAAGTGACCTCGAGTAATTACGGGTCCACCGAAGAGCTGATTGCACTCCAATTTACAGCCAATAATCATGACGCAAACTACGCGATTGAAAGGCGGCTTTTTCGAATCCTTCGAGTCGCATCTTCAACAAAACAAAACGCCAGTTGTGCAACAATTGAAACTGGATCTTAACCGTCGGACTTATTCCCAGAAGGCTACACGTTTTTCAAAATGCTGCTTCTAGAAGCGTCGTCGGTTATGTTTGTTTGGTTTGTTCTATTGGATCTCAATCGACGAGTGATTTGAATTGCCTGAGGCTCAGTGTGATCTTAGATAGCCGTTGGTCGAGTTTGCGGTCTCGTCAGAGCTTTTATTTTGCTATAAGACAATCAGAGTTTTTGTTTATATCAAAGAAACAACGCAGTGAAGGACTTTGAATGCAATAAAAACTTTGTGTGTTTCATTAATTCTTTTTCGGATTCGCATTTAACGAACAACCAAAAATTCTTGTGTTTCAAGTTGATTCCAAAGCGTCTTCCGTTTGTCTTCTAGGCTCTATCGACTGTCTTCTTGATTTTCACTCCATCGCCATTTAGGTCATAGAAGAACGACAATGTTCCTAAAAGAACAGCACAATAAAGAACGTAAACTCACGTCAAAAACAATTCTTGAGCTCTATCGGTCGAACTGTTGTTAACCCGAAACGGTATCGAAGTGAAGATCACACAATGTTGACGTAGACAAGAATCTCAAAATGAGCAAAAGAAAGTTGCCCTCGCTGTTCTGCTGATATCCATAACAGCCGCTAAGGTTAATGAAATCAATGGAAAACCTTTTTAAATTCACTTTTGGTTCGCGTTTGCTTTTGATTAATCTTTTTAATCCAAACAACACACGGAAATTCTAAGGGAAACCCAATGGCGCTTTTGAGAAGCATAAACCGAATCTAGAATAACTCCTGTTTTCATTTTTCGATGTTAGCGCCAGATATAACTCGGCACGTCCATGTTCCGGATGTTTCATAGCACACAATCCATTTATTTAAGTACACTTGATCTGAACTACGCATCCAGAAAAGTTGTTGATTTTCCGAACAGCAACGTTCGAATCATCGCGCGAAATTTTGAAACTCACAGCTGAAACTTTAACACACAACTATACTACCAAATAGATCGTTTGGCACGTAGCAAATGAAGGGTAGGTTAGAGCTTTGCTGTTCAACGGTTAGCATTATCACGTGGTAAAGCAAGCAACGCCAACCGGTTTCTCAACTGAAGACGATCGCGCGTTCATCGAAACTCGATCAGATCGTTTATCAACAACTAAATACATTTATTTTTTATTTCAAGTACAAGCAGATGCATTAGTTTATCGTTGAATCTGTGAACCTGCTGTTGCTGACAACGCTGGTTTTGTAGAAGGCCATCGTCCGACCACAAATGTACATGAACCGCAAAATGATACCGTTGAAGCCATTTAACATCGCAAACAAGTAGTGTCAAACGGTGATCTTCGAGCTGGACATCGCCGGGTATTGTAAAAGCTAAAGATCTCGATTAGATCCGCTGACCGAATGCTCGTTACGACACAAAACGCGTTATTAAATTGAACTATCGAACTGACATAACATTTTCGATCAAGTGAACCGCCGTATAATGTAGTTTCGATACGTGTTCTTTAACCAAAACCTCAACTACCAAGATAATTCAAAGTTACTATTTGTAGTTATTATTCGTGATTGTTGGAAAGCGCTCGATAAGCGTCGTTTGAAGTCACTTAATCTCCGAATGCATTTCTATGGATTGAATATTGAGAATTCGTTTCAAACGCTTCGAATACTTTGATAATATGGAGGAACTATACTTTAGCTGCCCTCGCCAAATAACTCAAGACTTACCTCAATCGACTGAAATTGTCGAGTACATCAATAATTATTGAAATACTATAGTGCGGAAATCACTGTGTATCAAGATACGATACGACAAACTATCAATCGCAACGCGCTTACTTCTGTTTAAAAAAGCACGCCGCGTTCTTTTTTGAGCAGGGGTCACCAGTGCTTTGGCTTTTTTTGAGCACTCCTTGTAAGCGAGTGGCGATTCGGTCCGGAGTTTAGTTTTTTAAGATAGAAAAAGCCAAAGCGCTGGTATTACTTTGCTAAAAAAAGAACCCGGCGTGCTTTTTTTTAAACAGAAGCGAGCGCGTTGCGACTAATAGTTTGTCGTATCGTATCTTGATACACAGTGATTTCCGCACTATAGTATTTCAGTAATTATTAATGTACTCGACAATTGCAGTCGATTGAGTTAGGTCTTGAGTCATTTGGCGAGGGCAGCTAAAGTATAGTTCGCTCGACAATATTAAGTAATTCAAGTAGTCAAAATGACTAGCACGAGCAATTGAGTATTAGTGAATTCAGAGGATATTAAGAGAAATTGACGTAAATGGAAAATGACTGTCAAAACAAAGCGTCGAATCACGAAGCGACATTCTTCGTTTGGCGTTCTATTCGGGACTTTGCGGCCGGCCGATTCTGATAAGCAAAATCGTGTTTGATTTTTAGTTTTCTAGATCATGGATTAACGCTTTAATAGTGAGTTTTAACGGGACGATTAAGATCATCGAGTTGTTTAGTGGATTTTCGTCAGATCGAGAATTTGGAGCACATGCAGCGAATTTATTCGTATTTGGAGGTCTTGCACACGACTCCCGACATTTTCAACAAGACGGCATCGGTGATCAAGAATGGAGAGGTGGGTTCCGCGACCGTAAGTTTAATTCCGATTCTTTCAGAAGGCAATTTTCGATCAACTGGAGTCGGCGGATTCGAACGAGAAGAAATCGGCAATTTTCGCCATTGGTACATTTATTTATCGTTTATTTTACTCGGTTTATCGTTGCAGTTTGCTTAGTCGAAGTGAACGTTGGCGAAGGTTTGATTTCGCCGAAGGTTATGGTCGATTTTGCGGCTGCATTGCTGAAGAATGTGGAGACGAACGATGAGACGGTGGCACGTTTGGCGTCGCGTGCGGTTATCTACCTTATTCACGTATAGTTTTGTTGTCGTCAAATTGTCAACTTTTGTTTCAGACATCGAAGACCTACGCGTTGGAAATCTTGGATTTAGCGTTCACGCGATGTGACAACTGGTTTTCGTTGAACAGTCGAAAGGAGCAAAATCGAATGGCCGGTTCGATTCTGTATCGGGACTTGGCGCTCTTCACGTGCACTCGCTTCTTTCAAATGGTTGAAGCCTTTTTCAATCACATCTTCACGGCAATCCGTGACCCAAAGGTTTGGAGTTTTAGTCGTTGAATCCTGATTCTTTCAGTTGCAAGTTCGAATTGCCGCCGGCCAAGCGCTTCATGCCGCTTTGTCCGTGGTCTCACAACGTGAAGATCGTAAGAAACACGAATGGTATCAGGTGAGTGAGAATTAGGCAATTTTTTTCATTCGTGTTTCAGCGTTTTCTCGACGATCAAACGACGAATCTGACGAAGGAAGACGCGTTGCACGCTAACTTGTTGTTGTTAAACGAGCTGTTACGAATTGCGAGCGTCGAGTCGGAGCGAAATCGTCTGGACATCATGGACTCACCAGCAAGCAAATCCACGGGTACGATCATCGAACGGAATCCGATCAAATGGCTTCAAAACCACGGTCATCCGCCGTTGGTTGAAAGTCGAACGGCACGAACCTTGGTGACGGAGAACTATTACGAAGAAGTGGGTCTGAAGTTTTGAAATGGAATGCACGATCGTCTTGTAGATCATCAAACGTTGTATCGATGCGAAGACGACAAAATCGCAGCACAATCAGATTTTATTGCTGGAAATGTTTCCACGCATTGTAACTATTCGTGGCACCGCCGATTTGCCGTTGGACGTCATCGTCGATTATGTGCTTCAGGCGACACAGAAGTTTCCGCAAGCGTTTCTGACTTTTGGTTTGATTTCGATTCATCGTCCGAACGATTTGGTTCAGAAGTCAACCAAATATCTGGCTATCTTGTCACAACAACTGAAACAATGCGATTCGAAGTGAGAATCATTGGAAAGTTGAAATAACTTTGTTGTTTTAGAAGAAAGCCCGTCAATCCGATGCTCTTCAAATCGTTGTGTTTGGTTGTTCGTGCACAAAAACAAACGCTTTCGAAAGAAATCGGAAGGATTCTACCATTACTTCTTAATACTGGGCTTTCTCGTGGTTTGACTGACGTTTTCGAGGAGATCGTTGAATGGATTCCCGCACTTAAAACGGACGTTCTCGATGGTCTAATGAAGGAGTTGTATTCGTTGCTGTTAAATCGTCCACTTCCCGACAAATTGGCACCACCGACTTCACCGCCGGTTCCCGAAGGTCAAATTCAAATTCAGAATGTGGAGTTGATTAAATTGGCGTTGCAAACTTTGGGTGGTTTTGATTTTCAACGACATGCTCTTCAGATGTTCATGAAATTTATTGCACAAGTGAGTTCTTGTTCATTTCAACTTTTAACATTGAGATTCAGGGCTATTTGGTGAGCAGCGTAACGGAGATTCGCTTGGCTGCTGTGGACTGTTGTGTTGCAATTGTGAAGCCGTTTATAACCGTTTTCGACGAAGTGGAAGATGTGAAACGTTTAGAAGTAATGTTGTTGATTGGCTCTGTTTTGGACCCGTTGATTATGTCCGCTATTGTGGATTCGGGTGAGTTCGAAAGTCTGGTAACTAATCCTGCTTTAGATGTTCATGTACGACGTCGTGTTTTGAAATGTTTTCAAGAAGCTGATCACGAGTTTCTCGTTCACTTGTCACAAGAAAAGACATTGGAATCACTATCAACAATATTGTGCGATGAGGACTACGTGATGCAGGAAGAAGCTGTGGGTTTGTTGGCTCAAATGTCCGACCTGAATCCGGCATTCATTTTCCCCAAGTTACACAAGGTGCTAAAAGAAACAATCTACAATCTGACAAACAGTCGCATTGCGAGGTTGGAAGTGCACAGCGCGAAGGTTGTGATCAAATTGGCTACTCATGTATGCTTAGCGACTCTAATTTCCAACTTAATTGTTTAGGCTCCAAAATTCGTGAGTCCATTCATGAGTTCGCTACTTATGTCGTTGGAGCCGCACCTAAAATCCGAAGGGAAAAGTGTTGAGGTTACGGTCAATGTTTTGAATGCGATCAGCGAGTTGGCTTTAATTGGCGGTTTGGATGTTGTAAAAGTGACCGGCAAAATGATTCCCTATCTTTTGAGTTGTTTGAAAGATTCGACAAGTTTGCAACGTCGTGAAGCGGCACTACGCGCGTTGGGTAACTTGTGTCAATCCAGCGGGTGAGCTCGTACTTTTATAGTAGGTAACGATCTTCTAGTTATGTGGTTGAACCCTACAAAGATCAGCCAGAACTTTTGGACGTTCTTCTACGATTACTGAAAACCGAGCTGAGTGCGCCGATGCGAAGATTGACAATCAAAGCGTTGGGTGTGGTCGGAGCATTGGATCCGTATACTCACAAAGTCTATTTGGGAACCGTGCATTCGGCTGCCTCCAAATCGTTGGCTTTGTCGTTGCCACAAATGCCCGATAGCTATGATTTTAAGAAAGATGGATCGGATGTCATTCAATGGATCAACTACGAACGATGCACATTAACCGAATACTATCCGACATTAGCGATCATTAATCTCGTGAGTATGCTGCACGACAACGCTCTTTTTCCATTGTACAAAGAGATCGTACACGCCATCATGAACATCTTTAAAACTCTCGGCGTTGCTTCGGCGACACACGTCTGCCAAGTCATACCGCAAATGTTGAAGATCACAGAGGAATCGAAGATGGAACAACGATCGTTTTTCATCTCGAAACTTGCACAACTGTCCGGAATCGTTGGACAACAAATGTTGCCGTTTGTCAAAATGATTTATCAGTTCATTTTCGTAAGCGCCAATTTAGAGTTTATATCCTTGCGTGTTTTCAGAAAGCATGGCAATGGAAAGGCCCGAGAGATTTGCGGATTCAGATCGTCCAGTTGCTGGAAGAGTTGGGCAAAGCTCTCGGTCAGCATTTCCCGCCATTTGTTGGTGATTTGTGTCCCTACTTGTTGGATGTTTTGGAGAATGACAACGCAAGTGATCGCCTACTTACCGACCACGTTCTTTCGTGTGTGCGTGGAGTTGTTGGTTCGTTGAGTGGTCACATTCATGTCGTTTTGCCGCCCGTTCTAATGATTTTGGATAATCGACAGATTCGCGAAAATGTTCGTTTATCGGCACTGGAAACGGTGATTACCATCGCGAGATCGCACAGCATCTGTGATCGAGCCACGGCAATCATGCAAACGTGGCTTCGATGCATCGTGTTTCGACATCTCCAAGAGAAACTGATGACTTTGTTAACGTTGGTCGCTGGACAGGTAAAATCGATTTGTAGACTAGTTTATTGCTTTGTTTTTAGTTGTGGACTCAATACATGGTCTACGCAAATAGCGTAAGTCAGGCGCTACAACGATGCAAAATTGATGCCGCTTTGCGAGTAGAATACGATCAACTTTATCAACAAATTCGACAAGATCCTCCAGCACCGCCCAACCAAAATCAATACTTTCCGACTGCTGGCCAACGAATCCCAATTGCACCGCACAATTCGACTGGACAACAACAAGCATCCTCGGGTGGACATCCACGACAAATCACGACGGCTGAAGCTGCGGCAGCAAACGATGCAACGAAGAAAACAAACGTGGAAGTGTTGCGACGATTCTGGACGGCGCCGGTGGTTGTTTCGCGCGATGAATGGCTTCAATGGTTGGCAACACTTCGAACGCAGCTGTTGAGACAAAGCTCGTCGGCTGCGTTGCGAAGTTGTGCCGAATTGGCCGAAATGCATGAACCATTGGCAAAGTTGGTTGCTTGAAAAGCTTGCAACTAATGAGTGTGTTTGTTTAGAGAACTCTTCAACGCGGCATTCATGTCGGTTTGGACTCAATTGAAGGAATTGGATCAGAACGAGCTGACTGCGAATTTAGTCGACGTTTGCGAGTTGTGTGCGTTTTCAGAACCCGTTCAAGAGATCTTGAATTTGGCTGAGTTTATGGATCACTCGGAAAAAGTTGGTCTGGTTCGTGTTTCTGAGATTCCAGTTTTCAGGGTCCCCTGCCGGTTTGTTACCGTGTTTTGATTAAACACGCCGAAAAGACTCGTGCATATGCGAAGGCTTTGCGCTACAACGAGCTAAAAATTCTGGATTGTGACGTACCGAAAAGCGATGATTGTCAGACGATTATCGCGTGAGTTTATTCTCTTCGTTGAAATCTGATCGTCACTTTAGTTTTGCCAACAAACTGAACTTGGAAGAGGCGTCAGTTGGTGTTGTTCAATACGCCGAGAAGCATGGCATGAACATTTCCGTAGGTTGCAAATACGAAGAGAATTACGATAGTGCTGTAGGGTCGATGGTACGAAAAGTTGGGCGAATGGGAGAGAGCGTTGGAAATGTACAAAACGGAATCTCAATTCTTATCGGAAGAAGACGCCGATGATAACCTCATACACGAAATGAGATGCTTGGAAGCGTTGGGTCAGTGGACGGAATTAAATCAAAAGAGCGAGGAAACGTTGTCAAATCGTCTGTTCAACCAACCGGAAGTCGAGTCACCGTTTCGCTTAGTCGAAAAGAAGCAGAAGATTGCGCAGATGGCGGCACGTGGTAATTGGGCGGTTGGGAACTACGAGAAGATGGACGAATACGTGAATGTACGCAAACTGATCAACGTCAACAATACCGATGGCGCGTTTTTGCGCGCGGTTTTAGCGATTCGCAAGTCCGAATTCAACGAAGCAACAGAGTTTATTAACAAAGTTCGCGACATGGTCGACTCGGAATTGACGTCCATGGCCGCCGAAAGCTACGAACGAGCTTACGGTGCGGTTGTCATGGCTCAACAGTTGGCCGAATTGGAAGAAGCTATCGAATACAAAATGATTCCCGAACGACGAACACGAATTGCCGTTTTGTGGAGTCGACGTTTACAAGTGAGTTGTTCTATTCGGATTTCATTTTCTGCTCCAGGGATGCCGGAAGAGCATTGAACATTGGCAGAAGATTCTGTTGGTGCGATCGCTTGTCCTCTCGCAAGCTGAACTGCGAACCATGTGGGTGAAATTTGCGTCTATGTGTCGACAACAAGGAAAAATGTCGATGTCTCGTCGAGTTCTGTGCAATCTTTTGGGGCAACCCGAAGGCACGGAGTTGCAGCACATTGAGATTCCGTTGGATAAACCGTTTTTGGCGCTTTCGATTTGCAAACAAAATTGGGTTGATAATCATCATCGAGCTGCTTATACGTCGGTTGCAAATTTGGCGTCCACTCTACATCAACTCATCGACAAGAACCGCGACTCGATTTCTGAGTATCAATTGGATCCGATGCGTCATTTAACGGCCAAATGTTATTTGAAATTGGGCGATTGGAACATCGAATTGCAGTCGTTGGTTGTTCAACAACAAGCCACGAGGATGAGGAATCCATCAAGGCATCCACACGCTCAACGGTAGGTTTTTTGAAATGTTTCTTCTCATCAAATGTTCAGAATGGACGATCCACGTCTGACCTACAATCCCACTGATATGCCGAGCTACGACAAATTCACACAAGTGACTTTGCAACATTACACTCATGCAACAAACTTTGATGAGAATTGGTATAAGGTTAGTTCCCGCCTTCATTTTCTTTGTATTTGTATTTTAAGGCGTGGCATAAACTTGGAACTGTTTACTACAATTTGGTGATGTTAGATCGTCAACCGATTTATGGTGGCGAACATTCAGGTGGTCAAGAGTACGATCAAAGCACGGAGAGTCACGAACCAATGCCGGAACAACAACCGATGGCTCAAGGTGGAATTGGGATCGCGTATCCGCATCAGTATCAACAACAAACCCAACACTCTCAACGCTATCAACAATATCAGCAGCAACAAATATACAAACAACAACAACAAATTGCTCAACTTCGCACCACTTACGCTCAACACGCGATTCGTTGTTTCTTGCGAGCGATTCAATTGGGCGAAGGATCACGACTGGAAGATACGTTGCGTTTGATGATGATTTGGTTTGATCACGGCGATAAACCGGAAGTGTACGAGCAACTTCGCGAGCTCTTGAAAATGGTTCCAATTGAAACGTGGCTTGAAGTCGTGCCGCAACTGATGGGTCGAATGGATTCGCGAAATAATGTTGGACTTCTGGTTAAACAAGTGGTCATCGATGTGGCCAGAGCTCATCCGCAAGCCATCGTCTACGCTTTGACAGCCGCTACAAAATCGAAGAATCAACAACGTGCCAAAGTTGCTGCCGAGATTCTAAAGTTGATGAGCGAAGAGAGAAAACAGTTCGTCGATCAAGCAGTTTTGATTTCCGATGAGTTGATTCGATGTGCGATCTTGTGGCACGAAATGTGGCACAGTGCTCTGGAACAGGCGTCACAGTTGTGGTTTCAAGAACGAAATTACGAACAAATGATGAGCGTCTTGCAGCCGTTGCACAAGAAGATTGAAGCCGGACAAGCAACAATGAAGGAGGAATCATTTAATCAAGTGAGTTAAAAACAAGAGATTTTAATTTGATGTTTAGACCTACTATCGTGAACTTCACGACGCCTATCAACATTGTTTGGCATACGAACGAACTCACGATCAGAAACAAGTTGGTCAGGCGTGGGATATTTACTATCGGTAAGTAGAGGATTGAGAGACCTAAACATTGTGTTTTAGGGTCTTTAAACGGTTGTCAACTCAGCTCCGAACAATGACTGGCTTGGAATTGAACTACATTGCGCCGCGATTGCTGAAAGCCCAAAACTTAGAAGTCTGTGTTCCAGCAACCTACGATCCGAGTAATCAAGTGATCACCATCGTCTCCGTGATTCCTCATTTGGAAGTTATCATGTCAAAGCAACGTCCTCGAAAGATTTTAATGCGTGGTATGTGATTAATATTTATGAGATGTTTAGCAGAAGATTTGTAGGTAGCGATGGAAACGAATACACTTTCTTGTTGAAAGGAAACGAAGATTTGCGACAGGACGAACGAATCATGCAACTTTTTGGTCTGATCAATCATTTGATTCTGCGTGATCCGGGAACTAATCGTCGCAATCTGAGCATTCAACGTTATTCGATCATTCCGTTGGGACAAAACTCGGGACTTATCGGTTGGATTCCGCACTGCGATACGCTACACGCGTTGATTCGCGACTATAGAGCTAAGAATCGAATTCCCGTTTCGGAAGAGTATACGAAAATGCAAACTTGGGTCATGGATTTGGTGAGTTGTTTCTGATTTATAAAACTGATAAGGTTTAGGAAAAACTCACGTTGTTGCAAAAAGTCGAGATCTTTGACGAAGCCCTGCGTTGTACAAGTGGTGAAGATTTGCGTCAAACGTTGTGGATGAAATCACCGAATTCGGAAGTTTGGTTCGATCGTCGCACGAACTACACTCGATCGATGGCTTGTATGTCGATGGTTGGCTATATTTTGGGTTTAGGTGATCGGTAAGCGTCTCATTATGTTCCTTCAATCTTCTTGTAGTCATCCTTCGAATTTGATGTTGGATCGTTTGAGCGGCAAAATCGTCCACATCGATTTCGGCGATTGTTTTGAAGTTGCAATGAAACGACAAAAATATCCGGAAAAGATACCGTTCCGTTTGACTCGGATGTTGGTTCGGGTAAGTGTTTAGTCGACTTTATTTCTCATCAATTTTGAAGGCAATGGAAGTGACTGGAGTCGAAGGTAACTACCGACTGACCTGCGAACGGGTTCTTCGACTGCTCCGCAATAATCACGACTCGATTCTGGCGGTTCTCGAAGCTTTCGTCTACGATCCGGTGTTGAATTGGCGTCTGACCGACGTATCGACACGTCGACCTGCTGGTCCCGAAGGTGAAGATATTCAAATGCAAATGAACAATAACCATACGGCCGATGCGATTGGAAGGGTGAAAGCGAAGCTGAGTGGTAAGTCTCGAGTGGAAGGTGCCGATACGTATTGGAAGTTTAGGTCGCGATTTCAATATGTACGAAGTGATTTCGGAAAAAGAACAAGTGAATCGTCTAATCGACCAGGCGACTTTATTCGACAATTTGTGTCAATGTTATGTTGGATGGTGTCCATTTTGGTAGATGACTTGAAAGTAGCTGTTAATCTTGTATATCTTTTCACTTGTTTGTTAATATTTTAATAAAGTTTTATTGTTTAGTTTTGGCGGATTTGCTTGTGAAATCCTAGAACAGAAATGTTGTTGAAACAGAAAGTTCTCGGAGAAACTACGATTTCTTGACTGTGAGGACGAGAGGTTTAGTGTGCGGAAACGATGGATTGAAACATCAGAATTAACTTTCCTCTTTGGATGATACGGTGGTTTCTTGAGTAAAATCCTCGGGTTTGAGTCCGTAAAAGGCCCAGTTGTTGCTCTCTGCGTAAACGACATTGTGAAAGCGAATTTCCACCAAATTATTTCGAACAATCTTGTTCGTTTTGACCAACTGCGGGACTGAAGTCGGTGGTTTGACGTTGTTCACTTCCCACAAATGTTCCTAAAAACTCGACGATATCAAACCGCTTGAAGGGCATTACCGTATCGGCGTAAGGTAGTTTAACATCGGCGTTGAGTTTGCAGTAAATTTGAATGATGGGCCCTAGAGCAAAAACTGAAAAAAGAAAGAAAGCAACCCACGTTTCTCTAATTTGTGAACTTCTTCGATGTCGTCGTTGAACTGGAAACTGTCCAACGTTTGAGTGAACTGTTCAACCAAGTTCTTCGCATCTTTTTTGTATGCAGCACTAAGTGAAATTAAACGAATACGAAGACCTCGCACTCACATTCCGTGTTCTTCGAGAGTTTTCGGTCGAAAGAAACAAACGCGAAACTCGGCCACAACCTCTTCGGTATCCGAATTTAACACCGCGATAACAACACTCTCAATCTTTTGAAGCAAAAACCACCGACGAAACGTCGGTCGACACTTCTTGTAGTAATCGCAAACATTTGGATCCATGCAGCGCGTGTAAAAGAAGCCCTGAACGGCGTGCGTGGTCTTCGATGATTGCGGATAGCGACCATATCTGCAGACAACTTCGTGGAAATAGGCTTCTAAAACTGTGGGATGGAAAAAACCAGAAGATGGAAACAAACCGAGAAAATCGGTAATCACTGCCGCAACTTCACGAGCGCTGTTGGAAAAGTTGTCACCGGCCCAGAAGTTCACATCTTCGTCTGTTGGACTCTCCGATGGTTGTATGAGTATGTCCGGATTGAATTTAGAAAACCCGCCGTAGAATTGATACAAATTTGGTTGGACCATTTGTCGTCTAAAAATCAGCATTCTGAAGCAAAAAAAGCGGTGGTAAGAAAGAAGGTTGACAAGGTAGTCAACTGTTCGCAACAAATTTGAATTGGCAAACAAGTTTATTCACAGTGAAATTGACATGCACAATCGGGATGGAATGATATTCGCTTTGTTACTTCTGCGCTGGGGTCGGTTTGTAGCCGAGAAGCTTCTTCATCTGTTGATCCTGATTGCGGACCACCGAGTCGTTTCGCGCCGCTTTGGATTCGATACGATCAAGCATTTGATTCTGGTCTTCAACCTCTTCGCCCAACGCCGTTCCAAGTGCACGTAGACGTTTCAACTGATCGCTCATTTGACCTAAAAGAACAGTGAAAGAACGGCGAAATGAAAGGAACCTAAATTCTCGTCGATCTCATCGTCCATTGCACCCCAACGAGTTCCTTGAAGATGTTGACGCGATTCGGCGGACAACGACGGGGCCGAATTGGCCGAAACAAACGGATTACTACCGGGAGGTACCTCCGATTGTTGGTCTAATGTGGACGAGAGCTTTCCACTTGATGCCGATGGAGGCACCTAAAGACAGTAAAATATAGAAACTTCAAGAACTCACATCGTGGTTCGGTTTCGGTGGTGCTTTCGAAAACTTGTTCTTGAAAAATCCGCCGAAAACCGACTTCAACGAATTCAACGAACGTTGAGTCAAATGAGTAGTGTGATTGATGTCGTCCAAATTGCGCTCCGTTCGCTCTAACTTCTCACGTTGTGCCAACAAATCTCGAGCCGCTTGAGTGCCCAACTGTTCCGACGAATCCAATGCTTTGACGGAGCGTTGTGTCGACGACAACGATTCCTGCATCAACGTTTCGAGTTGTTGTTCGTAGCGGCGTGCCATTTCATCGGCCGTTTCGCTATTTTTCGACGTGTAACTCTTCGTTGGCTTATCGTCGTCGTCATCGAACGGATTCGACATTTTGAACCTCTGAACAAAAAGAAATTGAGTAGAAGAATGGAAGACAAGTAGTTTGGGGTTCTAGAGACCACAAAATTCTAATTTACAACAAAGTTTCAATCGTTTATTCGTTGAGCAGAGCAGGCGATAAGTTGAAGAAAACCCGTTTTTCTTCTTTTCGCAACAACTTCAACAAACGCTCCGCAGTTTCCATGGCAATCGGCTCGGAGATCAGCGGATTAAAAGTGCAATACAATTCGAAGCTACCCGTGATCTGAAATTGATCTTCCGACCGGAAACTCAACGATCAACTAACCCACGCAAAAAGAGCGTAGTCGTCTTGAGTTTGGAAGAAGTAGGCGACGTTCTTCGATTTGCGTACCAAATCCATGAGTTTGAAGTATCCTTTGTACAGTTGAGATTGCTCCAGTGGTGTGATGAACGGCTTCTGAGGTGATGAGCAGCAGACTTGAGATGAGAGAATGTTTTTGTACCTAAAGACCATGATTATCAGTTTCCACTCCACATGCTTACATGAAATGAAACAAATCGATTGAAAGAACCTAAACGAGACGATTGCTTTTAACATCGTTTAAGCCCACTCACTTGTTTCGTAAAAACATGATCGGGCTGCGAAACGGTGGCTTTCAAACGTAGACATCGTTTGTAGGTACCGATTGTTTGGGATATGTTCTCACGAATAACTTTTAAATCGTAGAAGGCGTCTCGTGAGGAACTTAACATGATCAGACAGGGACCATTGTTCTCCCACAGATAGGAGATGTGTGCGTACAGAAATTGGCTGAAATTTCAAATGGAAACGAAGAGAATAAGAGAAACAAACTTTTTGTTGAAATGCGGCAAACACAACGGCACCCACGTTTCGACATCTCTGAGCGATTCGTGACATTCAACCAAATTGGCGAGAATGTTAAAGTCCGAGGAAGTCAAATTCAGTTTCTTCATCCTCACCAACGCGATTAACTGCCTATGAGCGATCAGAACGGCGAAAGCAACCTAAACGTTCTTTTTGTGATCAGTTCAAAACGAAAGCTAACCGTTGAAGTACTGGCGTTGATGCACGAAGCCATTGTGTTGACTATGAACTCTCGATCCGCATAGTTCATTGGCAGAATTCGAAATCCGGACAAATAAACGACCGGATCCAACTCGAAAGACTTCAAACAAACGTCGAAACGTTTGTCAATTCCCGTCAAATATCGTCGCAAATCAAAATTCCCACCACGTTCTTCGTAGGTCTTTCGAAGGGCGAATTTTGTCAGAATCGAGATAACTTGATTGTAGATCACGTCCAAGTGCCACTTCAAATTCGATGGCTCGTGACTTACGATGCACAAAATGATCGGTGAGCGGTAGGAGAAGTGGACATAGAGACCGTCCATTTGAATTGAATGCAATTGATCGTCCCACGACTCGTAAGTGCGCACGAAGGTGCCGATTACGGGGGAAATACGAACCAATTCTGACTCATCTCCGATGCTGAAATGGCGATGAAATCGAAAATCGAAGGGGAAACCTACCTTCCGAAAATCGGTTTTCCGAACTCCGACAAAATCCAAATGTGATGCGACGACGTGGTCAATTCCACGGCCATGAAAGCGGAAATCGTGTGATCGATCGCCACCACATCATCAACACACCGAAATTCGACTGTCGAAATCGTGTGTGAAGACGAAGCGAAAACGTTTTGGCGTTTCGTTCGGGATCCGACAGGCCCATCGAGCTGCAACGCAATTTCAGTTGGAATTTTGCAGAGAATTCGAAAGATGTCTGATCACGCTTTGTTGTCCGAAGTTCGTGCCAATTTGCCCATTCACTTGGCTGTGAAGGCAGCGGATGTGTTGTGGTCCAAGGACCATTTGACTTACACCAATTTGCCCACTGAAGTCGTCCATCATCGTGGTGGACATGGAGGTTTGTGTTTTCGCTAAGGATTCTCGTTGAATTCCTCGACGTTTAGGAAACCGACGTCGACGCACAAGCACGCTTCGCTCGGACCATCAACCTCACGGTCATGCACTCGACGAAGCGAAGCGCATCGTCGACGACGCGTTGAAGAAGTCGAATACGAAGAGCAGCGGCAATCACGGCAAAGGAAGTCGCAATTCTCGGAATCGTGAGTTCGAAACGTGGTCTTCTAATTCCCATACTGTTCAGGTCGTTCCACCAGTGGTGAGGGGGATTTGACGGCGTTGCGCTCGAAAGTCGACTGGTTGGTCAAAGAGAACGAAGATCTGCGCAGCAAAGTGCTGGAAATCCACGAGTTGGTTCAAAAGGTTCGTTTCCACGACGTCTTTCCACTTCGATTCGTTTGCAGAACGTGCGGCGCGAAACAATTTTGATTTTGGGCGACGGCAACTTTTCGTATTCCCGCGCTTATTCCCACGCTTTTCCACGCACGCGCTTGACGGCGACGGTTTTGGAAGCGGACGAACGGGAATTCTGTTGTCGCTACCCGTCCGGAAGTGCGAATTTGTTGGCGTTGCGCGAATCGAATGTGAACATCGAGTTCGGAATCGACGCGACGCAATTGCCGTCCGAATACGAGAATCGCTACCAAACGATTCTCATGAACTTTCCGCATCCCGGCGGAAAGACGAATTTGCGTTTGAGTCGACGCCTGTTGAGCGGAATCTTCGAAGCGATCGCGCGAATTCGCTGCAACAGCTTCGAGTTGGCGTTGACTTTGATTCAAAGCGGCTTGAATTTGCGCTCCTTCACGAACTTCAAATCGCCACCACAACACAACAAAGACAGTTGGCAACCGGCGTATTTGGCCGCTGAGTTTGGACTTCTGTTGCGAAGCGTCAAAAGATTTCGCTCACTTCACGGCTACGAGCCAACCGGCTACTTGAATCGGGATCAAAGTTTTCACAATCATACTGGAGTTGTTCTCTGTTTCTGCCCATTGTTTATTCCACGGTCGCTAGCCGAAGCCGCAGCGTTGGAATCGACAAGCGAGTTCAATTCGTTTGCTCCATTTTATCGTTTCGACCTTTCGATTTTGTTTGTCGATCACGTTGAGGATTTGGAGTCGGAAGTTATTGAAAAGATACGAAAGACTGTGAATTCTCTGGTCAAACAGATCGACGAACTGAAAGAACTGCGCAGTCGACACGAAGGCAAATTAAATCGGATCTATCGATTGAGTTGGCAAGCCACCAAATTCGCTCTTTCACGTCGACTTTGCAATCAATTCCACGAAGAACTGAAAACTGAACTGATCGTCGCATTTCAAAATCGACCAATAGAAGTGGGAGGGGTGGAGAGAGCGTAGTCGTATGAATAATCTCTTTGTGTTTTCAGCTCACCGGCACCTCCGTTTCCGAAAAACCGAAAGCATCAGAAAAGAAGGTGGAAGTCAAAGAGGAGAAGAAGGACGAAGATTTCGATTTGTTCGGTTCGGAAAGCGAAAATGACGAGGAGAAGGAGCGTATCAAGGAGGAACGTTTGAAGGCTTATGCCGAAAAGAAGGCCAAGAAGCCGGGACCCATCGCCAAGTCGTCAGTCATTTTGGACGTCAAACCGTGGGACGATGAAACCGATTTGAAGGAAATGGAGAAGTTGGTCAAATCGATAGAACAAGACGGATTGGTTTGGGGAGCTTGTAAGTGCTTACAATTCAGCAGTGTTCATTGATTCATGTTTTAGCCAAATTGATTCCCATTGGTTACGGAATCAATAAGTTGCAAGTGGTCATGACCATTGAAGACGAAAAGGTGTCCGTAGATGATTTGATCGAAAAGATCACCAGCGATTTTGAGGACCATGTTCAGGTCTGTGAGCTTCGA
This sequence comes from Aphelenchoides besseyi, assembly GCA_024699855.1. NCBI lineage: Eukaryota > Metazoa > Nematoda > Chromadorea > Rhabditida > Aphelenchoididae > Aphelenchoides > Aphelenchoides besseyi. The sequence continues at coordinate 6,214,468 of JAMPIQ010000001.1, read as the reverse complement.
GTTTGTTTTAATAATTTGTTTTTTAGTCCTGCGATATCGTGGCTTTCAACAAAATCTAATTATGTGTTGTTTTGTCGAGTGTTTCGGCCTGTTAAATCGAATAAAATTTCTGTTTATAATATGAAAGAACATGGTTTTAGAATTCGAATAAGATTGATAGAAAGGTTGTGATGAATAGAAACACCGTTGGAATGATTCCGTAGAATGTAGATGGTCCTCGTAAGCTATGAAGCGAAGTATTTTCGAAGATTGAAACCAAATAAAAGAAAGTCAAAGCCGTAAATGAATATCATTCAAACACAACACAAACACCTCCACTCGTGAACATGTTCAATCAGCGAGAAGCTGAGATTCTCCGCAGTAAACGCAAAAATCGATGATTAGTCGGAGATTGGCGCCAAAAGCGCGAAGAGCTGCGTATTCGTTTGGTCGGATTTGTGAAATGATTCTGTTGGAAAAGGATTTCAAGGAGCGCTTCTACGGTTCGGTTATACGTTCGGAGGTTGGTTGCGAAGTCTTAGAGGTCTAATCAGTCGAAATTGTTCAGAACGTGGTGATCATCACAAACGTGGACGTCGATTCGTTGTGTGCAGCAACGATTTTCACGGTCAGTTACAGCGGTTTTTTACTAACTCGTGAGTTTAGAATCTACTAGAGACCGATGAGGTCATGTACTCGCTTTTGGCCATCAGCTCGTGGACCGAACTGAAGGAGCTGTTCGATGAGTACTCACAATTGATCAAACCGCCCACTCATTACGTTTTGTTTAATTGTGGTGGCTATCGATCGTTTTTGGAGTTGGAAATCGAAACTCCGAAGGAGTCTTCTATTTTCATCATTGATTCCAAACGACCGTTTCATTTGGACAACGTCTTTAACGCCGAAGGTATTCACGTTTTGTGTTTGGAGTCCGAGCTGAACGAACTGAACCTTCCCGAGTACGCGCAAATTGCCGATTCAAACTCTCAATCGGATTCTGATTCCGACGAAGAGAACCAGCAAATTTCGATTGCCGAACGCGTGGAACGTCGACTTCTGAAACGAAAAGAAATCGCTGTTCATCGACAAAATCGAGATCAGATTCTGTACGAATACAATCGTTTCACGTACACTTCTATACCGGTGAGTTTGGATTTGATGTCTTGATCGTGGTTTCAGACCTCCGTTGTTCTGCTCAAGCTCGCCCACTCAATGGGCAAATCGACTGCCGGATTAACGTGGTGTGCGGCCGTCGGATTATCTAGCTACCAAGTGGAAAACTCGATCTCAACTCAAACCTATTCGGCCATCTGTTTGGAGCACATGAAACCGTTCATTCGCCGTTTCGGACCGAAAGAGAAAAATCGAATCGATCCGAACTTCCGAATTTCATTCGACCGAGAGTAAGTCTCTTGAATCCAATGCGTTTGGCATTCTAGAGTTTTAGATTGCAGCTACCACTCTACCGACATTGGACATTGAACGATAGTATTTTCAACAATCTTTTTTTCATATGCAAAGCACGAATGTGGAGCCACGTCGGGAAGGATCTCGTCAAGCATGTCTACGCATCTCTTGGGTATCTTTCGTTTTTAATTTCTGTTCATTTTGCTGTAGAATTCCACTTCATGAGTGTACGGAAAGTTTCGAACGTTTGTCGACAGAGAGAAGGAAAGAAATTTTCGAGATTTTGGCCAAATATATGAATAGTGAGTTCTTCTCGTTCTTCTCACATTTGGGCTTCTCGCGCGTCTACTCGGCGGTCGATTTGGCTCGCGTCTTGGCGCTGATTTTGCAACCACCACGAAATCAGCAGCAACAAGTCGAAGAACGGAATTCATTCCTGAAAGCCTTTCAACTTCTGCGCTATTACATCACTCGAAACGGTGGCGATTCGGAAGAAATGAAAGAAGGAATTCATCGTTATCAAAGCGCGTTGCATGCCATGACAACGTTGATATTCGATTCCGTTCAACAGAACCGCTTTCTGAAGATTGAGAATTACATTTTGCTGACGATTAAAAGCGGTAAATTCGCTGAAGTCGATTACTTGTATTCACAGCATTGTATGAAACTGTTCCTCCCGTTGGCACTCAGAGTCTTTCACGGAGTGAGTTCTTCGACAATCAGCAATTGACTTCGATTTTAGACCTATCGATTTGAACGCGACATCGAGAATCTGGAGCCAAAGAAACGCGCGAAAGTGAAACGTCGTCTTCGCAAACCACTTTTTGTCGCCGTTTTGAATCGTCAAATCGATAACACCCGATGGTACACGGTCAGCGGTTCGATGTCTATGATCGGCAGTAGTGATCCGGAGCGCAAAACGTGAGTTCGAGTTTCTATGTTGGTTGTCATTGTAACCTTCAGCTGTATTCCTCAACTCTTCGACAAAATGAATGAGGACAAGAATCTACATTTGGTTTACAATCAAATTGAACCCAACGGTAATCAGCAAAATCCTCGATCTATTCTGCTTCTTTTTTAGTGATTTTGGTGCGCGAAGATTCCTACGGACCGTTCTTTTCACGAATCGAACTTGAACTGCCCGCCGTGGATGACACATAACTTTGTTCGAATAAACAGGTTTATTGCTTAGCACTTGGATTAGAAAGACGTGTTGTTTCTCTTCGACAAGTAGTCTTGAAGCTGTGGCCACGCTTTGAGTGTTCGACTAATAACGGCGCTTTCTCTTCAATCAATTTCTGCTCGTAGTATAGTCGTTTAAGGATTTTGATCGAGTTGTTAACGAAGAAATCCGCCTAGAAAGGGCCGCTGGAGCCGCAGAATCCCGAGCCACTTTCTTTAGGCTTTTGTTCCATCAACAGAAAGTACTTGTTGACTGCTGGCCAAAACTTTTCATTCCACAATTTCTCCTTAAAACCCAATCGATGAACAGAAATGAAATCGAATGCTTTGAAACCCATCGTATTTTGCACCCAAATACCGCATAATTGCATAGGCCTGAGCCATTGATATAGAGAACGGAAACTTACCGTAACTAAAAACGATTGATCAGAACTTGAAAGTCGAATAGTCATGGAGTGTTCTCTTTCTTTTATGGCCAATCAGCTTGAGAGATTCAAATATCTTCGAAGGACATTTGCGTGTAATGAAACTTTTTTCTAATTGGTTCGGCACATCGACGAGCATCAAAGTACTTCAATTTGAGCATAATCGTTGTTCTCACTTGAATGATTTTAACAAATGATACCACAAGAATGCAGGAATGTGATTTTGAATTCCAATGAGCTAATTCCGATTGTGCTCTTCAGTCGACTGTAGACTTAAAGCGATTTTTTGGTTCGTTTGCTTTTGCACTTTTGAACGCGTTTTCGACACCAATCGGCTTAAAAAACGTGCGGTCGGAGAGAAGAGTTTAAAACTCAAAGAACACGAATTGTCGGGTGTGTAGTTTGAAGCTACAAAAATTGTCGTATTAAACTTCGAATGACTTTTAATGTTGGTTTAAGCATTCAAGTGGCGGTAAACTTAAAGCCGTTGAGTTGAAATCAGTGAGTCGTGAACGAGACCGGAAATCCGCTCCGCGAGTTGAAGTTAACTTACGAGTTTGACAGTCACTTGGACTGTTGGTTGGAAAGATGGTCGAAATTTTAGACGAATCTCCCGCCCTAGAAGATCCGCTCTTTTTGGAGATTTGGGATAAAATTAACTTGAAAAAAGTGAGTTCTCACTTACGAGTCTATGAAAACCTTCAATAGCAACTGGAAGAAGCTTACCGACAACTTTCGATCGCTCATTCCATGCCTGACACAGTGAAACGATCGTATCTGACGTTAATCGCCGGATTTCGACGAGAAATGGAAGATTGGTACGTCGAAGAGAGAACGGAAGATATGTACAAGAAAACATTTGACGGTAAGTCCCGAGTTGTCATAGTGTTGATTTCGAGTTTAAGAGCTAGAAGAAATTAGCAAACAAGTCGAGAACTCAATCGACGCTATGGAAGCCATGGAGTTTCAGAAGAAATTTGCGGACGTTTTTGCGACAATCACAAAAGACGGCGATTTGGTTTGATCGTACGATTGATAGCAACTTCAATTCACGTTTTCAGGAGAATCGATTTCCAGACCTTTGGGATGGTTTGGAACGGCGGACTCGAGAGTTGTTGCGCGTTTTCGGTTTGTACTTGCGCGATGGATTGGCGCGAATATCGGAAATGAACGAAGAGATACACCGATGTGAAGAACACTACGGTTGGAGCCAAAATGACGTAGCATTTCAAATTGTTTTTCAGAATCTTTGCGTTTCGGAATCGTGCGAAACGCCGAAACGGAAATCGCGACACGAATGACCCAACGGTTTCAAAAGATGCGTTTGGACTTCGTAAAAGAAGTATCCGCCTTAGTTCAACAGTCGGTAGGTCGAATGATAATGTTGACAGACCATTTCGTTCAGCACTCCAAGTGTCATCAGAAACGACTTGATGCTTTCTTGTCTGAAGTGAACGAACGTCGCGCACTTCGACAGCAAGTGGACGAACTGAAAGGACAACTAAGCGCTCTACGAGTTCGCTACTACACAGAACCGGTGGAGATGGAGAGGAATCTGAACGTCTATCGAAATCAAGTACTCGAAAACGATCAGAAGGTAAAAAAACGTTGCAAATTCGTTGAACTCGCAGTTGTAGATCGCGCTGTTGCAGTCCGAGTTGCGGTATCTGCAGGAAGAAGTGAAAAATGTGGATCCCGTTTCCTCTCTGAAACCCGAATGTTCGGCCCGTGAGACGCCTATCTACGATGTTGTCGAGGAGAACCGGAAACGTTGACCTTAAAAACCTCTCGAATCGCCGTCGACATCTCCCAAATCAACGCTGCAAAAGTGAAAGCATATTGTTGCTCCAACGTCATTTGTTTTGAATGGGTTCCAAAATTTCGTATCGTCGGGCCGTCGCTCTGCAGACGGGAATCTTCGTCTACGAGTTTCGACTGTTGATTTTCTTTGTTGTTGGTTTTGTAGTAACGTTCACGTACTTTATGCTCTCCGTCTTCGTGAGTCCCGAGTTTTTGTTCGGTCAGGTAAGTCGACTGGTCATTCACATCATAACAGTCTTCAGAATTCTTCGGACTCACTTTTCAATGTCACGGACGAGTTCGGGCGAATCATTTCGATGAATCCGCTGAAAGTTTGTCATGGAAATGTGGAGGAACGAATTCAACAGTTTCGGCAAATGAGAGTTCAGAGACAAAATGCGTGGATCGATCTGCTGCCCGATTACGCAATGAAATTCTACGCTATTCAAGGAGTTGGTTTAATTCAATAGTTTTAACAATTTCATGGCCTTTCAGCTTTACGATCCCACGGCAATTCGCCCCGACGAGCTTTTCACTTTTCGAATGGACGGCTACAATCACTACTTTATGGACTTCTACGACAAAGATGCCCCATGCAACGTCTACTCTTTTGGTGTTGACTTTGACTTCTCAGGTTTAAGTTATCTTTGGCATCGATATCCGCAATGTCGATTGACTATTGCGGACCGCAACATCGGCAACTCGGGAGATCTCTCCGCCGCTCTACCGCACGCCAAACTTCACAAATGGACGTTGGGTGGTCAGAACGGAACGTACGAATGTGAGAGCCCAACCAATGATTCTAATCTCGACTTTGTTTTTCAGCTGAGGAATCCAAAAGTTTGTCTCAATGGTTCAAAAAGAACGGCAAGCAGAAAATGATCGATCTTCTGGTTTTGAATCTCAAAGGAAACGAATACTCGGTCATGTCGACACTCGCTGGTAAGTTCACCAAAACATGTCATCGCGAATGATCGGTGTTTGTAGAGGAAATCAAGTTTCTACCCATCATCTGTCAAATGAACATACGAATTCACTTTCCACCTCAACGTTACGGTCTCGCCGACATCGACGGTATTCTGGCAATTTGGGAACTCATGAAACTGCAAGGTATGATGATCTTCAATGCCGAAAGCGACGCTGAAGGTTTGCAGTTGTTTTTGATTAACATGAGGCCGCAGGAGTGTGTGCGCAAAATTTTCTGTTGAATAAACTTGTTTGCATCGAAAGTGACAACGAAAAAATGTCGAAAATTGTTTGTTATGCAACGGACTTTGAATTCTGATAAGACAAATGAGTCATGGCTGTACGTGACGATTGGAAGATATGAAGAAACTGAGCAAACAGCTGAAGGAGGCTGTTGATGAAACCGATTGATCTCGTCGTTGTAAGTCGATTGGGAAAGATGCTTTCACTTAATGATGTCAACCACCAGCCGGGAAAGTGGGTGGTTCGAAAACGTCGAGATCCATCGTTGTTCCACAAAAACACGGTTTTCAATCAGAATGTCTGGCAACGCTCGACAATCAGCAAACAAACCTTGGGGTCGTAAAATTGTGTTTCGAATTTTCCAAATTTTTTTCTGTTCCAAAAGATCAACGTCGACGCAAAGACGCAAAACAAACAAACGATTTTTTTGGTCGACCGCTTAGGTTACAACGTTCACGATCAAAATTTTCGACGAGCGTGCAGCGAACCCTAAGGTCACGGTTTTTGCATTTCGAACGCAAATTTTTGTTCCTGATCTTTGTGATTGACTCCAACGGTCATTGCAGCTCTTGATGTGGAGGTTTGAAGTTTCCGTAGGGTTTGTGTTCTTGTTCAAATTCACTTAGTTTTGTGGCATATGACCTATGAAGCCATGAACTTGAACTTTGCATAGTTGTTGGCGATGATCGTGGATACTCGTGACCTTCCACTCTTAGATGTTTTGTTCTCTGAATAAGCCCCAAAATGTTGTTTCGAATGCATCCGATTGTTTAGCAAGAGTCCCAAACGACGATGCAGCGCAATAAACGTGAAAGTTTGCTAGCAATCCCAGCGTAAGAACAAATGGCTCGTAACAGTCTCGACTTTACTTTAATGGCAGCAAACGTTTTGTTTGTGCTCGTGACCAACCATGGATATGGTAGAAAGCAATGGCCAAACAAAAGATCTAATGAATAGAACTCCAAGCATAAATCGATGACCAGTCAACGTGGTCTGTTGATTCACGTGGAAGGCGACCAAAAGGTTTTTGAAACGACCTGAAAGTGAACGGACAAAACACACGTCAAAGTTTCTTAGCATTCAAACGCCGATCGTTTTCGATCAACACGCACACTTCTGGCCGTGACATTTGAAGTGCACTGATAAAGCACAGTCGTTTCTTGATCGTTTGTTTAATTCGAACACAGCGGCCGAGTACTCGACTTTTGAGCAAATCTGTTACGTCACGATCTTCCAGAACACACAAAAATTTCGGCGCTTTAATCTCGTTAGTGACTATTCAGTTCGCGAGTTCCGTTCAAGTTTTTTTCTGTCGATCCAAAAACTGTGCCCTGAAGTTTTATGTGCACAAGTTATCGTAGACCTTCAACGATCCCAAATGCGCTTTTTGATGGACCGTTAGATTAGTCGTATTGATTGCTTGGAAGATAATTTCGTTCTCGATTTCAAGCCTTCCGTAGACCCTTCTTTGTTGGTCACCTGAAGTGCTGATTGTAGATGAGTCCCCATCATTCTGATGTTGACCTAAACCCTCAAGAGTGTCAAATTCTTGCGCGGAGATCAACGATAAGAAGCGAACTTTCAACCAAAAATTTTGATTTATGTCGTGATAAAAAACGACACAGTCTAAGGCTTAAGAATTCCAAGCCATCAAAAATGAACACCCAGTTTTTCCAGAAGGTCGTTGCAACATCGCGGAGTCATCTGTACGATAAACTTTGGTGTGTTCGAAAATAGTCGAAATGAACTTAATTGATGATGTTTACCAGAATGGTGGATGAGTTTTGTTTTGTTTCGCGAACAAAAACATTTCGATTTTCAACAAAAGAGCAAAACAAAAACGTCATTTGCATTCTACCGTAGCCTAATTAATTGTACTTTGCATGGAGGTTTTTGCGAAAACTGGCCGACAGTGTGTATCGAATACGCGTCGTTGGATACAAACTGGAATACGATGGCAAGTGAAGGGTTCTCGGTAAACGAACGAACTTTGAACGCCCTTTCGCCTTCGTCCCGATCCGAAGCGATTTCGTAGTTGCGGATTTCGACCTTTTGCTTCGTATGGGGAATGTCGTAAAGTTCAAGCTGCGAAAAATACCAACAACTGGGAATTAGACGGTTGGCCGAAACTTCTCGAAGTTGCCAACAAGATTTCGTCGACAGGCGTCTTGGAGTTTTTTGCGTAAATGCGCCGATTAATTTGCAAACTTGTTTGCGTCACCGCGCGCTTCCGAACGTGTGCCGCCTGACGCAAAAAGACGTCGAAAACAGGCGATCAAAAAACTTTCCCAACGAAGTCGACATCAACTTCTGTGGTTTCGATTTCGTGCGTTCGAGCGAAAAGAATCTTTTCGAGCAAAATGTTTTCGAGCAACAACCTTGTTCGCAGAATCCCAAAAACAAACTTCGACCTACCGTTGGCCGAAAACACAACTTTGTATTCTCGGAATTCGTTGATCCTGCGCACGTTTTTATCTACGTGCGTAATCGCCGTCTTTTTTGTTGACTACGAAACTTTCGACCTTTTCAGCGAACTTTATCGTTTTCTAAATCGCGGAACTGAAAAGTCAAAAAAATTTTTAACACAAATTTTTGACCTCAATTTTACGGCGCAAAACGCGACCTTATCGCGCGTCCTCGTGATGATCGTGCCACACACGTGAACTACAAAAATTGCCAAAAAAGACGCAAGTGGGTCGACTCGAATTTCCGAATTGACTCACGCAAACGTCACGGCGAAGGAAAAGTGCCAAAACAGTGCGTGGGAGAAAACGCCGGGGAATTTAATTTCAACTTCAAATTTTCGTTTGCGAGTGCAAATTCGATTTTTGTTGTCGAAACGTTTACCGTAGAGAGGACTTGGGAACGTTAAACTGTGTGATCGTTTCGCTCACAACCTCGAATTGTCATTTGTAGCGATCGACAAGACTCCAACGACCGTTTCAACGACGCTGCTCAACGAGCGCACGCTGCGTGTGTTCGGTTCGTCGATCAATCGTCGCGCCAAGCGAGCGGATTACAAAATTTTAAAATCTTTTTTTTGGCAGCAGGTGATATTTTGGTTTGTTGGCAAAAAAATTTTTCCGCCCATTGGGGAGTGTAGTGGACGGACGACCGCACGAAGAGAGTAGTCGACTTCTTTTCTGTTTGGCTTCACGTCACTTTTTCCGCGTTTTCCGACTTTCCTCTTCTTTTCGCATTTTAGTTTTTGGGACACGAGCGGCGGTCGACGGAATGTTTCGCCTTTTTCGGCCAAATTAATGGCGTTTTGATTTCTGCGCGCTCTTGAGGGCGTTGAAACGTTGTGAACTGTAGCGGTGGTTGAGTTCACAAGTTGTAGTTGTCATCCGTAGCTATTCACAAGCTTCCAACGTCCATTTCATCGACGACTCTCCATTGAATCGGTGAACAAACGAAAGCTAAGGAGGAAATGTCGAAATCCAAAAGAGAACGTCCAGAACGCTGAAATGTTGGGAACGGTGTCAACGTGCACGAATTGTTTCGTGCCGAAGTTTTTGGCACAAAAAATCTTTTCCTCCAAACGCCCATTTTCTTCCATCCACTTTTGCGTTCGTTCATATCGTCGCGGCCTCCGCCCCAGCAAAACGTCGTCGACGCCGACGGCACGGATTTGCCAAGCAATGACGTTTCGTTCTTCGCGAACTCTTTCGAATGTCCAACGAAACTTTTTCATGAAAAAATCCGATTAACTTTTTCCCTTGCGATTTTTGATCTCGTCCCTCTCCACCGGCGCGACGTACTCGAAAACATCCAAAAAATTATCGTTTGTCATTTTGGTTGCGCGGTTGCGATAGTGAAGAGATGGGGACTCTCGGAATCGTTTCGTCACAAAAAATTTGCGATGCTTGAATGCGCCTTTTTAACAGCCAAAACAGCGCGTAGGTTTGTTATTTCTGTGCCACTCGAAATTATGAACGTCATTTTCCTTGCCGTCCATTCGTAGCGGAGAGCGTGGACGTTTACTGTAAAAAGCGTCGTGTCGCGAAGATTAGCGTTTCGAATTCGCTTCGTGTTTTGTGATTTGCTTTTGTTGACCAAAAAAACAACATTCCCAGTCGGGGCGAAAGTTTCAGTTTCCGCCTTTTTTGTGCCCACGCGACGTCGTTGCGTGTTCAAAGCATCGTTGCGTGATCGTTGCGGATTTGATTGGAACGCGTGATTTCCGCTCGTTCCGATCCCACGCTTTTCTTTCCGCAGCGTTGACCTTTGGCGACATCGATGGAGTTCATTTGCTTCCAATGATTGACATGAGGACTCCCGACGGCAAATTACTCGGGTGTTTTCAACACAACTTCACGTCATAAATCAGAAAACGCCAATGGAGCTAAATAATCGATTGTTGTTTAGTCATAACCACGTGTTTAATCTGCTAATTTTTGTACCTGCCTCCCGCCCATTTCGAAGTCTCCGCCCGACGTTTTTAATTTCCGTCTTTGCGGCGAGGATAAAAAGCAAATCAATTAGTGTAAAAGGAAGACGTTTTGTCGCTGATCTTTGCTGTGCATTTGGTGTGCGAATTCAAGTGCACAAAAGTCGCGCAGCCGTCTAAACCCAATGACATCACTTCGTCGATCACGCGACTCGCGACGTGACTTTTATGCGTGTATCGAGAACTATATGGCCACAAAGGAGTGACTGTTTTTCAGAAATTCTGTCATGACCAAACTAACGTAGTCGCTTCTCCCACACACACTTCGAAATGACTAATAATAATAACAATGTGGTTGTCGACATCGATTCGCCCTCTTCATCGCCTTCGGCCGGTCCGTTTCGGCAGTTTTTGAGCGGCGCCGCACGATGGTCGTTGAATCGATCGTGCGAGTCCGAAGATGCGCTTCCGGCCTATGACATTTTCTTGGGAGGCTCCTGTGGAAATACCGTTTGGAGACGCGAAATTGTGATTCCCTACCTGAAGAAACGCTCAATCACCTACTACGATCCTCAGCGGCCCGTATGGAACGAGAACATGATTCACGAAGAGCAGATTGCAAAAGAAGTGCGTTTAACCGAAAACTTTTTTGATTCTTGTTTTCGTGTTTAGAACTCGAAACTTTTTCTCTTCGTTCTGGATCCCGGCACGATCAACGCAACATCTTTCATCGAAATCGCCTACTTCGCTGCACGGAAAGCGCCCAAGTTGGTTGTTGTTTTCTTGGGACGACGCGAATGGTCGGACAAAGCACATCCCGTGAGTTTTTCTCTTGGGCTTGAGAAGTGAATGTGTCTTGTTTTCAGATGGATCTGCCTGATCGAATACGCACGGTGAATTTGGTCGAAGCAATTTTGAAACGCCACGACGTTCCCATGTTGACGTCCATCACCGACGCTCTCGACTACGTGGACGAAATGATCATCGGCGAGAAACCGTGGCAACAAGCGATCGCCAATCCGCTTCAACGGCTACCGTACGTCAACGTCAAAGCAAAACGTGCAATTCAACGGACCACAAGGACGGTCAAGAACGCGATTTCGACGTTTCGCTCAACGTGGGCAAAAAAAATTGGCGCCGTTTTGTGCGTGGAGTTCGCGTTGATTCTCTTCCTTCATTTCTTTGTCTTCACCCAAATTCCCATTTGGCTGATGATCATTCCGCTCTTGGCATTCGACTACGTTGCGTTGGCACTGTGCGTTTTGTATCTGAAGTTGAAAGTGAGTTCTTTTGACGCCTATTCACGCACCAACTCGGTTTTCAGATGAATCGGAATCGCAGCAAACTTTCGCGCAAATTGGTTTTGAATCCGCCGCAAATTCCACGCACCATCACGTCAACAGTAACGTCGGCGGCCGTCGATGCGTCCGCGTCGTTGAGCTGCGAATCGTCGCAGCTGCGCAATTTTCGACCGCAAACGCAAATCGATTTTGTGGAAAAGGAAATTCGTGAACATTTTCGCGCCGAAGAGAAACCGAAGAAGCGGAAGCAAAGTCGCAGGGAGAAACTGCGATTGAACGGCTGCGTCACATCACCGGTTGGCTACGACGTTTTTCTATCCTGTTCGTCGGGCTCCGAGTTGGATTGGATCACGAAGAAAGCAGTCCCACAGCTCCAGTAAGTTTGTTCTCTTTGATCACTTGATAGTCAATTGAGACTTTGAAGACCTTTCCAACTAACCACTTCATTCCAGCAAGTCGGGGCTCACGTACACGTCGGCCATCATGTGCGATCAGGAGATGCGGATTCCGTTGCTGCACACCGCTTCGCACATTTTATATTACATTCCATCTTATCGCACTTTCCTCAGCGGAATGATCGAAATTGCCTACTTCATCGGTCACTCGGATTGGCAGGTGACGGTTTGTGTGCCCGAAGCTGCCGAGCAGTTGGACGGCAACAGCGAAGATCCCGAATCTCGATTGGTAATTGAACGAAGGAACGAAGCGTAAGACTCCTTTTTTCGTCTAGCCTTCCAACTCATTTCTTTGCAGCTATCAACGGGCTTTCTGTTATCTCATGGACATGGCAAGAAGGCGGGAATGTCGAGTATTTCGGAAGTAAGTTTCGACTTCTTCACGGGGTCCGAGAGTTCAAACTTTGCCATGAATTTTAACTGACGAATCTTTTCGAAATGCAAATTTGAAGTTTCTTCCCAAAGTCTCCATGTCATTCGATTTTGTTTTGTGGTGCGAATTGCAAATTTCGGTTGTCACGCGAAATCCCAGCGGCTAATCCGCCAAAAATAAACGCGAATGTCATGGAGATTACCGTAGACCTCATTAGTCGGGACGATGACGTTTCGTGGACTCAATTCTTGTTTTCAGCGTCGAGGATTCAATCAAACACATTTCGACGGTGTGCGGCCGCGAGACGCAAACGACGAAAGCGGCGGTGCTGCGGAGCGTGGTCGAGAAGCAGCATCTGGTGAAGGCGAAAACGCAAACCAATTTGTTGCGATGATCTGCGGGTACAAACGCTCAAACCCTCGACCTCACACAACCCAATCGGCATATCAACAAAAGCTTTAGGGCTGGATCCCAAAAACACTTCTAACCGGTTGTTTCTTCTAACTACTTAGTCAACAAGAAAATAAAAATCGATCTTAACTCGTCAATCTCATGGCCAATAAATTTTGGTCAAATTAGCTTGCAAGAGCACGTTAGCCGAGGTGTGGCTTTTAATTGGACTTTTAATGAGCTTTTAATTGGAATGTTCGTTTATTGCAATTTGATGAGAATGGTTGGTTATTCGGTCCTTTAATCGTTGGCATGTTATGAACGAATCGGCTAACAAATGGACGCAAAATTGAGCACCAGGTGTTCTGCTTCTCTAATGACATGTCGGGTGTTGCGCCGTTTACGAAGTGACGTGCTGCAGAAGACGTTCGAACCTGAGTTCAAGTTTAGTTTAAAGCAACGAGAATAGTACCCGGAAGAGATGAGGGGTGGAACGAGTTCATTTGCCATTTAATAGCAGCGGAGATTCTCACTGAAAGTGTAAACATTGTTCCTGATCTTTGCACTGTTCGAAGACATTCAATAGTTTCGATCCATCTATGAGGTCGTAGATTTGAACTTTGAACGGAAATTATTTGCGATGTCGTCTGAGAGAGTACGCCAATCCATTAACTGGAAAGGCCAAACATCACCACTAAAAGCAGTCAATAGAACAAGACTGTGAGCCGACGAATCCAGAAAAACCGAACGCTGTGATCGTTGAGGCCAATTAACGACTGTGGAATTTAGATCCGATTTTGACATCGGGAACTTGCAAATGTTAAGATCAATAGCTGTGTTGAAAGTCGATTTCTACTCTCGCAGAACAGACTGCTTTGTAACTTCAAAATTAAAAAAATATGTTTTACAGAGCATGAAAATGTTTTAGTGGCATGACTATTACTTCAACGGATATTAGCGGAGTGGAAAAGGTTGGAGTTAATAGTTTAACCGAATATCTGAAATTGCTGGTTTTGAAAAACGACTCACCGAAACTTGAACAACTGTCTCTTGGTTTCTGTTTGTTGGAGCTCTAATTTGGTTAATTCAAAGACCTTGTAAACCGTGTTGATTTCGTCACTGAATCGCGAAGAAGATTTTATGTTCGCTTGGAAACGGGTTTAAGAAGGTGTACGGTTGCTGATTTGTTTTCTATCAATTCTATCAACGTCACTTTTCATGATCTTGTCTTATGTAGTCTATCAATTCTCGACAAAATCGTGTCGCCATATCGATGGTAGCTTGTTGATTCTTCAGAACATTTGACTTATAACTTGTAGATACTCATTGATTAATGCAACTTTCTGTTGTATTCATTTACAGGTTGTGTTGTGATGGGCAACTCACAAAGCTGATGATATCGTTTTCTTTTGGCTTAGTTGGAAATGCGGTTGGGATTAACGTCAGAGATGTGATTAGATGGTTAAATCTTGTTGCAAGCTGAGGCTTGATTTTCACATGGAAATAGCAATCAGTTTTGCAGGCTTGTCAAGATACGGTTGTCATAGTCGTTGATCGTGTGGTATTAGAAGTTGACAACGACAAAGACTAAAGCTTTTCATTCAAGATTATTGTTCGAGTGCGATCAATGGAAAGTTGTGTGATCTAAGTGTTCCCAATTGTTAAGAAAAATCGAATGTTGTATTGTGAATTTGGAAGACTCGAACTAAAGTGCTGGAAGGCTGGTAATGTGAAAAGTTGGAAATGGACATTGCTTTGGTGGATAAAAAGATTGTGATAGTCGATGGATATGATTTCTAATTTAATGGTTTTGCATCGCTGTAACCGTGAGTTTAGATGCAAGACCCAACAAAGATGATGAACGAACGAGATTGGTTAGTTGATATGTTGAGTTGAGATAAACGTGCCTATTAGAATGTTTCGTTGAGAATGAAACAAAAAGAGATTGGTGATAGTTGGTTTAATCAGTTGTGATCGCCATTCATTGACAAATGGGTTGGTAATTAGTAGAAGAAGGTTTTTTTTGGTTGGTTAAAACGAAATGTTATCGGAATTGAAAGAGTCCAAAGTCGCTGTTTTGATGCTGCCAATAACCATTAGATTTGTGCTACGGGTTTTGACATTCGATTCTGTAGAAAGAAGATTTGAATGCCAGCCGATGAAGAGGTTTTGGGTTTGGTCGTTAGCAAATTAGCTCGTAGTTGTAATACGTTATTGGTTTTGAATGAGAATTGGAAGAGTGAAGAGATGTAGTGATAATTTGAGAGCAAGCGAAATTCTTGATAGATAGGTTTGATAGTTGTCTGGAGTCTGTCTATTGTGTTTGGTATCGCAAGAGTAGATGATTAATTTTTGAGATAAAAGAATATGTTTCGGAAGTTGAGCGTGTATTATTTGAATAGACGACATCGATCGTTTTTGCTGAATTGGAAGGGAGGCACCTCAAGGAGGGGCACCACTGATTCACTTGTGTATATAAAGTTGTTAATAAAAAGATGCGTTGTTCCCATCAAAACCTCTAGGTGTCGAATGACGTCTGAAGATACTACGTTTACTCGTCATTTAGAGTCAACTTCAGGAGATTGTTTCATCGACTTCTACTCGTTCACAAGAAGTTTTTGTTTATTTCGCGGTAAAACGACAGAAAAAAGAACGGGAAACAAATGATTGAATGGCAGCGATCAGTGAAAGAAACGGTTGAAATGCGGACCGACGACGTCAAGCACTTCATACGATGTCCGGAATACCTTCGAACTGCAAAACGGACGGAAATAAGCAATCGACCTTCCAAACTCACAGTTGCAGCTGAGTCATGCTTTGCACGAAAGCACGAAAAGCACGAAAAATCCCCTCTTTTGATTCAATCGCAAGCGATGGAGAGGCTCCGAACGCCCTATTATGTTCGGGTCTTGGCATATTGTAAGGGCATTGCTGTTGCGAGTTGCCAGCTCTGAACAGCGCCCCCGTGCTTCCCCTTGAATTCAAGGTACCCATTGGCTTCCAGAATTGGTACCGCCTGGGTGGGGCGAGAACAGCGGAGTTCGCATTACAGCTCGACCAGGGATTGAACCTGGGAGCCACCGAACTCTGTGCAGACGTGTTACCTTTGCACCACGTTGTCCTCGCTTTGGACGAACGTACTATAAACAGGCAGAGTAAACTTCCGTCTAAGAACTCACTTTGCGTCTCAGGTTCGCGATGTTCTTCGAAATCGGCTGCAATTGGTCCGCTGGAGCATTAACGAGAACCGCAAGACTTCCTTGCGGCACATCTGCAACGGTCGATGCTCCTTCTACTGAAATTACTCACCGTTGTTCACGTTTGCGGCTTGCGGATTCTCGTGCGACTGAAAGCAAATTGATCAGAAGCTTCGTTCTGCGACTCCTACCGGTGCATTCACTCCGTTTTTTCGCACTTCACCCGTCAACACAGCATCCGTTCCCGCCTTTTTTCCGCCGTCTTTCTGGTCTCCATCCTTCTTTCCTGATGCTTGAGTTCCGGTGGCCGACTTTTCAGTTGCCTTCGAGTCGACCGTTTTGTCCAGCTGAGCGGCTTCGGCATCGCGTCGTTTCTTTTTGTAGCGTCGATAGTACCAGATGCCTCCGCCGACAACAACAATTAGCAAAAGTGCAACTCTGAACAAGTCGATCACTTCGACTAAACCCCTTCCAACTTACCCACATCCGATGCAAGTCCACAAACGCCAGCCCGAAACACCCCATTGCGATTCTTCGTGAACTCCAGCGAAGACAGTCGCACCATCCTGAAATCAAAGCCACTATTTTGTGTAATTGTCAGAACCTTACGAGTCTGATTTGGAGACCCGAGATCTCCTCGACCGTTTCAACCTTGAAGTCAACGATATTGTTCTTGGCGGACTTGAACGACGCACACGGATACGTGTTCGCGTCAGAGCCCTTTCCAACGACGATTCCGCTGCTGCTGACCTTCACTGGGACCGGGAAGTAGAAAATTGCATTGGAATCTAAAAAACAATTTTTTACCTTATTAGAAAAAGCTTACCCGCAAATAGCAAAGATGATTTCTGATTTAATGGATTGTACATCAAACCAAACTTGAAGTCACAACCGCCAACGACGAGTTTTATTGTTCTAAACAAAACGATTATCTCACACCAAAGTCTTTAAAACAAACTTTCCAGAATCCTTCTGACCATATTGGATGTTGAACTTGAGCTTACTGCCATTGAATTTGAGTTTGACGGCTCCGTTGTCGCACTTGCCGAGGTCGATGCTGAAAACACGGGATAATCAGTTGGGACGAAACTCGAAACTCACGTCGTCTCTCCCGCATCGACTTGACACCCGGCCATCGCCATACGAGAAAGAAGGCCAACGACCTTGAACAAGAACAACAAACGAAGCATCGGAGGATCGAAAAAGTCAAGGAACAAGACGGAAACCAGAGATCGCAGCGATTGACCGAAACCGAAGAATCGAGCTCCGAAGTCAACTTTTCGCATAAAATTAACGTGCTTGAAGCTAATTTCTACTCTGAATCACTAATTTTTGAATGTTTGAATTCACTGACCATCTTTGTCTTGGAAAGAAACGTCGCACAGAACAGAAAGGTTTGACGATTGAGGCTCGTGTAATTCACCGCTTCAGTTGAGACAGCAAACTCACAGTCCTCCATTTCGATGGTTGCCCATTTCAGTACCAATACCTGATAGACTTGAACAGTTAGTGGTTGATTGATTGGATTTGCTTGAACGTCATTCCGAAAAGAATCGTTAAGCACCTTTTGGGCCACTTACTTTACTGTCGATTGGCTGCCCGTAAGTGCTAGTAATCAGAGAACTGGACTGCGGAGTGAATTCGAAAAGAGGGCCTTATAGAATGCGTCTTTTTTAGTGGCCATTCGCGCGGTCCAAACTGATGAGCAGAAATGTGTTGAATTCGAGGTCGTTTAGTTCGAAACATGAAGAAACTGACAAGGTTTTCTGTGCCGTTGAGGATCGAGAGTGGGCCAACTGATAGTGACATCGTTATCAACGAAGCGTACAATGCGAAACACCTCTTGTTTTAATTTTGATCTTGTAATTTTACTTTTTGTTGTACATTTGATGGCCAAAATCGCGTCCAGTCGAACACCTCTTCAACGGCGTAAATATTCCACCCTCGTGTTGTTAATAAATTCGTTTTTTATCTTCTATTTGATTAAATACAAACATTATTCTACAAAAACATCTTTATTATGTTACAGTTGATGATAAAAACAAATGAATACGTTAAGTGCAATTAAAAACTCGGTTCCAGCAGCGTAGTCACTTAAGCGTCCGATTCCAGCAATTCAAACTCCTCAAGACGCATCAATTCGTTTGCGATGTGAGGCTCTTCTTTGCAAAATACATCGTATTCGTCCAGTTCCACGATCGCGAACAGATTCCGTAATGCAAACTTTAAAGTGGCCTCCTTCAATTCGGACAGTTGGTCGAATCGGAATGACAATTTGAGAACGTCGAAAGCGCCATCGACACTTGGATTCTTCATCATGCTTTTGACACACAGTTTTTCTGAAAACACTTATGATTTAAACCAATGATTGAAATGATACCTGAAGATCAGTCAGATCATAACGATCGGCTGCTATCCATAGTGCGGCGTCGATGAGTTCGATATTCTCGACCCTTCGTGTGATCATGAACGTCAACATCGCTTCGATGATCTGAGCATCCAAATCGTCCATGATAATCGTGTTGCTCACGGCTTCAACGGTTCCCGCGTGCTCGAACATCTTTTGGAAGATGTTCGAGCTCTTCATCAAAATGGACTTAAGGAACTGCAACCAAATAATTATTGTCAATTAAAAAGAACTTACATAAAAGATTGTCCCGTTTTGTGCAATGATCCTGACATTTCCAAAGTCGGGATCCTTGAACATCTCGCTGACGAATCCTTGAACTCCGTACATTTTAGACAATAGGGAGTGGGACGAATGAGCAAGCCGAGGAGTAGTCGTCACACCGATATCAATTTTTTCTATCGGAAAACACAAGGGCAATCAAGCAAAGTGACCTCGAGTAATTACGGGTCCACCGAAGAGCTGATTGCACTCCAATTTACAGCCAATAATCATGACGCAAACTACGCGATTGAAAGGCGGCTTTTTCGAATCCTTCGAGTCGCATCTTCAACAAAAAAAAAAACGCCAGTTGTGCAACAATTGAAACTGGATCTTAACCGTCGGACTTATTCCCAGAAGGCTACACGTTTTTCAAAATGCTGCTGCTTCTAGAAGCGTCGTCGGTTATGTCTGTTTGGTTTGTTCTATTGGATCTCAATCGACGAGTGATTTGAATTGCCTGAGGCTCAGTGTGATCTTAGATAGCCGTTGGTCGAGTTTGCGGTCTCGTCAGAGCTTTTATTTTGCAATAAGACAATCAGAGTTTTTGTTTATATCAAAGAAACAACGCAGTGAAGGACTTTGAATGCAATAAAAACTTCGTGTGTTTCATTAATTCTTTTTCGGATTCGCATTTAACGAACAACCAAAAATTCTTGTGTTTCAAGTTGATTCCAAAGCGTCTTCCGTTTGTCTTCTAGGCTCTATCGACTGTCTTCTTGATTTTCACTCCATCGCCATTTAGGTCATAGAAGAACGACAATGTTCCTAAAAGAACAGCACAATAAAGAACGTAAACTCACGTCAAAAACAATTCTTGAGCTCTATCGGTCGAACTGTTGTTAACCCGAAACGGTATCGAAGTGAAGATCACACAATGTTGACGTAGACAAGAATCTCAAAATGAGCAAAAGAAAGTTGCCCGCTGCAAGGATTGAACTTGCGACCTTCTGTTTGCACGACCGTACGAGACAGACGCTCTGCCACTGAGCTAAGAGGGCATACAAGTGGGGTGGACGTTGCGAGATTCAAAACCGTTGACTCGAAGACCGTACAGCGATTCTTCTTATTAACTGAACCTCTTCACTGTTTTTATGCTTGCAAATCGTAATTTCGACAACAAATATTAGATAACAATGTCCATTCGATTGTGAGCAATCAACTCGATGGCGAGATCAATTTCTGTCAAATCGGATTTTGTCCTGACTGTATCTTTCCAATCAAGCTCAAAAAATATGATCTCAACAATCCAAAAGAAAATTTATTTCTACAATCACAAATATTGGAGCTGTCGACTTCTGATTTTTTCAAAATTCTATCTTCTCACCAGTCCAGGACTTTTTTCGTCGTGATACGTGCGTCAGCATTCGATCTTTTGCATACGAGCAGAGCTGAAGATAAAAGGTTACAAGGCACTGGATAGTCAGGTTCACCTCTTCCCTCAACTTCAGTCGGTTGTCTTCGTTTGCGTTGTCTAAAGAACCACCGATCGGATTTCAACGATTTGATAGAACCGCTGACAAAAATTGTAACCTCCACGCACCTCCTCGGATGGACCACGCCGTAACTCGTTGGGCTTGGTATTGAATCGACGATATAGACACTGAAAAACTTTCGCTCTTCAAACTCATTTCCCCACTTACTTTTGCGAACCGATTGGTTGGTCCGCAAACTTTAAAGAAGCGTTCACTTCTGGAATGGTAAACGAGGAATTTCCTAGTCCATTCATTGTCTCGCCATTTTCTTCGCGTAGGTTTGATGTGCATTACGCCGAAACACTTCGTTTCTGAAGTCAATGGTTATGGTTATGAAGCGACCGTAAACTCACCAAGTGAATCAAAGGACAACGATAAAGTCGAGAAGGTCTCAATTGCCGACCATCGGAATCCGAATCCAGAAACTCGCACCGGTCAGCCATCGACAATGAAACTGGAACTTGAGCTGCTACAATCACCGACATCACATAAAACATCGGAAGAGCGAAATCGAACCGCAGAACAGAGAAATGAAATTGAAGCGAATGACCAGAAATGAATAATCGATCGTCAAAGTCGATTTTTGCATAAACTTAAACTTGTATTGGAATCACTAATACGTATTCAGTTTGCGTGTTCAGACAAACATAACTTCGTAACTCCACTTTACTCTTGTTACGACTATTACAATCTTGGTTTCACTTCTCATTTCTTGTAACTTTTTTGACTGCCAACTCCTCAATTAAGATGCTAAATACAAGTCCACTGCTCTTCGAGCCTTTTCAACAGTCATCCAATGGTGGAAAGAAATGACTGCTGTTCTATTCGCCAAGTACCAATTAAAACACAACTTGAATTCGTTGTAAATAAAATCAAACTCATTTCCATTTATACTCGTCGATTTGCTTCTGATGATCAGTTTCACGTTCTTATTGACAATCGTGCTTTTGATGCACATTTTTGATATTGATGATTCCTATGAGAAGGGCATTCAACCGTATAATTAGTCGACAGAATTAGGATTGTGAGTTCTTTCGAGTATTTTTGTGCTTCAAAGTTTAGCGAATTCAAAAACTGTACGGACGCGGTAATCGCAATAAAATGGAGAATATATCACGTGTTGGTTATTTGGATCGACTACGAAACAAACGACACTAGAAAGTGAGCTATTGAATCGCAAAAATTAGTCGGATTGCAGATTCCAACTTTTTTGAACGACGACTTCGAATTGAACTTTGAAGGAGCTGAAAGTACCAAAGCGAAATGGACCTTGTCGAATGGTGAGTTCTTATTCAAAGTCTAATTTTGCTTTCAGATTCGATTGGAACGAGCTGTGAAACCATTGAGAAGTGTCTTTTGCTGATTGCCGACAACGCAGTTGTTCAACTGTCAACAAATGAGAAACAAATTCAATACAACGACCGTCCAGCGGAGTACGCAATCGACGACAAGTGGGTTTGAACGAAGATTGAAGTCGTCAATTTGCCTTACGAATACACGCTGCAGATTTCTTCCAACTGTTTCGTAAGCCCATCACATTCGATTATATGATTTTCGCCTTCAGACATCACAGAGTTGTATAGACGAATACACTTCAATATCAACTAATCGGCCGTCGATTACCGGTAAGTTCAAATCGATCTTGCGGAGAATTGTCTTCAGCATCGTTCAGCGCGTTCTTTCAAGCCTTTGTTTTTTCTGGTTATTTTGTCGGGAAATCTGAGATAAATTTGATTTCATTCTTTGAGCTTTTAAGGTGATCTAAACCATGGCTAATGTAGGTCTTCAGCTCCAGACTTCAGGATGAAAGTTTTTTGACAGCTAGTGTCCCGATGGTTTACAATTTGGAGTTCGACAAACTTCAAGTGTTTACGTGAACGGCATCAAAAATTTAACAATAGACTCACAAACCCTTTTCATTATCATTCTGACCCACAATTCTTGTTCGAAGAACAAACCGTCAAACAAAAGTTTCTGTTTTAAATTCAGTGAATTCAATTGTTCAATCAAACACCCAACTCTGTGGACTGATCGAAATCTTCGAAGCAGCAGCCAGCAGCGTTACAACAAAACGCCAACTGCCGCTCAGTTCCCAGTTCGAAATTTTTCTTGCGGAGCGTCTTCGGTTGTCGAGTCGCTTTGTTTTCTCAGTCGTGTACTTTTCTTCAACGATCGAAATGGCCGATGAACCTATGGCCAAAAAGTGAGTTACATCATCGAGTATTTTACTGTTTTTTAGGTCAAAGGCGAGAACCGAGAAGTTGGAAGTAATCTGTCGAATCAAACCCTACGATGGGGCGGATCCATGTGTTGAGTTGGTGGGCGACGATCAGATTCGGTTGATCTCACGAGATGGACCTCCGGTTAGTTCCAACGACTTCTGCTCATTTTGTGCCATTGTTTAGGTTGAAAAACTCTTCAGACTCTCACACATCTTCGAGGGCTACGAAACTCAACGATCGGTTTTCGAGCGCTGTGGCTACGACTTGGTCGAGAATTTGGTCAGCGGCCGGAATTCGCTTCTTTTCACCTATGGAGTTACGGGCTCAGGTGAACCAATTGATCGTATTCGTGACTTATTTCGAGTTCAGGCAAAACATACACAATGACCGGAGATGCTCGAGGCGACAGCAGCGGTATCATTCCGCGAGCTGTGGACGTTCTTTTCAATTCTTTGAAGAATCAGATGCCCAAATGCGTATTCAAACCGGAAAAATACAACGGTTTTGTGGTGCAATCCGAAGATCAAGCAGCTGACGACCGTGCTCGTTTACCACCCTCGACTTACACGGTTTTTGAGCGAATGATGGAAACCAAAAAAGTTTGTGATTTCGCTTTTCTAGGCGGACTTTCGACTTTCAGGTTTTTAATTTCAATCGGGACATGGCTTGTTCAGTTTTTGTCTCGTACATTGAAGTCTACAACGATCAATGTTTCGATCTTTTGGACGATCGAACTCAACGAAACATTCGAACTGACACGCGAAACGACGTCGTTTATGTCGATGGTCTCACTCAGATCGAAGTGTCGTCGAGCGAAGAAGTGATTGAACAGCACTTGAAGGCGTTGGAGAAACGAAAACAAGCGGCCACGATGTTGAATGCGTCCAGCAGTCGATCGCACATCGTTTTCAACCTCCGACTTGTTTTGGCGCCACTTCGAGACGACGGTACGATGTATCCAGTGAGCGATCCTTCGCAGGTTTGTTGTCTTCAACGATAAATCTCATTTTCGTTATCAGATTGTTGTTCGCCAGTTGTCGTTGGTCGATTTGGCGGGGTCAGAACGAGCGAAACGAACTGCAAATCGTGGGGAACAATTGGTCGAAAGTGGAAAGATCAACCAATCGCTATCGGTTCTGAGACGTTGCTTCGATTCACTTCGGTAAGTGACGATTATTTTCGTGGCTCTCAACTTGACTTACAGCGAAAACCAACGTCGTGGAGTCAAGAATCCGGTGCCATATCGAGACAGCGAACTGACCAAGTTGTTTCGACCCTTCTTTGAAGGCAAGGGAAAGATACGGATGATCATTTGCCTTAATCCTCGTCCCGATGATTTTAAAGAGAACGCGGTAAGCGACTTTCATTTGACTCTTCGAACTTCTTTTTTAGTTTGTTTTGACGTTCGCTGAAGAAGCTCAAAATTTGGGCGTTCCGGAAGCAATTGCTCCAGCACCGATGCTCCTCGATTTGGCAAGTCAACAGTATTCGCGTCGACAAGTCAATCAATGGTATCGAGAGGTTGAGAGCGTGGTCGACGGCATGTCCCTTCAGTCGTCGATTGTTTCGCTTCCCGAGTTGCCGTCAATTGAAATCGACGACGAAGAATCGTTGTTTCAACTGCGCGAGTTCTACACTTCGACTCTCCGACAACGCGAAGCGAATTTGGTTGCCGCCGAAACTAACGGCGCGAACTTGGAGATGCAATTGATGGAACGACTTTGCGCCGCCGACTTGGATCGTGCGCGTGTTCACGAGTTGGAAGAAGAGATCGTGGAGTTGCGGGAATTCAATTCGCAAGTTCAACGACAGAATCTGCAGCTTCAGGTTCGGGGATCTTCTTTCTCGTTTTTACCTTTCCTTGTTTTCAGCGTGAAAATAACAAACTACGATCCAAGTTGAGTCGCTTCGAAACTGTGGCTGAAAACAACGCTCATCGTGACGATGCTCAACGACGTCAATGGGAACAACAAGCGCAAATGATCGGCGAACAGCGCGAAGCTCTTCGACAGGTCGCTGATGCTCTCAACGACCCAACTTGTATGACTGTGGCCGAATTGCGCAAGAAATATTCAGCGGCAGCTCGTGAGGAGCTTGAATTGGCATCTAACGGCTCTTCAATGGCATCTCGCCGGCCAGCACCAACCAATCGACAAGTCGTACGCGAGGTTCAAACTCGACGGGTTCGTGAGTACGTGGGCGGTGGTCATGGAGTCGTTTACAATCCGGCCGGCTACGTAAATGCGCGTTATGGTCGCCGATCGAAGTCTGCCGGACCTTCGACTCGTCTGTTGAATCACGAGCCGGTAGTTCGAATCCCAAATGGCACCGTTTTTCAACAGCAATTTCCGAAGAATGTGAAACATACGACTCAACCGAACTCAAATGACTTCCGCAAGTGCACCGACTACGTGGTAACCAATCAAGAAGTGGATACCATCGGACGACTTCGAACCGATTGTTTCAAGGTGAGTTACTCTCTATAGCAACTTTTACAGGCTTCTTTTCAGGGCGACATCGTTCCAACAGCTGGTGGTGGTCATTCGATTATGTTCAAAGATGTGGAACGTTTAACGCAAGAATCTCCTTAACCTTTTTTGTTGTGGTTTTTAAAAGACTTTTTTTCTGTAAATAGCGACTGCTGATTGTGAGAATTCCCATTAGCATAAACTGTGTTCACTACTTTCATTGCTTGGAGTCTGGATCGCTAATACAGGGGGCTGCAAACTTGAAGATCTTTTCTTCGCTTTTATAGGCATGATGGATCTCAAACTGTTTTCCGTAGGAATTTGCAAGCATTCTGATTGATGTTCTTGTGCAACTGCTGATAGATAACGAAAATATGAGAAAACGTATTCAGTAGAATGACCATTACTCTATTAGTTAGAATACGTTGGAACGTTGAGTTCTTTTAATCGTTTCTTCAATCTGACTTTTTTGCTTTGAAATACAGACAAATACAATTGGCTACGTGCGAGAACATCAAAAACATTAAGTGTACAGTTTGATGAATGCAAACAACGCTTTAGAAGGCTAATGTACATCGAAGATACTGAAAAGATATCCTCAAGGGAGCTCAACACGCATCACTTCATAAAACGTTATTGATGAGCTTTTTGCCGCCCAACAAGTTCGAGCAAAAGACATCAATTTCCGATTGCTGGGGCGTGAAAAGAACTTTGAAATCGCACTAAAATCTGTTTATTTGCCAATTAAAATGCACCTTAATGTGAGTCATTGGTAAGCAGTGTACAGAGGTTTAGAACTGAAAATGCTGGCTGCTGGTGTCGGGTGTAAGTTCAGTTTCGATGCTTGAAAGAAGCAACTTTTCGATTTTAATTAGAAGTTCAATGCTTTGGGAGTTTCGGCTGACCGTTCTATTGAGTTTGGCACTCGTGGGTCTTCGTTGTTGTTGGTGCGTTGCGTGTAGTCGAAGAGGATCACGCAGAAGCCAAATTGGAATTTTTGTTGGCTTTTTGACGGTCCGGACAAGACGAGTGGCTTCTAATGGCTAAAAACGCACAAGTGGCTCAATTCGACTCATCAGCGCGAATCGTCTTTTCGTTCTCATTTGGAATTCCGCGTTTTTTTGCGTCGAGATTCTCGTTTCCGCGATTCGAACGCGAATTTTCGTGGATTCTCCGCCTTTCGACTTTTTTCGCTGGTCGTCCGTGGCAACGCGACGTGACAGACGGAACGATCAAGTCAACGTTTTTGGGCAAATTGAAAATTCGCTACGACATGCAAATTGACGGCACAAACGTTCTTCACGTTTAATTACTCGCGGTCCCGGCGCCGGGAGTCAACTTTCGGACGTCGACGCGGATTTCCGCTTTGCGGAAAAGGACATGAGAAGCCACTCGTCAGTCGTGAATCAATTTTTTGGGGCGGTTGAGTCACGTTTTGCGAAGCGTGCAAATTCACCTTCTGGCCAAAAAACCAATCGAAAATCAACGTCCGTGGGGATTTCGAAGCTTCCGAGAAATTTTTGACGATTTGGATAATCCCGACGCTTTTCTTCGTGTCCAATTTACGCACATTTTGTTTATTCCCCAAAAACGCCGACTCCCCTCCAACCATCGAATGGTCGACTTCCTCTGGCGTAAACAGAAAGCTTGTTAGAAGATTAACTTTTTTACTCGCCGCTCATAATTCGATTTCCAGCATCCAGCAAACGCGTATGAGCCACGAAAACTTGCCAAAAAACGTCACTTTGCCGGCTCGTCAACTCTCCGGGCGCTGTCATCGCGATTGGACTCAAAATTTGCGTTTTTTGGGCGTTCGAACGTCGTTATTGACGTCGAACTTGTGATCAATCAAATCCGCCGGGACCGTCGAAATGACAATTCGGTGGTTTTTGCCTTGCGACCGCCATTCACCGGCTTCCTTTGCGGCAGCGCCAAAAAACGCTCTCTCTCGTGGATTAATTTATTTCGCCCGGTGGTGTGAATTCGCTTGTCCGCACGCGTGTTCCCATTTCGTCGGTTTGATCTCATTTTTGGCGTCTCAAGTTTCCCACTCGGCCGTGAATTCCAAATCAACGCATTTGATATGAATGGACGCTACGGGCAAAAGGACCACAAAGTAATTACACGAGAGTCGAACTTTTTTGTTCGCTCATGCGAAATCGAAAGTCGACATGTCGCAGCACCGTAGACGCACGAGGTCTTTTGTTTTATTTGTCGTTTCTCGGAAAACAATTTCGACTCTTTGCGAAACCCGCGACATCGGGAACTCACGAAAATTTGCAAACATCCACCATTAATTGAGCATGGGCAGATTGAGCCAATTTGTTGCGTCCCCACACGCATCACCGCCAGTGGGCCGTTCCCCGACACGTGGGAATTCGTCTATGATCCCAGAAACGCCCAAAAAAACGAAAGATTGACATTTTTGATAACTTTTTGTGTTTCAACTTTTTTGACAAAAACTCCTCGAAGCGCGGAAATTCGATCTCGACGTGAGAACGAGGCGTCAGTTTGCCTTTTAACATCTTAATTCAAATTCTCGCGATTATCAAAATTCATTTCTCACGGTATCTTGTTAAAAATTAATTTTTTCTTTACGTAAACACCAAAAACCCCCTTTTTTCTTCTTTTGTGGCTCTTCGTCGGAATTTCGCTGGTACACCACGTGGTTTGCACTTACAAGCTGATGACGAGAACAGTCAACGTCTGGGCTCTTCTAAACTCATCTGCCCATCAATCTTCTCGACGTCTCAACGTGTTCACAAAAACCGTTTCGTGTTAATCTGTGGCCGTGCTTATACTTTGTTCGCTCTATAATCGCGACATTTACAAACGAACAAGTTGCATTTTTAATAAAATTTTTAATTTAAATTTATATAGATAGTTTTGCAGATTAAACTACGGGGATTTAGAAAATGTATACTTTTCATGCGTTTGAATTAATTTTGTGAGAGAAAAAGCTGTTCGTTGATAATCTTGACTAATATTTGACAGTATATCAGTGGAAAACGTTTGCACTCCTTGTGGCCTTTCGTTGGCGTCCGTTTGCTAGATCTTATTGACGATCTCATTTCATTATAATTTACTAAAATGACGGGCGAATGGTGTGATGAACAAAAAGAAACTCTCGTTGATGTCGTTCAGTCGTATCCCATTCTTTGGGATTCTAATCACACGGGTTGGAAATCAACAACAAAAAAATGATGCTTGGACGTTAGTTGCTGACGAGTTGAACAATATGAGCAATGAGTAATTGTTTTAAATATATTGCTAATCGTTCTTTAGAGCTTAACGAATGTCGGTGTGTGGAAGCGTGTGTCAATTCTGGTTGAAGTAAACTATGCAAACTGTCAAATTTCAATCTAGTAAAACGACAAAAAGTTCGAAAATCTTCTGCATTGTTCGAGGAATAATACCTCCAGAATATTTCACAACGTTGTTTGATATTATCTAGATTAACTGATCGCATGTACGATGATCGTTCTCGGGTTCTTCGTATTCATCGGTTTAAATAGAGTAATAGAAAAACTAACTGTCGAAAATTGAACATATTTAAATGAAATTTCTAACCCGAAACTGAATATTTTTCGGCGTTGTTCGCTGGCGAACATGTTCGCTCAAACCGACGAACAGCGAACAATTGGAAATTTTTGTTTTTTAGCAACTACAAATTTGTCTTGACGAATTTTGGCAAAATTTCAACTGTTTAAAATAAATATCACTTCAAAGAATGTGTTAAAAAAGTTTTTGTTCAATTTTATTTATTCAAACTTTAATTATAACCACGGCCTATCAGTTGATGTCTTTTTTCCGCGCTGCGCTCGACGTGTGCGCTTTTTGAAATTTCGCCACGCAACTACCGTATCGTCGTTCCACGTGCGTTTCTTTGCGAATCTAATTTCTTGTTTCGAGCGTGTTGGGTTTGCACGTTTTGCAACCTTTTCTCCCGACTTCCTGATCAATAGCAATCTTTTGCGTGCTTGCGGTTTTTGGAGTTTGGAAGTCGATAGCGAATGTGCAGAAACTCGTTTCAGTATCCAATTTCGTGGCGCGAAAATGGGAAAACCGAACAGCAAACTCAAAAACGAGCAAGTCAAGACGTTGGCGCAGCAGACGTACTGTAAGTTTTTTCGCGTCCTTCGCGTTT
This sequence comes from Aphelenchoides besseyi, assembly GCA_024699855.1. NCBI lineage: Eukaryota > Metazoa > Nematoda > Chromadorea > Rhabditida > Aphelenchoididae > Aphelenchoides > Aphelenchoides besseyi. The sequence continues at coordinate 6,185,380 of JAMPIQ010000001.1, read as the reverse complement.
CCTTTTCGCTTTTTTTCAGTCACCGAAAAAGAAATCCGCCAGTGGTACAAGGGATTCATTCGCGACTGTCCAAACTGCCTGTTAACCGAAGCGGTGAGCTTACGAATGTAGAAATCCTTGGCTAATCCGCTTTAACAGGGCTTCCAAAAGATCTACAAACAGTTCTTTCCACAAGGGGATCCGTCGGATTTCGCAAGCTTCGTTTTCAAGGTCTTCGACGAAAACAAAGTTGGTTTTTCTTAACGCTCAAATAATCGAATTCGACTTCTTGCAGGACGGTGCCATTGAGTTTCATGAGTTCATCAAAGCGTTATCGATCACTTCACGCGGAAACTTGGACGAAAAATTGCATTGTGAGTTTGGTCTCGACACTCCAACAACAATTTCACATTTCAGGGGCTTTCCGACTTTACGATTTGGACAATGGCAAGTTTATTTTTCCGAGACGAAGAACACAAACTTTCAGACGGCTTTATCACACGCAGCGAAATGCTCTCCATCGTGGGTTCGATCTACAAAATGGTTGGCGATACTGTGAAGCTACCCGAAGAAGAGAACACACCCGAAAAACGTGTGGATCGGATATTCCGTATGATGGATAAGGTAATTAACAAGCGGAAAGGATACTTAGATTCGAGTTTCAGAACAACGACGCACAGTTGACATTAGACGAGTTCAAAGAAGGTGCCAAGAACGATCCCTCCATCGTACACGCGCTGTCGCTGTATAGCGGCCTGGAAAACGGCAATTGACTATTATCTTTATGACGTTATTTGTGATTACGGATTTTTATTTAATCTTGCACAATAAATCAAACAAACATCAAGAGCTTCAACAGCTGTTCAGCAGGAACGGAAATCAGAAGTCTAACTGAAAGGTCACAGCAAACGAAAAGTCTTGTAGTTGATTGATGATGTCAAATGTTGCTGGAAAGTCACTAGTCGATAGTCCAACTTCATTTCCACAAACAAATCGATTTGCTTTCCAATCGCCGACATAGCGTCTCAGAAGGAAAATCGCCGTGTTTTTGGCTTCGAAGTGTTAACAAAAGAACTGCACAGTCTCCGCGCGCTGCAAACGAAGGAAATTTGCGTTGAAGATGTCGAACAGAAATCGCCGTTGCGAATCGCCCATGCGCAGACCCGTCGAATTCGAAATCAATCTGCCGAAACTGCGAAAACGTGAGTTTTTCTCCGCGCTTTTCGATTCTTTTTCTTCAGTTTTGACACCAAATCGCGAGGACGAAACGGCGTCGTGGTTTCTGGAACGTGCCGCCCAAATCAAAAATCTCTACGATCGCAGTCGCTTCGATCTCTTCGATGCGGTGAGCGCGGCGATGCGCAATCCGGACGCCGCCGAAGTGGACGACGCGGTGCAAGAGCGTGAGAAAATCACGCGTCCTGAAGAAATGCGAACCTATCAATGCGAATTGGCGTCTTTGGGTTACTACATGGACTTCTTGCCGTCGGTCCAACAAACCGCATTGCCATTTCCGGTTCTGCTCTTCGTCGACGCGATGGAGGAATCGGTGAGTTCCAACTCGAATTACTGAAGCCCCTTTGACTCTTCAGCTTCTTGCCAACGTCTACAGTCGAATCTCGGTGGCTCAATTCGAGACGTCGATGGTCGTCACTTATCGTTCCGGACATGGCAGCCATGTTTTTCGTCATCTAATTCTGCCGCCCTTCGCCTTCGAACACGATCCTCGTTTCCGTGTTGCCGAATACGAGACTCGTGAGTTCGACAACGCGATTCACGTTAAAGTCACCGTCGGATTTCGTAGTTCCATCGAGTTGAAGCTTTGGCGAAAGGCAGTTTTCGCCGTGAGTTTCTCTTCTTCGCTTCCACTCATCACGTTCTCTTTTCAGATGAATCCAATCGACGAGGACGTTTAAACTTTTAATTCTTCAATAAACTTTTTCTTTCAATTCGTTCATTTTGATCACGGGTCCAATTCTCCAGATACCTCCGAGTGGTAGCGAGAATGTTTTGACAACATTTCAGAGATGTTTGTGGATTGGCAAAACTACGTGGTCACTCCGATTCGATTGACTTCTGTGCAAATTAACAACAAGATTTTCCAATTGATTGGAATCGTTTCCCCCGAACCCGACGATACAGAAACTGTTTGGCGGTCAATTAAAAGCGACGATCGTGCAATGGTTTCTTTCGTTTACACGAAGCACGGCTTCTTTTTTATTCGTGCCCTTCTGATGCCCGGGACGTTTCTGGTTTGTACGGTGCGTGTGGATACCCGTGAGTGTGTGGCCGCCAAAGCGATTTCCGCGTGTTTGCATGTTCGATTGACCGAAAACGAACGCGGCGAATCGATTCTTTTGGTCCGTTTTGTGATTAAGATCTTCGACTTCCGAGTTGTTTCAGTTGTTTGGTCCCGTTGAAAAGGAGAAGGATGGGATCTACGCGAGCCAAGTGCTGAGCCCACTTCTGGGTCCGATTCAACCGCTCGGTTTGGCTTTTCAAACTTCACAATTGCAGTTTGGCGCCGAATTTCGCCTCACCGGATCCGGTCTTCGCTTGTTGCGTGTCCATCACACACCACCGAGTCTGCATGTTCTGCCCACAAGCATGTCAATCTACGCCCACAATGACCAATCGCTGGATCAGCACCATCTTCAAGCGGAAGCAGCGGAACGATTGGCGGAGAGCCGGATTCTGGAACCGCTTCAAATCGCCGACGTTTTTGCGTGCCCTTTCTGGGAATCGAACTGGGACCTTTGAATCAACCGAACCATTAATAGACCCTTTAATGTTATTGTTTCCCGGTAATAAACTCTCCAGTTGACATCATGGCTGTTGACTGCTTACAAGCAATCGTTCCAGACGCTTTGCACGTGAAGGCCAGCCGCTTGTGGGCGGTTGTTTTTGTTACCGTAAAAACGAGTTTGCTTTCGAGTTGACCGTACGGTCGTTTGGCGCGAAGAGTCCGGAGATCAATTCGGATGGAAAAACCCACGAAAAAGAAAGTTGTCTTTTAAAGTTTAAAGCAATCAATCGCTCCATCGAAAGAACGATTTCTTTTCGGAGCTGTTATCTCACAAGGAAAACTTTCCATGCTAATCAGAAGGTTGAAAATGGTTTCGTGTCGGTAACAATTATTGTGATCAAACGATTCGAACTGTCGAAGAAACGCAACTTTGTACCCCAGAGTTTGAAGCGGTCGATTTGTCTGAAATGTCAAAAGCAATTGGGACCTTCGATCTACGAAGTGCAGCGAGTACAAGTCTCAAGTTCAAGTCAACGGTTAGCCATCAAACTCAACGGTCCGAGATTTCACTCTCCATCCAAAATGTTTCAACATCCAACTCGTCAGTTTATCCACACTCAGATCTTTCAAAATCAGTCGGAACTTTCTCTCCATCACTTATCAATTTCGTAATCGGGAGTCTGAAGATCAAAACCGAAATTTGGGCGCCCCCGAGGGTTTAAAGTCGCGGAATTCACAAGACGAAGAGCAACAAGGCGAACGGAACGTCGACAATCGTGCACGTGAACGATCGTTTGTTTTGCACTTAAAATCGCACGGGAACTTTTTGTGAATTTGAAGGCCGCGGAAGTTTTTCGACAACGAATCGTTGGGGTCGAAGTTAATGTCCTCGGCCGCTGACCTTTGGGTTGGCAAGTTTTTCTGCTCACTAATTGAGTTCCGTATTCAACAAATCAGAATTTCAAGTTGTTTTCAGAAGTTGCACTTTGAAATCTTTGAAGAAACCAAATGATGTTGTTCGTTAAAATCGACTTTAAACGCCACCAAATATGATAGAATAACTGCGTAGCATCGAAGTTACCGTAACACTCGATCTTAAAAGTTTGATTCTTCTGGTTTGTCACTGCAAATTTCCGTCAATCTCAAGAGGTCAAAGTTTGAACCGTACGGTCAATCACAAGTTTAAACCGAAAACTCACGACCTTCAATCACACTCATGACTACCGCCTTTTGTTACTGTAGGATCGAGCGAAATGACGTAAAAACTCGCGATTGTTTACAACCGTCGGAATTTCAGCTGATTTGCAGCGACGATTTGCGTTGATGGACGATGGGTGTGGTCTTGAAAAGTTCGCAAAAAATCATCTGCAGCTTCCCGCCCCTTGCGCCCTATAAAACACGGGGGTTTCGTAAAGGACTTCATTGCTGCAGAAGCACGTTGTTGACCATCTGAAATGACGGCGAACTCGTGGCTTACGGCCGCTCGATTTGGTCGGGCGTTAGCTCAGCAAATTCAGCCTTCAGCCGCACAGGAGCTGATGACCATCAAGCAAATCAACGACGTGATTTTCCGACACGTTGCTCTCCAAAATCAAATGAAAACGTGAGTTTTGGTCATTTTGCTCTAATTATTCTTTTGCAGATTCCAAGTCGATCCTTTGCGTTCAATTCCGCCGTCGGCCTCCGCAACGGCGTGCATCATTCCGTTGGCTTCACAACCCGAAATCCGTTTGCACTACGTGAACAAATCGAATACCACACGATTCGGCAAAATTCTCGAAGACTTGGACACGTTCGCCGTTTGGTTGGCGTACAAACACAATCAGGGACCGGATGTTGAATTGGGAACCCCGAACCATCCGCCCTTTCATGCTGTCACTGCTTGTGTGGACAAAATCAGTGAGATGAAGAATAAAAGAGCGGTAACTCTTGTCTTCAGATCTTCAAAATCGCGTCATTCGCTCCGATTTGGACATTGTAATGAACGGAATGGTCACGTGGGTCGGTCGCTCGTCGCTAGAGATCACAATGCATTTGGCGCAGAAATACGACGAAGACGACTATCGAGATATTCTGACCGCTCGATTCGTGATGGTGACTTTAGAACCCAGTGGTCGCAAAGCCGTTCCGAACGTTCCGTTACAACTGGAGACCGATGAAGAGAAGAAATGGTTTGAAAAGGGCGAAAGTGAGTTTTTTTGTTTGTTCTTAAGTCAACTGGTCGCTTCAGACGCCAAAAGAGCACGAATGGCTCGCGAAGAAAACTCACTTTTTCGCGCACCTCCAAGTGAAATCGAACGCACGATAATTCACGATCTGTTTCTGAAATCACGAGACCTAAAGTAAGTGGTGAACGAAAATGGCTAAATGATCGTCTTGGCTTCAGAGGTGCACATTCCACAGCTCCCGATGGCTTCGAGTTCATGAAGAACGCGCAATTAGAAAACGTTGTGGTTTGTTTTCCGGCAAAACGAAACATGTATGGCAAAATATTCGGCGGCTTTCTGATGAGAATTGCGATGGAAACAGCCTGGGGCAACGCTGCTATTTTTTCCAAGTCTCGACCATCGATTCTAGCCGTGGACTCAGTGGTTTTCCAGCGACCAGTGGAGATCGGTTCAATACTGCTTTTCAATTCACAGGTCTCCTACTCCACGGACAACTTCATGCAGTTGGGCGTGACGGCAAAAGTCGTGGACGTCGAGAGCGGAGACACAGAGGTGAGTTCAGAAGTCGAAGTCAATTGACCATTCGCTTTTACAGACCACGAATACCTTCCAATTCACGTTTAAATCCGATAAGAAAGTTCCGCAAGTAATTCCTCAAAGTTATGAAGAGGGGATTTCGCTTCTAACAGCGCGAAGACATTTCTTCAATTCCAGTTGTTCTCAAGGTTTACAGTAGCACATAGACACTTAATTTATAATAAATGCTTTATTGCTGATCATTTAACATAAGGAACATCGTCGAAAAGATTGTCATCGAAGCCGCTGGTTCCTTTTATTTTGGACAAGTGTTCGAAGCTCGGTTTTGCCTTCTTCTCTTCCTGTTGATCTTCTTCTTTTTCTTCCAATCGTTGGAAATCAGAGAACGACAAGTTCTCGGGTAACATCGACGAATTGCCAGAGCCTTCGACATCGACTTCACGTTTCGAGATTTCACCGGCGATCACAATTGGCGGGAATGTTTCGGGCGGTGGAGTTTCGGTCGTTGCATTCGCTTCCAATGGATCAAAGACAACCGGTGAATCGATAAGCTCACCTGACGGATCTTTGGTTTGTGTTGATTGTTGAGTAACCGGAGAATCAGTCGGAAGGTTGACGGGAACATCTAAGGGTGTGATTTCGATTAGAATCGGTGGAATAAAGTTACCGGCAATCAAAATCGAAGATGACTGAAAAACAGTAAGTACGAACCGAAATGATCTTAACTCACAATCGACGATCTGACCAAAAAGAGCAACAAAATGGAGTGCATCATTGCGGCAAACTAAAATCGAAGTCAAAACGAAACGCTTTTAAATCTCTCGATTTGGAAGTCGAGAAACGCAAATATCGCGAGTTTTCTTCAATGGAAGTTTGTTCAGAACGCCCGCACAATTACGTGCTGAAATTGAGTAGCGATAAATCAACAACTCAAATTGCAGAGGCGGATTTCAGTCATCGAAGTGTGTTTATTTGAGTATCGGGTTCAAGTAGCCAAGGGAGTTGGATGCTTTTGACTTCAGATCGGAAGTAACCTCGCGCTTCGATGATTTCCATTTTTGGAACTGCTCGCTCGGCCGTGAGTTTAATTCGCGTAAACCGAAATCTATTTTTTGAAGATGTTTGAAAACATGTGGCTTGAAAGAACGCTTAATCCGAGAGCTTCTCGTACTTGCAATGTTCATCTTATTTGTCGAGCTAGCTGAATTCAATGAAGCAGTTTGAACGTTGCAAGAGACTTAAGATCGTAGAGCTTATCGTCGATGCATATCGACCTGATAATTGACAGAGTTAAAAAGAACGTTGTTTACTTGATTCAAAGTCGCAAATAAGAGTCGATTATGGTTGCTATATACTTGAGATTGACTGAATTCGCGAGTAATGGAACTTCAAAAACAAGAGAACACGAATGTAGATCTCTGATTGATTATGTGTTTCAAGTAAAGTGTATAATAAGCAAATGCTTATCGAAATCTTGAAAGTCTTTTAGGCGACTAACAAAAAAGTTAAATGTATTCTTTAGTTTGAAGACTCTTTAATTCACACTAGTAATTGCATCCTAAATTTCCATTCCGGACCTAAGTTTTCATTCTCGTCGTTAAATGACTTAGAAGTCATTGGTTCTTGCATTTTAATTTCGGACCAGAGGCTGGTCGCCGCTACCGCGGCTCCCGGGTATTGTGTGTGTGTGGTTTTCTGTAGTGATGTTCGAGAATAAAATGTTGTTAGAGTTGTGTTGATGACTTGGCAGTTTATTGAGTAATTAGAATTACTGCAACATTACTCAATTTAGTTGGTTCTTAGTGAAAAGCCCATTCGCCAACGCCAAGGCGACCAACTTTGAATGGGTGGTTCTTTTTTTTAAGGGAAGAACCGCGTAAAAAACCCTAAAGCGTAAATTCAACCCTATTTTTTGATCTTTCTTAAATGTTCAAACAATCTTTTATTTGATCAAAAATAGGAGAAACTGCGAGTAAAGACGATAAGTTTGTGTTAATTGAGGTCAGTCAAGAACTTTCTGATACACAATGTTTGTGGTTCGTGTTTGTTTTGCATCAGATAGTTTCACTTTAACATTGCTCCAACATGAAACTCTTGAAAGAGCAACGTACATCTGTCCATGGCTAAAACATTCTTTGTTTGTTAAGTCTAATCCAATTCTATCAAACGTTTGACCCTGTGATTTGTTGACAGTAATTGCAAAAGCTAACCGTATCGGGAATTGTTTACGATAGAAAGGAATGGCCAGTGGTTTTGTACATTCAATTGTTATTCGGGGAAGGAGTATTTCAGTACCTTTAGCGTCACCACTGAGAACTGCACATTTAAGTACGAAACTTTTACATTCCAATATACGTAAACGCGTTCCGTTACACAAACCATTGCTTACATCGAGATTTCTTAATAGCATGACGATTGAATTACGTTTGAGACGTAAAAGATGTTTCGGTGCTCCTTTTGGATCAATTTTATGAAGTAACTCTGTCATGTATTTATGTTTGGCATTGTTGTGTGCTTCTCTAATCGTATCGACGGATCTGTAGTGAGATTCAATCCCTTCAATCATGCTTAAAGCCTTTTCATTCAAACGGTCAACTTCGATGTTTGTCGTAGCAAGAATTGCGCGGTTCATAATGATGTTAAAATTGTTATCGTTAATGTTCTTTTCAAATGTCTCTGTTAACAGATCATCGTTAAAAAGACATTGAGCTGGGATTTCAATTGTGCTTTTAACATCATTGCTTCTGCCGTCGCCTATTGCGAGAATTTCTTGGGCAAATTGGTGTTGATTAACTCCGGCACGGAGATTTTCGGTCAAAGCGAATTTTTGAAATTTCAACCATAAAGGACTTGCTTTCAAACAAAGACTAATCATTTGATCGGCCGTAACTTCTTCTTTTATTGGTAGTGTTTGCCGAAAATCTCCACCCAGCAAAATTACTTTACCGCCAAATGGAATCGTTGGCAAATTAGTTAAGTCGCGCAGAGTTCGATCGATCGCCTGTAACATGTATTTGGATATCATCGAAGCTTCATCACCAATGAAAACATCAGTCTCTTTAAGTTCGTTAGCCAGTTTTTTTGTTTTCTTTTCAATGTTTGATGTGGTGTCGTCGTCAATATTCAATCCAAATTTAAAAGTGTCATGAATCGTTCGACCTTTTGGAAGCAAACTTGCTGCTATTCCTGTAAATGCCATTGCCTTGATTTTTTTGTTTTGACCTTTCAATGCATAATACAATGCTCGGTACAGAAATGTTTTTACCGGTGCCACCTGGCCCATCCACGAAGTAGCAATTAGTTTTAGGAAATGTATCAGGTTGATTTGTTATTACTGCTTGGTAAATTGCGTCAAAAATTTTACGTTTTTCAGTGTTTAGTTGCTGATACATTTCTTCTCCTTTCTTTTCACATTCAACGGGTGTTAATTCAAAACTTTGATTTGCTTGAGGTTGAAGAAGTATACTTGGATTTGTTGGTAAGGTTGTAGGATCAATATCTTCAGCGTCAGGCATATCAAATTTCGAAAAGTCTACGCCATTTCTTTGTAAAAGATCGGAGAGTTCTCTATACGATAATTTTATCGCCAATGACTCATTCTTATACTGATAAATATAATCTTGAGCTAAAGCTTCTTTGAATTCGTCGTAAATTGCTAATGGATTTGTTGGTTGGCAGTGAATTAGCAGCATAGCAAATAGGAATCGAAGTGCTGACGGCATTTTGAAGAAAACGGCTTCTTGCATCGCGTTAAAGTACTCCTTGTCGTCCTCGATTAATCCAAGTCCTAAACATGCTAATTTGAAAGTTGGGCAGATTGTGCCATCACTCAATCTTCGTAAATCTTCGAAACTTTTTGGTGAACCGATGTTTAAAAGTAGTAAACGTAAGTGGAAGAGCTCTGAGTTTTTCGGAGAAATTGTGTAAATTCTGCCTGTTGTTCTTAACGTTGAATTTACTCGTGGCGACCATTTCATGTTTTTTGCTTGCCAAACGTAATGTTCAGGAACATCGCTATACAGCAGGTTATACCGAAAGTCTTTTGATGGCAAGTTTAATTTTGCATTTTCTTTGTTCACCTCAAAGAAAGCCATAAGTTTTGATATTTTCTTATCTTTTGCTTTTGTCATTTGTTCGGCAGTTGCTTCTCTTCCCAAATACACTTTTTGTTGATTGAATTCGTGGATATCGAGTCTTTCAACCGCTAAGGACTTGATCACGATTTCATAACCGAAAAGACGCCATACGGATTCTGGTGCGCTTAAGTATCTGCATTTCTTAAAGGTGTCAACTTCGTCGTAATGCAAAACTTTTTTGTTTTGGTTAGTTTCCGTTATAAACTCTTTCTCAATCATAGCAACGTCCGGTCCTTTAAAGACGTACTTGTGTAAATATTTAACGGCCTCAATATCGGCGACATGCTCGACGTTTATGTGACAGTTGTAACGCATTGAAAGTTGCGGTGAGTAAGGAACAACGTGTTGATTCGTTAAAATTTGACCATCTAATGTGTGGAATTGGTTACCATTGTCTCGTCTTCTGTATTTTGTTTTACCTCCGTTACCGTGTTCGGTTTGATCTTGAAAAGCAAAAGGAAAATTCTTATTACACCGTTGATTTTCTTCAGAACAACAGGGCATGAAGATTTTTCTATTCGTACTTTTAACTTGCTTAAAACAGGAGTGAAGGTTATTGGTTGTTACGGTTTTGTAAAGTTTGGGTTCTGTAATTGGAAGGGGTATTTCTGCACGAATAACCTTATCAATTTTTTTCCAATCGTCTAATTTGGTGATTTTATTGAGTGTGAAAAGAAGATGTACATGCGGCAATCCGCGTTTCTGAAATTCGATAGTACCGACGTAGCAATCGACTTTGCCAAAAAGTTGCGAATTTTTAATGTCATCAATTATGCGTCGGTATTTCAAACGGAAAACACGTGCCACTAACTCTGGACGATCAGACGGTAATTGACCCGGCAACAGATTCTCTGTGATTTCGCGCCATTTTGGATTACACGTTGATGTGATGAATAGATCTGGCTTGCCAAAACGAGCGACTAAACTCATTGCATCGTTATATGCTTCAGACATGTATCGTGGGCTGCCAGTGTAATTTGATGGTAAAACAATTACTTTTCCAACTTCTGCGCCTTTCTCAATAGCCTTTTCTCTCAAATAGTCGTTCAAGTCTTCGTAGTTTATGGCGATTTTTTTGTTTACATGGTAATTTATGTACAGAAGTCGCGAGTAATCTACACGAATGTAAGTACCCACGATGTACTCTTGGAACAATTTTCCACCATATTTCAACGCAGAGAAGTTGTTTGGTGTGTCATCGAGAGTTGGTACATTGCATATTTGCTCAGTGTAACCGTTTTATTGTTTTTATCTTTCATTTCGGAATTCCATTTGGAAATACCCATTGGGAAAAATAAGGGAAATAACAAAGCTTCTGTTGATTCGTCGATGGGACTTAACTGCTTTAATCTTCCATCTTTTTGATTAAGTACAATGTACGCTGGCGGTATTTCCCCGTTTGGCCCTTCTACATAGACTGCAGCTACTTCGTTAGTTCGTGGCATGTTAAATCGACGTTGATCGGTGTTTCTTTTGATCGAAAATAACAATTTTAACGTCCGGATTTCAGTGTTGTTTTGTTGAGCGAATCTTTTTTCTTCTTCCATTTGATCTTTTAACATTTGATAAGCTTGACAAAAGTGATTGTTTGCTCGTAAGATAAGGTCAATTTTTTGTTAAAAGATCGGAGTTCAAATTAGGTGTTTCAACAACGCGAATGCCTGTGGCTGCGTCCGTTTCGATCATGTAACGTTGACCGTAAGTTTCCATACTCGATTGCTGTGGTAAAGCTGACAAATTGATTAAATGATATAAATCCCCGTGTTGTCGATACACTTGAGGGCCCAATCCTCTCGGACGAACTTCTTCAGTGACCGTAGATGCAAAGCGAAAAGCGTTATTATAAGAACGAATATTTTCTTTAAAATGTTTTGATTCTTTGTACTTATCCGTAATTAGTTCACGCAATTCTGTTGGCTAAACATCATTACTAATTAGAAAAGCACCGTTTGAACAACAATTTGCAAAAGTTCCATCTTTTGACCGGGTTTCATCAGCAAAGTGTTTGGCTTTACAATTGGTGCATTCTATACTCATCGGGCCCAAGTAATCTTCTTCGATTAACTCAGTATTTTCAATCAGCAAATGCTCACAACGTTTCAGTTTTTTTTGTTGCCGAGTTTTCAATTGTCGTTTTTTTTGTTGACTAATTCGTTTGTTACGACTTTCATTCCTTTCACATTTACGTAAGCGAGTTTGTGATACCGAATTTTGTATACGTCGACGAGCGCTTGTACGTGGTGTTTCGTTTGTGCGTCGTTGTGATTGTGACTGACGAATTTTTGCTCGACGTGTATTACGTTTATCATCAGTTTCATTTAAACGAACAACAATCTGACTTAATAAGTTTTCGAATTTGACGTGCATTTCGTTCGGCTGCAGTTTCCTTTCCTCTTTTGCTAATAGCATGTTGTCTTACTTGTGCCAATCGTTTTCTACGTTTGTATTGCGATTCGGCAACTCGGCTTTCACGTTTACGTTCAGCATTACGTCGTTTTTTGTTTTCGATTTCATTAGAGACGACAGACGATACAGTTTGATTAGTCGTGATTGGTTGGTATTCATTAAACAATTCAAAATCGTTATTTGTGACCAATTGGTTTTCTTCATTGATTGCAGTTTCCGGACCGTATGTAAATAGTGGGTCAAGAAATTCAATGAGTTGTTTTCTTTTTTGCAAACCCGATTCGGAAAGTTTGATGAACGTATTTGATGCATTAGTCGTCGAACGTGTAAGCCACATCTTAACGTTAGAAAACACAAAGGCCGCACAGTTTGATGAATTATCGTATCGCTGCTGGTCAGTTTGTGTGCTCATGCTACTAAACTTGATAATTGGCTTAACGCGTTCAGAGATAAAGTTTGTTCGTTTGTAGACCGTCTCAACAATTCGTTTGATTTCTTCAGTGAAATATTTACACTGCGCTTTGTGATATGAGTCAATGTATTCTACGTCAATTATCTTTGAATTGTAATAACCGTGCGCAATTGCAACGGTAAAATGTACTTCATGATAAATGGGAATTACAATATGAAACATTTCATTTTGTTGTTGCGGAATAACTGGCGGCAGAACAACCATGTATTTCATGATTTCATTTCGAGCTATTTGGTTAATCTCGGTATCGAAGTAAATAGGTGAAATTAACGAAATCAGTCTGTTGTCTGTGGAAATCAGACGCATCAGCGCCAAAGTTAGTATTTCAACGTCAATTTTGTTGTGTTCGTCTTTCATATCTTCAAAATAGTTCGGAAAGATAGTAAGGTATTGGTTAAGAATTGACGAAAAAATTACTAATTGGACAGTGTGTCTCAAATCGCGTGTCCATAACAATTCTCGGAGTTAATGGTAGTCGAACCAATGGAGCGTGATGATTGTTGTGATTGTCGTTCATCAACTCAACGTTTTTCTCAATTTCCATTGCTTCAAAAATTTGTTCGAATTCGTTAGTTTCGTTCGTTATTTAGTTCATCAACTTCCATCAACGATACAGTGTTTGCGTTTTGATTCGTTTGTTCGGTTTCTGTTCGGCCCGAACTGTTGGTTTCAAATTCATTTGAGATTTCGTCGATTAGTTTTCGTTTGTTATGATTACTTACTTCTTTCAAAGTTTCATCATTCCTTTGGTTACCTTTATTGGTTTCGGTATTTGAGTTAGTATTGCGAGGTCGACCTCGTTTAGTTTGTTTCTTTCTACCTCCACCTTGTAATCGACGATAAATGTTCAAATCGAACCTGAAACCATTTGCCTCGGATCCATCGTATTGAGAAGCGGAACCTTTGTGAGGCTCAACGCAACTCTGATGTACCGGGCGGGGCACCGATGACTGTTGAAAACAGAAGTTCTTACAGTTTTCGAGGTGCAACTCTTGGGGTTGACTAAGACCGATCGGCTGTTGAAGCCCGCAAGAGTTTTTCTTTCCAAATTTATGTCTTACAGTGGAGTAGAACTCAGCACTGTCACATTTCAAAATGGGAAGAAGTATCTTGCGCTCGGAAGCGCTAAAACTTACCTTTCTTCTATCCTTGATGATCGTCGCAAAACGTATCATTCTTCGTTTTTCAATTGGTTGTACTGAAAGCATATAGATTAGTACATGAATTGAGTGTTTTCGCGCCACGAACGAAATATAGACGACACGCAAGTTACACGAACGCAAGTAAAATATTAGGGTTGTTATTCAACGTTTAATTTCGTTATTTGGTATTAGCGTCGATCAGTCACGTTTTGCTTCTAATCACTGAACATTCTTGAATTATCAAACTCTTCGCATTCATAGCAATTGATTTCATCATATATCGTATTATATTTTCATTACTATGTTTGCTTCTAACAGCAGTTTCAATTATATAATCGTATGTAATTTGCATTTCAAACTGAAGTGATGGCATTCGATTGAAAGAAACTGAACCGTTTGGCTAGTCAGCCGATCCGACGAAACGGACTGGTAGAAACTGGTTGTTGTGTGAGCAGTTCAACTGTCGGGCGGAAAAGACGTCAGAGAAATTGCGCAAAAATAACATCGATTAAGAAACATTCAAATAGAAGACCTTTGGACAAAATTTAAACAAAATTTTGAACGAATAGAAAAATAAATTGCAGAAATTAGATTAAATTAAAAATCGATTAATTGTAGCCATTACAGATGTCAATGTTTATCGTCCAACAACAGAAAGAATTGTATGACGCGACTCGGGATCGAACCTGCGTCCCCCTGATCCAATGCTACCGTTTTGCCTCTACACCACGGGCGCTTGGACATATTTTCTAGGTTTTAGTAAAATTTCAATAACTTTATAAATTTTAATTAAATTTACAACAAATATTTATCAAATCAGCTATTTCTCAAGGTGCGCATTCACTGATTTTTTTTACGTGATAAGCTTTATTCGTTCTTGAGATACTGGGCCAAATGGGACATGATGACAAACTGACAAACTTTCTCCTATTAGTGAGGGGATAAATAATCTGTAATCAAGTTCATCCATCAAGTGACATAACGACGTCACGCCATTTCGCCTCGCTTCGATTATTGATACCGCCAGCGCTTAAAAAAAAGGAAGACAAAAATGAAGAATGGGAAGCATCGTTTGTAAATTTATGCAAAAACTCGCAGCGTTGAACTCGCTTGGGAGTACAGAATTGTCCATAGCAGCCTGCGGACTTGTCCGATCTGGCAAAAAATTAGACCAATCGACTCCGCGGCCAAAAAAACCTTAGTTGCTTTTTACAGAATCTTCATACAATGGCTGGTTAAAAAGTTACAGCACGATTGCCCTTTTTTGAGACACCCTGTAGTTAATCATGTAGGCAATTTAGTTTCTGGGTTCAGATGGTTTTAAACCCTCTTGATCCGAATGTTAATATGCTACTACACGTCTTCGATATTCTTGTTAAAGAAGGATTCTTATGATGCAATGACTAGAATAACTATTGGATGGTCAAGTGCACGGACGATCGTATGATTATTGAATTCACGAGATCTAATGGTCGAAAACTGGTCCTTATCCCCGATAATTTGTTTCAATACAGCCAAAGACTACCAGCGTGGTGTATAGTTTTGGTTAGTGTGTCTGAATCCGGTTCCAATTTTCCCGTCGAATGGTCTCTAGGAACTTATTTTGCTAATGTTCATTGTCATCAATACGATTTCGGAATTCGAACGTTTGCTATTGGGAGCAAAAGCAACCACTTGGTTTAAAAGTCTGACAGTTGATTTGCTATTGGAAAAAATTACTTGCTAACAAAACATTTGAAGAATTGTTGTTATAATCAACTAAAAGACAACAAAGATCATTACTCGTTCTGACGCTTACGAAGCTCTTGACACACTTTTGTTTTGGTTTATGATAAACTTGAAAGATTCGAAGATGAATAGTGCCTTTAATTTCAAATCTACAGTTGTATTTTAAATGTTCGATATACAGAAACTCTAATTCATTTCCGTGACAACCTTTTGTGAGTTTTCTCGTTGAAATTGCAACGATACAGCGAGGAGAAGTTTGCTTAATTCTGAGTTTTACGGCAACATTGCATGCAGTTGATTTCATTAACACATTTGAATCACAACAGTTTTTGAGTGATTAACTTGGATCCATGGATTGGGCTCATGGACAAAAGGTAATGGTGAATTGACCACCAGTTGGCGCGCCATGAGTCTTCCAATCTTCGCCGGGATTATGATACGCGTCCGGACAATTTCTGAAAAACGATCTCATTTGAAAACCACTTCAAACCTACTGATCATAACAAACAATTGTATCGCCGTTAGTCTTTTCGAGTTTCATTGGAGTGTTGAAGCCGTCGATCACGCTTATATCGTAGTAGTCGTTGTTATGTCCGCCGTTGATGGTTATTTCGGCCTCAGTTGATTGGGCTGAACATTTTACCTACATCTGCACAATACACCTGAACCAACCGCTGTATCCATTACGAAAGTTAAGTCCCGGCTTAGTGTCGTAACTTTTGTCGCACTCTTGATTGGGTTGTAAAGTGCAGAGATGGTTTGGACCTCCTTGTTGGTCGGTAACGGTCACCTCGACTGGAGAAGTGCAATGGTTTCGAACAACAACTTTCGTGCTATGAACTCCAATGGCCATGAGCATCAAGAGGCCCAAAACCTTCATTCTAAACTTGTTAGTCGTTTGAAGAAATCTGTCAAGCGTATTGAAGAGTGTTAATGTCGATATCTTTTTGCTTCGTTTTATAGCCCGTGTCTTCACATGCTCTGACGCAACTCGAACAGGATTTTTGTTATTGGCGTTCAATGATTAACGCGAATGCGGTAGTGGAAAAACGATTAAATCAGATAGCCGACTGAAACGGAACTTCATTCACGATCAACCTTCGAAGAATGCGAAGCTTAGGCGCTGGCTAGTTACAGAGTTCTCGAGTTGTTTTGGTTCTAAGCTTTAGATTAAAGATGGCTAATAAACACCGTATTCGTTGTGTTGAGATAATTAGCGCGCAAGAACGTTTATTTCCACACTAGTAATTGCATTTCAAATGTTCACACAAGCACCTTCACTTCTGCTCTTCCTTCAAGCTTGCTAACTCCTGCTCTTTTCTTTCGAACCACTTCCGACGCCTGTAATTCGTGATTGTAAAAAGCAAAATTGTTGTAAACATACTTTCTGACAATTCTTCTTTATCGTCATTGAGCTTTGGCGCCGGAGATTTTGCATAATACTCGAAAACTCTTCCGTAGGATCTCCAGCCCACCCTTTTGCGAGGCTCCACTAACATTCGTTCGAACATATGCCTGAAGGCTTGAGCAACAATTTGACTTTGCCTTCGGGTTTCCCCTTTTCTCTTTTTTATCCATTGACGCGCAGTTCTAAAAAATTCGATTATTATTGTCAACGTTACTTCGGTTGTCTTAGTGTTCCGCTCCTAGAATTTTTAGTATTTGAAGGTTGATGGTCGACGGTTTGGATGTCAGTAGGACCTATGCCCGCCGTCAAAGGATCGGATAAACGGCTTATTAGAGCATCGTTAACAACAAGGAAAGGGGACGTGGGCCAATGTCGAGCGACCGCTCGCGACGGGGCCTGACTAGAATGAAGTGGGGTGGAGGTTTCAGAGCGGCTGTTCCTACTTGTCGATCAATGACTTGGACAAGTAAATAAACGGTGGCCCCCTCTTCAGGAGGCCTCCCTTTCAATTCACACCGAGCACCGATTTCATGATCTTATTCCATACTTGCCCGATTTCCAGAAAGTTTCTGTCTCGACACGATTATGGCAATCTCCCTCTACCGTTTCGCGTCACAACAGAGGCTACTGAATGTTGTTATTTTTATTCGTTTCATCCTACTCCCTACACTCCTAATCGCTCCGTTTAGTTGTAGAAATTGTCTAGTGAAATAAACTCTTTTCTAATCCAAGTTCTGAGACAGAACAACTTCTTTTGTCTTCTAACAATCCGAAACGATGATAAACAACACAATTTTTAAGTTCCTAATAACAGAAAACAACAACTTAACTACAATCTAACACCAACCATAACAACAAAAAAAGACGAGCATTAGTCATGTGGACGACGGCGTTGCCGTGATGTGATGATGTTCAAAAGAACATCGTCGGCGCGAAGACCATTTTGTTCGTTCACTTCATAGCCGGAAATCATGAAACGTCCATAAATTCGAACTCGTTGGCCGCGAATCATCTGTACTTGCATGTCTTGTGACTTGGATTACTCTGCTGGTGGTTTTGATATCGGTTTTACTTGTTAGTTGAGGTCTGATTTGCGTAATTATTTCCCGCTTGTTGACCTTTTTTTATTTGATTTCCGTGTTACATGATGAATCTTAAGAGGATATTTGGCACTGAAAGAGTCTTTCAAAAACAATCAGTCAACAGAAGTTCGTTTCTATTCTTGATTGTCGATGGCGATTGGTTTCTAGCATCAGTTTTTGTTCTTAATGAGCAGGTTTTTCGCATAAATTGCCGCCATGATGTTGAAATGTTTGGTTATAACAACGTCTAAGGTTCGTTAAGATTTCGTTTATTCAGCAGTACAGTCAATGGATTCTTCTGTTCATTACGTCGTTTCACTGTGGACGTTTGTTTGTTGAGATTCAGTTTCCTTATTAACCTGCACTTGTTTGTAAAGTATTAAGGATGCCTATAAGTCGAATTGCCTTGTTCATTGCAATCTGTGTTTTTCTTTACATCCAACATCTTATTTCTTGCACGATTTAAACGAAATTTGAGCCGTTCTGGAATCAACTTCTTTCGATTTTTCACGGCGCCGGGACTCTGTAGCAGCATCTCGACTGCGCGTCTCAATGGCATGGGGATCGTATTATATTTGCATTCATCCAATCAAATCTACGACATGAAATCGCACTTGTCAACGACAAATCCCCAAACGCCAAAACTCACGACTACGCTCAAAAGCAAAGAAAAAAAGCGATCGCCCTTCGACCAAGTCGCAGACATCGCGTCGCTGAGTGTCTGCGGAAAAGTGCGTTTTTGTTTACAACACAACACGCGATTTGGACATTGAAATTGGAAGACTCGGAAGAAGAAGTTGACCGAAACGATCAACCTTCGTGGAGTGGGAATCTGGACTTGCAAGTTTCAGACGACCACACATCTCGAACACCAGTCATCACTTCTGGGCCGACGAGTTATTCGCGTGGGAGCAGGTGCTCCAACAGAGTTTGTTCGTGAACTTGGAACGGAGGCTGATCAGTCGAACCGAATGCTGTTCTCGATCTATGACTGCAATTTGGATATAAAAGCGGCAATGAAGATGTTCAGAAACACATCCGCTTCTGCTCCAGTCCACTCACTCATCCGCTCTCCAAATCATGCGATTGATTTTGTTGTTCGTCTTGTTGCTCGTGATTGTAGGCACTGGTAAGTGATTGGGCATTCGGCGAGTTGATTGAGTGATTGCAGTTCTTGCTCGCGGTCGACAACAACGAAATCGCGGCGGTGGAAACGGTGGAATGATGGGCGGACAGAATGGTGGCCAGAGTGAAGGAGGAAATCAGAATGGAGGGCGTGGTGGAGGTCGTGGTGGAGGCCGTGGTGGTCAACGACAAGGTCGAGGTGGTAATCAACGAGGTCGCGGCGGCAAGCAACGTGGTCGAGGAGGTAACAAGAAAGGTCGAGGCGGAAATCAAGGCGGCAGAAGCGAAGACCAAATGGGAGGCGGAAATCAAATGAGCGGCGGAAACCAAATGGGAGGTCAATTTGGTGGAGACGATCAGTGATTTCTGAGAACTCATTTGCGTGCTTAATTAATTGTTGAATAAACACACGTGTATGAACGGCATCTGGATAGAACAAGTGCATGATTTCTAATTGACAGTGTTTTTTCGTGAACTACCAACTCGGACGATCAACAGCCGGCATTTGAATGCCGATTAGTTGAATAGTCGATTGTCGAAAACAAGTTAATCTCTTTGCACGGTACATTCGGCTAGCAGCCGGTCACTATCGAACATCACCAATCAAAATGTCTCGTTCTTCGATTGCCATCTTCTTTTCTCTTCTCGTCATTTCGACTCACACTCTTCCAGTGAGTAGCAGTCAGGGATCTCCATTGCTCGGCAATCTCG
Source organism: Aphelenchoides besseyi (assembly GCA_024699855.1). Taxonomy (NCBI): domain Eukaryota; kingdom Metazoa; phylum Nematoda; class Chromadorea; order Rhabditida; family Aphelenchoididae; genus Aphelenchoides; species Aphelenchoides besseyi. The sequence continues at coordinate 6,165,740 of JAMPIQ010000001.1, read as the reverse complement.
TCGGAAATGTTTTGGGAACCGTCGACGGAGTGGCTGCAAACGCTCAGCCAGTGGTTGGCGAGGTCATCGGTCTGTTGGGCAGCTGCAAACGACCCGGAGCTTTGACCAAGATCGTCAAACTGCTCAACTTGCCCGGAACCGTTGATCCCGCCCGATTCGTCCAATTGCTCTCAATTTTGACTCAATTGGATTCAATTCTTACTCAAACCACCTGCACTGTTGACTCGTTGGTGCCGTTGGAAGGTGGCAGTAAATCGGGTAGTGGTCTTGATGAACTGTTGGAGGAGCTGGGAACAATTCTAAACATCCCATAAAACGTTGATTGCTTTCCTTCCTTTAAAGTCTGTTAACAGCCGTCGAGAAGCTTTTGGATCAGTTGTTCGGAAATGTTAGCGGACTGTTGGATCAGCTCCTGGGCGATGCACTGGTTCGGTTGACGGAGTGTCGATATCTTGAACCTCGTCCTGAACAACTTGACCGGACTGTTGGGAATCCCAGAGGGGTGTTGCCGTTGGATTTCATTGAACAACTGATGCCCCAGTTGCAAAAGGTTTTCGAGAAATTGGGATCGGGATTGCCGGTCGGATTGTAAATTATTTAGTCAACTAAACATGATCAGCATGACAACTGTTGCCTTAAACAAATTGAGCATAACGATTTAAATATAATGGTTAGTCTTACAGTAAACGATGAACTTTGAATTTCGAGTCACTCAGAAGCTTGACACGAAAGATTTTCTTAAGCAAACCTAAGACATCTCGTTCAACTTCCAAATTACAATTCTGAAGTCGAAGATGTTTTTCATAACACTGTCAATGTGCTCTTGTCTCGTTGTCTAAACGCTTGTTTTTGAGCTTGCAGCTCGTGAGCTGCTTACTGGTGTATTCACGATCTTCGAGTTTAATCAACCGCTTTTCTTTGTCACTTCGAAGTTAGTTCTCTTATCTATCAGCTCTTACCGCTTGTATTTACATTGTCGTAAATGAAAGAAGAGATCGTTGAACTCTCAAAATTGCTTACATCATTAAATTGTCAACTACAATATGAATTCATTTGAACAATTCGATCATATTGCAACATTTTTATTGATCATACACAATTAGCGTAGGGCTTTTGCAAAGCCAATAGTACGCTTTTTAATGTTGTGGACCTGACAGTATGTGCGAGTGAAAGGGTATCCGAAGATCCACGTATTGGCGGAATCAAAGCCACTCAATAATACTTCACATTCACCAGTATTAAGGCGTAAAAGCAGTTGTCTGGAAGGAATGCTGTACTCATGTCCATTGACGATGAAATCGAGTGTTACATCAGCACCACAGTCAATAACGTAAGTGTCATCAACAGCTCTTGCTCCTATTATATCCATGATTTTTTCGACGACTTTCGTGGGGGCGGCGATTAAATTACTACCCGAATCTGTAAATGAGAATAAGACGAACGTGATTCTCTGAGTCTACCGGAAACAACTTTAAAGGGCCTCGATATACTTGCACGACCAAAGTGAAACTCAGACAGAGTGAACTGCCAATGTTTTGCTATCTCTGACTGTTAAATGGTGTGCAAAATTATTGACTTACAATTAGGATCAACGTCAATATAATCCTCAACTTCACCGCAGTTATGTTTATCTAGCGCCCCAAACGTTATTAAACCGCTTTCTTGGCACTCTTCATACGCTGGACAACTTCGCATGTGGATCGTAAAGATTGGAGCATCAAGAACCTTTTGACGCCAAGCCTCATGCATCACCGAGCTATACGGCGCCGTCGGATCAACTGAACTTCCAAGACCAACAATACCCTACAAGAACTCAAAACTTTTAATCGATTCTGCAAACCTCGTCACTAAATTCCATTTCTTCACCGGCACCAAACGTCATTGGTTCTTTAAAACGTAATGCACTTCCAAACTAAAATAAGTTCTTAGCAAAACAATTATCGTTAAACTAACCGTCAAATAATCCTTGTAGTAATGACCACGAACTGAACCAGTGCCTGTAGTTTTAAAGAAGTTAGATTATTTTCTTCATTTACACACCGTATCTAATGTAGAATTCTTCATTAGTTGGCTCTTTAGTAACAGATTCTTCTGGATCGTAAAGCCCGAAATCCCCACCGCAATACTTGGCCTTAATACCTAAACATACAAATGTCATTTGATCGACTGTTTCACCACAAACCCGACGATATGCAGCCTTTTTTCGGTATCCAGAAAATGCTGGAACCTAAGTACCAGCTGAATAGAAAGACTGACGAATGCTAACCTGTATCGAATAGCTAAAACATTGAAGCCAATGAACATTCAAACATTTTGCCGACTTACCACAGTAAAAGGTTTCGGTGGTGTCCCTACGTATACGGTTCCTGAAAAGTTTAATCTGATTATGGCCAACTTGATTGCAGACCCTTGTAAATCTGAAAGTTATCCAGAGTTAAAGCTTGACCATAGACATCGCTCAGTTTGAGCGTGTTGTTGCGTTGAACCCGTTTGACTGCTCGAACATCAACTGACCATGAGCCCGCATCAACCAACATCACAAGAGCATAACCAATTAAGAAACCGAACACCAACATCGGAGACATCGGAGCAAAATGATTATGTTGAAATCAAAAACAACGGCTATTTTATACCACTTCTTGATTTCATTGAACTCACCAGGAACGTAGCAGTCGCAATTCGAATAGTCTCCGGAAGTAAGTTCAAAGTTCACTCGTAGGTCTCAAAATTTCGGTTCTGATGTTCCAATGGTTTGAATTTTAATTGAACTCAAAGAACTATCGTAAAACATGTTATTTAAACAGCTAGAAGTTGTCCCGATGGTTGTCGAATGAAAGGATGGCAGTTGAACCTTTTAGCATCAAGATCTTTTTTGTTTGCTGTCGGGTTCGATTAAATGCACGTGTAGTTTGCCTTTGTCTGTTTAGATAGCTGTCCATCTGCTACACCGAAAAAGAATTGGAAGAAGGTAGTCTTGGGACTCTGAAGTGTTCGGTTGTATACTTATCATTGTAATCAGCATCTCTAGAAAGGAGTTCAGTAAATTAGTCAATGAACTAAGAAGCCTCTAACTCGTTCATTAGGTCATTTTAAATCGTTCAAAGATCTGAAGGGTAGTTAGCCAACAAGCTTAGGAATGAGATCATGCAAGCTGGATTTAAATTAGTGATTTAGGGTCAAAAATTAACGATTCAAGCACTCTAATTTAATGCAATAAGTTGATTTCGGAGCTCGATTCTTCGGTTTCGGTCATTCGCTGCTCCTTCGTTTTCGTGTGCTTCGCTCCGATTTCTGCTCGCTGCTTCAATGGTTCTTCTGATCCGTACGATGTTCGTGTTCGCTGTCGTTGGCCTTCTCGCTCGCATGGCCACAGCTGAGTGCCAAGTCGATGCGGGAGCGACGACGTGATCTTTGAGTTCCATATTCCATTGACCATCTCCTTCTTTCAGCATCGACTTGGGACAATGCGACAAGGGAAAGATTCAACTGAAGGTCAATGGCAGCGAACTGAACTTCAAGTTCCAGTACGGTCAAACGCCTTTGGGCGACCCAAAGTATGTTTCAAAGGTGTGAGTTGAAATTTTCTTGTTTAGAACAATTTCACTTGCCGTTGGAAAGTGCGAGTTGAAATTTACTTTGTCTTACGATGCAATTGATCTGAAGGCTTACTTGACCTCTCCAGGAGAGTTTTGTCTACGTCGAAATAATACAGTTTTTAGGTCAATCACCAAAGTTCTACTTTCCGGTTCCAGTGAAGATCGACGGCAGCGGCATCCTTGTCGGAAAGAGCTCGAACACAAAGAAGTTTGAATGCAGTTCGTTCAAGCCGACCAGAACAGGCGGAATCGTTGATTTGAAGGTTGACATGAAGGAGAAGATTTCCGGACTCAAAATTGAATTGGCAAGTTCTCTGCCAACCATCCAGAAATCGAGATTTCAGGAGAATGCGGCCGTCTTTGCTGCAGTGCACGACGAATCGCAGTGGACGACAGCTGGTTGGCGCTTGTGGACTTGCATTGGAAGCGGGTATGTTGGGTTCTCAGGCAAGATGTCGCATTCTTTCTTCAGAGTTGCACTGTTGATCATTGCTGCTATCGGTGGAGGCATCTGGTACTATCGAAACTACAAAAAGAAGCAACGCGATGTCAAAAACCGTTCAACCGGACAAAAACGGACAAATCGAAGGCTTTCGAAAAGTCGGTTACTGTAACTAAAGAAGGTAGAAAGAAAGACGAGGACAAGAAGGACGATGACGACAAGAACGAAGAAAAGAGCAAACCGTTCACTCAAAAGTTCGACGTTCACACGGATGCATTGATGCAAGGTCAAGCTAACAAAGACGGATTGAAGGCTCCGGTAGGTTCTACAAAATAAATATTCCCAGTTAGTTTTCAGTCCAAGAAACAGCCACAAGGCGGTAATTCAAATGGCAACGGTAAGTTGAATACACTCACACAAGACATCAAAAGTTGCAGGTGCGCCGCGAGGACGTCGTGATGATGCTCCAGCAGTCAATGGAGATTTAGTGCCACTAAACAAGGCTTCGCAAACTTTGCAGGCCCAAGTGAGTTGTCCATCCTAAATTAACTATGCGTATTTCCAGCGTCAACACGATACTAATGCGAATACTAACTCTGATGGAACGGTGAGTTCAAAAGATGGTCGCTTACTTTGATTCATTTTTAGCGCAAGAACATTCCATCAATTGAATGAAGGGTTCGGTGTCACTTGATTCCATTTCAATCGTATCTTTCAGTTGTCTCTGTTCACCATCAATGCGGATCTTTTTTCCGTTTTGTATCCGTGTGCCAAATAAACAAACGTGCATCTATATGTTAATTGAAGAATCCTGTTGAGATTGATTATGAGTTCAACTATTCAGGTCGAAAATTCCATAATTTTTGTGTTCTGCCACGTATTTTGGGCCAAACCTCATACTAACCTTTAAGTTGTGTTAGTAAACCGACTCTGACTCCTCGCCTTTTTGCTTGTCTTCTTATCAGAGCCTATCGAACTGATAGGTCTAACGCTTTCCAACGATCCAGATGGTATTGACCAAGTGTCTCTTTATTTTCTTATCTCACTGCGGTGTGTGACCTTCTAGTATAGCGCATCTACGATAGAAAGAGTGTTAGAGACCGACTAGACGGGAAGAAAATGTCTACTGGAAAGCGTTTAACCCATCGAATCTCAAAAATTTTAAGAGCAAGCAACAAACTCCGTGACTGTTGAACGTTTCAATCTGTTTACTTGCTTTTAGATTGACAAGTAAAAAGCTCGATGACACCGCAAACTTTCGGGTATCTTGGAATCTAACTGGCAATCCTTTAAGTTTATATTTGAATTTGTTTACAGACGACAAGTCGTCGTTCATTTTGTATCTTCTGAAAATCGAGAAGGAAAAAGTTGAGACCTTCAGTTATGACAGATCACAATTCACGGTTCCCGTAATCGTTTTCCTTCAGTGCTCTTCCTGGCTTCTCGGAAATATTTTCAATCGGCGACCGAGTATCTAAACGTTGTGTTAATGACTGGATACTCGTGGATCAAGCACCCCGAAGACTATCAATGAATGGTGCAGTTTGATGAGTAGGTGGTGAGCAATCGAGCAATAAACTGGAGTTTTTAGATTCTCCGTTGGCAACTTAAGATCCCGGCAAAAACGACGTTTTTACTTCCGATCTTCTGTCGACTTTACTGACTGGAGATTATCTTTTTGTTTTATTCAACACTTCTTTCGTATCTACTTCACGTTTATTTCAATTTGACAATAACAGAAGGACGTTAGATCTCTTGTTAAATTTGTTGATCTCAAGTCATCTAAACAGGACCGATTGCTTGTACTGAAGAAGACACGCGGCTTTTATCTGGAAACCAGTTACACACATGATTCGTATAACTTACATGAAACGGAATTATGGAGTGTGCGATCGCGTTAGCTTCGAGTTGACACTTTCTTCTCAGCTGCACACCACTCGACGAGATTCGGTCTTCTTCTTGCTTTTTGTATCACTTCGCTGAGGCTCCATGGACGAAGGACCTGAATGATGGCTGCGATCAGTTAATAGAAATTTCCCTACAGAATGTCTGCTCCCGTCCATTTTTCCGCTAAAATGGTCGTTGATCAACTTTTTGGTTTCGTTGATAATGTCAGAATCCTTGAAATCGGCTAGTGTTGGAGAACAAGGACGAGGTTGAGCATATGACATTCTGCCGAAGACCACAATCGTGTCTACTCGTCTGCTGTCTCGGAACTTGAAATTGAAAGTCGCCATCAATTCAGTGAAACAAAACAGACGGTTTCTGATCGTTGTTACTCTCACATTCGCTTCAATCGCAACAAGTTGAGTGGTTGCAAAAGGTTGTCTTGACGCTGCATCTAGTGACCAGTCCTACACGTTCGGAAGCTTTCCTTGAGCGACGGCGTTGGTTCTAAGCACACTTGTGACTTCTGAATTGACCTTCAACTCACCTTCTCCGACGAGCTTACTAATCGTACTAACGAATGAACGCTCAGACGTTTCGGCGACGACTTGATCAAATGGAAACGAGCAAATGAGAATGTCCGTTCTAAACTCCAACCGTTAAATACCCGAATTAGGTTATGCAAATGAGCAGACTGGTGCCTTTGATCTCCGAAAACAAGCTCCTGCAAAATGGCGAGTGGAACCGAATTGCTGAGCCGATCAAATGCGAAGAACCTCGGTGGAGCAACCGACAGATAGTTCTGTCCAAGTGACTGACAATTTGGTCGTGTCTCCGCCTATTTCTTTGCTGTTTTCAATGAAAAGACCAAGTGCTTTTGCAACCTGCTTGTGTAACCATATGCGATTCAAATTTCGAAAACAGACAGACTAACTCGAGAAACACAACAGAAAGAACGAAACTGTAAAGAATCCGCGGATTAATTCGTTCAAGTGACTGTTAACTTGGTCGTCTGTCCACCTATATCCTTCATGTTTCCAATAAAAAGGCGATCATATTGACTCATTAACCTCAACGCATTCTTCTCATGTGAACGAAAAGCAAAGAATTCAAAACTCCTTACCACAGGAACTCAAAAAGAAGTCGAAAGAAAAGAGATTTTCCATCTGCCATTTTATGAACAAGAACATTCACAAGAAAAGTGATCGAACGTAAGATGGAAAACAAAATCGAAAGGAAAGCAAAAACGTCGGACGTGTACAGTTGAGTCGTTTGAACAGGTGAACATTTCGATTTTTAAGGTGTTTAACAAAGACGTTCATCACATAAATTCAAGTTGATATCAACACCGAATCACCGTTTAATCTTCGCGGATGGCCTTTAGGTTGCGAGCTTCGGCTGAACGACGTGGAGGGTTTTGAGCACGTGGTTGAGCAGACGAACGTTTCGGCATCTTAAATGGTTTACCGTGGAGAGTTAACTGTTCGACCTCAGAACCAATATCATAAACCAAGTTCATTTCGTCGGCCCAGACGATTGGTTGATCCGCTGGAGGCTCTTTATCGCTCGCCTTATCCAACTCGTGCTCCTGAAGACATTTAGATATCAGTCATTTTCTCATGTCTTACCATCACGACCGGTGGAGCTAGCTCCATCTTCAACGGACCCATGTACGTGAACTTTTCAGGCGGAATCCAATCCGGCTCCCAGCCCTCTGGTCCCGGCGGTGGCAAACCAGGAACAACTTTGCCACGCAAATTATGAGCTGTCTTCTTCTGATCGACTTTAGCTTCTGCTTTCTTCTTTTGTTCAGCTTGGTAGTCGGCAATGGGTTTTGCATTAAGTTGAGCAGCTTCCGCTTCTAAACAAATACATTTCAAATTGCTTCTTACAAGCCCTTTTTTACGATCAATTCGACATGAACACGACAAGACTTGTCATTTGAAAATTTGAGCTTTTCTTCACTTTCTTAAATTTCGGCATTCAATTGCTCGAGTTCGCTGTTCAACTCGTCGACCTGTACAATCAAATGTCAGTGGTCTAAAAGATGAACGGAAGGAGTTGGAGACAAAAATAAACAAATGGGGTCCGGAGATCAAAAGACGTAGGTCGCGCAATCAATGACTGAATCATCGACAACTTTCTTTTACTCAAACAACTCGTTTTCGGCACAAACGATCATCAAAGATCAAAATTCGATTGATACCTGCGAATTGTTCAAATCGCTCATTAAAAATGTTGACCGCAAATCGAACTTCTTTCGAATACAAACTTTCAAACTCATGGCAAAATCATGAACATAGGCTATCTAAAAGTTCATGAGTGAGAAACTAGCACTCCAATTAAACGAATTCTTTGGCTGAGCACTAAACACAAATTGTAAGTTCAAGTTAATTGAACAACTTCTCTTTATTGCTTATCATCAGACTCCTAATCAGTTTCGGGCTTTTGCAAAGCCAATAGTACGCTTTTCAATGTTGTGGACCTGACAGTATGTCTGCGTGAAAGGTATTCCAAGGATCCACATATTGACGGAATCATAGCCTTCCAATAGCATTCGACAGTAGCCGTTGCGCAGATTCAAAAGCATTTGTTTCGAAGGAATAGTGTACTGACGACTATTGATAGTTAACGTGATCGATGCATCCATATCGCACTTGACTATGTAGCCTCCGGTCACAGCAGTTGCTTTCAATTTCTTCATAATCTGTTCGACAATTTTTGTGGGGGCGTTTATGACTGCAGCACCCGAATCTGTAAGACGTGAATAAGACGAACATGGTTCTGTGAGTTACCGGTAATTGCTTTGAAAGGTGTCAATAAACGTGTATTTCCGATTTGAAATTGCGACACACTAAATTGCCAATGCTGAGCTATTTTGGATTGATTGTGTTCAGAATCTGACTTACAGTCAGAATCAACATAAATATAGTCATCAACTTCATCGCAGTTATGCTTGTTCAATGTTCCAAAGTTGATCACACCACTGTCTTGGCAATCGCCTTCATATTCCGGACATCTTCGCATGTTAATCGTGAAGATTGGAGCGTCGAGAAGATTTTGACGCCAAGCCTCGTGCATCACTGAACTGCCACGTTCGAGCGAATCGATCGAACTTGGGAGACCAAGAACTCCCTACGAGAATTCAAAACGTTGTAATCGATTTTGCAAACCTGATCTATAAATTCCATTTCTTCGCCGGCACCAAATGTAATCGGTTTCTTGAGGCGCAATGAACCTCCAAACTAAACTTTACTTGAACAAAAAAATTATCAATGAACTAACCGTCAAATAATCGTTGTAGTAATGACCTCGAACTGAGCCAGTTACTATAATTTTTGAACAGTTAATTGATTTCTGTATGCACATACCGTATTTGATGTTGAAAGATGCATTGGTGGATCGTGCAGAAAGAGAAGCATTGGGATCGTAAAGCTCGATACCCGAACTGCAGCGATCAGCGTAGGGACCTAAAAACTACTATTTTGTCAGTTATTCTACAACCAACAAACCCAAAGACTTGCAACTTTTTTTTGGAAGCCAAAGTATTTCGGAACCTTAAGTGGAAATTGTATTGGAAGGCTGTGAGATGTTAACCTGTGTCAAAAACCAGAAGGCTCGATATTACTAACCAAACAAACTATTGATCACTTACTAGGCTAAAAGGCTTAGGCGGTTTTCCCACGTACACAATTCCTTAACATTAAAATACTTGTTATTTAATGTAACTGAATTTCATATCTAACCACGATACAAAGCATTGTATGTAGCTGAACTCTGACCATAAACGTAGCTTTGAGATCTCTGCGTGTTGTTGCGTTTAATCGCTCGTACAACCACTGACCATGAGCCCGCATCCGCAAACGTCACAAGAACGGAACCGATTAGTAGTCTAGAAACCAACATCACAGATATTGGAACCAAAAATATTATGTTGCAATCACAAATGACTGTCGTTTTATACCGATTAACTTCATGAAATCATTGCGACCACTATGAGTCATAAGATTCGAAGCGAATAATCCCCAAACAAAGTCCACTTACGAGCATCAAGTTTTAGTGCGGATTTTTAGCGTTTCCAGTGTAACCAAAAATTCAAACTGAACTGTTGTATTAGAACAGATGGAAGTTCTTTGTGATGAGTACACTAAACGAAGAAGTTGAACTTTCAAACGTCAAGACCAAGTTTTCTGCTCGTTCTTTAGTTCGATTACAAGCGCGCAATCTGCTCTCAATCTGTTTGTTTAGATGTTCATGTGCTAACAAAAAGCCAGAAGTCATTTTTTGCACGGCGTTGAAGTATATCGCTGTTGAATTCAAATGCTTGTTGAAAAGTTTAGCAATTGTAATTAATAATCAATGTGTAAACTCACTATTTGAATAACTCAAAAGCTGAAATTGTAGGGCTCACTTTCTAAAGTCAATCTCTCTGATTCTTCTGATTACAACGATCAAAACAAGAAATCCTTGGGACCTTGCTTACAATCTCGAGGATTTCATCAAAAAAAAAGAACAAAAAAGTTTATTGAAAAGTTAACGACGTAATGCTTTCATGACTTCACTGTACATTACGACATTCTCCGCGAGGAGTTTTGAGAACGCATTGGACAAAACGAGTTTCTCTTTTCCACCGTTTTGTTCAGCAAACTCAACCACTATTTCGCTCAACTGGTTATCTTTCTGTGCGATTGACATGATCAAAAAATGAGGTGCAGATTCCATGATCAACTTGGATTTCATTTCTGCGATACATTTTTCCTGCAACTTCACAACATCAACCTAAAAGACACAAATTCTCACCTCCAACTCGGAAATTGATTAGCCATTTTATACAAGTCGTTCAGGTCTTCATCGAACTTCTCAGACTTTCCCAAATAAATATACTCGACCATTGATGCAAAAAATTCGAAGTTTGTGTTTCCGATTGAGTACTTTTTTTACGCGGATTCTCTTCGAATTGATCGGCAAAGAATTTTGATTTGGATGCAAGAACGTTTTTTTCCGCTTAAAAGCTGTTGGTACGATAAGTTCAAACATGCACTTACCGAAATGTTTTGGCCATTAACAATCAGAACGAAGTCGGTGAGTTTGGCATCTCTACGAAGCTCCACATGATCATAGAAACGATATTGGCTGGTTTATCGCGTACCATTTTTCGCCATCAAATTGTTTTGTTCGATGCACAAATTGCCAATCTGAAATCGATGTTTTGGATTTCAAGTTTAGAATCTACCTGTTCGCTCAGCTCTTGATTCTATTCTTCCATTCTCTCCACTTTGTACGCCGTCTTATAAGATTTGATTTCAGATGGCACAAAATTGTCCTTTAACGTTGCTAATTGTGCCATCAAAATGTCGATTTGGAAGCAAAGTTATTCTCAATGTTCATCAATTTCTTTTACCTTTCCGTTGAACTGGTTCTGAAAATGGTGGTTATCTAAACGAATTTTTCGAACTTCTTCCCGAATCATTAAATGCGTTTTCTCTTCGTTCTTCCGTTCGACTTCACAAAGCGAACATTGGCCTTTGTAAACGATTTTGCAGTGCGGATCGAAGAGTTTGTAGCCGTGACAAAATTTTAATGTACGCCCAATTGGAATTATCAAAGTCGGTTGTCAGCTTCGTGTGGAATTTCGAATTTGGACAACACGGTATCGAACATCCATTTACGATTTTCTTTATACCTTTATTCCAAAACTTTAATGGCTTAGAACTTAAACAGGAATGGGCAGTTGAACGGGTGAAATTATGAGGACAAGTGGACATCATATGATAAGTAAATAGCCAACGTCGGCTTCCAACTGCGCTCTCCTTTCAAATCAAATCACTGTGACTACGAGGTAATTGTGCCGAAGTTTGCAAATGTCTTGTTCAATTTTACCTAAAGTTATAAACTTTTTTAATCGCAAGAAAACCATTAGAACCGAATTATTTCCTATCTGGTGTGAGGAGAATCGAGCATGTCAATATCAACATTCAAAACAGAAAACCTTAAAAACCAAATAAAAATCCAAATTACAGAGGAAAATTTATTGATAAACTAGTAGACAATACGACTGAAATCATAGGAGTTGTTGCCTATCTTACATGACTCTTTCCGGACATTACAGAAATTGGCTGTTTAACTCCGCGTCAACAATGTTCAAACCTGTTTGCCCAATGATCTCCGCCGTCTTTTTGATCGACTTTAACAAAGCCTCTAGGTGCTCGCTCTCCGCAAAGTTCATTGCGTAGAAGTTTGACTGATATTTAAATCAAGAAATAAATAATGTTAATGCTAAATTTTACTTATTTTCGGCATTAATCGATGCATTTGCGAATTATTGGCTTTGCTTTCCGTTGATCCCAGCACAAATTGGGTCTAACAACTTGATTTTAGCCGAGTGTGATGTGATCTTGATGCGAAGTGCCGCGGCGCCTCAAAACTTTCTCTGAAGAGTGGATTACATCCGGAGGGCTCCTGTCCGAGTACTCCCGAGCTTTTCCGATAAACTTCTTAAAGTTCTACTGTTTGTAATGGATTTAAAATTGAGAATTGTCAAAGGAATTATATGAAAATTCTTTCCGTTGACTGTCAGCCCTTTAAACCGTCGATCTGAACGCCCTCCTTGAGCTTGCCAATCAATTTGTCCATGCTGTTTTCGTTCACAAATACTTCAATTCCGTCGATAGCAAACTTTTCTATTATTTAGAACGGTCTGAAAAAGCGAGAATGGGCGAACAAAAACAAAATTGAAGTTTATTTAAAAGCTTGAATAAGAGCGAAAAAATGCAATTTCATTCAAGTACATTTTTTTGCACATCGAACAACCGCGCGCCAATTCAAACGAAGGTTTTTCGACGCTCGCTTTTTCGGCCTCAACTTTTTTGTTGTCGAAATTGCCCTCAATAAACAGGTCAATTAAGTATTGTTTGCGTGTGAGTTCCTTCTTTCAACTCTGTGGTTTTGATTGTTGCTGTCTACAAACTAATCCTTCGTCTTTCAATTTAATTGTTGAGCAGATGAGAGTAAGCTCTATCAAAGGTGTTCAGTCTTCAAGCGGAGTAGGTAAGGAGGAATTTATTAGTTTAAGAAAAAAGGTAACAAACAAAACAAAGACGGTGGACAACAAAACATCAGGTGTTCGGCAGAGGGATGGTCACTTCACAATCTCTTCAAAAGACTCAACAAAAGGAATTAAGAGAAATTGACTACAATATTTTTAGGAGAGAAATAACCTTGAATAGTAAATCAATCGACGAACAGGCGAGAAAAGTAACACGCACCACTGAAAAACAGATCGTCAAAATGGCCAGCAAATACGTTTTCATAACGTCAACCAAAAACATGTTCCCGATTCGGGAATTAGCTTCCCCTAGCAGATGTTTTACGCTGATTCCTCTTTTCCTCTATTCCCCCTTCTTCTCTTAGACACTTTTGCTAATCAGGTTGTATTCCTTCACATTGAATAAATAATTAAAGCGAAATAAGAAGATCCTATTTTCGCGTACAAACATCAGTAAACAGAATCAACAGCTTCAACAAGTACTCGTAGAGCGCGAACACCAATCATTGAAACGTGACCGAAAGCTACGGTACGGTGGCTGTCCAGCGCCCATTCGCGGAGAACAGTTGACACCGGAGTCTTCCAATAGTCTTTGTTCTGTTTGTTTTTCGTTCAGTACAATTTGTTTTTCTATTTTAAATTTGAATGGCGAGGAACATGTTAGGGTGTCCGTATTTATTGTTTATATGATTATTGAACATTTTATCGCAATAGACTGTCAAATGCAGTATTGTTCTCACGTTTTCACTGTGCTCCGATAGGTTTTTGATTTTACTGATTACTGTGTTTTCTGTTTGAAGGTCTGGTGATTCTTTTTCTTAAGATGGAAAATTCCGTGCGACAAGAATCGCTGTACGGTCTTCGAGTCAACGGTTTTGAATCTCGCAACGTCCACCCCACTTGTATGCCCTCTTAGCTCAGTGGCAGAGCGTCTGTCTCGTACGGTCGTGCAAACAGAAGGTCGCAAGTTCAATCCTTGCAGCGGGCAACTTTCTTTTGCTCATTTTGAGATTCTTGTCTACGTCAACATTGTGTGATCTTCACTTCGATACCGTTTCGGGTTAACAACAGTTCGACCGATAGAGCTCAAGAATTGTTTTTGACGTGAGTTTACGTTCTTTATTGTGCTGTTCTTTTAGGAACATTGTCGTTCTTCTATGACCTAAATGGCGATGGAGTGAAAATCAAGAAGACAGTCGATAGAGCCTAGAAGACAAACGGAAGACGCTTTGGAATCAACTTGAAACACAAGAATTTTTGGTTGTTCGTTAAATGCGAATCCGAAAAAGAATTAATGAAACACACGAAGTTTTTATTGCATTCAAAGTCCTTCACTGCGTTGTTTCTTTGATATAAACAAAAACTCTGATTGTCTTATTGCAAAATAAAAGCTCTGACGAGACCGCAAACTCGACCAACGGCTATCTAAGATCACACTGAGCCTCAGGCAATTCAAATCACTCGTCGATTGAGATCCAATAGAACAAACCAAACAGACATAACCGACGACGCTTCTAGAAGCAGCATTTTGAAAAACGTGTAGCCTTCTGGGAATAAGTCCGACGGTTAAGATCCAGTTTCAATTGTTGCACAACTGGCGTTTTGTTTTGTTGAAGATGCGACTCGAAGGATTCGAAAAAGCCGCCTTTCAATCGCGTAGTTTGCGTCATGATTATTGGCTGTAAATTGGAGTGCAATCAGCTCTTCGGTGGACCCGTAATTACTCGAGGTCACTTTGCTTGATTGCCCTTGTGTTTTCCGATAGAAAAAAATTGATATCGGTGTGACGACTACTCCTCGGCTTGCTCATTCGTCCCACTCCCTATTGTCTAAAATGTACGGAGTTCAAGGATTCGTCAGCGAGATGTTCAAGGATCCCGACTTTGGAAATGTCAGGATCATTGCACAAAACGGGACAATCTTTTATGTAAGTTCTTTTTAATTGACAATAATTATTTGGTTGCAGTTCCTTAAGTCCATTTTGATGAAGAGCTCGAACATCTTCCAAAAGATGTTCGAGCACGCGGGAACCGTTGAAGCCGTGAGCAACACGATTATCATGGACGATTTGGATGCTCAGATCATCGAAGCGATGTTGACGTTCATGATCACACGAAGGGTCGAGAATATCGAACTCATCGACGCCGCACTATGGATAGCAGCCGATCGTTATGATCTGACTGATCTTCAGGTATCATTTCAATCATTGGTTTAAATCATAAGTGTTTTCAGAAACTGTGTGTCAAAAGCATGATGAAGAATCCAAGTGTCGATGGCGCTTTCGACGTTCTCAAATTGTCATTCCGATTCGACCAACTGTCCGAATTGAAGGAGGCCACTTTAAAGTTTGCATTACGGAATTTGTTCGCGATCGTGGAACTGGACGAATACGATGTATTTTGCAAAGAAGAGCCTCACATCGCAAACGAATTGATGCGTCTTGAGGAGTTTGAATTGCTGGAATCGGACGCTTAAGTGACTACGCTGCTGGAACCGAGTTTTTAATTGCACTTAACGTATTCATTTGTTTTTATCATCAACTGTAACATAATAAAGATGTTTTTGTAGAATAATGTTTGTATTTAATCAAATAGAAGATAAAAAACGAATTTATTAACAACACGAGGGTGGAATATTTACGCCGTTGAAGAGGTGTTCGACTGGACGCGATTTTGGCCATCAAATGTACAACAAAAAGTAAAATTACAAGATCAAAATTAAAACAAGAGGTGTTTCGCATTGTACGCTTCGTTGATAACGATGTCACTATCAGTTGGCCCACTCTCGATCCTCAACGGCACAGAAAACCTTGTCAGTTTCTTCATGTTTCGAACTAAACGACCTCGAATTCAACACATTTCTGCTCATCAGTTTGGACCGCGCGAATGGCCACTAAAAAAGACGCATTCTATAAGGCCCTCTTTTCGAATTCACTCCGCAGTCCAGTTCTCTGATTACTAGCACTTACGGGCAGCCAATCGACAGTAAAGTAAGTGGCCCAAAAGGTGCTTAACGATTCTTTTCGGAATGACGTTCAAGCAAATCCAATCAATCAACCACTAACTGTTCAAGTCTATCAGGTATTGGTACTGAAATGGGCAACCATCGAAATGGAGGACTGTGAGTTTGCTGTCTCAACTGAAGCGGTGAATTACACGAGCCTCAATCGTCAAACCTTTCTGTTCTGTGCGACGTTTCTTTCCAAGACAAAGATGGTCAGTGAATTCAAACATTCAAAAATTAGTGATTCAGAGTAGAAATTAGCTTCAAGCACGTTAATTTTATGCGAAAAGTTGACTTCGGAGCTCGATTCTTCGGTTTCGGTCAATCGCTGCGATCTCTGGTTTCCGTCTTGTTCCTTGACTTTTTCGATCCTCCGATGCTTCGTTTGTTGTTCTTGTTCAAGGTCGTTGGCCTTCTTTCTCGTATGGCGATGGCCGGGTGTCAAGTCGATGCGGGAGAGACGACGTGAGTTTCGAGTTTCGTCCCAACTGATTATCCCGTGTTTTCAGCATCGACCTCGGCAAGTGCGACAACGGAGCCGTCAAACTCAAATTCAATGGCAGTAAGCTCAAGTTCAACATCCAATATGGTCAGAAGGATTCTGGAAAGTTTGTTTTAAAGACTTTGGTGTGAGATAATCGTTTTGTTTAGAACAATAAAACTCGTCGTTGGCGGTTGTGACTTCAAGTTTGGTTTGATGTACAATCCATTAAATCAGAAATCATCTTTGCTATTTGCGGGTAAGCTTTTTCTAATAAGGTAAAAAATTGTTTTTTAGATTCCAATGCAATTTTCTACTTCCCGGTCCCAGTGAAGGTCAGCAGCAGCGGAATCGTCGTTGGAAAGGGCTCTGACGCGAACACGTATCCGTGTGCGTCGTTCAAGTCCGCCAAGAACAATATCGTTGACTTCAAGGTTGAAACGGTCGAGGAGATCTCGGGTCTCCAAATCAGACTCGTAAGGTTCTGACAATTACACAGAATAGTGGCCTTGATTTCAGGATGGTGCGACTGTCTTCGCTGGAGTTCACGAAGAATCGCAATGGGGTGTTTCGGGCTGGCGTTTGTGGACTTGCATCGGATGTGGGTAAGTTGGAAGGGGTTTAGTCGAAGTGATCGACTTGTTCAGAGTTGCACTTTTGCTAATTGTTGTTGTCGGCGGAGGCATCTGGTACTATCGACGCTACAAAAAGAAACGACGCGATGCCGAAGCCGCTCAGCTGGACAAAAACGGTCGACTCGAAGGCAACTGAAAAGTCGGCCACCGGAACTCAAGCATCAGGAAAGAAGGATGGAGACCAGAAAGACGGCGGAAAAAAGGCGGGAACGGATGCTGTGTTGACGGGTGAAGTGCGAAAAAACGGAGTGAATGCACCGGTAGGAGTCGCAGAACGAAGCTTCTGATCAATTTGCTTTCAGTCGCACGAGAATCCGCAAGCCGCAAACGTGAACAACGGTGAGTAATTTCAGTAGAAGGAGCATCGACCGTTGCAGTTGTGCCGCAAGGAAGTCTTGCGGTTCTCGTTAATGCTCCAGCGGACCAATTGCAGCCAATTTCGAACAACTTCATCGCAAACTTCAGACGCAAAGTGAGTTCTTAGACGGAAGTTTACTCTGCCTGTTTATAGTACGTTCGTCCAAAACGAAAGGACATAATGAACAAGGATCCGAAGCGTGACTCAGCTGAAACTGTGAGTGCGAAAGGTCGATTGCTTATTTCCGTCCGTTTTGCAGTTCGAAGGTATTCCCGACATCGTATGAAGTGCTTGACGTCGTCGGTCCGCATTTCAACCGTTTCTTTCACTGATCGCTGCCATTCAATCATTTGTTTCCCGTTCTTTTTTCTGTCGTTTTACCGCGAAATAAACAAAAACTTCTTGTGAACGAGTAGAAGTCGATGGGCCTTGATTCTTCGATATTACATCCGAACGCATCACAGCATTATGCTGTTCTTGTATAAAACTTGTCATTTTAATTCCGATTCATTTCTTATTACCAGCTTCTGTTTCTTCGAGCATGTATCTAATGCAATTCGTATTCTTTCAGTTCGTATTCTAAACGTTGGTTGCGAGCATATGATGTTCACCGACTCAATTCATCTAATGATTTCTTGAACGTTCAAACTTGTTGTTATGCAACGGCAATTGACCTTTTGAACGAACAGCCTTTTGCTTAATGCACCAGCCTTTCATCGTATTATATTTGCATTCGAATGATAACTTGTCTATCTCCGGCATTCGACTGAAATCTTGTGACCCAAATTGAGAACATTTCTCTGCATACCTTGACTTTGCAAGCAACCGCTTCTGCTCATTGGTTGGCAGCTTCTGAAGCAAAAAGCGTCGATTCAACGATCAGCATCGAAAAATCAGCAAAACAAAAACGACGGCCCATGAGATCGCAAAAATGTCCGATTGTTACCGTCGATTTACAAGCGTAGCACACGAACGCAAGCGACGTTTTTTGTGTAGAAGTGGACGTAAACATTGAACTTCTTCGCGGGTGAAAATGCGCACAAAAAATCGGCTGGATTCTCATTGTTGCTGAAGTCTACCGGAACCGTTAAAACTCTTACGATTGGTATTTAACGTAATCACTGGCCCGTTAAAACGTCTTGTAGATTAGCAACTTCTATAATGTAGAAAACAGCGAAGACACTCTAGCGATGAGCGTATCTAAGCTCAACACAAAGAAGTCAAACCAAAAAAGTTGTCCGTTGAAGATGGTCCTGTATTGTTAGTTGTTTGCCCAACTTTACTTCCTCCAAACAGATAAACGTCTATACAAGAAACTAATTGGCCGAAAATTGACTGGTGCTGCTCATCAAAGTGGGTGCTTGGATCAGCATACGAGCGGACTCTAAACTCATAACTTGGTCCTTGTTTTGGCAAAGATCTGGTGCTTTAACAGTCTCTTTCATACGACCTAAAAAGTAGCAAAAGAACGAAAAACAAGCTTTACAATCGATCCAATTGATCCAAATATCGGAATTTGATTCCTGAATCGGAGTATCAATGGAAGTAAATGCCGAGTTGTCGGAACGACTGAAAGAAATGACAGATCAAGAAATGAGAACTCACGTCGAGTACTCGTCGAAATCGGAACGTGCACTTTTGATGTAATCATCGAAGTTGAAAAGCTTCGTTTCATTCTTAGCACTGACCGTAGACTTCGGTGGAGTAATTAATGGCGCTGAACGGACTACATCTTCATTGTTGTCATCGGAATGATTCGAAGCTGCAGACGACATTTACAAAGATCGACCGTCTTTGATTGTTCAAGAAACTCAAGTGAACTGGAGGTTGTTTATACTCTGAAATTCGTAGCAAGAGAATTCTCATAATTAGCTATCGCGGTCTTTAACTTTTATGCAATAATTGGATTAGAAATCGTCGGTCTTCTAAAAGGCCCCTAATCGTTGGACTGCTAGAAATTTGGGTCTTTTTCTATGTCGATCGAGTTTGGTTTGCTCACCAACACCAACGACTTCGTTTCAGTCTTCCTTAAAGACGATTTTCCTTCAATTTACAGAAATTCAAACACCTTTTGACAAACAAAATTTTCCTTATGACTTTCAAGTGCAGTTGGAACGAAAATAACATTTGATGGTGTTTAGTTGGTGATTCGAGAAGCCAATCCAACTCGGAAATTGACGTAATCCAAAAGCAAGCATTTGGTGCGAAGCGAGCTGTTGGGCAAAAAGAATTGATCGTCTTTGCTTCTAAACATTTTCAATATCAGTTTATTGGTAGCGTAAAAACATTCGTGGATACCTCATGCATTAGCACGGAGAAGTTCGAGTCGACTGACAAGGACGATTTTCTGACGTTGAATTTGACTAAGACGTTTCCGTTGCTCTTCGACATCACTTTCTTTCTTGCGCAGATCCCACGCCAAAAGAAGAATTGCGACTGTCGCAATATCGAATGCGGTCATCTTACACAGCATGTAGAAACCAAGCCTACGTAGATGTTTAGAATTAGGTTGAATGCTCGTAACTTACTGCATAAAATCCAACACATTGCTCATTTTATCGGTAAGGTAAGGAGTGAAGCCGACTTCCATGTGAGCCAAAAACGCCTTAGATGCTCTAAAAACAATCGTGGATTTGTATTGAGCCATTACATTTACCTGATTTCATCAAACGTCATTGAGATGCGCATGCTAATGAACAGAAGTTGCATGTTTACAACGAACGATTCTAAGACACAACTCAGAACGAATGGCCAGAAAAAGTAATGTGCTTCGCTAGTAAGACCGATGAACAAAATGATTAATGAAATTGCCTCGAACAGCGCCAGAAATATAAGCACATCGGTCATGTAGAGGAGACGAATAGCGAGAAACGATGCAGCAGCAATGACAATCAATTTTGTTGAATCCTAAACCTTTAAACTTCATTTGATTATTTTTCCAAAACTTACAATCATTTTTAACGAGTAATTGCGGAAGACTGGTTGTCGCATGATGTCAAGAGCCAGAGAGTTTTGTAGTTGAGTTGAATGATGAGTCCAATCGTGCCCCAGTTCGGCCAACTCTGCTTCTAATTTCTCGATTTCAGTTTGTTCGCGCGCTTTCTGGATTACAATTTCTGTTGGCTCGTCGTTCTGAGTCGATGAGTCTGAACGATTGGAAGCGTATAGGACAATCGAAAAACACCTACCATCATCGCTGAGAAAGTTTGGTTGCTCGTTTTCCGTATTCACCAATTGAATTGACGCAAGAGACGAACCAGTTCTACCCACGGTCATTTTGTGTACTGGAAAAACGATGAATGAAAAACAAAGTTGGTCCAAACTGTTTATTTCGACTTATACAAATGAACAATCGGTTTCTGAGCAATTTGGATTGCATTTGGGTTTCGCTTTCAAATCAAACGGTTGCTCTCAAACTTGCTCGCCGAAATGTTTCGTTTGATCGTTCTTGCTGTAAGCTCATTGATGTTCGACGGCGTTCAGGCATATCGGAAGTAAGCTCTTGTAATTAATGGCAATATAATAGATCGAGTAACTTTTAGCTATAAATCCGATGAGGAAAACGAACGTGCAATTAGTGCTTTGATTTACATCATTGTCGGATGCTGTTGTTTAGCCTCGGGTATGGTATCAACAGTTTTGATGGGCATCGGTGGCGGTTCAATTATCGCAGTGTTGACGACGTACGTTCTTTGCATCTTGATCTTTCCATCGGATCTTTTTAGTAAAAACCGTCCATCAGAAGATAAAAAAGGAGGACAGACGTTTATTCCAGCAAACCCAGAGACCTCCACGGGATCACGTACGGTTGCCGGTAAAGACAAAGTTGAGACAGCAAATAGCAGCTATGAATTCACACTTTGAGATCTGATCGTGTAAAAGTTCATGTTCAGAATTAAAATCGTTTAACGTTTATCAAGCGTTTTGATTTCAATACACAGATGACAAATTTAGTGGTCAATGAGCGAAACGATAAAATTTGGCAACTTGACATTTTTGACGAACTACCGCGTAGAACCGTAGAAAACGAGTCGTGCGTCTTTTTCTATTGAGCACTTTCTATTTGAAAGATCCCTGGTACAAGTAAAAGAGTCTGTCCTTGCGCATGTATCTTTTGAATGATCTTTTTACATGAACTCTACGATTTCTTCTAGTGATGCATTGATCCAAGTTGTGATCATTTTTTTCATTCGTTCTGACTTCTTTTGTGTCGATCAGTTCTTTTCAACAATAATGAAGAAATCATTGGTTCAAAAAGAAGCTTGTAAAATAGAGTTCGGATTCAATCAGAGTTTGGTTGCCATGCGTGATGCCGTGATCGTTCAGCCGGAATGTGTGCGCGTGGATCCGCTGAACTATGCCAAAGAGAAGCTGTTGATCTACATTACAAATGTAAGCAATAGCCGCCAATATTTTGCTGTAAGTTCGGGACTTAAATGTCATCAGTTGACATTAGTTGTAGTTTTCTTGCACAACTCCCGAAAACTTTGAGTTTCTTTTCTGTCCGCACCATGTCGATCCGGGATACACCGCTACGATGATCGTCAAAGTTTTATCCACGGACTTTCGACGTCTCAACGAAGACACCTATTTCTTCGTATACCACTCTCGACACAAACAACAAAAAGAAATCTTCAACAAATTTCAAGGTCAGTCTGATTCCAATTTTTTAACTTCTAGTTTTCAGATTACTTTCCTATTCGAGTTAAAGTTCGCAGCGAAGCCGACCATCAACCGTCGACAATCTGGTTACCAGGACCCCGAAGCAAAATGTCGGAAAGAAAAGAACGTCAAATCTCTGCGATGTTTCAACGTCTATCCGCATCGCCAATCGACTGCCCAAATTCCTCGGTAGAGTTGTGTTCGCATATGAGTGAAGTTAAGAAGGAATAACTGTTGTATATTGTGAATGTATTAATGTTATTAATCGATCTCGGCTGCAACCAACAATACGGAGTTTCTTGTTTTTGAACAACGAGAGGTTTCCAATCATCAGCTTCAAAGCCTCTCGGGTCGTCGATTCTTTGCCCATTCGAAACGTTTGAGTGATTCCTTCGGAGGATCGTAAAACTCTTCAACGCGAATGTTAAACGTCAACTAAAAGACTTCTATTAAAAAGAACACAATCGAACAACCTACATTCCCCCGTTCCTTAGCCTTCTCGTCAACCATCTCAAAGCTCTCTTGAGTCGAATCCATGGCCCAAAAATAGTGAGAGACCAACTGACGAGTGAACGCGGCTCTAAACGTTTGAGCTCAACCCTCTCCCATCACTCGTAAGAAACGCCTTTGCATGAGAAGCAGAGTCGAGTTTACTCATGGACATTTGGAACGATGCATGCAGTCACATTGAATCTCTTTGGTTGGACCAAACCCACTACTCTCAAAAGGTACAAGAGATTACATATAGCCATGTAACGGATGTTTTGAGTTTTCCGAAAAAAATGCCGAATGAAGTTGCGGTACTTGCAAATCAACACAACGGTAAGTACCGAGTCGATTGCTGAATGAGTGATA
Source organism: Aphelenchoides besseyi (assembly GCA_024699855.1). Taxonomy (NCBI): domain Eukaryota; kingdom Metazoa; phylum Nematoda; class Chromadorea; order Rhabditida; family Aphelenchoididae; genus Aphelenchoides; species Aphelenchoides besseyi. The sequence continues at coordinate 6,142,776 of JAMPIQ010000001.1, read as the reverse complement.
AAAACAACGGCCAGAGAGATTTTTCAAATTGGAAGTTTGCACTTAGAAGATGGCAGCAATGTAAATCAAACTGCTGTAGGTAAAACAAGAGCGCAAAACTGAAGTGACAGAACCAAAAATGATCTGCGGATCTAATCAACCGTCAAGAGTGTTCTAGCTGTGCTCTAATTTATTCACCGAGTGTTCCCCTTAACTCAAATAACTTCAAATGTTCTCCTACGCATCAACAAAGATCATTTTTGATTAGAAATTGTAATCAAGATAACGGATTAGTCGGTGGATGACATATCCAATTGATCTCTGCTAGTCCTACGAAACTTGTGTTGGTTGTGACGATTTGCGTTTCGAGTTTGCAGAATGTGAATGGCTTATAGACGTCTAACACTTTCTATGTGCTTAATCGACTCTCCTATTCATCAACTGTTTAGGGTTTTAGTCGTGATTGAGAATACGCTGTCCACAAACTTCATGCTCCTTCTAACGCATTTAAACTTTCGCATACCGCCAGTCGAGTCGCTTGCGATGACCAACCGTCAATTCGGTTCCACTCGCCATTTTGCAGGAGCTTGTTTTCGGAGATCAAAGGCACCAGTCTGCTCATTTGCATAACCTAATTCGGGTATTTAACGGTTGGAGTTTAGAACGGACATTCTCATTTGCTCGTTTCCATTTGATCAAGTCGTCGCCGAAATGTCTGAGCGTTCATTCGTTAGTACGATTAGTAAGCTCGTCGGAGAAGGTGAGTTGAAGGTCAATTCAGAAGTCACAAGTGTGCTTAGAACCAATCCCGGCGGTCATAGCAAGCTTCCGAAGGTGTGGGACTAATCAGTAGATGCAGCGTCAAGACAACCTCTTGCGACCACGCAACTCGTTGCGATCGAAGCGAATGCGAGAGTAACAACGATCAGGAACCGTCTGTTTTGTTTCACCGAATTGATTGCGACTTTCAATTTAAAGTTTTAGAAGCGGTCCTATGGAATGTCGCCTCACCGTTTCCCCGAGCGAAATGGCTAAGCTTACAAGGAGTGCTTGTCATCGATCCCCGCTGTAATTTGACGTCGTTGGTATCAATCGACGCGTCTCGATGAGCTGAGCATTACTGTATTAGTTATTTTTGCTCAATCGTAGAACTGGCCAAGTTATTGGCCAAAAACCAAAAATAAAAAAATCGCTAAAATCGTACTATCGATCATGCTGATTATCGTGGTGAAAACCGTTTCTTTTTATCGCGCTTCATTCTGGAGATATTGGCCGTTTCATTTGGCCTCAAATTTTTCTGAGTTATGGTCCGGTCGTTTTCAATTGAAAGTGTGAGCAGCGGTGGCCGAGTGGTTAAGAAGCAGTGTAAGTAAGGGAGCAAGGCGGTGTAAAGGGAGGAAATGTTGTTGTGCAAGCTAACAAGATTTTTGCGTTTACTTTTTTTCATTTACAACAAAATTGCACCGATGGAGAGTTGTTACCACGGTCCTTCGTGCTTCAAAATCGAAACTCTCATTTTCGACACATTCGACAAAAATGATCGACGCAAATGTGGTTGTTCGACTTTTGGTTGAGAAGTTTCAAACTCCATTTGATGTATCGACTCGCAATGCTAATCGTATGGAACGTCGACTTGCTTCCCGACTTGCAAGTTTGATCGAGACAGTCGCTGGCGCCGATGAAATGGACGTTGAAGAAGATGAGTATTTGGGCTCGCCGAGTTCGGATGACGAAGATAGTGGAGCGACAGTGGATTTGGAGTTTCGTGATGGATCCGATGAAGAAGAGGTTTCTGAACCGCTCGCACATCATTACACTATCGGCGGTCGTGAAATTACAATCGATCAAATGAAGGCAGCCGTTCGTTTCTACTGCAAAGTTGAGGGCAATCACCCTGTTCCTGCAAATGTTGCAAGCTATCGATCCAAGTCGGCTGTTCAACGTCGCTATCGATTTCTCGACAGCGAAACGGCCTGGAGGCGTTTCAAAATGTAAGTTATGTGCAATTACTTCATTTTATGAGTCTTTCAGATTCAAAACTCAATGGTTGCGAAATGAAACGGAATTAGAAACGCGAAGACGAGCTCTACTCGAAATTGAAACAGCGACATACGCAAAGTACCAGGAGGCTAAAAACGATCATAAAGTCATCCGATCGCACGATTTGCGCCGTTTTGCTGCGAAATCAAACGACGAGTTGATGGAACCAATTACGTTCAGAGCATCTCGTTCGTGGTGCGACCGTTTCAAACGACGTTTTGGAATCGTAGACAGGAAAATTACAAAATTTGTGACTCGCGCGTCGCAAAACACCGAAGAACAGCACTCGGCAACCGCTCAAAATTTCGTCGCCCAAATTCGGGAAGAAGTTCAACGTCTTCGTATTCCTGCGAGTTCTGTCTTCAATGCCGACCACTGCGGATGTCAGTTGGAATTTCATTCGGGACGTGGACTCGCCGATCGTGGGCAACGACAAGTGTATGGACGCACAAGTTCAACCAGTGCGATGACCCATTCCTTTACCGTTGTGCCGTTGGTCTCAATGGACGGAACACTTCACCCGCGACTGTTTATGCAATTGAAAGAGCCAAATGGTGTTTTCGGTCCGAACGTTAGACACTTTGCGCAACGGGTAAGTCCACTCGTTTCTTATGACCTAACCATCTTTTTGCAGCCAGAAAATGATTGCCGCAACATGGTCGTGGCTTCGGGGCGAAGTTCCATCATGAATCTAGAAACAATGAAGAAGTTCTTGGATGAATGCGCGTTCCCGTTCATGCCAAACAACGCAATCTTTATTTTGGATTCGTGGGTTGGCTTTCGTAATGAAGACGCAGTCAACTCCGTTCGACCTGGAGATCGCCGAATCAACATTCGAATAATTCCGAAGCACTTCACCTACTTGGCGCAGCCTCTAGACGTCTTCTTTTTCCGAATGTGGAAGAATTTTGTCCGCAAAATCCACGACCATGCGATTCTGTTCAACACCGAAACGATGATGTATCAACGCGACAACGCAATCAAACTGATGTCACTAACTCATAATCAGTTTTCTGCTCCGCGATTTTACGATTTCCGCCGACACTCGTGGAGACAAGCAGGCTACGATGACGGCGAAGCGACGGAACAATTTCAACACCCTGTTCAATACTGTTTTAACGGCAATTTGACATGCGATCGCGAAAACTGCGAATCTTCATCACTTCTTATCTGCAGCTATTGCGAACAGAATCTGTGTTTTCGCCATTTCTTTGTCGACTACCACGTACATTGGTAGCTATTTTTTAAAAAAATACACTTAATTTACTTGACATTAAATACTAAAACAAAAATTTTTAAAGAATTAAACAAATTCCTTCACTTTTTTTGTTGATGAAAAGTGAATTTTCAATTCTGAAATTTTTGCACGTACTCCCCCCTGTGAAACCCGATTTTCCCTTGTTTCGAGCCCTTGATTTTCAAGGGAAATTTTTGATTGAAACGAATTTCTGTTGTGAGTTTTTTTTGAAGAGAAACCGTGTTTTGTAAAAACCAAACAAAAGATAATAGCGACCGCAGAGAGAGTCGAACAAACGACCCAATTGGAGTCGCTAGCCACTAACCACTCGGCCACCGCTGCTCACACTTTCAATTGAAAACGACCGGACCATAACTCAAAAAAAATTGAGGCCAAATAAAACGGCCAATATCTCCAGAATGAAGCGCGATAAAAAGAAACGGTTTTCACCACGATAATCAGCATGATCGATAGTACGATTTTAGCGATTTTTTTATTTTTGGTTTTTGGCCAATAACTTGGCCAGTTCTACGATTGAGCAAAAATAACTAATACAGTAATGCTCAGCTCATCGAGACGCGTCGATTGATACCAACGACGTCAAATTACAGCGGGGATCGATGACAAGCACTCCTTGTTAGTCATCTCAAAAGTGATGACCAGCAATTAGACTCGACAATGAACTCTTAATTAGGAAGCTCAAGTGCTCATGAGTCACATCGTCATTTGTGGTTATTGCTTCTAAATCCAAGAACAATTCGAAAGGAACCTCGGATTTATTTCAACAGACGGATAAATTAAAGACAACACGAGATTTAGCGAACAACAAGAGTTTAGTATTGATTGTCGTAGTGAGCGACGTCCCAGTTGCCGATCACCTTCTTTGGTTTGTGCAAAGTGACTCCTTGTGCGTCCACGGTCGTGATGTCGTAGTCGCCGGTGGCCGAAGTGTCGCGGTACTTCATGATCTCCACCATTTTGGCCAACAAATCCAACGCCTCGTCACGATTGTACTTGAAGTCTCGAGCACGTGCATCGCGTTGCATGGTTTCGGTCAAAATCATTTGTCCCATCGCCGTGGCGACCGCTTTCGTTTCGTACGCGACTCCACGATTCGTAATCACGCCAATAAACGGCACCAAGTTGTCGTAGGTGGGTTCGGGTTGCATTCCTAAAGAACAATTGGAAAAAACGAATCGTGAGCCTACCGGCAACAACCAACGTGTTCCAAATGGGATTCATCTGCGAACGACGATAATACAACAACGTAGTCAAATAGTTCCAGAGACCTTTGGCCGTGAGTTTGGTGTTTGTGTGATAGGTCTTAATGTCTTCTTCTTGACGTTCGATCACATTCTGCAGCCATTGAAAATCGGCATAATCGCCACTGAAGCCAACCACAACGTTCTCGTTCACACGATACTGACGACACATCGACATGTAACGACGTGTGTGGCCATAAGCGGCATCACGATCTGTCACCATTGCTACTCCACCATCGTAGATCACGGCCATCACCGACGTGCCGGTGATGGTCGGTTGTCTGAAGGCGCGAAGATGAAAGGAAAGAAAAGCAACGAACTTACAAGGTGTACGAATTGGGCACGTTGCCGTGAGGACTCTCGAACATCTCCATTTTCGTTCAAATCGCTGAAAATATTTTCGATTCGCGGCGACCGCTCGTCATCGTTTTTCCGTTGCAACTCGACGCCAAAAACGCGAACAAACGTGCGCGTCGAGACGCGAAGCGTGGCGTTGAATTCGCCGTGACGTTTTTTGCCACCAGCGAAATTGCAAGCGGATTTTTACACGTCCGAAAATTTGCGTCTTTTTTTGGTCAACTGCAAAAAAAGTGATTTTTGTTTCTGAACGTTCACTTTGTCGCGCTCGTCTTCCGATTCCCGTGTTTTCGTTTGTTTTCACCAGGAAGATGGTTCGAGGACGTCGATCGAATTAGTCACGACCGGACGTTGCTTTCTATTTTTATTTCAATTTTCGACGAACTCGAAATTAGAAGTCGAGTTGCAAGCGAAAACGTCGAAGAGCAAAAAACTTTCTCGACGTTTTCTCTCGTGCACGTCTTCGGCGTTGCCAAGTCGAAGAGGCACATGGATTTTTTGCGGGCTCCAGCATCGACTTTCTCGGCCCGCGGCTTCTACTGCGTGAGTGTTGGCGGTCGGCTTTTTTGGTCGTGGAGACATTTTCGATTTTTGGCTCAATTCCTCGTCGTTTTAGACTCCAGAAATGGGTGCCGCTCAATCAGCCGCCAATTCGGCTCAAGCACAAATGCAGGTAGTCGAGAGGAGGGATGTGGATCGGCTAATTGATTTTTTCAGCAAGAACACGATCCGGCTGCCGCCTTTCCGTGGTGGGTACGCTTTTTGGCTAAGGGTTTGGGAATCATCGGTGGTTTTCTTTGTTTCTTCTTCGGAATCTTGGGACTTTTGAGTATCAGTGCTTCGTGTATCATTGCTGTACTGCTGCAAATGTGAGTTTGCGGGCTTTCGGATTCCCATTTCAGTGCCTTTTCAGGGCCGCCGGCTTTCTAACCATCGCGTTGGAGGCGCCGTTCTGCTGCTCATTCATCGACTTCATTGAGCGAATCGCCGCATTTTCCGAGTCCCGGGCCTATTGGCAAAAAGCGGCATTGTATTGCGGGTGAGTACGAAGCTTTCAATTTGTTCGAATTTGCAACTTCAGAATGGGAGCTTTGCCGATTATGTTTTGCTTTGAATTGAACACACTTCTGGGCGCGGGAACGGTGTTTGCTTCCGGCGTGGTCTACGGTTTCATGGCTCTAGGCAAGAAGTAAGTCAATAGTTGAACTTCATTTTCGAGTTTTGTTTTGTAGAGCCGATCGAAACACGATGATGGGTGGAGCAGCGGATCAGTCGGCTTGGAACCCGACTTTAACTACTCAGACGGTTCCACCCCCCACCGCTTTCAATCAACCTTGAATTCACTTTTAAACTTCCAATTTTTCTGTATTAATATGCGTTTATTAAAGTAATTGGAATTGTGAGCAGAATTATGCCAGCACTTCAACCGATATGCTTCAAGCTGCTGATTTTGCGGAGAAGAAGACAGAAACGAGAGAATGGAGCGCCGATTTTTGTCAGCTCATGCGCGCTGATGCCCCAAAGTTCTGTCGGCGGTTGAATGAGACGAAATTCCTAAACGTGGCCAATCAAACTTCGCCTCCTTCAGCGACACAACAACTCACGACTTTCTCGTTTTTATCCTGACGAAAAATGAGATGATTGTTGACGTTGAGGCAGCTGATGAGCTCGTCGGGCTCGATGCTAAGGACTTTGTAGCGGAACGTTGATTCGCGTTCGATTCGCTGCAAAAAATGAGAAGAAAGAAAAGGGCGACTAACCTGTCGGACGATTGACGCTTCTTTCGACTTTCCCATCGACAAGACGCCGTCAGTGGCCACAGAAACGTAGAACTTGAGCGGATGCTGATTCCCGATGTGAATTGGAATGCAGGGAATGTCCGGAAATGTTCGGGCAACGACCTGAAGATGCGAATGAAAGGTTTCGATGTTCACTCACCATTCCGCCTTCAACATTTGTTCCGTTTTTGCGGATTCCGACGAAGATCTCTTTGCCCGTGTAGACAACGTCGGCTCCCTCCAGAACGACGTTTTTGCCGCGTTCCTGTTCGGGACATTCGATCAACTGCCACGCGAACTCGCGCACAATCTCGGCGATCTGGAAAGCGATTTGCAAAAGAAGAACGGGAATTCGAAACACACTTCTTTCGTCCGCGTATTTCCTTTCTTTGGTCGTGTTATGAGCGCTGTTCCGTTGATCATGACTAATCTAAAACAACGAGATTACTATTTACTGTAACGGCGGATTTCGAGCGGGAAAAGTGTTCGCTGTGCTGGCAAGTTGTTTGTTGTTTAGGTCGTGGGCGTTCTTCTTTGTTTTATAACGATTTTACATACGCTTTTGGGAAGTTATTGAAGGAATCAGAGTTGATTGTCGGCCTTTACATTCCTTTGATTTCAGTCAAGTTAAAAGATGGACGAAGAGGAATTCGATCTCGAACTCTGCGAGTCGTGTGGAACGGGCGGACATTGATTGCCTGTCAGGCACGTCACAAACAATTTCACGAAAAGTGTGCCACAAACTTCGTACCGGTAATTGATTTTGTGCTGGTTTTCATTGTGTTTGCTTCGGGGATTTGATGCGGATCTGTGGCTCTGCGACGGGTGCGACGACAAGTCGCTTTTTCCACCCAACGATCTCACCAGCAACAACCACCGAGCATTGAAAAAGCGACTGTTTACACGACTGCTGAAGAGCGAAAGGAATCGAATGGGTTGTGGCAGATTTGTAAGAGAGTAGTGTTGTCCAAAAGATAGCAATTATTACAGCGATTGAGTAATTGGCAGAAAAGCCGACCATTCTTAGAACGTCCGTATTTGATGATGAAACTGTTTGTGCTACGCGATTCAAAAGGACAGACGCGATTTCAATCGCAATGATGCATCCTGAGTGTAATACTCGAGTAGAAGTCAGTGTCGTTTTTTCATATCCGACCGTGATTTAGTTTGAATAAGCTACTACTTTCCTTCGAATACCAGAATTATTACGCTTGATGAATGCAAAGTCATTCTTCTTGTTTGCCAGCGAATCAAAGTGCTACGTTCTTTAAAGAACATCAAGAATTATGGTCTAAGAGTGCAAGGGCGTTGTATGAAAAACGTGGGTTTGGCTATCGTTGTGTAATAAATTCAATATGCACGTTCAGGAAGAACATCTCTTTACAAACATCCGTTGCTTCCACGGCGCATGTCTGAGGTCGTCCTATTTTTGGAATTTCGAGAAGCGATCGAAAACACCGATAAAACCACATTTCAATGTAAGATGTTGTCGGTTGAGTCTTTGCAACATCGCCACACAACATACGAGTCTTTCACGTTGATGGAAAAACAAACGTTCCGCAAACTTGCAATTCGACTTATCTATTTGGTGGATAATTTGGAAAATGGACTAGAGCGATTCACCGGTACCGAAGACAATGTCTGGTGCATGAGTTTTTGGTGAAGATCCTCCTGGGACTATCACGCGTCAAGTCGGTTAACCGAACGGAATGCGAATATTACAGCGGTCATTTGAGTAACAAACGTGAACGTCCTTCTGTTCGAGTAGTAATTCCGAGGTAAGTAGTTAAACAGATACGATTATGAAACGTAGAAATTTAGCGGAAAGTCTTTCAATCGTTGTTGCACGATGAAGATCCGTTAAACGACTCGAGAAGCAAATGAATTCACCGTCTTCGCGAATTCGTCGCAACTTTTCTCGAAAACCCGCAACCCGACGTTGGACTAATTTCGAACAGCGGAGACGCATTCTTTGTTTCCTCGATTATGCTTCGTGCGAACTTCACTGTTTTCGATGCCCTGTAGAATCAAGTTGACAACGAAAACTCGAAACTGATTGAACTTACGAACGTTCATTCGGAGTATACGGAGCTGATCTGTGTGTTCGTTAACACTGGCGAGTCAACAGCAACACGAGAACAAGCTCTTGCTCTTCGGAACATTGGCATCCGTTACGGACTTCAGGTTTTGCAGGTAATTTGAAATACTCTATACCTGATAACCGTCTATGTCCAGGAAGCATGTCGCAACTTGCTGGAAGAGTTCGAAGAAGAAACCGCTTAATTGGTCGCGTCCTGTTTTCGATTATACTCCCAATCTCAGTTTTAAATCCATTTTCACTTATATGATTGGATTATTGATGTTTCACAAATAAACGTCTTACGAAAATCTTCAAATAAAACTCACGTATCATCGGCGAAGAGATTCACGACGGCGGTTCCTTCTTCGGGCTCCAATTCGATCACTTCCACGCCCGACTGAAATTCACGGTAGAAGGCATGGAAACGTTTCTCTCACCTCTCTAAGCGTGTCGTTGAGATCCTCTTGTTGTTTTCGGGCTACGGACAAATCGCATTGTTTGGCGAGTTTTTTGCTGTCGAATTTCAACGTCGTCGTTGGGACACGGACGACGATCGCGTGCGTAAATCGCATGGTGGGACGCAATGAGGACTCTGCGGAAAGGTTTTCGAGAGCGGCACGCGGTTTCGGAAAGCGCCGTCGAACGCAAAGAACGCGACGAAGGCGGCGAAAAGACGCAAATTGTCGCTATCGCAATAAAAAGCGAGCGAATCGCAAAGAATTTTAGCGAGCGCCGCCGATGAAAAACAACCGCGTTCGAGGACGTGAAACGCTTTCGCTTTTTTCTGTGAATTTTGTACGTTTCGCCAATAGATTCAAATTCCCGACGTTGTTTATCGGATCGGCGATCTTTTTTGGCGTCGAATTGGCGGCAAATTTTTCGATCACTCGCGAAGTTATTCGCGTCCAACAGCCAACTCATCAGCAACGTCGAGTTGCGTTTCGTCGTGGCTTCCGCGTTTTGGTCGTCGTTCGGGAAACGTACGAGAAGCGTGTCGTCAGAAGAGGGATTCGCATTGTGGCCGCGTTTCTTCGACCAAACTCTTTTTGCATCTGCTGAACAGACGTAAGGATCAGTGGTGGTGGAAGAGCGAAAGTTTTGACCCGCGTTTTCATTTCTCTGCGTTTCTTTCCCCGTTTTTTGGTCCATCCGCGGTTTTGCGTGTTTTGACGACGTGGCAACAAAATTTCGACGGTTTTCAGGTTAAGGAATCACGATGAATATTTTCCGTTTGGTGGCGGACTTGAGTCACTTGTTCGCGATCCTCATTCTTCTGTTCAAGATCTGGAAGACGCGATCATGGTGAGTTTGTGGACGCCAAGACCCAAAACTGAAAGTTGCATCTTCAGCGCTGGATTGTCCGGAAAGTCGCAATTGCTTTTTGCGTTGGTGTTCACGACTCGTTACTTGGACCTGTTCGTTAGCTACGTTTCGTTGTATAACTCGATAATGAAAGTGAGTTTGAGGGTTCCACTTCTCTTTCGCATTCCCCGTATTCAGATTCTTTTCATCGTTTCGCTCTACACGACCTGCTATTTGATGTTCGTGAAGTTCCGAGGCACGTACAATCGTGAAGAAGACAACTTTCGTGTGGAGCTGTTGATTGCTCCGTGCGCCGTACTGGCCCTCTTCATCAATCCCGAGTTCACGCCGCTGGAGATTCTGTGGGCATTCTCGATATACTTGGAATCGGTCGCCATTCTGCCACAGCTTTTCATGTTGCAACATCGCGGGGAAGCTGAAACCATCACCGCTCACTATCTCTTCGCGTTGGGATCCTATCGTGGACTCTACATTCTCAACTGGGCCTTCCGCTACTTCACCGAAGGCTTTTCGGATCCGATCGTCATTGTGGCTGGTATTGTTCAGACGGTTTTGTACGCCGATTTCTTCTATCTTTACATTACACGTGTAGTCAAAGAGAATCGCAAGTTGGAGTTACCAATTTAATTTATTTTTTCCGGTTTAAATAAACAAATTCATTTTAACACGTGAATTCGATCAAACTGTTTCCACTTTTTTTCCCGTTGATCCAAACGACCGCGATGATCCGATTTGGCGGCTCGTCGAAGTTCGCGGAAAGTTGCGTACAACTGAAAAGAAGCTGGAGATGAGATCGGAAGTCAGTTTACCTTCAAGTAAGCTTTCAAGACCGTTGGATTGTTGCGCAGTTCTTCTGGCACTCCAGACTCCAATCGGCTTTTCATTTCCGTCAATGTTGCTTCGAATCGTAACGCGTCTTCTGAAAGGTCGCAGAACATCGATGATCACCTTCTTTAAACTCACTGTAGAGCGGATAGATCAACGGAACGGTGAGTTTGTTGAAGATCACGATGGCAATCCAAATTGCCAGAAGCCAAAAAACAATCCAAAAGAAGTTTTGACGCGCAAAATCGAAAATCGGTTGAAACCACAGGATCTCTTTCTTCTCATTCACAGCTTCAGAACAAGAAACAAAAAGAAGAATTGAAATCAACGACCGCATTTCACATAATTTTCTTTATTCTTTGCTTTACAAAATGAACGACAAAACGGAGAAACTCAATTGAAAAATCGAAGAGACTGAGAGCACCAAGGTGCCAAGAAGCGATGTCGGACGAGTCGATGCACTGCGATGACACAACTCAATGCGATCCAACGAGCCGGATCGGTATTTGATACGACGACCATTCAACGGTTGGGTTGGTCGGAAGGTTTGTTTATGCAGGTTTCCATTCTCCGAATGCAACGCACGTAACAAAGCGAGCTAAAAAGAGAGTTGGCATCAGCGAAGTTTTAAAGTCGAAATCAAGTTGTTTCATACTCTTCCTATCAATAAATAACATCATCACCAACTTCAATTCCCACCCACTAACCACTGCGCCACACGCAGTTCGCGTTCAATAGCCCCGTATAACTCACTTGTTCTCTGGTTATCGGCGCCGGTTCCGCCAACACCGTCCAAATGACCACTTCATCGCAGTTTGGGGTTGTCAACGAGCCGTCATAGGTGTAAAAGTTGTCTCGATTGTTCGGCAACAACTGTAGTGGCGAATATGAGCTGATCGAAACGGCGGTGTCTAAACGTGCTGCGTTAGAAGACGCCAATTAAAATGAAAGACATGAAAGGAAACAAACTTTGATTTCGAACGTCGCTCAACGACTTCTCTAAACCGGCCATTGGACTTGCATCAGTGGACAGCGTCAAGAAGACACCAATCACCGCCAAACCATCGGGTGGCAATTTCGTGGAGTTGATTCCTTCTTTTTTGTGGACAAAATGCGCTTCAACCGGATAGTGAAGGGTGCCGATAGTGTGCTCCGATCCACGATTGTCTTCGGAAGCCCAATGGAAGTGGATTTGCATCAACTTGTATTTGCCATCCAATGCACCGCCAAAAATGAACGGCTGATTCTCGGCCCATTCTTCAAAACCGCTGACCACAACTGAAAATAGGTTCCCGCAACCTTTTGATTCGAACTCACCAGAATGTCCGTTGTTCAGGACACGTACGGGTCCAACTTTCACGTAATTCAAGTAATGGAGCTTCGGCAACAGTGCGTAATCAACATCGACACTGCGAATGTCAACCGGCGACTGTCGATGTCCGACTTGACACGAACCGTTCCAACGATCCGGCCCATTGCCGTCGTAGTCCCAACGCAGTTGAGCGGTAGCTAAAACACGGAGATCAAAGACTTCAAAGTCAGAACTTTTACCCAACGGCAAAAAGAAGAACCAGACGTAACAGCAAACCATCGAAAGCGAATTGGCGACTAAAAACGTTGAATAAACGGAAGACGGAGATTTTGTAAAAGACCGTAGAGTCTACGGGATTTGGAGTCACGATTAGGTTTGTCAAATCCGGAAATGTTTACAACACCGAAAATTGATTGCAAGCGTCTGATACGTGCGTTTTCTCGAGATGTCGAAGTCCACCGAGTTTGTTTCCCATTCAATCCGGAAATGAAAATCTCGAGAGTGTCGAGGAAACTCGATAAAGCCCTTCGAATTGGCGCCTTTCGGTGATGGTTTGGGCGCTGAAATCGCCGCCCAAACGGTCGCATACAAAGGAAGAACGATTCGAAGGCGCCCTCATATTTCGGCTCTTCAGCCCCAAATAAAACGTTGATTTTACGGCAACTGGCTCCCCGACTTATCGACTCCGAAGCGCCGACGAATCGTAATCGTCAACACGTCGTCCAGTGGCCTACTAATCAGTCTTAAACACAAGGCGATTAGCTCCATCAAAAGACTCGTTAACGATAAATCAGAAGACCGATCAACCATCAATCCGGACAATCAATTTGAGGTACGCGGATTTTTCGTATTATTTTTTTTCGTGAGACACAGTTCCCCGCTAAGAGTCGAGGTACCACGACAGGCAAACCGAGACTCAAAGCGACCAAAACACTGTCGATTCAGTAGCGCCATCGAACTTCAACTGTTCGCATTTAACTTACAATCAAGTAAATCCCCACCCACCCGCCAATCATGCCCGCGCACAACTCACACGCTCCTAATGGCACGCAATATTCTAACTCAATGGCCAGACTCATCCAAACAAAAGACAGTAGCCGCCATCTTGGATTCCGGCGAAACCATCACGAATCGATTGGCAGATGCTTTGGAATTACCAAAATTTCCAACGAACACACACCTCATAACTCTTGGAGCAGGAAACAGCCGACTCCGCCCGCTTTACCGTACTCAAATTGCGGTCTTTCTCACAGACGGTTCCAGCATTAAACTAGATGCCGAAATCGTCGAACAAATCATTCCGGGCATCGCGATGGCTCAAAATCTTCCAAAATCAATCCACGACATTAACTCATGAGACCCATCCAAAAACATTCGATGCGCTGATCCAAAGCCCCGATTCCTAAATAAGATCAGTCGAAGTTCGATTGGCGAACGGTGGATTGCTTAGACGAGCAGTCAATCAAATTTATCCTCTGGAAATTCGAACGACTAATGATCAAATGTCTCTTTTAGCGATCACTCAAGACGGAATGACTCTTTAAAATCGCCGTCCGGCCCGGGCACTCAACTACGTTGATGAACTTCTTATCCCACTACCCACCCATGAGCAGTCATTCACATCAGCGACAAGGCGGAGCTGAGTTTGAAACAACACGCTCGCTGCTCAAGCGTCGGTAAACACGCCAAGTGTCATCGCATGAAAATCGACGAGTTTGCCAACAACTCAATTGGAGACAACACGGAAAAGATGCGAGTCTCCTTCTTAGCCTTCGGCGCTCTGATCAATTGGGCCGCTGAGCACTTCAAATCACGTCATTTCGAATTGACGGAGTTCTTGAGTGTCTTATACTCAGCACAGGAGACCGATTATCGCCGAAAACTTTTGCATGATCACGTCGTGGCACCAGTGACATTGGAAGCCTGAATTCAAAACACACACATTAAAGAAAGCTTGATTGTCTGGACGGCAAACTATCAAGTCGCCAGTGAGAACCTCACGACGGCTCGTTATCGCTCTTTCGTCTCCTACCACGTCAATCAGTACATTGGAGCAAAACCAACGTACCACTTGTTTTGCACTCAGTTAAATCACATCAATCGCGAGCGTCATTTCCTCGATGCCATGGAGTACACCACCAAACGGGACCTCTTCGCCACCGACGAAGGAAACTGGGTAAAGAAGCTGATAAATCAGCTGAAACACGTGAATGTCACCAGTTTGTCGGAACTCAATGAGAAAACATATTACGCATTCTTCACCCGCACGTGTCATATTGTGTTGATTTTTCTTTCTCCGAACTTGATCGAAAGACTTGCTGACTACGAGGTTTACGAGACACTGCTCGAAGTTCAAATGTCGCTTGACCGTTTCCCGCATATTACAACCGTTTGGCTTAATGATTTGCCTTCAGTCTCCGAAGATGCAAACGGAGTGACTGGTTCCGCGATTCGAAAAGAGCTGCAACTACACCAAGACAAGTTTGACCACCGTTGCTGCCGCTGGATTACGATGCAACACGATCGCGCAATCGACGGGTCCCGAATCCTGGAAGAAATGAATTCAAGTTCTTTCCGATCATACCGCCTTAACTCCTTCCTCATTCCTTAATTCAATATTTTTCTAATTGTTCCTCCTTTCCCGCTCCTTCTCCCACACAACTTTGTCCGCCGGGAATGTTGAGAAAACTCGATAAACCCCTTCGAACTCCGTTTCAATTCGTCTCCGCAGTTCATCCAAGTTGGCTGGTTGTGTGCGGTAAACTTTTGATATAATCCTGCAAGAAGAAATCATAAGGTGTGAGATCTGGTGAATAAGGTGGCCATCGATGGGGTGCAGGTGCTGATTGGGTACCCCGACCCATCCAACGGAGCGGAAACGTTTGATCTAACCATTCACGAACTGCAACCGAAAAATGAGGAGGTCCCCGTCTTGCATGAAGACAAGTTCGTGGTAATGAGGCCAATTGGTGATAAGCGGGAGCATCTGATCGCGAAGAAGATTCGGACACGAGTTACCGTTTTCGCGGATGAAGAACAGTCCGATTACACCACACTTGCTGATACCTGTCCATACAGTCAACCGTTGTGAATGGAGAGGCTCCTCTTGATACCTGTGACAAAATTCAATTGCGAACAATGTTAACAATCAAGTTAATCATACCAACTTAGATTTTCTTCACTCCTGTAGCGAAAATGTGACTATTAACGTGGCCATGAATTTGAAAGTGAACCTCATCCGAAAAGATCAAATTTGAGAGGAGCTTCGGCTGTGAGTCAATTTGATCAAAAATCGCAATTGCGTGCTCAATTTGCGCTTGAGGTGTTTCCCCGGAGATCTCTTAAAGAATCCGCATATTTTTGAGCCCAAAGAAAGCAAAGAAGAAGAGAACAAGAAGATTCAAAACGCGATGGACCGAAGACTGATGGCATGTCGTCCAATTTCACAATCGCCCGCACAGAAAGATTCGGATCACAACGGATGAATTCCAAAACCGCGTCAATCGTTTTCTGAGTTACCGTAAGACTAAAAAAATTTGAAAAGAAAGAGAATCGAGGAAACGAACCATGACCGACTTCTTCTCTGTAGTTCACAATTGCCGCGTTCCAACAGTTCTTCTGTCCATCGACCGAAATTTGACGCTGCTGGAATAGGAGCACGCCGATTCAAACCGTAATGACTTCTGAATCGTCGTTGAACAGACGTTGGACTTCCAGTTTTCGCATAAAACAATACACAGAATGCTTTTTCCTGAGCTGACCAATTCATCACAAAATCGAATGAACCGAAAAAAAGAGAAGAGCGGGTCAAAAAAGCGACCTTCGGGGAAAATGCAATTATTATTATCTTAACACCAAATTAAAGCTATGAAAATGATATCACTCAAAATCCCCATAAATTTCCAATCAATAAAAAACCGCATCAAACTTCATTAACTACAAAAAAGTTATAAGCGTTTGAAACCTTCGGATTTCGCTGGGACACCCTGTGAAATGTTGATTTTACGACAAGAGTTCAATGAGCGTCAAATTTATAATTTCGGTAAGCGGACATCTCTTCCAGTTGGTAAAAGACAATAAGCGCAATCACGAACGTTGCCGACGCAAAATTCTCGTACAAAGTGATCTCTGCGTTGTCCCGCCAACTGACGTCGTCCGTTGAATTTTGCCGAATAAACTTTGCGGTTCAACACGACGTCCGGGACGTGCGAAAAGATTAATGAAATCGGACGTTTGGCTTATAAAAATTTTGTCTTTGACGTCCCGAAAGTCGCCTTCCGACAGAAAAGATTTTACGTTTCCGCTTTGGCTTCCGGTGAACGTGGGAAACGCGAAAAAACGGATCTCCGAGTTATCAAACTTTCCCGTTGGCCCAATCGATCAAAACGCTTCTGCGTGCGCCGGAACGTCGATTGTGGCGTCAAGCAGCGTCAAAAACTGATCTTTACGCTCAAAAAACCCGACACAGCGTGAAGGAAGTTTATTGGACGGGGCTTATGAGAATGTTTATTAACGTTTCTTCGTGAGTGTATTCCACGTCTTCAAGGCTTCTTGGCAGCAAAACCGTAGCGACGTTGTGCGTAGTCGTAGACCACACAGTAGGAACGTAGGAACGGTGTCCCCAGAGTGTAACCGAAATTCAACGTCGACTCATGACCCACGGCCACACCGCATCGATTGTCCGTCAATTCGAACTGCAAACTAGGTCTCTTTTGTCGAAACTTTAATTCCCACCTCAACTATGTAGTCCTTCGGTTGCAAAGCGAAAACTTTGCCTCCGATTGTGAACTCTAAGACCGGCAATTTGGGCACATCGTCGCAGTTTACGGTGAACATGTGGTGATGCTCGTCGAAGGTCGCGTTGACTTGTTTCCGATAGAATTGAGCGTGAAATTCGTCTTGGACCTGAAGGACTGGAGAGCCCGAATCTACCATTGCAACTGCCGACTTGTCAATAGAAAACTCGCCGACTTTAACTCTAAAAACCTCCGATTGACTTTCAATTAGCAAACGAACTTTTCGATTTGGAAGGTCGAGATCCAATAGACGGATTTGATGGCTGGAACGTACTGAACTTCCGAAGCGCAATGATCTGAATCTAAACCGCCTAACGTCAATTGGCCGATCGAAGAGCCTTGCGATGGTTTCAGGTCGCTAGAACACGAAATGAACATCTGCAACTGATTAACGCAACTCACGGTCCTAACCACATTGTAAACATTTTGTTTTCCAATTGCTCGAAAATCTTCAGGATTGGCATTTCGCTTTTGTTCGTATCCGCTTCGTCAAAGGACCACGATAAACCCAAAACTCCGTCCGCTCCGAACGTGTGTGTTTCCTCTTCGATGCTCAAGATGGAGCCAAAAGTTTGATTTTTAATCACAAGACCGCCAATCTGAAATGTAACCACAAAACTTCTATACAACCGAACTTACACTGAAGGTGTCCATAAACGTTTCTCCTTTGGCGATTCCCGCTCCAAAGTCATCGAAAAATTCGGGACCTTTTTGTAGCACGGCGGTTGCTGATAAGCTAAAACAAATTAGAATTGCGTTCTAAACTTGTCGAACTTCATATCGAATCCAAAAGCTCGTTCGTGTTCCAAAGCGTAGCTTTTATCTAAAACCCAAAACGACGGACTTCCGGAGAAAACGGCCAAATTGAAAGTTTGGGCTTCAGAAGTAAAGATCTTATTTGTTGATGACTTTGCAACTTACCGGGATTTCCCAACGAAACGTTGGCAGTGTAATAGTCGTTGCGGTAGTTAGTTGAAAGATAGATGTTCGGCTGATGAACTGCATTAGTTTGATTGGTGCTCACAGCGCTAGTCACGTAGTTAACTCGAACACCATTTCGCTTCTCCAATGGAATCTTGATGATCGTTCCGTGGGCGAGAACAACAACAAATACGGTAAAAAGTAATGGACGCATAACTGACGACTGCAAGCTGGCAGTTCGATTCTTATATCGTGTTCGCTGTGATCGTGAACACTGTGTTTGCAGAACTTGCGACGTGTATAAATCGGTCGACAAGCGGAAAGCCTTCGCCAGCTGAACAAATTCACTCGTTTCAGATGTCACGTTAGTTCGTTTATTTCATTAAAATTTTACAAATTTTCATCCTAAGCTTGTTTGAAGGCCACACACGTAACCTCGTTGTCCGTATCACCTTTCGTATATTCGCACGAAAGATCAGCCGTTAGACGATAGGAGATCTTCGATGGTGCGCAGATCACGTCAATTGGTTTGTCGTCCTGACTGCTAAAGACCTCGTTGACAATCTTGAAGACGCGACGTTTCGATTCCTTGAAATCACCGGCAACCATGTTCGATTGCAACAACTCGAGAAGTTCGGGATTCTGACAACGAGCCGTCGCGTTGAAGGTTTTGGCTGCGTACTCACGAGCTTGAGCTGAAAAAGAGCGGAGATAAACGAGTTTTCGGAAATGAGCGTTAGTGAATCTGCGCCAATTTCTGCCCCGAGGCATTCGACTTACTATTATAAGTTTCGTGAGTTTCGGTTGCCGTTTGAACTGGAGCAGTCTCTTGATAGATGCCGGACTTTTGCTCGGTTTGTGTCGAGCCAGCGGCTTCGGTGTAATCGGATTCTGTTGGTGGCGATGGAGCGGCAACTTGTTGCGGTTGTTCGGACTGATAGCTACCGACACTCGGAATTGATTGGTAGCCTTGAGGAGCAGCTGGAGCAGATTGGTAGCTTTGGGCTACGGGTGCTGGCTGATAGCTTGAAGCCACCGGACCGGACGAATAACCACCGCCTCCAATTGAACCACCGCCATTGCTGCTCGATCGAATGATGATGTAACGTGGAGGACAATCAGCCACGGGTTGTTGAGCAGCGTAACTGCTTGCGCAACCACAAGCTAAAATCAAAAATTATAACATCCGAAGAATTTCGAACTCACGTTGAGGTGGTGGTGGAGGAGGTGGACAAGGAGCTAAATTTGATCATTAAATTCGTTTATCGAGAATAATTTACGCGGGGGCGGCGGACATGGAGCTGAATATAGTCAATGGTTAATTAAAAAGAAGATGAAAACCTACGGGGTGGTGGTGGACAAACTGGTTGGGCTTGACAGCACGATTGTTGGCATCTGAAATTGAATTCATAATTTGAAACAACCAACTACCGACCCTCCACAATCACCGCCGCCACCAAAAAAAATGGCCGAAACCAAAGGCAGGACTCCACCGATCAAAATCGACCAAGCCAACGGGGATTTCATTTTCGAAAGTAACGCGATTGAAAGTCCGAAGCGTGTTTTTATACACCAACGGGTAGACGTAATAGGTGGGTGGTTGATAAGAAGTCGAGTTGACGGTCATTGACGAAGCGAATCGCTCCGTGGGCTGATCGTCGTTTTTGTTTTTGAGTTTCGGTCTGAACGCGTGAGGTCACGGCTTATATTGATTGCAAAGAAGATTTCGTAAGTTTATTATTTCCGCTTAAAGTAGTATTCACTTCCAAAGGCGAAAACTGCAAAAGTTACACCAATGGAGTAGAGCAATATGACTCCAAGATATGGATTGAGCTCTGTAATCGCCTGAATTAACTATTCGATCGTTATTTCGAACAGACTTAGCGGTTTGAATAGTGGTGGTGGTGAATGGTCGCAAAACGAATAACTGAAACCGAATGACATCTTCGTGAATGACACACCAACTCACTATCGATATTTGACGTACTTTCGATAAGCACGTTCAATCATAATACGTTGGTTGTTAATGGACTGGTTTATTCTAGCCATCTGTAAACTTTCATTTCAATTGCAACGATGTGAAACTCACCAATGGATGTCCTTTGCGCATCATCATTCTCTTCTCCATCTAAACAATCTTATGAGCTTCAAAGTGGCACTAACCGGCGGGAAAGGACTATCTAAATAAACGAAATTGCAAAAAGTTATGTCCGCCAAATACGACGAGTAATCGTCGTCCTGAAGCACCGCAATCTTTCGTTCCTTTTCCACCGCGTTGAAAGACATGGTGTAATTCTCTAGGACCTCGACTTTGTTGTTGACCATCGCTTCACGCAGCTCGTAAAACGGAGACGCAAACGACGTTTCAATCAGTTCGAAATACCTAAAACATGCAAACTAATCATCAAAGCCATCGAATTAACCAGGCACTGTAATTGGCCATCACGAACGAGTAGCGTTTTTCGCGTAAAACTTGTGGCAAATCTTCGGTTCTAAACGGATACGGATTCTTGCTTTTGATGGCTGATGTGATAATCCAACACTGATATAGACTAAACGGCAATAAGAATAATGTGCATTGAACAAACCCCAATAGAACGGCACATTGAAGAAAACTGAAAGTCAAAACCGAAAAGTTTCCTGAACAAAAAATAATCATCAAATCAATTAGTTTTACTTACCCGAAATAAGTTTATGTCCAATGTGATCGTATTGAATTAGCTGTAGTCGTACCATACGCCAAATCAACTAAACAGGCTTCAAACTCTCCAACCGACTGCCTACCTCCCTGATGTTCAATCGACTTCGCAATACGAGTCGCCATTCGACGAATTGCACCGCCAATCCAATGGTTGTAAACAGCAGAAATGAAATGGTAAACAGCGTCCAGGAAGTCAAATCAAACACGTTGAAGAAATCGAAAAGGGCCTCCATTGCTCGATGTTGCCGTCGAACAGCTAAACGAGTGCTAGACTAAACAACCAAAGTTACATAGACATTAAATTGGAAGTTACATAATATAACGTGTCGGAAAACTCATATGACTTCATTCGTTGAAATGTCTGAGCATAAGTATCCCTAAAGAAAGCGATTAGTTAAAGTGTTCAAGGAAAACTAGACCCCATCATATCAATAGTTCCATTTTCGATGGATTTTAGAAAGTCGGCATGCGAGACTCCGGTCCAGTTATACGCTTCAATTTCCAATTTTGAATCTTCGGCAATGTAGTTAATGATCTAAACGAAAATAATCGAAAATTCTAGTTTTTACATCTACTGCCAGTCCCGGCAAAGCACATCGCGTGTTCAAAGACGGGAACTTCACGCACTTCTTATCGTAGTGATTCCACCTAAATTGTTGATGAAATTGATGAAGATTTCAACGACTTACATTGGATAATACGGTCTGAACGCGACTTTGAGTTTCTGCATTTTAAATAGCGACAATAAGATAGTAGAAACACAATTCTTGACTATAAATCTTCACGAATGTCACTCGATACAATCGCTGCGTGGTATTTGATGTCACTTTGTGTTTGCAAGGTCTTTTATGTCAATCTTTTGGTCCTAATTGCTGCCATCTGAGCTGCTGGCTGTTCTACCGCAAACCCTCCCCCCCAACTTGACAGCAACCTCCTAATCAAAAAAACGCCCACTTTCAACGGTGGAGCGTTTGCGATAGAAGAGCCGAGATGCCTAATCGTCTTCAGCTCTAATCGTACCAGATGTTGCAGGAAAAGAATTATAAAAAATTGGAAATCTGAAATTGAAGTCTAATCATGAAACGAATAATAAGTGATCTTCATTTATGAAACGTTTATTGATTATATTTGTGACAAGACAAACTCGAGAGTAAAAGCAAAGATTGCGATCGAGACTCCGGTAAAGAAAAGAAGTAGAACACCGAAGTAGGGGGTTATGGTCAACGGTTTGGGTCCCGTGTAATCGTCATGACAATCTGGAAAAAGACTGGATGATGCGAATACGAGGACTCACCAACGGGATCACGATACTCCGAATATTTTCGATAAGTTCGCTGGATGATCATCGATTGAGATCTGATAGCATAGTTAAATTGCTGCAAAAATGGATGTCCTTTTCTCATCATTAATCGCTGTTTCTCCACTGGTATGTGGCTCTAAAATAAAGTACAATTGCTAGTATAGAACACAGCTACCGGCAAATAAACTAGATCACATCGTCGGTCAGCACTAAACGAAATCGGCTCGTCATCCTACAAAGGGTAACAGAAATCGATAGTTGTAGTCTTCTTCTCAAATTCTTGTTTGCCTCAAAAAATTCTTTGTGTTCACAAATACCCACTTTATGGAGCTCAAATGTCAACTAACCTGCAATATTACCACTCCATTTCCTCCGACCACTTCGTCCAACACTTCGTCTTCGTCTCGTCGAATTTGTATCGGATTTACGAGAAACGCTTGACGGAAGTCGTAGAATGGACTTTCCATTGATGTTTGAACCTTTTCGCGAAACCAATCGAATCGTTTCGTTGTGTACAAAGTATATCGTTTTTCTCTGATCAACCACGGCAAATCATAGGCATCGAAAGGCCACGGATTCTTTGCGCGAACGACCGATGTAATTATATAAGTCGAATATAAACTGAACTACATGATAAGTAGAAAGCTTGTTGTCTTACTTGATTATAATAGCACATTGAAAGAAGGCAAAGACGAGAAGCGACGTGTTACCTAAAGACACTCTTCTCGTTCTTTTATTTGTTCTTACCAGAAACCAAATGGTAGGAAATTCCGTGATACTGTAGAAGCTCCAAACGTATCATCGACCATATCAACTGCAAGCGAAAATAATTGACGCAAGACGAATGCAAACCTCAAATCCTCGAATTCGTGGTCTGAAGCCAAGTCGCCATTCAACTTGTCGAACCAAAAGACCGATTAGAGTGAAGATAATAAAGACAGCAATCAAATTGAACCACGTTATTGTGTCGTAAACTTTGAAGAAGTCGAAAATCGCACTGAGTGATGTGTCGGCTCTTCGAACGGCAATCTTCGTCGTGCTCTAAATCCCCACTAATTACTATTACAGCAAACAAAGAAACCTCGTAGAGCGCGTGAGTGAAATCATAACGTTTTAATCGGCTGTCAGTTCGTTCAAAAGTCATCCCTTGAATCACGACAGTTAGATAGCAACTATCGAACTTACCAATGAGATCCAAATCGTACTGTTCATCTGCCAACGCATCGATTACTTCAAGAAAATTGGTCCTGTTTACTACCACATCAACGATTGTCATGTTCAAAAAGTCCGCAATCAATTTGATTATCTCCACGGCCATCCCTTAACAAATTTTCGAATAAAAAGCCGACTTGCAACGTACCAGGTAGAATGCATCGGTAGGACTCGCGATAAGTCGGAAGTCTCGGACAATTTTCGAAACCTGCGGCCATTGGATAATAGTCCATCCACACAACTCGAATGGACTTTATGAATGACGGTGGTCGTTCCGGAAGCGATAAGTTCATTTGAGCCGTAGAGTTTGAGAAAAGAACAACTATTGACAGCAACAGCACAGTCAACGGAATTTTTAATGGATTTTCGGGAATCTTGAAACCTCTAATCTGTAGACATTTAGTTTGTTGTTCAACGAATTGGAGAGTCATACATGAAGAAACCGGCCATATAGAATTACATTCGGTCGTTTATGACAAATTGCTTGAATTCAAAATTCTGACGTGATGCCGATTTTCATGCGAACTTGTGTTTCATGGCGTCAATTTCAAATTTGAAATCTGATGTTTTGAAGTGCAGAAACAAAAAGCCGAAAAGTTTTCTGTCCACTTGACATTCCCGGGTCGATTAACCGAAAGTGCTAACCATCTCCGACCGAACAAGATTGTTTGCTCAAGATGATCGCAACCCTATGGATGGCGGGGGACATGAGGTGGTGGGAGACGATGATATCCGTTTGGCGCAGCGATTGAATTTCGTTAGTGACAGGAAATTTTAACAATCAAATGAACATCATTGGTATAATTCGAAACAAGTTTCGAACCAATCAGCCAAGATAACCTTCAAACGATGGAGAGCTGGTGGATACGATGAACATTTGGCTAAAACTTTCCAAGAGGTTTCGTTGCTTCATAGTCTCGACTGCACATTAGCAAGTTTTTGTGTTTGAACATTTCCTCTCACACCAATCGAAAACAAACGGAGAATCGTCGGGCCTCCGGAAATCCACTTGGACGCCCGCGCATCAGCGCCTTCACAGTCGGCCCGAGAATCTTGAGGGCACGCGATCGGAGAAGGCGGAGAGTTCCGAGAAACTTCGTGGATCCTCTCGACCAACAAAAACACTCCGTGAACATTCGCGCACACACTCTTTCACGGCATTGGATTTCCGTCATGGTGTGGAGTTTGAAATCGAAACCTGGAGAATGTGTTTTGATGACAAATTTCGTTGATTAAATCTTTCAGATTGTGCAGACTCTCGAAACTTGGAGTGACCCGCAAATTGTGAATCTGTTCGCGCAAAATGGACCACGAAAACGATCCCGGTTGGAAGTATCTGCGTCGCACTCGCGAGCAGATTTTGGAGGTATTTCGACGACATCAAACATTGAGTTTGATTTCGGCAACTTTCAGGATCAATCGAAACCTTTTGATCATAAGAAAGATTGTTGGATTGTCGATGAGGCTGAAGGGTCAGTTAAATGGAACCGAACTTTAAACTTCGCTTTCAGTTATATCGCAGCTCAAATCAAATCGACTAGCGGTGATCAAACGACCGTTATGGTTGCTGGTGGTGGAGAAGTGAGATTTCACGGGTCCATGACTCTAGACGTGTGTTTTAGCGTACGGTCAAAACGGATACAATCCAAGAGATGAACCCGCCAAAGTTCGAGAAGTGCGAAGACATGTCTAATTTGACGTTCTTGAATGATGCGTCTGTTCTGTACGTGCTTCGTGCTCGGTAAGTTCAATGAAGTTTATTCACATTTAAAATAACAAGAAACATTCTCTTTAACTAAACTGCTAAATGTGGAGAAGTTTATTTGGTCGAACTCATTGAAAACATCGGCTTCTTTGTTACGCGTTCGTACACCACTTTCAGTTCGCTTTCGTCGTTAGTGTCTTTCTATAAAACAAAAGCAGTTAAATTCGTTGTTCTCACTATTACCTTTAGCTTCTTGCAATCAGGTGATTTAGTTGAACTGCCGGTAACGTTAAGTTGAGTGGTCGTATTTTGAACGGTTTCGTTTAAAACTGCGACTTGACGTCCAACATCTTCAGAGATGAAGAGACGATCGAGTAAGAAACGTGCTTGTCGGTAGGCTTCCTGATCTTTCGATTTCGCCAATTCTCGAATCTCGTCCAAAACATTTTCCACTTCCAAAACAAGTCCTGCATCTCTGCGGATTGCAGCGAGTCGACGGCGATCAACCACTATGCCTATAGCACCAGTAGTCTATAAGCGATTGTATACAAGCTACACAGTTCGACTTACTTTTGGCGTGAAATCGGAAACTCGAACTTTGCAATTGACAAGTCCTCGGAGCAAAAGGAATGCAGTTGCTTTCGAAGCGACTGTCAAATCGTTGTCCATAAACTTTTTGAATCTGTGACCGAGATAGATGTTAATCAGTGGGCAATATTGATTTGTTCGGCCTTAAAAAGCTTTTAAATCAAGAACGAGGCGAACTTACAAAAAGCGTTGATTATCATTGACTCTGACACGTGTGCTCGTTTTTTACTGCCATCGATAACCAAATCCGCGTATTTGATCAGAATTCTATATGAATCGGATGAACCACAAGCTCTCAACAAATTCAAAGCTCTAAACACGGAATTAAATCCAGAAACAGTAACTTACCGATCCCACGTCTGAAGATCAGATTGAATTCGCGAGTTTTCGGTGGTTGAAGTTTCGTCAACATAACGTATTGCCTCGAGTTTTTTGCGCAAAGACGATCCTTGAGTGACAGTTTGAAAGAAGCGAGCGTACAGCCTGTATTTTCCATTACATTTGTCGCCGAATTTCTCTTCAAAAGATTTGTTCGCAATTTCGAAACCAGCGAATACATTGAATGCCTCGAGTTGTTCCTAAACAGCAAGTACAAAACACGAAAAGCAATCACTCACTAATTCAAAATCGTCGGCCCTCATTTCGCCTCGAAAAAGTGACTTCAAATCGCAACCATTGGTTTCCAATTTTTCCACGACTTCCAACAAGTCTTCAATCTCCTGCAGGCGTCCTGTGTCAGGGTTGTAAAACGTGTTCGAGTACTGAAAACGGGAACTCGATCAAAATGTTTCAAACACTCGGACTCACCTCAGTGTGAAGATCATGCTCATTACCATCTGTGATAGCAAAAGTGGTTCCTTGCGCGTTGAGTGTTGCGTAACGATTCGCTCGACAACCCATTGTTTGACATCGACAGTGCCACTTTTGAAGGACTTTAGATGATCCCGACGCTTTGGTAAAGACAAAATTGCCGTCAAAAAGGCGGCACTGATCGAGTCGAACTTCGACGATTTCGCGTCCCTGATGCCAGTGATTATTGGCAACCTCAAACTCGAGGACTGCGCGAACATGATGCCCTGAAAACAAAGAGGAAGAATCCGAAAAGCCATCAAGAACAGGAACGTACTTTCAAAATTCTTTTTGAGCCAATCCTTTACAAAGAGCTCGCGATCACGGTCATGATTGACCCACACGTTGCCAGCGTTTTTAAAATGTGCTCGCGCCATCGTTCCTACAAAAGTCGCTGAAAATCAATCGAACTCGAAAAGGAAATCAAGTGTTGGATTAGAGTCTGAGAACAAAAACCGTTGTATGTGCAATCGCGAATGTGGGCGGTTTTGGAAGAATAGGAAATGGCAAGAAATGCGGCTGCACGTTCGTACAATTCAGCGGTCGATTGATTAAAAGTCAGACAGCCGGCCATTAAACAGCACGCGAAAATCGGCAGCGTAGACTTGTCGATCGCTTCCTGTTGCAAAGAAACAGTTTACAATTCAAACTATTCAAAGAAGAGATCTTAAACTGATCTTTATTGACTTTAAACATGAAAAATTATTTTCCATTCAATGATACACTGCGCCTCAAAAGTTTGCGACCGGTATGATTTTTGGCGGTTTTGTGATAGAATTAATTTGGATACGGGTAAATGGCATGTTATTTGAAAGAGCGGACGAAATGCTGATATTATTAGCCAAAAACCGCTTCAGTTTTCATTAACTAGCTGAGAAAATCGATTATGTTGAAGTTTTGTTTGACTCAAAAGTATGCGACCGATTTGTATGGGTGATTGTAAATTTTTATGGCATTAAAGAAAGTTTACAAAAAGTTCACCCTAATAACTAGTTGAATTACCGCTTCCTTTAATGACTTCAAAGACGCGTGTCGGCGTCGAATTGACCAAATTCTGTAGCGTCGATCGTTAAACTCGTTTCCAAGCGCCTTCGATTGCAGTTTTGAGTTCCGGAACTGATTGAAATTGTCGGTTGTTGGCGTAGATTTGTTTCACAAGATAGCTTCACAAATTTTTCATCGAATTTAAGTCCGGCGAACATGCAGGCCAATCGAGCAGTTGAATACCGTTCGTCGAAAGCCATTGACGTGGATTGATGGGTTGTCTTGTTGAAAGACGTGATTTTGACGTCGATGGCGAACGAAATACGGTCGAACATGTTCGTCAAGAACTTGCACGTAATCGCTGCTGTTCATTTTCGACGATACAAACACTATAGCAACGGTGTCAGCCGCTGAAAACGACGCCCAAACCTAAAAATTTTTGATGGTTGTAAAGAAGTCTTTTTGACTTACCATAATCGATCCACCGCCGAAATCTCGTCGTGAGAATTGAATTTGGGCTTTTCGCAAATCGTGCCAGTAAGAATCGAATCCATCAGGGCCATCTAACGAGAATTTCTTCTCATCAGAGAACATCACCCAAAATCGCAATTTTAAGTCCGCAGGAAATCGTCGCGCTTACCTTTGACCAGTCTCAAGCCTTGTTGTTCTTGGTAAATTCCAAACGCGCTGATTTGTGGAAATCTTTCAGTCTGGGTGCCTTGGCCATTTTCGCTCGAACAAGATTGTTGTTTCGATGAATTGAGCGACGGATTGTCTCTTTCGAAACCTCGAGTCCCAGTTCAGCTTTGATTTCGGCGATAGAGGACGTGGTGTTGGAGGTTCTTCGCCAGATTCGACGTTCCAATTGTTGAGAGAGTAATCTGGGACGGCCAGTGGACTTCTTCGAACCGTGATTTCGGTAACCCGTCGAGTATCCAAAAACCGCCGATTTTGAGCGCACAAGTTCCTTTGCGATCCATCCATACAATTTGCCAGCTCTTCGATACGCGTCAATTTGAGTGTTTTCGAAAGCGGAAATAAGTGAAGCACTCGGCATTGTAAAAAAATTGCGTAATAATATCAAAAACAAAATATGCCGATCGATTTGAAACGGTCGCATACTTTTGAGGCGCAGTGTACTCGACATTACTAATAGCGTTTATTTTTTATGTATTCGAATATGCTCATCTATGTAAGTTATAACTTGATAATAATCAAGTAATTCTCTGTATTTAGACCTACTCGGGATTGTTCTGCGTGGTTATCAATCCGTACAAGCGATTGCCAATCTACACCGACTCGGTAGCTCGAATGTTCATGGGAAAACGACGAACTGAAATGCCACCGCATTTGTTCGCCGTCTCTGACGAGGCCTATCGCAACATGTTGCAGAACGGCGAAAATCAATCGATGTTGATTACCGGTGAGTCGGGAGCCGGCAAAACCGAGAACACCAAGAAGGTCATCTCTTACTTTGCATCCGTTGGTGCAAGTCAAGCCGAGTTGGAGCGTGGTGGAAAGCCGGTTGAAGAAGACAACAAGAAAGTCACGTTGGAAGATCAAATCGTTCAAACGAATCCCGTTCTTGAAGCCTTCGGTAATGCGAAGACCGTCCGTAACAACAACTCGTCGCGTTTCGGAAAGTTCATTCGAATTCACTTCAACAAAGTCGGTCGTGTTGCTTCTTGCGATATTGAGCATTGTAAGATTCCAAAAAAAAGGGAATCAATTGATCGGTCTTTTAGACTTGCTAGAAAAATCTCGAGTCATTCGTCAAGCACCGGGAGAACGTTGCTATCACGTGGGTTCGATTCGTTTACATCCGAATTAATGAACGTTTAGATCTTCTACCAACTCTTCTCCGGCTATAAACCCGACTTGCAAAAACAACTCCTGTTGGATAAGCCCACTGCTGACTATTGGTTTATTGCGCAGGCTGAACTGTTGATCGATGGAATCGACGACAAAGAAGAACACAAGTTGACCGACGACGCTTTCAGAGTGTTGAATTTTTCGGATCGTGAGATTCAAGAATGCTATCAATTGGTTGCAGCAATGATGCACATGGGTAACATGAAGTTCAAACAACGCCCACGTGAGGAACAAGCCGAAGCCGACGGTATGGAAGACGCCGAACGAGCGGCCAAAATGTACGGAATCGATGTGGACGAGTTCGTAAAATCTCTGCTTCGACCACGAGTCAAAGTCGGTACTGAGTGGGTAAACAAGGGACAAAATTTGGAACAAGTTAATTGGTCCGTTGGTGCCATGGCCAAGGGTCTTTACTCGCGAATGTTTAATTGGTTGGTAGTGAAATGTAACAAGACGTTGGCACAAGAAGGCGTAAAGCGTGAGTTCTTCATTGGTGTCTTGGATATCGCCGGTTTCGAGATTTTTGACGTTAGTGTACTCGATCAGTGATTTTTCATGAGCAAATTTTCAGTTCAATAGTTTCGAACAATTGTGGATTAACTTCGTGAACGAAAAATTGCAACAGTTCTTCAATCATCACATGTTTGTCTTGGAACAAGAAGAATATGCACGTGAAGGAATTCAATGGACGTTCATTGATTTCGGTTTGGATTTGCAAGCGTGTATTGAGTTAATTGAAAAGGTTTGACTAATAGTCCTCACAAATCTTACTTGCTATTTTTAGCCAATGGGTATCATCGCCATGTTAGATGAGGAATGTATTGTTCCGAAAGCCACGGATTTAACTTTGGCACAAAAACTTCTCGAACAACATTTGGGCAAACATCCCAATTTTGAGAAACCAAAACCACCGAAAGGCAAACAAGCGGAAGCTCATTTTGCGATGCGACATTACGCTGGAACTGTTCGATACAACGTTTTGAATTGGTTGGAGAAGAATAAGGTAAACGAACAGTAAATGGTTATTATCGATATCTTTAGGATCCGTTGAATGACACGGTCGTTCAAACGATGAAGAATTCGAAAGAGAACGAGCTGTTGGTGGAGTTGTGGGGCGACTATACGACCCAAGAAGAAGCCGCTGCAGCTGCAGCCAAAAACAAAGGTAACTCGTGTTTCTTGCTGATACTAAGAGTATTTTCAGGAGCTGCTGGAGGCAAAAAGAAGGGCAAAAGCGGTAAGGGAAATGCATTCATTGACCCAAAATAATGATCTTTACAGGTTCCTTCATGACTGTGTCAATGTTGTACCGTGAATCGTTGAACAATTTGATGGGAATGTTAAATTTGACTCATCCACATTTCATTCGTTGCATTATTCCCAACGAAAAGAAACAGTCTGGACTCATTGATGCATCGCTGGTCTTGAATCAATTGACTTGTAACGGTGTGCTTGAGGGTATTCGTATTTGTCGTAAAGGTTTTCCGTAAGTTTTCTGTGTTCTTCAATTGATCGACAATGGTTCAGAAATCGTACTATGCATGCCGATTTTGTTCAACGTTACGCTATTCTTGCTGCTGACGAAGCGAAGAGCAATGTCGCCGATCCGAAAGCTACCAGTGAAGCCATGTTGGGTCGTTTAGTGAAACAAAAAGATTTGAACGAAGACATGTTCCGTGTCGGTTTAACAAAAGTTTTCTTCAAAGGTCAGTTTATGTGTGTATTCAAATTCAACGTCGCAGTTTAGCCGGTGTCGTTGCACACATTGAAGATTTGCGTGACAAGCGACTGGGAACTTTGATCACTGCTTTCCAGGCTGTTTGTCGTTGGTATTATGCCATGGTTGGTTTGAATGTTTGAGATTAAGTTTGATCAAATGTTTAGATCAACACAAAACGCCTCCGCGATCAATTGGAGCTGAATGCGTTGATTCAACGAAACATCCGAAATTGGATGGAACTGCGCACTTGGTCAGTTTGCAATAAAAGAAAGGGGAAAAAGAGGGGCGGTTAATTCAAAGTGGATCTTTGTCAAAATCGTTAAAATATACTCCACGGTCAATCAATTATAAAAAGAAATTATTACTGTTATTCCACTTCTTTTTTTGGGTTCATTATAAATTCACCTCCATTGCATTTTTGTACGTAGATTGGATTTGTGGAGAAGTGATTTTTTTGTCAGGTTTTCCTCTTAGTTGACAATTGAGATCGACTTCACCTCAAAACTAGTACGAGTAATTTATTTAGCGATAAGTCGGCGATTAGTACGTATAATACGTGCAGTAAAAAACTCGCCGCAAGGGTGGGATATCGTCCTATATAAAAGGATGCTCAAGGACAAGTGCGGATAACGTGGGTGGAGCAATAAGAATTATATAACATTTATTCTATTTTCGATTTGTTTTTCTTATTCCTCTTGCTCAACAACAGCGTCAATTAGCTCATTTAGAATTCCTAAAAAATCGCACTAAAAATGAAGAAAAAAAATGAACTTGCGTTGAACGATTTCTTTCTCACGATGATCGCTAATCTGTACATTTCCGCCAACTCGCTTAGGTTTTATCGTGAAGTTTCCCTTACTGCATTTTTTGTACATGCACTTGATCTGCGATAGAGTCACATTTTTCCATTTTCTGTCGAAAAGGCGGTGGATTGCAATGCTGGAATCTTCCAGAGAAAGACTGGAATCGAAGCAATAGCGAAGAGCAGCGTTCCAGGAAGTTTTGAGAACATGATCTTCGTTGATGAAAACGGTATTTCTTCTGTCCGAGGATTTAAAGGAAAGCGGGAATCGGCTGTCGAATTGATATTCCTCGAGAGCTGCTTTCTTTCGTCTGTTAGCACTAAAATTAAAAAAAGAAAAAAAGTGACCATAATCCTACTTTCTGATCAAATCCGATTGAACTTTGTATTTGTCCTTAGAAGACATTGATTGAAATTGGGACAACAAGAAAAAGTAGGAAGAATGCAAAAGCAAATAGCAGCACTCAAAAGCAATGACAGTCGCTACAATTCGAATCGAAAACGACGCCCAAAAATCGGCAGAACGGCCAAAAGAGTAGCGAACGGAGTGCGCGAGTGCGGAAGTGCGGCAATACGATAAACAGATCGTTAACGGCGATGGTGACTCATTCACCTCCGACTTGTCTCCAAAAATTTGCGGAAAAATGGGAAAAGTAAACGGATTTGTTTCAATTTCAATTAAATTTCCATTAATCTTCATGTTCAATGTACTTTTAATTAATCTTTATACGATTTTACGCTTTGGTTTAAACTCCTCGGTATGTTCACTCATTTTGCAACAATTAACACCCGTTTAAGGTCGCGTGAAACCCCTGTTGGCCAAGGGCAAAGAGCAGGAACGTCTGGAGAAGTTGACTGAGGAGTTGGGATCCGCGAAGGAGAACTTGATCAAAGAAACCGAGTTGCGAAAACGTTTGGAAGAAGAAACCACGAAAATGAAAGCGGAACGCGAAGATTTGTACAAAGCAGTCGAGAACACGAAGGGAAAGTCCCAAGAAATTCAAGAACGTTTGAACGGTTTGAGTGCCGCAAAAGAACAACTCCACAGTACAATGGAACAAGTGAGTTGAACGGAAGGGGTGTGATTTCAACGATCGTAGGTTAATCAACAACTTGTTCGTGCCGAAGAAGAGACCCAAGCGGTTCAGGCTCAAAAGAAGAAGGTCGAACACGAGTGTGAGAGTTTGAAACGAAACGTCAACGAAATGGACCTGACATTGAAAAAGGCCGAGGCTGGAAAAGCTCAATTGGAAAGTCAAATTCGCGCCGTTATGGACGAGCTGCATAAACAAGTGGGTTGATTAGACGACCATTTACTTTCAAGTGTTCAGGAAATGACCGTTCAAAAATTGGAACGTGAACTGAAGAACCAAGAGGAAATGAACAAAAAGTATTTGGATGACATGCAATCCGAAGAAGAACGTTCGAATTCCGAGCAATTACTTCGTAAAAAACTTCAAGACGCTTTGGAAGTGAGTTCAAATATTTTCAAGTTATTATCTGTGAACTTAGAACGTTGAAAGCGAATTGGAACGTGAACGACACGTGCGTGCGGAGACCGAAAAGAACAAGCGAAAGCTCGAAGGTAATCACCGATGCCGTAGACCAATAAGCATTATATATCTGCAGGAGAAGTTCGTATCGCAAGAGAGAGTCTTGACGAATTGACAAAACAACGCCAAGACGCCGAAAACAGTTTACGACGCAAGGAAGCCGATTTGTACGGTCTAAGCATTAAACTTGAGGATGCGAGTGTGCTTAGTGGTAAATTGAACCGTCAACTTAAGGTCAGTTATTTGTTATTATCTATATTAGTAGGGCTAAAGGTTCGGAAAGTTACTCGAAGGTCATAAAGACACATGAGCTTTAAAAAGCTAACAAGATAGTGCAAACAGTAGCAGACAAATTAATCATTCAGTATGCAAATTTTTAAAAGTTTTTTATAAGTTTGTACACACCAAGAAAATAAGCTCCAAAACAAACCGAATGCAAAATTCGACCGCGTTGAGTTCAAATCAGCTTCCTACAAAAATGACTGGGCCGTTTTTCAAGTTCAATTTGTCATGTTCATTAGAAACGGTAGTGGTGTCATCGACATCCAAAAATTGGGTATCTTCTGGATCACTGTCGACGACCGGATCTTGTTCTGAAATGTCATTTGTTACTTAAATGAACAGGAATTATGATTCGACTTACGTGTTTTACTCGATGCTTTGTTTGTTTTCTTAGGCAGATGGGAATTCTGAATACGCGATTTTTGTTTTCTAGTCGTCGGAAAACGTCCTTGTTCAAAGATTTCCCACCAGGCCTCAAACCCTTGCAAATTCTGTTCATGACCTGTGAAGCGAGTTCTATTTGCAAGGAACACATTGAATGCTGTTTCAAATGATGTTTCATTAATAAAGACGGTCAAAACGCCCTTTCCAAATTGTCCTCAGTAATCAACCATAGAACCCGTGGGAAGAATAGCTGCAAAGGCTACAGTTTCATGGATACTCTACCACCTATCAAATGTTCTCATCGCCTGGCGTCAAGTACGTGGTCTGATTTTAAACATCGCCCACATTTCCATTTACTGCAAAGTCACTTGAGCGAATGGTCTTAAAATTTCCACCCAAGTACCCGGTTGAATTCTACTTTCGGTTAAAGTTTGCTTTTTAACATTTTTTTATTAATAAAAACACTCATAAGCGTCTTAATTTCAGGAATTGCAAGCCCGACAAAGCGAGTTGGAAGCTGAAGTGGAGAACGAACGTCAAGCTCGTGCTCGTTCCGAACGCTCGAAGACCGAATTGCAGCAGGAAATCGACGAACTTCAAGAGCAACTCGGACATCAGGGCGGTGCCACAATGAGTCAAATGGACT
This sequence comes from Aphelenchoides besseyi, assembly GCA_024699855.1. NCBI lineage: Eukaryota > Metazoa > Nematoda > Chromadorea > Rhabditida > Aphelenchoididae > Aphelenchoides > Aphelenchoides besseyi. The sequence goes on along the minus strand of JAMPIQ010000001.1, from coordinate 6,108,268 downwards.
TGAACAAGAAGAAAGATAATGAGTTGGCCAAATTGCGTCGTGAATTAGATGTTAGCTATACGATTTTATTTCACTAACTGTTGTTTAGCAATTGAACATGAACTTTGAATCGCAATCTCAGGTCTTGAAGAAGAAAGGCCAAGACATTTCGATGGAGTTAACCGAACAAATCGAACAGGTAAACTAACCGTTTTGTAAAGAACCACACCGGATGTTTAGATTATGCGTATGCGCAATCGTACCGACAAGGAACGTGCCCACCTGCAAAAACAGTTGGACGAAGCGAACTACACACTCGACGACGAAGCCAAACAACGAGTCGAATTCGAACGTCACGCCAAGGCCTTCGAAGCCCAGTTGGTTGAGTTGCGAATGAAAAACGACGAACAACAACGACAAATCCATGATATTGGAACTCAGAAATCGCGTCTACAAGTGAGTTTACTATTGATTCTGTTATCGGTTATTTTGTAGAGTGAAAACGGTGAGTTGGCACGTCAATTGGAGGAGTTGGAAGCGAACATCACCGCAACAACTCGATTGAAAGCTCAATACGCCGCGCAAGCCGAAGAGTTCAAACGTTTGGCGGCTGAAGAGATTCGCGAAAAACAATCGTTGAACATCTTGAGCAAGAACCTGCAACACGAGTTGGACCAAATTCGGTAATTGAACGCTTTTGCTTGTTGATTGCTTGCCCTTATTTCCAGCGACTCGTTGGAGGAGGAGATTGCCAGCAAATCGGATTTGATTCGTCAGTTGAATCGTGAACAAGCCGAAATTCAACAGTGGCGATCTCGCTACGAATCAGAAGGAATGGTATCGGCCGATGATGCTGACGAGCTGCGACGCAAACAACTTCAACAGATCGCTGAACTTCAAAACGATTTGGACTCTGCAAGTGCCCGTTTAAACAACTTGGAGAAAACAAAAGCCCGCCTATCCAACGAAGCTGATGCTGCCCGCACCGAAGCCGACATTTTGGGTCAACAAGCGGCACAGTTCGAAAAGAAACAACGAGCATTTGATAAAATTGTTGAGGAGTGGCGACATAAGGCCGACGACCTCCAAAACGAGCTCGACGCCGCACAACGCGAAGCTCGAAACCAATCGATGGAGGCGCATCGTTTGCGAACCAATCAAGACTCACTGAACGAACAAGTCGAGGGACTAAGACGTGAAAACAAACAGTTAACACAAGAAGTCCGAGAATTACAGGTGAGTTCAATTGTGTTGCCAAACGATTAAAAGTAGCTATAGGAATCATTGAACGAAGGCGGCCGTAACATTCATGAGTTGACAAAATCTCAACGACGATTAGAAGTCGAAAAATCAGAACTTCAACACGCTCTCGATGAAGCCGAAGCCGCGCTAGAGACCGAGGAATCGAAGGTTCTTCGCTCGCAAGTTGAAATGAATCAAATTCGATCGGAAATCGAAAAACGACTTCAAGAGAAAGAGGAGGAGTTTGAGAATACGCGTAAGAACCACCAACGTGCCATGGACTCGATGCAAGCTACTTTGGAACAAGTGAGTTGTCGACCTTCCGAATGCTAACTCTATCGACTTCAGGAGACAAGAGCAAAAGAAGAATTGTCACGAATTAAACGAAAACTCGATGCAGATATCAGCGTAAGTTTTTAGCGCTATGGATGTCAACTCAACCTTATTCCCAGCTAAGCAGCCCCGTTTTTTCATTTAAATGGCAACCCCGAGCCAACTTTTTTAATTTCAATTTGCACGCACACTAATGAACGGGAATTTGAATGGCTAACAATCGAAGTATTTTAAGGAGTTGCAAATTGCTCTCGACCATGCTCAACGTGCCAACGAAGAAGCTCAACGAAATGTTCGACGCTACGGCGATCAAGTTCGCGAAATTCAAAAGACCATCGATGAAGAGCAACGAAAGGCCGAAGAATTCCGCGAGAACTACATCACCACCGAAAAGAAGCTGGTTACTGCGAAACAGGAGCAAGAAGAGTTGGTTGCCAACATTGAAGCAGTGAGTGAGAGTGTTCGGTTTCCTTTGACTATTTCAACTTTTTCAGTTGCAACGCGCCAGAAAACAGTTGGAAGCGGATTTGAACGACTTGCAGATTCAAAACAACGATCTTTCGTCCGAAAATCAAATCTTGGCCACGACTAAGAGCAAATTGGATGCAGAGTTTGCATTGTTGCGTGTAAGTTCTACAATCGATTGAATTGGTTGATTTGCGTTTAGTCGGATGTTAGTGAAGCGACCAGCGAAGTCGACGCGGCGTTGAATCGCGGTAAAATTGCGGCGGCTGAAGCGTCTCGTTTGGCCGAAGAATTGCGACACGAACAAGATCGTTCAAACCAAATCGATCGTGTACGAAAAGCTCTCGAGTTTCAATGCAAGGTCAGTTTAAGTGTTTAGAACTGTTAGCAGTAGAATAGAAGACTTTTGTTAAGCAGAGTTTAGCCGATAGGTAGTTGATTTTGGCTATTGGTGCAGTCGGTCCTTCCTTACCTAAAAACTTATCCTTGTATTACCCTTTTTAGAGCCTGTTGAATGCGTTGAGTAATTACGATGTCTCCGCAGCTCATAAGGTAAGCACTAGCACTGATGTTTCACCCACTTGCTGTTGTGCACTCGTTTGTGTGAACTAAAAAGCGGACCGAGTGCACTAATAGTCAGCTATTGTACTTAATCGTTATTGGTGGTGATGGGCCTTCGAACAATTATCATTCATTCTCAACACTTTTTTTAGGACATGAGTCAACGTGTGGACGAGGCCGAAGCTTCGGCGTTGAAGGGCGGAGCGAAGATCGTTGCCAAATTGGAAGAGACATTGAAACGAATTGAAAGCGAATTGGAAGGCGAACAACGTCGCTACGCTGATGCGTCGAAGAACTTGGGCAAAGCCGATCGCCGAGCTCGTGAAATCTTGTTCCAAGTTGATGAAGAGCGCAAGACGTACAACAAACTTTGCGATTTGGTCGAAAAGCTTCAAACCAAAATCAAACAACAACGAAAACAAATTGAAGAAGCGGTTGGTTTCTGGCCTTCTACGACGGTAATCAATGACTTTAGGAGGAAGCAGCAAACGTTAATTTGGCCAAATATCGTCAAATGCAATCGGCATTGGATACCGCCGAAGAACGTGCTGACACAGCCGAAACGTCGTTGGTTCGAATGCGCTCACGATCACAAGTCATGAAGTCGAACACCATGGCGTAATGGAAGCCTCATCTCGTTGTTCCATTTCTAATCAAAAGCCCACCGCCTTCTCCAGTTTTATGCGGTTATCTTCCACGAAAACGACGATTCGGAAGCGTGTCGGCTGCACACTTCACGTTTCTGACCCGTCGATCTTTTGTAGAACTTACAATAAACAGTTTGCTAATTGCAATTCGATTACGAACACTCGGAAACTGTCCGAGTTATCAGCCGTCGCATCGAAACCGCGACGCAAGTGATTGATTGGTGTGTTGAGTTCATAGCATAAAAGTCGTCGGAGAGTCGCCATCTCAAACTTTTGGTTTCATTTCCGTGCTCTTTCATTTTCACATGTCGTTTGGTATAGTCGTCAAGGCGACTCTTCACAGGCTGTGGTCCTTCGAGAGCTCAACCAAATTCGATTGCTCAATGCTTTTTGCTACACGTTTTTTGACCATTTTGTTTACAAAACTTTTCGAATTTTGTAGGATTTGCGAAACCTTCTTTCCTGCCACCCACAGCTTTGAAAAGAACGTTCACGAGACGATGACCGTCGTTGTGGACAATTTGAATCGGATTCGTCTGCTCGCCGTTTTGTTGCTTAACAACCCTAGGGTTCGTACAAAAACTACCGCGTTTTCACGGGCACAGAAACGAATTTCGATAGCACAACGTGATGACAAAACCGAACCTTCGCATAAACGTAAGTCAGTGGAACGTTCCTTTTCCGAGCTGTGGGAACCCAAAAATGCTCTTCATTGGCTTCTTGTACGTAGTGTTCCATTTGTCTATGTCCCACGGTCATTACGCGTCTGTTTTAGTTAACCAGACGTTCGACTCAGATGTACAATTCGTCGCGTTTGGACGATGCGGCCGCGAAAAACGATCGATTTCGGGATTTGAAGTTGAGCGACTTTCGCGACTTAAAGAAGTTGGGTCGTGGTCAATTTGCTGTCTGTTATGCGGCAAAATTGTGTGCAACCAATGAGCCTTTCGCGTTGAAACAAATTCAAGTATGTTGACTTTGAGGCTCCAACTCTTATGTCATCTTTAGCCGAGTACAATGAAGGACGAAAAAGCTCAACAAGACTTCGATAAAGAGATCAATCTTTTGCACAAACTCAAACACGTGAACATCATTCGCTATTACACTTCCTTCTACGACATGACAGCACACGGTCGCTGCTACTACATTGTTTTGGAGTTAGCAGATGCCGGTGATTTGCACGTTTTGTTGAAGGTAGTCGAGAAGTGATCGCTGGTTCATTTGGTGTGTTTCAGCAGTTCAAGAAGAAGTATCGTTTGTTGCCGGAACGAGCGATTTGGAAGTATTTTGTGCAAATCATTCGTGGTCTCGAATACATGCACTCCGAGTCGATTATGCATCGTGGTCAGTTTCGAACTTCCAATTAGTGTTCATTCGAGTCTTCAGACATTAAGCCAGCAAACGTCTTCATTACGACCAACGGTGTCGCCAAGTTGGGCGATCTGGGCCTCGGACGTTTCTTCAGTCAACAAACTGCTCAAGCCCATTCCATCGTTGGGACGCCTTATTACATGTAAGTCAATAGTTGAAAGTCCTAAAATATCTGAGAAGCTCAGGTCGCCGGAACGTATGAACGAGATCGGTTACAATTTCAAGTCGGACATCTGGAGTGTTGGTTGTTTGCTTTACGAGGTATGAAAAGACTCACGGAGTGACCATCAGCTTGTTCAGATGGCCGCTTTGCAGTCGCCTTTCTATGCCGAGAAAATGAACTTGTACGCGTTGTGTCGGAAGATCGAACGTTGTGACTACCCGCCAATTCCATCGAATTTGTATTCCACACAAGTGAGTTCGACGCGACAGTCGGATTTGATGGTGTTGTTTCAGTTGCGTCTTCTCATCTCCAATTGCATTTGCAACGATCCACAAATGCGCTTCAGCGCCAAACAAGTTTTGGAAGTTGCCGACCGCATGCACTCGTATTTCAGTGGTCGAAGCTCATGAGTTGACTTCTTGCTCTTAAATTATTCAACTTCTTTCGTCAAACAGAACATCATAATCAGACACCTGTAAACCGAACGCTTTCCAATAAACTCGTAGACATTGATCAGTCGAATCGATCGGTCCGAGTGTTCAAGAACTCGGCAGTTTTGCTTATTGCTTTCCTTGAGGTTCAGCTCTAATCCGCTTCAGTGGCTTTTAATCAGGATGTTTCGCATCATAATCATCAGACGTCAGAAACCGGAGATTCGTGGAAAGAAACGTTTGCGAAGAGCTCGAACCAAACGACAATTTACGGTAAGTGGATGGGCTGGGCTGGAACTCAAATGGTCGATTAGCAAAAAGCATTCCCCAAATACCCGAATCGTGGACTCAAACCGTTGGACTACGAGACGGAGAAACGACGATGTTTGAGGTCGCAGAAACTTTTTGAAGATCCTGAATATCCGCCCGAAATTGCGATTCCCATTCATCCGGTGACCGAATGGCGACGTCCGGGAAGGTGAGTTTGAATTCAAGGCTCGCTAATGAAACTCTGTAGGGTTGTGCCCAAACCGGAGTTCTACAACGGCCGAACTTCTCGTCACGATATTCAACAAACCAACGTGAGGTTCTCACAGAGTTGATTTAATCGATTGTAGTTGGGGGATTGTTTCTTCTTGGCACCGTTGAGTTTGATTGCTGATCGAGAGCCGTTGATCTCGAAAGTCGTTCCACGTAATCAGAGCTTTGGACCGGACTACGCAGGTAACTTGGAGACTACTAATTGTCGTATGAAATTTAAGGAATCTTTCATTTTCGCTTCTGGCAATACGGTGAATGGTTGGAGATTGTAATCGGTATGTCGGGAGGAAAATAATCGAAACAACTTCCATTGCAGACGATCGATTGCCGGTCAACGTTTTTACGAAGAAACTGAAATTCACGCGTAGTCGTCAGTATCATCACTTTTGGGTTCCGTTGGTTGAAAAGGCGTATTCAAAGTTGGTTGCATGTTGATATCAAAATAATCATGTAATTTAGGCTTTACGGTGGTTATTCTAACATTCACGGTTTGACTTCAACTCGTAACTATAGGACACGGAATTTCAGGTGGACATTCGGCTTTTGCAATGCAAAACCTCACCGGCGGAATTTCGATCTTCAACCTATGGCACGATCGTTCTCCCTCGCAGCTGGCCAAAGCCTACGAAAAGCTGTTAATTGAATTTCAGTTGGGAGTTTTGTTGTGCGCAAAAAGTGGGTCGAGAAAACGAATAAGGAACTCAAATGGAGAGCTCGTGGACGTCTACTCCATGGGCTTGATGCCTAATCACGCTTATTCGATTACTGGAGTTCGCATAGTTGAAACGGCAGACCGTCGACAACATCGATTGTTGCGAATTCGAAATCCGTGGGGCCGAGTCGAATGGAACGGCGCGTGGGCATCGAAATCGATCGAATGGTCAACAGTTCGCGATGCACGAGTACGTCGAGAACTGCAGGATCGGGACTTGAATGGCGAGTGGTGGATGGACTTCGAAGATTTCGTTTGCTTCTTTAAGAACATCGATCGTTGTTATTTGGGTCCGGAGACCATGGTCGAATCGGAGAACGGAAAACCGGCAACCGCGTCGTCCAAATGCTCGTTTGAATACGCGCCGGCCGATGGAATGTGGTCGAATCATTGGAACTCAAACGGCGGTGGATATCCTAAGGGAGTAATCAGAGGAATCTTTCATTTGAATCCCCAGTACGTAGTTACGATAACTGCAAACTCGAAGTCGATTTCCGATCGAAAATCGCGGATTCTTGTCATTTGGCAAATCGTTCAGAAGTTCGTACGTGAACATGGACTCAGTGAGCTGCTGACCGGTTGTGTTATCTTTCCGTTAACAAGCGAGGAGGCTCGACAAGACAAGAAGTTTGGACTGAAGTTCTTTCAAGGTCAAGCTCCGTTGAACAAAATTCAGTACAGTCTTCTTGTAAGCAGTTTTGTGATTTGCAATCGTCAAACAAAACTTTTCAGTCATCTCAACGTAAGAAGATTCATCCCGGACATTATCTCTTCGTTCCCTTTTGTCATCGAGCCAACGGAAACGGTTTCTTTCTGCTACGAATTTACGCCAACGGAGGATTGCGATTAAAGTGAGTTGAGAGCGAAGTAGTTGTTTAATCTTCGGTTTTTAGGGAACTTCAATAGACTCAGTTATGTGCACTGGTTAATTGATCTCAAAAACTATTGTTCTCAATAAATGTTTTTAAGAGCATGATGTTTGAAAGTTAATAACAATAAAAGGGATTTTTCAAAGTGAATGTGATCAGGGCCAAAGAGGCATCTTTTAAATACCCATCACTAGACCAGTTACAACTATTGGGTTAGCGCTTTGACATTTCTACAAACTCTTTATTTTCAATTACTATGCTTGAAATAGGAAAAGTCGAATAAGTAAAACGTATTCTTACTGTATTTCGTGGAATATTGAAAGAAGTTATTCACTGACTCATATAGAGATAACAGTACAGAGGAGTGTCAATGTAAAAAGGTAAATTTGTGAATGGTTTGAAAAAGGGATTTTCGAGAGGAGGAAAAGTGGGTCATGAGGAAGGTGAGGATAGAGATCGTTTTTGCTCTTCTATAGGGCTTGGCGTCCATGATCGAGCGAATTTCTGTGACCGCGAGGAAGGAAAATTTTCGTAAGATGCCTTTGGAAGAATTACAGCCCTGCAGTGTTTGCGAGTCTATCAGAGCTTACTGTCAGCAATGTAACGCTCTGGCATTTGAATTGCGAGTGGACAACGAACTTTGACGCGAAACTCGATGAGCAATAGACAAGAGTTGACTCAAAGCCGGAGTTAAAGTCGTTGATCCATTGGCAAATGAACGCAGACACATCGAGAGATCTGAAGGAATCTGTTCGAAAGTTGCGTGATTTTCTACTTTTAATTTGAGACCTAATCTGGACTCGTAGAGACGGAACTTTTTTTTTCTTTATGTGATTGAGCTTATGATGTTTTAGTTGAAGACGCTTCGTTATTCTATTGTTATTAAAATTATTAAGTTGTTTGTTTTAGCTTCAAGTTTAATCAACAACAACGGCACAAGCGAACTCGATGGAAGCGTTGAAGTTCGAGTTGACTCAACGTTGGAAGGAATGGAAATCCAAATTGGAATTGGACGAAGAAGGCCGTTTGGTCCATTCGAGTGGTCACGTAGCCACTTTGGTCGAAGACAAGGTCGATAAGAGTGTGGACGTCTTGCGATGGCGATGTGTGGTATTTTGTATAAGATGCCACTTCAGAAAGAACTCATGTTTTCGGTAAGTTGAAACTATTTGAAGTTATTCGAAGATCTACAGATTACATTGGAATTTCGTTTGAATGGTGGAAAACAAGTTCATGAAATTGTTTTTGACCCACCAATTTGGCACCCACATGTAAACTTGGAAACAGGGAAACTTGAGCAGTTTTTCGCCCCAAGAACAACTTGTATTGAAAGCATTCTGGAAGACATATGCCAGCAAATCAACAAACCAAACAGCCTTTTTCTCCTAATCACACCGAACAGGAGTGCTACTTGGTTGTATGTTAACAAAAGGTAAGTTCAACACTCCATTTTTGTTAGATTATCTTGAACTTTAGAAGTTCATACCATAGACGCTTTCTCGAAGAGGCAAAAGGCTTCGATCGCTGCAAAGTGATCGAACGTTTTGATTTGAATCCTCAAAACCACTGCTTTGTTGTCGATTTGCCAGAAACTCCAGAAGAACAAGTACCGACGTTGCGAACTCAACTGCCCGAATTTAAAACAGAAGCTGAATTGATGTTAGAGTCAATTCACAAATCTCTGGAAACAGTGAGCTCCGATACTCCGACACAATACGCACTCCAATGTTCGAAGAATAATCGTCGTTGCCTTTGAATATGTTTGATGAATGCACTAAAATTTGATTGTTAATAATCTAGCAAATGTTGTACAAACAATAAAAAGATTCTAAAAGTGACAATGTGTAACTTAAGGAGCTCAAGTTATTGCAGCAAGAAGAGAATGAATGAGCAAAACCTTGGAGAGGATGTCAACTCGGAACGGTGTTGAAGTGAAGATCACACGAGACTAACTTTTTCATCACCACGCACTTCCTCGAAAGCTTTCTGAGATGTCAATCGTATTTGGTTCCTTGATGAGATAAAAATCCTACAAGCCTATAGAAACAGGAATAGTCGGGATGCAACGTAAATAAACGAAGTCGTATTAAATGATCGGAACTGGAGAATCAAAAGCTGAAGTCAACTTTTTTATAAAAATTCACTAATTTTCGATTGAGCTGACCATAACAGATTTTCCTGAGCTCGTTGGTCAACTAACTTTCTGATCTTTGAATGATTCAAAGCGACCTAATGAATAAGTCAGAAGTCTCTTGGCGGATTAATTTACTGAACTCCTTTCTAGAGATGCTGATTAGAAAGATAGTCATACAACCGAACACTTCAGAGTCCCAAGACTACCTTCTTCCAATTCTTTTCCGGTGTAGCAGATGGACAGCTATCTAAACAGACAAAGGCAAACTACACGTGCATTTAATTGAACCCTACAGCAAACAAAAAATTGATCTTCATGCTTAAAAGGTTCAACTGTCATTCTTTCATTCGACAACCATCGATGACAACTTCTGGCTGTTTAAATAAAAGATTGAAAATAGTTTGAGTTCAATTAAAATTGCAAAAAGCCAAAACATTAAAAGCGAGATCTGGATATTGATCATTAAACTTTGCTTCTGGAGACTATTCGAATTGCGACCGCTACACCTGGTGAGTTCAATGAGATCAAGAAGTGGTATTAAATGGCCGTTGTTTTTGATTTCAACATAATCATTTTGCTCCGATGTCTTCGATGTTGGTGTTCGGTTTCTTAATTGGTTATGCTCTTGTGATGTTGGTTGATGCGGGCTCATGGTCAGTTGATGTTCGAGCAGTCAAACGCGTTCAACGCAACAACACGCTGAGACTGAGCGATGTCTATAGTCAAGCTTTAACTCTGGATAACACTCAGCAGTATACGGGTCTGCAATCAAGTTGGCCATAATCACATTAAACTGTTCAGGAACCGTATACGTAGGGACACCACCGGTACCTTTTACTGTGGTAAGTGGGCGAAATGTTTGAATGTTCATTGGCTTCAATGTTTTAGCTATTCGATACAGGTTAGCATTCCTCAGTCTCTCTATTCAGCCGGTACTTAGGTTCCAGCATTTTCTGGATACCGAAAAAAGGTTGCATATCGTCGGGTTTGTGGTGAAACAGTCGATCAAATGACATCTGTATGTTTAGGTCCTAACGCCAAGTATTGCGGTGGGGATTTCGGGCTTTACGATCCCGAAGGATCTGTTACCGCAGAGCCAACTAATAAACCCTTCAAAGTTAGATACGGTCTGTAAATGAAAAAAACAATCAAATTTCTTTGAAACTACAGGCACTGGTTCGGCTCGTGGTCATTACTACAAGGATTATTTTACGGTTAGTTTAACGACAAGTGTTTTGCTAAGAGCTTATTTTAGTTTGGAAGTACATTACGTTTTCCAGAACCAATTACGTTTGGTGCCGGTGAAGTGATGGAACTTGGTGATGAGGTATGTAGATTCGATTAAAATTTTTGAGTTCTTGTAGGGTATTCTTGGTCTTGGAAGTTCAGTTAAGCCGACGGCGAAATATAGCTCGGTGATGCATGAGGCTTGGCGTCAAGGGGTTCTTGATGCTCCAATCTTTACGATCCACATGCGAAATTGTCCAAATTATGAAGAGTGCCAAGAAAGCGGTGTGATAACGTTTGGGGCGCTAGATACACATAACTGCGGTGAAGTTAAGGATTATGTTGACGTTAATCCTAATTGTAAGTCAATAATTTTGCACACCATTTAACAGTCAGAGATAGCAGAACATTGGCAGTTCACTGTGTCTCAGTTACAAATTGGCTCTGCACGTATAGCGAAGCCCTTTAAAGTGGTTTCCGGTAGAGTCAGAGAATCACATTTGTCTTATTCTCATTTATAGATTCGGGGTAGTAATTTAATCGCCGCCCCCCCCGAAAAAACCGTCGACAAAATCATGGATATAATAGGAGCAAGAGCTGTTGATGGAGGTCACGTTGTTAAATGCGATGCTGATCTAACAATCCATTTCATCGTCAATGGGCATCTGTACACCATTCCTTCCCAATACCTGCTTTCAAACCTCCATAATGGTGACTGCGAAGTATTATTGGTTGGCTATAGTACCATCGATCTTTGGGTTTTGGGAACTCCTTTCACCCGCGCATACTGTCAGGTCCACAACATTGAAACCCGTACTATTGGCTTTGCAAAAGCCCTACGCTAATTGTGTATGATCAATAAAAATGTTGCAATATGATCGAATTGTTCAAATGAATTCATATTGTAGTTGACAATTTAATGATGTAAGCAATTTTGAGAGTTCAACGATCTCTTCTTTCATTTACGACAATGTAAATACAAGCGGTAAGAGCTGATAGATAAGAGAACTAACTTCGAAGTGACAAAGAAAAGCGGTTGATTAAACTCGAAGATCGTGAATACACCAGTAAGCAGCTCACGAGCTGCAAGCTCAAAAACAAGCGTTTAGACAACGAGACAAGAGCACATTGACAGTGTTATGAAAAACATCTTCGACTTCAGAATTGTAATTTGGAAGTTGAACGAGATGTCTTAGGTTTGCTTAAGAAAATCTTTCGTGTCAAGCTTCTGAGTGACTCGAAATTCAAAGTTCATCGTTTACTGTAAGACTAACCATTATATTTAAATCGTTATGCTCAATTTGTTTAAGGCAACAGTTGTCATTGATCATGTTTAGTTGACTAAATAATTTACAATCCGACCGGCAATCCCGATCCCAATTTTTCTCGAAAACCTTTTGCAACTGGGGCATCAGTTGTTCAATGAAATCCAACGGCAACACCCCTCTGGGATTCCCAACAGTCCGGTCAAGTTGTTCAGGACGAGGTTCAAGATATCGACACTCCGTCAACCGAACCAGTGCATCGCCCAGGAGCTGATCCAACAGTCCGCTAACATTTCCGAACAACTGATCCAAAAGCTTCTCGACGGCTGTTAACAGACTTTAAAGGAAGGAAAGCAATCAACGTTTTATGGGATGTTTAGAATTGTTCCCAGCTCCTCCAACAGTTCATCAAGACCACTACCCGATTTACTGCCACCTTCCAACGGCACCAACGAGTCAACAGTGCAGGTGGTTTGAGTAAGAATTGAATCCAATTGAGTCAAAATTGAGAGCAATTGGACGAATCGGGCGGGATCAACGGTTCCGGGCAAGTTGAGCAGTTTGACGATCTTGGTCAAAGCTCCGGGTCGTTTGCAGCTGCCCAACAGACCGATGACCTCGCCAACCACTGGCTGAGCGTTTGCAGCCACTCCGTCGACGGTTCCCAAAACATTTCCGACGAGATTGCCGAGCAATGGAGATCCCTGACTGCTACTCACTGGAAGAGTGTGAGTCGAAATGACGAGAAGAGAAAAGAAGATGGCAATCGAAGAACGAGACATTTTGATTGGTGATGTTCGATAGTGACCGGCTGCTAGCCGAATGTACCGTGCAAAGAGATTAACTTGTTTTCGACAATCGACTATTCAACTAATCGGCATTCAAATGCCGGCTGTTGATCGTCCGAGTTGGTAGTTCACGAAAAACACTGTCAATTAGAAATCATGCACTTGTTCTATCCAGATGCCGTTCATACACGTGTGTTTATTCAACAATTAATTAAGCACGCAAATGAGTTCTCAGAAATCACTGATCGTCTCCACCAAATTGACCTCCCATTTGGTTTCCGCCGCTCATTTGATTTCCGCCTCCCATTTGGTCTTCGCTTCTGCCGCCTTGATTTCCGCCTCGACCTTTCTTGTTACCTCCTCGACCACGTTGCTTGCCGCCGCGACCTCGTTGATTACCACCTCGACCTTGTCGTTGACCACCACGGCCTCCACCACGACCTCCACCACGCCCTCCATTCTGATTTCCTCCTTCACTCTGGCCACCATTCTGTCCGCCCATCATTCCACCGTTTCCACCGCCGCGATTTCGTTGTTGTCGACCGCGAGCAAGAACTGCAATCACTCAATCAACTCGCCGAATGCCCAATCACTTACCAGTGCCTACAATCACGAGCAACAAGACGAACAACAAAATCAATCGCATGATTTGGAGAGCGGATGAGTGAGTGGACTGGAGCAGAAGCGGATGTGTTTCTGAACATCTTCATTGCCGCTTTTATATCCAAATTGCAGTCATAGATCGAGAACAGCATTCGGTTCGACTGATCAGCCTCCGTTCCAAGTTCACGAACAAACTCTGTTGGAGCACCTGCTCCCACGCGAATAACTCGTCGGCCCAGAAGTGATGACTGGTGTTCGAGATGTGTGGTCGTCTGAAACTTGCAAGTCCAGATTCCCACTCCACGAAGGTTGATCGTTTCGGTCAACTTCTTCTTCCGAGTCTTCCAATTTCAATGTCCAAATCGCGTGTTGTGTTGTAAACAAAAACGCACTTTTCCGCAGACACTCAGCGACGCGATGTCTGCGACTTGGTCGAAGGGCGATCGCTTTTTTTCTTTGCTTTTGAGCGTAGTCGTGAGTTTTGGCGTTTGGGGATTTGTCGTTGACAAGTGCGATTTCATGTCGTAGATTTGATTGGATGAATGCAAATATAATACGATCGCCATGCCATTGAGACGCGCAGTCGAGATGCTGCTACAGAGTCCCGGCGCCGTGAAAAATCGAAAGAAGTTGATCCCAAAACGGCTCAAATTTCGTTTAAATCGTGCAAGAAATAAGATGTTGGATGTAAAGAAAAACACTGAGATTGCAATGAACAAGGCAATTCGACTTATAGGCACCCTTAATACTTTACAAACAAGTGCAGGTTAATAAGGAAACTGAATCTCAACAAACAAACATCCACAGTGAAACGACGTAATGAACAGAAGAATCCATTGACTGTACTGCTGAATAAACGAAATCTTAACGAACCTTAGACGTTGTTATAACCAAACATTTCAACATCATGGCGGCAATTTATGCGAAAAACCTGCTCATTAAGAACAAAAACTGATGCTAGAAACCAATCGCCATCGACAATCAAGAATAGAAACGAACTTCTGTTGACTGATTGTTTTTGAAAGACTCTTTCAGTGCCAAATATCCTCTTAAGATTCATCATGTAACACGGAAATCAAATAAAAAAAGGTCAACAAGCGGGAAATAATTACGCAAATCAGACCTCAACTAACAAGTAAAACCGATATCAAAACCACCAGCAGAGTAATCCAAGTCACAAGACATGCAAGTACAGATGATTCGCGGCCAACGAGTTCGAATTTATGGACGTTTCATGATTTCCGGCTATGAAGTGAACGAACAAAATGGTCTTCGCGCCGACGATGTTCTTTTGAACATCATCACATCACGGCAACGCCGTCGTCCACATGACTAATGCTCGTCTTTTTTGTTGTTATGGTTGGTGTTAGATTGTAGTTAAGTTGTTGTTTTCTGTTATTAGGAACTTAAAAATTGTGTTGTTTATCATCGTTTCGGATTGTTAGAAGACAAAAGAAGTTGTTCTGTCTCAGAACTTGGATTAGAAAAGAGTTTATTTCACTAGACAATTTCTACAACTAAACGGAGCGATTAGGAGTGTAGGGAGTAGGATGAAACGAATAAAAATAACAACATTCAGTAGACTCTGTTGTGACGCGAAACGGTAGAGGGAGATTGCCATAATCGTGTCGAGACAGAAACTTTCTGGAAATCGGGCAAGTATGGAATAAGATCATGAAATCGGTGCTCGGTGTGAATTGAAAGGGAGGCCTCCTGAAGAGGGGGCCACCGTTTATTTACTTGTCCAAGTCATTGATCGACAAGTAGGAACAGCCGCTCTGAAACCTCCACCCCACTTCATTCTAGTCAGGCCCCGTCGCGAGCGGTCGCTCGACATTGGCCCACGTCCCCTTTCCTTGTTGTTAACGATGCTCTAATAAGCCGTTTATCCGATCCTTTGACGGCGGGCATAGGTCCTACTGACATCCAAACCGTCGACCATCAACCTTCAAATACTAAAAATTCTAGGAGCGGAACACTAAGACAACCGAAGTAACGTTGACAATAATAATCGAATTTTTTAGAACTGCGCGTCAATGGATAAAAGAAGAAAAGGGGAAACCCGAAGGCAAAGTCAAATTGTTGCTCAAGCCTTCAGGCATATGTTCGAACGAATGTTAGTGGAGCCTCGCAAAAGGGTGGGCTGGAGATCCTACGGAAGAGTTTTCGAGTATTATGCAAAATCTCCGGCGCCAAAGCTCAATGACGATAAAGAAGAATTGTCAGAAAGTATGTTTACAACAATTTTGCTTTTTACAATCACGAATTACAGGCGTCGGAAGTGGTTCGAAAGAAAAGAGCAGGAGTTAGCAAGCTTGAAGGAAGAGCAGAAGTGAAGGTGCTTGTGTGAACATTTGAAATGCAATTACTAGTGTGGAAATAAACGTTCTTGCGCGCTAATTATCTCAACACAACGAATACGGTGTTTATTAGCCATCTTTAATCTAAAGCTTAGAACCAAAACAACTCGAGAACTCTGTAACTAGCCAGCGCCTAAGCTTCGCATTCTTCGAAGGTTGATCGTGAATGAAGTTCCGTTTCAGTCGGCTATCTGATTTAATCGTTTTTTCCACTACCGCATTCGCGTTAATCATTGAACGCCAATAACAAAAATCCTGTTCGAGTTGCGTCAGAGCATGTGAAGACACGGGCTATAAAACGAAGCAAAAAGATATCGACATTAACACTCTTCAATACGCTTGACAGATTTCTTCAAACGACTAACAAGTTTAGAATGAAGGTTTTGGGCCT
The DNA here is from genome assembly GCA_024699855.1 of Aphelenchoides besseyi. Classification (NCBI taxonomy): domain Eukaryota; kingdom Metazoa; phylum Nematoda; class Chromadorea; order Rhabditida; family Aphelenchoididae; genus Aphelenchoides; species Aphelenchoides besseyi. Next base: position 6,092,187 of record JAMPIQ010000001.1, on the reverse strand, counting down.
CTTGATGCTCATGGCCATTGGAGTTCATAGCACGAAAGTTGTTGTTCGAAACCATTGCACTTCTCCAGTCGAGGTGACCGTTACCGACCAACAAGGAGGTCCAAACCATCTCTGCACTTTACAACCCAATCAAGAGTGCGACAAAAGTTACGACACTAAGCCGGGACTTAACTTTCGTAATGGATACAGCGGTTGGTTCAGGTGTATTGTGCAGATGTAGGTAAAATGTTCAGCCCAATCAACTGAGGCCGAAATAACCATCAACGGCGGACATAACAACGACTACTACGATATAAGCGTGATCGACGGCTTCAACACTCCAATGAAACTCGAAAAGACTAACGGCGATACAATTGTTTGTTATGATCAGTAGGTTTGAAGTGGTTTTCAAATGAGATCGTTTTTCAGAAATTGTCCGGACGCGTATCATAATCCCGGCGAAGATTGGAAGACTCATGGCGCGCCAACTGGTGGTCAATTCACCATTACCTTTTGTCCATGAGCCCAATCCATGGATCCAAGTTAATCACTCAAAAACTGTTGTGATTCAAATGTGTTAATGAAATCAACTGCATGCAATGTTGCCGTAAAACTCAGAATTAAGCAAACTTCTCCTCGCTGTATCGTTGCAATTTCAACGAGAAAACTCACAAAAGGTTGTCACGGAAATGAATTAGAGTTTCTGTATATCGAACATTTAAAATACAACTGTAGATTTGAAATTAAAGGCACTATTCATCTTCGAATCTTTCAAGTTTATCATAAACCAAAACAAAAGTGTGTCAAGAGCTTCGTAAGCGTCAGAACGAGTAATGATCTTTGTTGTCTTTTAGTTGATTATAACAACAATTCTTCAAATGTTTTGTTAGCAAGTAATTTTTTCCAATAGCAAATCAACTGTCAGACTTTAAACCAAGTGGTTGCTTTTGCTCCCAATAGCAAACGTTCGAATTCCGAAATCGTATTGATGACAATGAACATTAGCAAAATAAGTTCCTAGAGACCATTCGACGGGAAAATTGGAACCGGATTCAGACACACTAACCAAAACTATACACCACGCTGGTAGTCTTTGGCTGTATTGAAACAAATTATCGGGGATAAGGACCAGTTTTCGACCATTAGATCTCGTGAATTCAATAATCATACGATCGTCCGTGCACTTGACCATCCAATAGTTATTCTAGTCATTGCATCATAAGAATCCTTCTTTAACAAGAATATCGAAGACGTGTAGTAGCATATTAACATTCGGATCAAGAGGGTTTAAAACCATCTGAACCCAGAAACTAAATTGCCTACATGATTAACTACAGGGTGTCTCAAAAAAGGGCAATCGTGCTGTAACTTTTTAACCAGCCATTGTATGAAGATTCTGTAAAAAGAAGCTAACAAGGGAAGGCTCATTAGCCACCACGCGATATTCACGCATACTGTATGCCAAAAAAACGCGCCTTTTCAAGAGAAATCTGATGGTGTTATCAGTTTTTGCTATGGGGTACCCTGCGTGGACTTATGGGCCTTTGAAGTCCACGCAAATTGCGTGCTTTTTTGGTCTCTCGTCCTCGATTCCAAGGGAAAATGTAGGGAAAATAACGATCCAAAAAAATTTCACGTTGTTTTTCTTTTTTTGCCCTTTGCGTGAAATTGCTACTTTCCTGAAATCACTTTGAAATTGCTTTGATTGGAAAGAAAGCACGCAAAAATGGTGAGATGTAAAGAAAATTGAATTTTTCGCATCGATGTCAAATTTCGGAATCGTTTTCGACTGGAAACGCGTAATTGAATACAACAACTTCAAATCCGATTGCACAGTAGTTCTCTCGCAAGTTCAACGACTTTGATTGTGTACGTAGACGAACAGCTTGAAATTTTTCATGAACCCCTTTTTGGTCACGGATCATCAGCAAGCGACTATACGTAAACGTCTTCAACTCTGAAGTGTTTGGGATGCTCGCGATTTCGATGCATATTCACGACTTGTTCTGGTGGTAAGGAACAAGAAAACGAGTACTTTCATTTCAATTGATGTTCTCGCTTTTTTCGAATCACACGAAAAATTTTTCTGACAAGAAGCTTGTGATCTGTGAAGCACGTCAGTCGTATCTAATCCTGACGATTAACAACAAACGTAATGATTCAGCAGAAATTCGTTACTTAATGTTAAGACAAACGATAATTTGTCTCCATTTCGACTAGAAATCAGACTGTGATCGTTGCAAAACGTACAAAGTAAAACGTTTATTTCTGTTTTTATATTTCCTAATGATTGTCGGCATAATTCGATTGAACCGGCATTTTTTCGCCCGCAGGTTTCGGTGTTGGTTGAGGAGCTGGTGAACTTTCTGATGCCTGAAAAGATTCATGGGATTGAGAAGTGAAAGAAACGTATCTTTGCAGCTTCTGCTTCAGCATCAAGTTTCTTTTGGGCCTCTATCTGAGCTATTTTGGCTTCCAATTCTGCTTTCTCTCGACGTTCCTTCTCTAACTCCTCTTTGATTTGATTTTTCTTTATCTCTTCGAACTTGGCTGCCAACTTCTCTTTTTCTTTGCGTTCCCGTTCCAGTCGCATCTCTTCCTCCATATTTTTCAGTTTGTTCTCGAGTTCCTGTTTCTCGCGACGCTCGCGCTCCAAACGCTCCTGATCGTTCTTTCCATCTTGTAGAGCTGCCAACTTTGCCGCCAACTCCTCTTTTTCACGCCGCATTTTCTCCAATTCGTCTTTCGATTGTCCCATTTTAGCGGCATTTAATTTGGCTTCTAATTCTTTTTTCTCGCGACTAACACGATCTTTTTCGACTTGAAATGGATCGACATTAGCTATCGGATCAGCAACTGGACTGGCATTTGGACTTGGGCTGGTCGGATTGCTTGGACTCGTGGGACTAAATGGTGATGGACTAATTGGTGGCGTATTGACTGCTGGTGGTGGCCCTTGTTCAATGACCTTGTTGCCATTGATCACCAAATTTACATAAGCTGCATCCGGCTTAGGCGGTTGTTTTGGGTATTGGAACGGAGAGTTCTTAGCCTCAACTTTGCCGGTGAAACGAATTGGAGTCGTGAGTACAGGTTTCGGAGGTTCAGCAATTTGAACCGACGCTTTCGAGGCAGAAGGTGCCGTGACATCCGTTTTTTGAAACGCATCTTCTTGTTCATTGCCCGCAAAATTCTGAAGATGAGCAAAGTAAGAAGTTTGGTTTACGAACTCACTTTCTTGTTTTTGCTTGTTTTTGTACTTGGCGCAAAAATCACGTCTTTAGCATCTGGAATAATCAAGGTCTCTTCCTCGTTGTTCAGCTCAACGATTTTTCCATCTTTCTACAAAGCTTTGAATTAGAGTTTTGAATCGGCATACCTTCTGGAAATCGTAGTAAGTGGAGAAGCGGAAGTCGATCGTTTCCTTTATAGACATGAGAGTCGTGGCAATGAAGACATAGTCCGGACGATCATCCGGATGTTCCTTCTCGATTTGGTGCATTATGGCAGTGAATTGACGCGGAACATGTTGGTAAACGTTCACATCTGCTGAACAGGTAATCAACTTATAATCCAGAACTCACAGCCATTAGCGAAGAAACGCTCCTTGTAGGCCAACAAGTTCATGTCGGTGAAGGCCTCGTGCCACGGCAACAAGTGACGACCGAAAAGATCAAAACATACATAGAGCTGAAGACGAGTTGATTCGCCTTCATCTCGCTACTTACCCATGATTCCAAGTCGTCTTTGCGTTGATAAAGCTGACCGCGATGTTTCGTTCGTGCTTGGAATTTCCGCTTGGAGAGTTTGAATACGACTGGTGGACTTGTTTTTGAGACTTTATGGAAGCGAAATGAGTGCGAGAAATCGATCATGTAAACGTAGTTGTTCTTGTTCAAGCCGATACAAAATTTGCTGGGCGAAATGTTGCGATGATAGTAGCCAATCCGATGAAGATCATGGACGGCTTGAAATGTTTGAACGGATAGTCGAGCGGCATCCGATTTCCTGAACAAATTCGATCTGTTAACTTGTCGATTAACTCACGTAAAGTCGTTGTTGTTCATGATTATCACACGAGTATCGTTCAAGTTGTAGGAGCAAAGTGTATAGACAATGAAATTGAAGTGATTGGTTACACGCCCTTTGTTGAGGAGACGTGGAAGGAAACGTTTGTTGCGTTCGGATTGTGGCAACAAATCGGTCAAACAGAACACTTCGCGCTGAAGAGAACTTTTGAGCAGTCGGTTCTCGTTCAACAAACCAAAAGCTTTTTGCTTAGACTCACGTCCGACAACCATTCGATCTTCATGGCGTAGAGGCGAGCCGTACGATGACTGCGAACAACGAAAACGTTTTTGTGAAGTTGAGCCTCGATTTTGTATCTGCAAAAGAATCTGCTCATCGAGCACTTGGAAATGAGTACCGATCGTGACTGAAACATCGAATTTTTGTGCCATTCGGCAACGGGAACCGAGTTCCTTTCTTTGGCAACGATTTTGGTGTCACTTCGAACATCAAATACGCTTCACCACCGCCTTTCATGTTCGCGGCATACTGAAATCGAGAGTAGATGTCTCTTATCACTGGAAACTCGCCGGCACTTCGACCGTCTGATCTGTGCGATTGTATTCCTCTTCTAAAACGAATTGTGAGCTGAGATCGCTGTCGACGGACTCACGAAACAACTTTTGGATGAGCGCCGTGTGGAAGCTCATCGTGAATCGACCGATTTTGACAGAGCAATTCGATCTAACTGATTTCTTTTGTTTGCAAATACAACGCTTTCGAACGGAAGTTTATTCAAAGTTTACGGGGGTCAACAACAAAATTGACAGAAATTTGATCACCAGATGTGAGTGTCCGATGTGCCTTCAACAGTGGAAATTGCCAATGATTTTGATGCCTCAATTTGTCCACTTTGCAAACCAAACAAACGACTACGAACGTAATTACGATAACGTGGAACAATCAGAATGGTTGCTGAAAGGTCTAAAGTCGCTGGTCAACCGCAGAATACTAACCAGTGGGTTTTGCAGCCGACAGCCAAACGTACACGGCCGATCCGAAGGCTCCGAAATGCGGCATATCGATTTGAGCCAACGCCAAAACAACCGTCAGAACACACGGAATACAAATGACCACCAGTGGCAGAATAGCGGTCAAAGCCAGAATACGACTCACTTGTTTTTGAATGTCGAACGATCGAGAGTTCTGTTGATTAACGACCGCGTTCTTCTTCAATGTCAATTGGATTTTTCGAAACGTGTAGATAATGATTCCGTAGGAAATGGAGTTGAGACAGAGAATGAACACAAAGTTGGAAAGCGCTTTGGTTGATCCCTAAAAAGATAGAAAAGTTGGTGTTTTTGAACTTACCAGAACGGTAACCGAGAAGGAGGGAACATCTCCTTTCCATTGCGGAAACTGTTCCAACTCTCGAGTAAACTGAACCGAATTGGGAGATGGACCGATTTCTAGAAACAAGAACGAAACCACAAACGTGTGAAACCAGGTAATAAAATAGGCGATAAAGACCATTGAGTATACTTGAAAGTTTGTCAGATCTCGATTGCTGAAGCGGTAGATTAGATTTTTGTGGATTTTCTGAACTTACTGGCACACTGAACGGTATCGGTAAATGAAATCGATTGGAAGCAGTGCGATGGAGAAGAGAATTGACCAGAAATAGAGGTCGAAGAGATAGCGATTGAGAGTCAAGTCGACGTGAGTGACGAATCCTTGAAGCATCATGTAAACTTTGCCGCCAATTGGATTTGCGTGAACACCGGTTGTTAGTTGAATTGCGTCGTAGAACATGTCGGAAAGACAATGAACGCGCATAATACGTGAATAAGATTGCATTTCTTTGGGTGTTCGTTTATGAATAAGATAGAAAAGAAGTATGTTCATTATAAAGCCGGAGATCGACGCAGTGACCATGTTGGTAAGGAAGACGAACTTCGGAAGCATTTTGACTGATGGAAATAACCCACGATTCTTCGTTTTATAGTCTCACTGATGGTATTAAGAATTGAACTTTTACGTTCATCCAACCGCTTACTGAGCAACAGGAAACACGTCGACATCTGTGGAGTCGTGTGTTAATCTCGAGAGCAATCCGTCAAACCAACCAATCTGCTTCCTTTTCCTCTCGCTTCTACGGTACCATATTTGCTACTTGAGTGTGGCTAATCTATTGGTGCGCGGTAGCTGTGCACTTTTTGTCTGTTTGAGATCACTTGTTAAAGTAACTCGTGAGCTTTCGAATAATAATCGAGGAAACGAACCAAAGGATGAAAGCAAATACGCAAATGTCTGATCAACTCTCGTAGTTAAAACTTGGAGTTTACTGAAAGCGTTTTTGACTCCTAAGTTAATAATCAAGATATAAAACTAAATGCGTCTTTTACTGACACTGTTGTAATGGCGATTATTATAATCGTAAGGATGGTAGAAGTACGACTTTCACTTTACGTAAACATCCGAGTCATAATCGAAAAAAGACAATTAACAACGATAAGTAGTGGATTGGAACTCGAAATCGCTTTCCATTCGATCAACGAGGAAACAAAAGAAGTTGACGGCGTCCGGTGATAACCACAAGCAAATACGATCACTCCATTTTCGATAGTGAAGAGCGGAGTTCAGATGAACTGATCAGTGAACAGAAACAGCGAATAGACGACGAGAGAAAATGACCGTACGGTTGGAAGTCACCGATGAACACAAACAAACACGACGTCTGTTGCAATCGATCTCCGAGTTCCTCACGCCGATTGACACTCGAACGCGTTCCAGTGAAAGGACTTAATTGCCGGAGCTGTCTTTTAAACTGATGCTGAAACTCGCTGTTCGCTCAAATCGAACTTTCTTACTGTTGCTTTTGGCCTTCGGGTTTCTGGTGGAAGAGTGTGCTTGTATTTGATACCTGTCTATTTCTTGCTGGCATGGTGAAGTGAGTATTTATTCTTCTGACTCTCGATCACTTCGACCGTCGAATTTTCCACCTTGAAACTGTAGCCGTATTTTCTGTGTCTACTGTTTGTTCTGAGCTTTCTATTCGATATCCACTTATTGGCCCATTTGTATTTGCAGTCTGTTTTTGTTTGATTCTTAATCGAATACAAACCACGATTGCCGTTTATTTGATGTGCGTAGGTTTTCAATAGAACAAATTACTAAGCCGAGTTTATTCCCTGATCCATCAATGGAGCTCACGATGACAGTTGCAAAGTTTATTTGGTATTTTCATCTCAATGTGAGTGCTTTTGCTGTTTGTGCTTAACGATCCAAAAATCGTCTTCAGCAACGTGCTAAACCAGAATCGATGTCAACACCCATAGATGACCGGTACCTTATTGGCCGCTATTTGTTGAATGTGAACATGAGTGCTGTTGTAGACGTGCATTTTCGTAAAACCAAAATTGGAAGAACGAAAAGCCGAATGAGCGGCAATCTTCTTGGAAAATCGATTTAGTGGTTCCTACAAACGATCACGTCACTCAAACACCCTTCAATTTACATAAGACCCAGCAGAACCGGTAGTCAAATGAATGGGTGCCGGAGCGTTCTCGTACGCATTCCTCCAATTGGTTGTTCCATTAAGCACCTAAACTTGTCAATAAACTCCTCAACTTACAGTCATACGTTGAACTTGTAAATTGGCCAAAATCGTTCGTAATTGTGCTCATGAGCTCCGATGAACAAATCAACGTTGTTATCGAAAATCAATTTCTCCAATCCGTACTTGTTCGTTGGTGCAAACCCATCGCGCATTACATCACGAGCCCTCGAGCATTGGTGTGTTGAAATGTCGCTACAAAAAGAGCCAAATCTCATAAACGTTTTCAAAACCCCTCACGTGCAATACATACGATTGTGAACGTACATGATAATCCACGGCACTTTATTTCGATTTTTATTCGCTTCCTAAACTCTTGTATTGAAACCGTTTGACCGCTCTTTTTTACTTTCAAATCCTTAACAAGCCAATTCCATTGAGTTTTGATCGGAGTTTTGCCAAAGTCCAGCGTATAATAAGCTTCGGAGTTGATCGTGACAAAATGAGCAGCTCCGAGATTGAAACTGAAATCCAAATTGAAAGCTTCAAGTCTTTTACTGACCTGTAATAAAGGTTATGGTTGGTTCCGGGCATCGTGAATCGTTCTTTGTAATGCGAGTAATTGTAAGTCTTAACGTAATGAGAAAAATTTGTCTTACTACCCTTGGTCTTACTCGTTCATGATTACCAGCCGAAACCATGTACGGTATACGAGTGGACATGGGCTCGATTTGTCTCATGAATTTGTCACCCACAGTTCCATTGTGTTTGTCCATATCGTAAGCAATGTCGCCATTATGAATAATCATGTCATAAACGCCGGCTCGAGCATACCGATTCAATTTGCTTAATGAACGTGCTTTTTCAAATCCAAAATCTCCGTAGATGGCGTAGACAAAACCACCGCTCGACCGCTCCTTCAGACCACGAAACTTGAACATCGAACTCCAACCATACTTCGAACCAACTCGATAATCTAAAACAAGAGGTTTAGAGGAAACAAGCAAGAACGAACAGTATTGTTGTCCTGCGCGAATGTCTTGGATTAGTGCACGATGAACGTAACGAACAGTTCGTGCCTTTCCGCCATCAGTAAATTTACAAATCGTCGCCTTCACACTGTGGTCCAACTTCCCATCTCTACCGTATCGAACAAAAGAGCGATGAGTATCAGCGAATGTAATCCACGTAATGGACATTTTGCTCGGTAAACCTAATGCACCTGTGAACGTTTCAGTGTCCGAAAGCTTACCAGCATAAGCGAGATGCACTTGTTCTGGCAGTAAACTATGTGAATTCAAGTTTCTCTCGTGGGTTGCTAAAATTCGATAAGTGCGAAATAAAAAGAGCAAAATGACGACCCGACTGAAGAATCTCATGACTCGAGGACTTCAGATCCAAGAATAAGGTTGGAGACCATGCGGTTTGAACATTTTGAGTGTTCTAGTTGATCAGATTTATGCAATCGGCCGTGGAAACGCCTCCGCATCTGCTCGTTAACAAACAGCAACTTCCAAGTCGGAGACAAAATTGAAGTTTGTTGTTTCAGTTGCTCGACAACTTAAAAGACTGAACGTTCGGTCGGAAGTACAACCGGTCGATTTGATAGCAACATATCGAACACAAGTCAGCAATGATTATTCAATAGACGACTATGAGCTAACAACAGTAACCGTAGTGTTTATTGCTCAAAGGACAGATCAACAACGAGCCATCGGATGTATTCGCACGGTGATGAGATTTGATTGTGAAGGTCGATTAGCGTCGTGAAGTGGAACGAAGTGCGGATCGGGAGTTTTACGTGCCGTTGGTGTTCCAACGGAAATGGCGGCGGAGAAGGGCAAAAACGCGGAATCGTCATTGCGCTTCTCCGACGTCAACAAACCACAGGAGACGCGAATCTCCGACGCTTCGGCCCACTGATCGGCACTCAACAGAACAGTCATACGCAGACGACAAGAATACGCGTCAATTCGCTCCAACTCGAATGGTTGCGGTTTCTGATAGTCGTGCCATTCATCCGGATACGTGACCTGAAAATCGTTGTCAGAATCCTCAGTCGTCAGATGTCAAGACCTCAACTCGGAAGTTGTTTTCGTCCACGACGCTCAAATTGAAAATCTGTGCCGTGAGTTGAATTCCCGTTGGCACATTGGCGACGAAACGATGAACATGATCTTGAGCGTGAAGTTGCTGTCCACTTCCGTCGCTGACATCCGTGATTGCAATCGTTCGCATCACGCAGTTGCGCAGATGCGGAATTCGCGGCGGCGGTTGCAGTCGATTCTCGCTCAGCTTCTGACGAATCATATCGACGTTCAACGGCGCTGTTACCATTTTCTTCGGTCCCAACTTCGTACTCAACAGCTCCATCAGCCAACCAGCAAACGACATTGCTTCGTTCGTATACCGCTGACCATATGTCACGTAGTTGCTGGAAACAACAGTAAAGAAAACGTTTCCCATCACTCACTTCTTCAGTTGTTCCATTTCGTTGCTAAGCAAACGTCGAATTCGTGCCTCCATTTTCGGATTCAAGCACAAGCGAATGAACAGAAACTGAACGTGCAGTTGAAACGAAACTTCAGCGACGAAAACCAAAAGTTTCGCGTCGATTCCCGCGAAGAGACGGCGAATCTGAGCAATGTGGACGAGAGACTGAAGTGAAGCTTAAGAAGACCCTCAATCCTCAACTCACCTCTTCGATCAGCGCCAACGTCGCAATTTCGTCGTATTGAAAGCGAATTGCGGCGTCGTATTTTTGCAAAAGTTCGCAAAACGTTTTCAACAAACGAATCGGCGCCGCGATCTTCTCCTCCAAGTTTTCGCTGATGTTCAAATCGCGCAACATCAACGAGAACAACGCTGCCGAGCTTTCACTTGTATACGTGGATACAATTCGCGTGTAGATCGCGTCCAAATTGCAGTCGATGGACGTTGTCGGTTTTGGCGCCACTTCCAGGGCCCGTTTGCGTCCGCGCTCGTACTCGTCGATGCGCGGCACCAGCGTGGGCGTGGCACACCGCACGAAGCGATAATGTCGCGCGATGTACGAGGGCAGAAGTGAACGAATCGGCTGATGAACGGCCGCCGCATTCAACGACAAAATCAGACGTCCAAGATCTGAAGTCACACTTTACAGTCCGTAGGCTTCTCTCGTCGACTCACAGTAGTCGTCGTTCACGTTCTGCTCCTGGGACTCGAAAATCGGATGCAAATTAAAGAGATCGAAGATCAACGGTTGAACCAAAAGCGCGTGATGTCGACCAATTGCACTCAAACATCTGAAGATTGAACGTTTGAAACGACTTCGCCCAAAACTAACCGATAGATTGATTCTCGATCGGTTGGAAACCGATGCATCGACTCCAACAGCGCTTTCAAGACCTGCGCAATGCATCCCGAATCGTTTAGATGCGACAAACTTAAGAGCTCATGCAACGCCCAACGATTATCAGCTGTTGCATCGGAGAGAACATTCAGCACTGCGTACAATTGCTCCTGATCCAACTTCCCGTGGATGACCATCGGAGTGAGGGCTTTGATGGCCGCAAAACGCACCTAAACATCAAAGTCAACTATCCACTCTAACGGCAACCCACTTCTTGCATCTCATCGTTGAACATGTCGGCCAAATGATCGATGGCGGTGCGCGCGAATTCCGGTCGTCCCGCCGCCAACAATCCCAACGAATAGACGGCGGCCAAACGCACAGCTAAACAGACGTCAACCCTCGAATTGCCCCATCAACTCACACATGAACTCGTCTTCCAGGGCCGTAACGAACGCTCCACAGGTCCCACTCGGAATGATCGACTGCTCCTCCTCGTCGTCGGCCGGTTTGTCCGTCGCCGATTCGTTTAGCTTCTTTCCCGTTGACCACGACGCAGCGCCGTTGATTCGTCGTGGACCGTTCGGCCCGGACATCTTCAGCGCGTTCATGATCTTCTTGTCCAACGTCTGCGCCAAAAACGCCTCCGTCACGTCGTTCAATCGGCCCAACATCTGCGCCGCTTCCGTGCGCACCGACGTCTCGAAATCGTTCAGCGCGTGGCAAACAACCGAGAAGACGTCGTCGTGAAGTCGAATCTCGAAACCGCGTTGATTTTTGACGAAACTGAAACCTGAAAATCGCACGCCGAACATCACGCAAAGACTCACTGATCACCGTGACTCTGCGCAAATCGAACCAAAATCCGCAGCGCTGACAGTCGCACGTTCGTGGACGAGTTGGCGCACAGTTCGCGAACCGTCGCGTACGATTCCAACGACAAAAAACCGTTCGGCTCCGCGCAAATCCGCTCCAGTTTCCGAATGGCGTCTGCGCGCTGCCGTGGATCCGGATCCACGCACAGAACGCGAAGCTCCGCTTCCGTGCTCATCTGAAACCCCCGGATTGAAAACGAGACTCCCAAATCCGCAAATGTAACTCGGGATTCCAAACCCGAAAAGAAGCGTGTCAACAGAGAAAACAAGTTTACTAACAAAAAAGAGAAACAGTTGATTTACAAGTTGGCGCCCTCGTCGTCCATCAGAAACGGACGCTGTTGGTCCACGAAAGCACGTGAGGTCGTCGGCGCTCCGGCGACGGCGGTTGAGTGACGTAAACTGCGCGCCAACATCACCGGATTCAGGTCCAAAGCGTGATCGAAACGTCGAACCAAATCGCACAATTGAACGCACTGATTTTGCGCCAAATCGACGCCGATTTGCAGCTCTTCGGTCGTGAACTGACGTGGACTGAAGCGCACGGTCCCGATTTGCATATCCAATTTGCCTTCGATCTCGGTGTCTTCCTTTTGCAAGAACGATTCCAGCCAACGTACAATGTCGATTTTTTCGTCGCCAAAGTTCAAAAACTTTGCGATTTGTGACAACGAGATTTGAGAGAAAACCTGAAGCTCAAAATCAAAGACGCCGAAAACAAACCCGAGACTCACCGATGGCAACTTTCCGATCGCCGTTTTGATCACACTCTCGTACACCTTCGACGCCAATCCCCAATTCCCGTCCTGTAAACGTGAAGCTCAAGAGCTGAGGTTGAAAAGTTAACTCACTCGTTGCAACGCCGCCTGGTTCTTTTGAATGTGTTTCTGAAGACGTGTGATCGTGGCGCCCTTCTTCTGCTCAACGTGAATTAAGGCCAACGTGACGTAGAGTTGACATTTCGTGTGCGTGGCACGTTGAATGGCCGGCGAGCGATACGACGGCAAATGATGTCCACGACCCAAAATGACGTTGATCAAAATCAACTTTTTCAGCGAATCAATCATGATGGCGCTGGGCGTGTGCGCTGGCATGCAGACGCAGATCTCGAACAACTGCGCCGCTCCTTCGTAGTCGCCAATAGCCAACTTCAACAAACCACCGTAGTGAAAGAACAACAAAACATTTTCGGTTTGAATTGGATACGTGGTTTGAGAGGACAGAAAGAAGTTCGCGACGTCAATGTCCACGTACGGCAACGCCTGGTCGACGCGTTTTGCTGACAAACATAACGCGAACAGCCACGCATGCAAGTTGGTCACGATTCCGGGAATTCCTTTGCTCAGCTTTGCCACCGCGTCCTGCATGATGCGAATGCCGTAGAGAGCGGCGTTATTGTCCATGAGGAAACGCGCGAATTGCGCCAAAACCGCCGAAACTAAACGAAATCGAATTCCCAAGCACAATCAAACTCACACTTCTCGCTGATGTGCTCCAAATCGTGATCGCTGATGTGCGCGACGAAACGTTGGAAATTGCCCAAAACGCGACGCATATCGTCCACCGATTTCACGGCGTTCAACGACCGTTGAAGCAAATTCAACGTTTTCGACGTCTCGTCGGACACTTTTTTCATTTTCTGAAACAAAAATCGTTTTTACACCGCGCACCGAGATCGACCTCTTTAGCCAAAGAACACGTTTTTGGGACGCGGAATCAGGAAGGAAACCGCAAAACGACGTCCGGACGCGTCGAAACGCCAAACGCGCGCAAAAAAACTTTCCGCTGGAAAACGAGAAATCGCATTTTTTTGTAGAAACTTCTGATTCCCAAAGTCGATTCGAGAGAGAGCAACTAGTGAGTTCAAAGAATAAAACTTCTTTTCAATTGTCTCCAAACAGTCAAATGGACGGCTTCTGAGGCCTTCTATCAGCTGCTCTTAACAAAGAAACGATTTGGAGTTCTATCAAAGTCAACATCATAAATCCACGAAAACCAGCATGTTCAAGCAAATGAGTTTATTCATCCGAATTTGGGAATCTTGGTGGGTGGATCTTCGCGTTGCAGTAACTCCCGATAGCGAACCAACTGCTCAGCCAAACTCGCCTTCTTGGCCTTCAGATCGTCCAGTTCGCTGCGCAGATGATCGCCCTGCTCCCGAAGACGTTCGATTTCGTTGTCCTTTCGATTCAAGACGTTTCGATGGTCCGTTGAATCGTCCGAAATCTTCGTTCGCAAGAATCCCAATTCACTTTCGAGTTTCTGATTCTGAAATCCGAGTTCAAAAGTCACAACTGACGAGAACAAACCTTCGAAGCCAAACCATCGACTCGCGCTAAACAATCCGCGACGCTGCGCTGCAAACGATTGATTTCCGCAGCTTCGCAGCTTTCCGGCTCCTCACGCGTCATTTCCGACTGTTTTCGCGTTCCGATCGATTTTTTCAAAGAGAAAACTTTCTTTCTCGCCAATCACGAGGTGCGTCTCGCCATTTCGTCTCCTTTTCTTCGCCGTCACAACTTTTGCTCACGAAATTTGCGCTCAAAGACCGTCGAGACCACGGATGTTGTGGTGATTCTGTTCGGACGTGAATGGTCATTTTGAAGGGAGCAGACTGAAAGTCTCGAGTTTATTCGCAAGAAACAAACGAAATTGAACAACAAAGGGAACGTTTATTCTCTCGGGTTGCATCGATAAGCCTCTACTAGCCGTCGCAATCAAAGTGAAGCGAGGAATCATTGTACCCAACTTTTGATCAGCGAACACTCTATTCTGATTGTGATAGTGGACCACATAACAAATTCCACTTGACGATCGATTGCCTTGTGTTTCTTATTGGAAAAAGTTTGGGATTTTTCATCATAATCGCGATACGGAATCGGAAACACTTTCACGTTTGATTTTAATTGCGCTTTCTGCTTTGGGCAATCGACATCTCGTTAGTGTTGAAGGCTTCTGATTGTGCCCTGAAGTCTCTTGGTTTCGCTGCAAAGATGTTGTAGCTGCTCTTCGACCATCTTCGCGTAGTTTCTGTTCCGATCATTTGCTCCTCTAATTTCTTATTATGCACCGTGTTCTTGTTTTGAAGCAATTGATAGTCTTAAAGAATTTTGTTGAGTTGAACGCTTTTCCATTCAAAAGCCGTCATGAACACGACTCCAATTGCAGTCGCGACGAGCAAAATGAAGAGAAGGATCCATCTCGCATAGAAGTAGTGACTGCAAAGTGCCGATAATTGTATGAAATCATTTCACAACTCGCAGTCGATTTCGATCAGTGACGGTTTGCCGGCCACCACTGATTTCTTCCGCATCCAGATCATCTTTCTAAAAACTAGAGTGAACAGATTTCTATTGAGGTTACTGACCTGCTGGTGGATACGAACCACGTACTTGCCGCCTTCCAACGCATCATCCATTTTCACTTCTCGACCACGATCCCAATCCATCATATGCACTACCCTGTTATCCTTCAACTTTTTCCCGTACATTAGCAACTTCAATACCCTTCGATTCGAATGATTCGTCGAAATTCAAGAGTAAATTCGGGATCACATTCAGTTCGAATGTCAAGTATTTTGAACGCTCAAATAAGAGGATGTCGCTCCGAGCGAACTAAAGACGAATCCTTTGCCCCCAAACTTCAGTTGTATCCGATCCTGTAGTTTATTGTTCGTTGTTTGTGCCCCATCTGATGTTATGTTTTGTAGTTGTTCTTGTTTGTGTTGGTTAACCGGTGGAAGGGGCGGCTACTCCAGCCACTCCGCGCCCACTCCACAACTCCCTTTAAATACCCCGATTTGGGTTTGCCGATCAGTTTTTTGTTTTGTTTTGTTTGAGCCTAATAAACCTCGCTCTTTGGTTTTGGGCTCGGTTTTCGATTTGGCGTGGGTGAACGCGTCAAGGACCACAATCAACGAGTTTACCCTACTGAATCGGTATCAAAACCACGAAATAATCCGATGTTTTTATTTTCACCTGAACAGTTGAAAGTTCCAAGTCAAAGCGCAAACACTTGGCGTCACTATCGCGCTATTTCGCGTGTGTCCACTTGTCGTGAGGTCATTTCGTTGCGGAATCAATTGAATGTCCAATGTCTTTTATTGTAACAACTCAATTTAATGCACATAGCGAGCTTCAAAATGAGCTTAGCAACAAAGAGCTCCACAAATAAAGAATACAAACTTTTCCAACTTCAAAGAGGACTTGCGAATAAGATCTCTGTTGGTAATAGTAAAGTACACAAACGAAACGGATTAGAAAAATAGACATATAGGTCAAATTAAAAGGCCGGAATCTTCCTTCGAATAATAGTAAACGGCTCTTATGGGATTATTTCCATAATCACAATTGGAAGTAGACGTCGAAGTGAAAAAGTGAATTCAGTTTGATCGAACAGTTTCTGCTGGACTTCTTTAATTACGATATTAGAGATATGCTCTATAAACTTTTCGTGTTCGTCTCCGATTGCCAAGCAAATGCATTAGAAGTTTCATGACATGCTTGGTTTCTGAGCTTCCGCAACTCCTCTTCAAGTAACTTGATTGTTTCTTTGTCGGTTTGTTTTCGGGTCTCCAAATTCTGCAACAACATCTCCTTATGAGTTTGCATCATTGCAAACTCTTGACGAACTTTTTCCAACTCAACAGTCCGAGAGTTACCCGATTGTTCCAAACTCGTCCAGTAGAAGGCAAAAAAGCTGATCAAAACACATGAAGCAAAGAAAAAGAGAAGTTAAAAAATGACTGAAATCAAGGTTTAACTCAAGACTATCAGCTTAAATTCTCACTGGGTAGATTCGTTTACACTGGTCTGCTTGACATTGAGATAAGGTTCTTCTTCGGTCTGAAAACAGAATGAACGCACAGAAGCTCCCGAACTAACCGTTCTGTAGACCTTAACCGCGTATCTCTCCTCTTCTTGGCGACTTTGTTGATGTTCCAAAACGAAGGCTTTATAGAGTTTTGAATCGAATTCTTTTAACAAAAAATCGATTGGTTAGTGATCGTCTTTTCGTTTCGAAACGAATTGTTATCCTGATGAACTTTTTGCTTTTTGCACGAATATCCGAGGCTTTTGAATCTCGTCGATAGAAGAATCACGAACCCGAAGCGCAATCAGAACGACGAGAAAGAAGATGATTGATTTGTGACGGAAAGTCGACAATCAGAAGAAGTCACGAAGTTTTACAGCAACCACAACAAAACATTCCACTATTTTTTGGAAGCTACGAGAGTTTGATAGCAGTTCAATTGCAATAACATGCAAATTCGAAACCTCAACATTTTTCTGCTCATTCGCTTCTCTGCAGTCGAAAAAGTTGGTTGAAAGTTGACTTTTGTTCTCACTTGTGGCTTGAAATCAGCGGTAAGTCCACTGAGGTTAATCGGTTCGATTGTGTTTTTAGATGATGAAGTTCCTTCTAATAATCACCATTTTTGGTTTGATCGTTAAGGCTGACATTCCCAAGGAAGACGACGCACTAATCGATTGTAAAAGAAACGCGATTACTAAAACGATTTGTTTTTAGCTCAAATCGCCGCAATGCAGAAGAAAGCACAAGAGAAGGGTTACGAGCCGATTATTCCCGCGGACATCAAAGACTACTTGGAGAATATGACTATTGACGGAAACATCGTAGCTCCCAATAACAAAACAATTTCCGTTGAATTAGCATTTGAGATGGCTCTCGTAGGAATGGATGCTGGAATTGATACGTCGCTTGGTACGGAAACTGAAATCAAGAAACAGGTCATAATGGTGTTGGAAGCGATGACAGCGAAATTGGAGTAGGTCCATAAATTCTATAGATCTCATTTTCTTTAGCGTACTGATGCAAAAGTGGTTAAATGAGCGTCAACAACGACTGAACTTCATCGACAAGAACCAGACCAACCATAACATCAAATGTGGTAAGTGGTTGATCAATGTGCTAATCGCTCTTTCAGTTTTGATTGCGCTAACCGTCTTCTTTTGGGTTCTTTTTCTTCTCGCTATGCCGTCGATCTACTTCTTCTGTCGAACCAAGCCCAAACCTCAGTTACAGAAATTCTCTTCTGTTTCGAAGAAATAAACATTTCGGAAATTTCATCGAATATTGTCCGATAGATTATCTACCACTGGGTTGACGTGATGAATTCTGTTACAAACATTAGTGGTCAGAAGAACTTATAAATTTCGAAAACATTTTCTGAGATCAACTTTTATTTCACAGATCATTACAACGCAGTTTCTCGTGTTGAGTTTTTGCATTAGCAAATGGCCATTGAAATGATTAAGAAAGACAGTTGAAATCGTTAGATTTGGTTGCCACAAGACACAGATCAAAAAGTGTAACGGGACGGCTGAAAGAAATCAGTTAGCAAAACCGTTGGCTACCTACTTGACTACGAAACGATAATAAGTGTCCATACATTTGCCGTAGTTGGCTTGGCGTGTCTTCACGAACAAAATGTTATCATAGTCAGTAATGAAGAAGTGAGTAGTCGGTTGAAATTTCATTTCCATTTTTTGCCACTTCAAGACGTCCAAATTTAAAATAAAGAAACAAACAAATGAGTCGTAGTTCTTGTAGTAAGATCGTTGTAATACCAACGTTTTTCCAACCAAAACCATTTCATGGGATCGCTGCAAAAAGATGAGTGAATCCAATTTAACTGCAACACTAACTCCTCCATCATTTCCAATCGTCATATCACACATCTGAAGTACAAGTTCAGTTTGTTCGTTGGTGTCCTCGTTAATTTGAATCAACTTCCGTAGATCACATTCTCTGTTTCGAAGTTGCTCACCACCATCAACGGATGAGAAGCCAAAAAGATACCCGTTGTTATGGCCAATCACTTGTAGACCATCCGGTCGCAGTTCGATTCTTTTGATTTTCATCTCCGAATCCGTGATTGTGTAGATGTAAATGACAGAAGCAAACTTGTATCCCGAACGATTATCGTTCGTATAAGAACCGAAGCTGGCTGTCGAATGAGCAAATCGCAACAAAAAAACGCTGTTTAATTCCCGAGTAAACTTGTAGTTACGTTCGACATAAGCAACCCAGTTCTTATAATCCAACTTTAACACTATGACACCTTTCCATGCGTTCGTATTGTTTTCGGAATACTCAATGATAACAACCGTATAATCGTCCACTTGAAGAATCGTTCTCTCCAACGTGTGAGGAAACTTGTCGAAATAACATGGTAGTTTGCAACTATTGAAATCAATTTGAAAGCATCTAAAAGGCTCATCAATCATATCAACAATCAAATCTCACTTTCGCTCTTGACTGTGCACATCCACAAGCCAGATGTTGGGATCGGAATAGAAAGTGAAAAAACGATCGGCGTACAAACTCCATTTCGAATCTACGTCAACTTCAAATCTTGCCCACACCGTGTTTTTTGTCATTCCAAAAAGCCGACACGTCCGAAGGTATGCTGTTGTTAATCTGCATGGAAGGCCAAGACGACTGGTAGCCACTCGTATGTCCAAAAGTGGCGTCCACCTTTTGCGGACCAATGGCCACCCATTGACTTTTGATCTCCCGATGGAATTCGAGTGCTCCCGCTGTTCAGCGGTGTAATTAGCGCGCCCAAATTCCATCAAACCTTATGGTTGAAATAATTTATTAGCGTAAACAAAATTGAGTAGTTTTGTCTGTACAATTGGAATCTCTCGGAGTTTTTGCAACGTGTATATGTACAATAGGAAACGATTTTAAACTTTCGTTAAAATCTCTACTGCCGTTCCCGCATCATCGTTCGACGCTCGAACGTGAATCGACGTGTCGTTCAGTGTTGCGTTCAAATCCAACGGTTCGATTCCGGAACTCGACTCCACGGCGGCGGGATCGGCAGCCGGCTGTTGGGCAGCACCGTCGATCACGTAGAAGACGTGCTCGATTGGTGCCACATCGTCGTCCAGCATCTCATCGTTTAACGAATCTTTAGCCGCAAGGCCCGAAAACTTGCTTCCGGCCATTTCAACGCAAGTGCCCTGAAAACACGATCGAATAAACCAAACCAAAGTTTTTCAGTTCACCTTATCGTCTCGATCTTCGAAGTTCATCTGCAGTTCGTATCCCGGTTTACATTGACAAGTGATCGATCGTTCGTTACAATATGCGTTTTCGACATTGCATTGTTCCTCACGAATCACCGTTTCCAAACAAAAACCACCAATCGTTCCGTTCGCACGATCGTCGACCGAATCCATGAAAACGATCGTTGTAAGGTCGTGACAACGCGATGCAATGTTCAAAAAGCCTTCCGGACATTGTTGAACGCATTTCGACTCGTGGATCAATTTGCCTTCCGTACAACTGCAATAACCTTTCGTACAAATTGTTCCATTCGTTCGCTGATTGCATTGCTGATCGTTCTCACAGCCGTGTTGTCCAACAAAAAACACTAAACAATAGGGAGTTTAAAAACGAAATCTCAAGAAACTCACTTCGTTTACACACTCCACTTATGTTCACGGTACCCAATGGACAGCGAATCAAAGTGACGTTCATTGGCAAAGCCAACGAAGGAACAACAACCGCCGAAACATTTCGTGGTTCCGAGTGTTGTTGCGAAGAAGTTGAGTTGTTTGCGGTCTGTTGATTCGCTTCGTCCATGACACCAGCACCGGGTTCCTGAGTTTGTGGAGGTGCGTACGCCAATTGTGGCAGCTGCTGAGCTGCCGGCTGTTCGGATGCGGACGCTTGAGCCACAAGTTGAGGATTTGCACGAAAAACGACCTGATTATCCAACGGAACGGTGGTGCAACATTGAGCGTTACGACCATCCGGATGATTAGAGTAACACGTGAATCCGTTCGGACATCGATTCCAAGTCGAACAGGTTTGTGCTGTTTTGGTTTGCATGTTCAACAACGGTTTCGACCACGGCGGACACGATGCAACAATGTGAGCGGCATTTGGTAGTTGGGCGAAGTTCTGATTGCTAACCTAAAAGTTTCGTATGTCAATTGTCAGTCTTCCCACAACTCACTTGACCCAAATTGTTTGCATTTAAGCCCAAACTAGTGGCTACTTGTTGACCTAACTGTTGACCCATCGGAAAACCGGTATTCTGCGGAATCATATTTGACGGTGGAACGGTCAAAATTTGTAACGGTTGTTGAGGTCCACGAACTTCTGGAACTTAAATCGAAAGAGTTAAGCAGCCAAAAGCGACAGTCTTAACCGCCACCACAATGTCAAGCACACGCAAACCCTTTTCAAACACAATTCCCAACCTCCAATTAACAACATTGGTTTCGTTTGACCGGTGGCAGCGGTTAAGATCATGGATCCAAACTCACGCGGCCCATATGGATTTGGTGTTGAGTTGTACGGGCTCAGACCGTTTGTTTTGTGTTGATGATAATGTCGAAGACCATAACGACTCAGTGCTGTCGTATCGACTGGAGCACAACAATACGAATTCTGTTTCTCGGCCGAGTAGACACACTGATAGGCGGCTGAAGTTGGACATGGACTATGAACCTAAAAAGTTCCGATGATTAACCGAAACCTATTGAATAATACCATGTGACAGGTTGGAGGCTCAAGGGAGTTCGGACTCGTCAATGGAACTTGGCCGGGTGGACAATAGCCATCGAAACGGCTGTCTTGATTGTTCGTACAACAAACATGCACATGCGCCATCGTACTTCGTGTACACGTATGACCTGCTGGACAAGTGTTAAGTTGAGGATCGCAAATTTGGTTTCTGTTCGTAACTAAAAACCCTTCAGTTTTCACATTTGATTGTCGAATAACTTGCCAGGATCATAATAACCGTAACCATGTACACATTCGGGTGTCTGATGATCGACACTTGAACAACAAATCGAAATCCCGCCGTTTCGTGCCGGAACACAATCGTAACCATTTGGACAGGATTTTTTACCGGGTGGACAAACCAACGGTCGTTTCGCGTAGAGGAACGGTGTCTGACCGGTCGGACATTGAGCCGATGATGGACGACCTTTGCAACAGATGGCACGATCAACCGATCCTTCACATCTAAAAGCTTCCGTTAATATGGAGGCATCTTAATCGAAACAGCTTACGTGTAACCAGACGGACAATTACCTGAAAGAATTGTTTACATTTAAAGTCAAACATTTGCTTTTTGATTAGAAGAAAAGGCTTTTAGATGAGCAAGCGCTCGTCTTTAAATGTGAACAATTCTTACCGATGGCCCAATTGCATCTGAAATACGATCAGTTATCGAACAACAAGTTCAAAGCATACCCCAGAGGCTTTCGACTTCCTTCGATGAGGAACGGTGTCGAATCGCCGGGACATTTGTCCCAAGCCGGACAGCAGTAGAAGTTCTCATCACTTGCCATATCGCACTCGAACTCCTCCGGACATTCATCGTCTCGATCCGCCGAACATTGTTGAGCAACTCGACTTCCCAAAGCGAAATACGGGAACGAACCATCTTTACATTTTGGCACAACTTTCGGGACCTTCGAGTAAGTGACCGTTGGTGTCCCGCGAATACAGCAAATATCGACGCCTTCGAGTGTCGATGCCGTACAAACCGATCCGCGTGGACATCCCGATTCATCGTCGCCGCAAGTCAAAACCTGTTTCTTCGCAATGTAATAGGGTCGACGCTTCTTTTGACATTTCGGTTGCGTCTTACAACAAACTCCTCGCAAACCGTTACCCAAACACAAGTAGCCGGTGGGACAACTCTCGATTTCGTTCACCGTACAACGTTGACCATTTGATTGAAGACCCGATGGGCATTTCGGCGCGTGCATTTGAACGCCTTGAACCGCTTTCAACACACTCAGCGCACTCAAACGGCGACCATGACCCGAACAGCACATATAGAAGCCTTGAACTGTGCTACAAATTACTCTCGTAAATAATATTAACGAAAAGAAAGGTACCCGCTCTGAACACATTGAAAACCTTGTGGGCAATTGTCATCATCGGGTAGACAAGCGACATGAGAATCCGAACCGGGAATTATGTACGGCAAACGATTGGTTGGACATTGAGCCGTGGATGAGCAACAAATGTCTTCGCCGGTACTCGACTTAACACACGATGTTCCTTCGGGACAAGCAGTCGAGATGTGCGGATTGCAACGCTAAAAATTAAGTTCAATCTCATTTGTCGATTCGTAAATTCACTTGAGCTCCACTCGGCGTTAAAAAAGGTGCCATACCACGCGGACATTCGCCGAGTTTGTTGATGCACTGTTGTTCACAAGCCGATCGATCGGTAAATCGATTCGTAGTTCCACCACAACCTTAAACCCGAACGTAATCAAAAGAACTCAATTGATTCACACCGCTATAAGCGAATGGCAAACAAACATCAGTCGCTGAATCGTAGTACCAATATGTTCCCGGTTTCTCAGTCAAACATGTGTGTCCAATTGATTTCGGCGCATTACAAGATGTCTCGGCATGTGGACAGCAATAACCACGAGTGTTACACCACGAACCTTTCGGACAAGGAACATTAGCAGCACAACGTTTCACGTAATCGCCGTTATCGTCGCTCATCGGTGCAACTCCATTACACGCTAAAAAATGAACATGTAAATAAAAACGTCAAAACACACTCACCAGTTTGACTCGTTGGTTGACAAGCCGCTTGGCATTCTTGTTTCGTGATGAAGTTGTTTGACGATCCATGACAACCTAAGAAGCTAATTAGTGTACGTTTTCAGCAAAATCTAACCGTAGTATTGGAACGGTTCACATTGTCCATTGTCGGGATTCAAACGATAGCGTTGAATAGTCAAATGAGAACCGAAACACGCGGTTCCAGCTGACGGACTATCACGACAAATAGACTCTGAACAAAGAAATCAAACAGATTCAAAATTATAACTTGCCTTTGTTCGAACAACAAACGTAATTCATTCCGAAAAGTGGTTGCATGCAATTATAATGCATTGGACACGAATCAGAACTACCCGGTTGACAAGTCGCCATCGAGGGCCCGGCTTTCAATCCGCTACCAACTGGACATTGCGATTCCAAGCAGAAACCTTGACATTGATCCAAGGAGTCGAAATTGTTCGCATTACCACCGCATTGTGAATATTGAAAGGCACGACATGAGCCGGTGGTCACGTCGAAATAGTAACGAGCAACGGCGGCAACTCGCTGCTCGCACGGTCGTCCCGAATCCTTAGGCAGGCCGCAAACATGTTCGGGAGCCGGACAACAATACTGAGCGCCATTGTTGGTCACACATTGGTAGTTGTTCGGACATGGATTGTTCGGTGAACACGATGTCAAACCACCCAACGGTGAACCGGTCGGACACATTCCTTTAGCCGGACAACACCGACCATTTCGACAGTTATAACCGCCGGGACATGGCGAAATTGCGGAACATGGATTCGGTGATGCCAACGGCGAATCACCACCACAAACATCTAAACGTCAAAATCAAATCGTAAGTCCAAACGAAACTTACCAGTTCGTGAAACCGAAGTATCGGAGCAGCAAACCGCTTGACTGAACATCGAACTTCGCATACAAATGAAACCGTTAGGACATGAACTAAAAATCCAATGACGAAAGCAAACACTTGGAACTCACGTTGGATCGGCAACATTGCACTGAACATGAGAGCCGGTATTCGGGTTCACAAATCCGGCGCTATTCAATGGACAACCGAAATCTTTTCCGCAACACCGAGTCAAACTACCGCCAACCAGATTGCAACCGAAACCGACAGGACAAGTACTTGGCGACGTTAAGGCACAGGTTTTTGGTACACCAGTTAACGGCTCGAAATACGTGACCTGATTGCCGGCACAAAGAATTCCGTCCTGAACACTCGGTTCAATGATCGTCTGACAGCAATACGAAGTTCCGGTGCGTGAGTATAAGATACAAGCGTAACCTAAACTCCCGATTAAAATCTTTTCGAAATTAAAACCAACCATCTGGACAACTAGAGATCTGCGGATTACAAGCAACCGGAGCACCCAACTTCGTCAACGGAACTCCACCATTACAAATGTCATCTGTAAGACCAAAATGTAACGTCTACTCAGTTCAAAATGTTTACCCGGTGCTTGAAACTGCGGTTGAAGAAATGGATCGTCGTTCACCGGCATCTTCGGTGGCTTCGTGACCAAACTATCCGGCGGATATTCGCAATCACGTGAATCTCGATTGAACACTTTCCCACTTGGACAGTCGCGTTTTGCCAAAGTGCTGAAATGAATTCGCGTTTTCATTTTTCGTTTTTGTGTTTGCGAAATGTGGTCGGGTGTTTATTGCGCTTTGGAAGAGTCAATGGAACATCTTCAAAGTTTGTGGGAGTTCTTCAACGATTTGTCGATGCGTGACGATACCATTTGGAATCTGATTGGACTGTTTATCATAATGGAAATGATCGTTGCGTTTGCACTTTTCGTCACCGGATTCCGTCTCCACTACTCACTCAACTTCTACGTTTCGTACGTTCTTCGTTTCGTTTGGTTGGAATTCGGCCTTGTACTCACGGCGCTGATGATCGGAACGTTCGTTCAAATCGACACGATCGATTTCAAGTCGGAAATGTGCGGAAGCCAATTGCAAAACTTCAATCATGTTCGAAAGATCAAAATCGAACGTAACCTCTTCATCACGTTGTTGGCCGAAGTTTTATTTTTGTAGGTCCGACGATTTCACTTCTTTAATCCCAACTTTCCAGCGTCGTTACCGCCCTCATGGAGAGATCGACCGCTCGACAAACGGAAAGCGAAAGTAACGAGTCGGAAGCTTCGAACTGCTCCAGTTGCTCGTTGATCGATGGCAGCGATAGCGATGAGGAGCAGATGAGTGTTGAGTTGGAAATCGAAGATTCACACAAAATCTTGGACACGCTCGAGAAATTCGTTCGCCATTTCGACAACTCGAACGAAACAATTTGTAAGCTGGTTCTTCAGTCGAATCGCTCGGTAAGTTCTCCACTCTCTTCGCTCCAATTTCAACGTTCCAGGCCGCGATCATGTCCGAGCTGTCGCAGGTCCTGATGCGCTTGTGCTCGTCGTTGGAGAAACAAATCAACTTGGCGCCAGCAGCTCGCGAACGCTATTCGGTAAGTGAAAGCAACGCCAACAAATTCAACCCCTTCAATTTTCAGCGCCAGGACTACGAAAACAGTTGGTTTTCTGATCTTTGAAATTAAATTGCTGTTTTGTTGTAATGTAACTTGTTGTTGTAAACATAAAATCTCTTTAACTTACCCATCTGTGTTGCAGTAGAAATAGGACGAACGAGACTCCTGATTCTCTTTCTTGATGAAAAGCTTCGGATCGCAGCGTTCCGAGCTGACTGATTGGATAAAAAGCTGAAAATATCTGAAGCTCCAAGCTGTCAATCATCGCGACTTACCGTTAAGACAAGAAGCAGCGATGTTCTCGTTCTCTCGACGTTTATTCTCGGCAACATCGCTGTTCGACTTACTGTGAGCTGAAATTGAGCTCATCGATGAAAAACGGTCAAAATCGTTGCAAACCCTTCTACCGTTGCATACACGTGATTATCGCGCAAAGTCGCTGAAACGAAACCGGAGGTCGCAAATGAGCGCGCTGCGGAATTCGGTGTCGAATTTGGGATTTTCGGCCGGAAGTCCGCAAAAACTTCGAGACGCGTGTAAACGGAAAAACAAACAACGATCGGAAATCGTCGCCCCCAACTACCGGAATGAGCGCAAAACTTTTTTTGTTGACAGATCTCCGAAGTTACGCGGTGAGGTCGGTTATGCAAGTGTCTGGACGATGAGAGGAGATCCGTTGGTCACTAATGCGGTATTCACGAGTCGCCTAAGAAGTGGAACGTGAATGGTAGTGGATTAGAAGGTGAAGATCGCTAAAGCTGTCCAAACTGTCTTTCAAGTGGACAAATAAAAAGCCAAGAGCTCTCGCCATCAATATTTGGCCAACTGATCTTCAATGCGACCCAGAAACACAAATGTGGAACCGTTTGGGTGGGCCGAAAGAAGGCGGCTACTTGCGCGAATGACAACCGGATGATCAACCGGCTACACAACACCCCAATTCGCAGAAGATTAACGCGCAAATTTGAACGGTCGCTAGAGAAACCGATTAATAAACTTCGCTTGTCGGTGTTTTTTCATGAGCGCGAATTCGAGCTCCCTCTCTTTGCTTCGACAACCGACTCGACTCAACACCGAAGGCGATAAACCTCCACCGTCGCGACTCTCGTCTTTTCAACCCACGAGTCTCAATCGAGAACACTCGAGGAGCCGAATGACCGCTGGCGAGAGCTCGTCCGCGATCTTAGCCTTCGGGCTGATTAGCCTTCGCGCGCCTCCAATTGCAAACTCTTCAAGTAGTCCAAACAAAAAATCGAGCAGAAGGTCGAGACAAAAATAACCGCACCGATTGAGTGTGATGACTAACCGCTGCGCGCAAATTCGTTTTTCAAGTGTCAGGCTTTACAGAAAATCACTGATCCCAATTTCAACACAAACCCGTTGGTGTTGAAACTCGGCGAGAAAAAATGGGCAATCGCAAAAGTGTTGATATCAGAAACGTTTGTTCGCAGGTTTGCTTTGAGCATTAAGAACTCAAAAGACATCGTTGTGCTAAAAGTTGTGGTCAAAAAGAAACCTCCTTTTGTACCTGCAACTCTCGATTCACTTCGATGATTCGAAGCTCAGATCACGATCAAAACGAGTTGAAGAATGCTAATTCCGTTCATTCAACTTTTACTTCCAAGTCAAACAGTTGCTTCTAGAATTGCTGATCAACATGTTTCGGTTGGTCGTTGTCGTCATGATCGCAATGTTAATTGTCGGAACTGAAGCCAAAAAACGGTGAGTATTTGGATTCGATAGCTTCCACTTACCAACTACTTTTTAAAGAGAAAAAGAACCGATTCCACAAACGACAATGTTTTGGCTGATTCTTCTCGTTGTTTGCTGTCCGTTCTGCTCGCTGTTCTCCGTCACTTCAGGTCTGGTCTTGTACTTCGTTCGTGATGAAAAGGACCCGCAAGTTAAAGCAAAGAAACGCCGAAAGAAGGCCGGTGAAGAAGAGGATATGGAGATTTCCAGTACTTTTCCCGAGTTCGACATTTGAGATCGATTGTGAATGTTTGTGTCTCGAATAAAACATTGTTCTGTCAATTTACACACGCGGGGGAAGCGAGCTGACGAGCGGTCGTGTTTTTCGGCCGCTCCGCTTTTTGTTCGTTTTTGTTCGATTTCTCGTTTTCACCCGTTGCGTGGCCCGGGACAAGCACTTGCAAGCCCCCGGTTAGGCAGAAATGCCGAATGCTACATGGCCTCAACGATCCAAGCGTCATGAACTCAAGATCGGAACCTTCAACTGTCGAGCAATTGCAACCGAAGAACGTCTCAGCGCATTGGAAGAAGAACTCCGGTCGATCAACGTCGACATCCTGGGCATCTCGTCAACGCGTCGACATGGAACGTCAATCACACACCGCCTGGACTCCAATCTTCGTTTCTACCACTCAGGCAACGACAATCAACGAGCAACGTTTGAAGGAGTCGGCTTTTTGGTCAGCGAACAAGCCAACCGTTTGGTTAAGAACGCGATTTTTCACACCAACCGAATTGCTCAACTTTTTCGGCTCTTTCCAAACGGCGAAACTGCAAGATTGACGCAAATCTACGCACCAGCAACATCTAACAAGAAGAAACCTTCCAATTCGAACAATCAAAGCAAAGACGCCGAAAGGGAAAATGAAGAAGATGAACCAATGGACAGAAGCGGCAAAGGACGAACAACGCTGGAAGAAGCTCGGAGAAACATTTGCGATTCCGCTGCCACAAAAATCGAAAAGACGACAACAATCGTGAGGTCACCAACACGGAACTTTACTTGATCACTTAATGGTCACTGTTTATCCGTTGATTTTGGAAATAAACTTTGAACTTTGAACTTTGAACTGTCAATTTAGCAAGCAACAGCAGATGCAGAGATTCAGATCTGAGCGTAAAAGGAGTTTCAATCCGCAATACAAGCAGTTCATTTGAAGCAGCGAGCTATGGTAGTATTACGATCATTGACTTCAGTTATCAATTTCTTATGCTCACGAGTCGAGGTACCAAATGTTTATTATCAACCTTTTCTAACAAACATAGTTTTTACTATTTTTCGCCCAAATTGAACGCGCTTTGCTCTTCCAGCGAAATTTCTCATGTTTGGCGTCTTGTTTCTTGAGCATTTTTCGCTCACGTTTGCGATTTTGTTGTCACTGGCTACATTATTTCTCGTTTATTCTCTATACACATATTTGTTCCATTCGTTAAAACAGTTCTTCTTATATACAACACATTGCTTATTTCATTCAACAAGGGATTCTTTTGATCAGCTCGCTTTCAACCACTTTCCCAACATTCCAAAACAACACGCCCAGCAACTCAAGCAACGTTCATCAACGACCGTCTGCTGTCAAACCGGCAATTCAATCCAATAGTCCAGCAGTCTGTGTCTTATCTTTCACCCAACTCACCACCGGTTTCACAAACTTCAATCAGCTTTTTTCGGATTTCCTTATCCCAACATTTTAAACTCAACTTCCAACTGCAAATCAAAATCAGCCATCCAGTGTTCATCGGGCTTTCGATTAAATTCAAAACGAGTTGCTTTTAATCACATTTCAACAACACAGTCATCAACTCGTTCAACGATCATTGGCATTTGCGATTTCTCCAAAACTGCTCGCTTTCTCAATTGCAAACCCAGCAACTCCGTTTTCGCTCTCAACTCCCAAACCAACGCTTACCTCACTCTTCAACCTTTAACAGCCCACTCGAACTCTCGACCACAACTCCACGTCGCTTATTGCCATCAACAATCAAACAACCCGATTCTGACCTTCTAATCAATTCCTTCCATCACTTATCGAACAAATTTCGAACCCAATCGCTCAAACCCAAGAGGCTTCTGTAGACGGTATCGAAACAGCGACTTCGAATTTTTTTCAATTCCTCAAACATTTCATTTCAACAAATTGCACACCGAACCCTCAAATTTGCATTCGAAAAATCCGACTCTTTTTTCTCATTTCAAAATCAATCAATTACCATAACTCGACGCTCGCTTTGCAGCACCCATCACATAAAGTTTTGTGCTTTCTATCTGCACATCGAACTTTACGATGACCGTTTAAAAATTTCATTCAACGACTGCTTTGTTCTTTTTGTTAAATCCGCGATTTTACTGTGCCCATCGTTTATCTTCAAATATCAATTGAAAGTCAACCTTGAGATTTAGATTCTTCAACGATCAATCGACGAAAATGGATGTAGATTTCATTCCATCGACGTCGGCCGCCAAACCTTCAGCCCCCAAATCGTCTCTAACTCCTTCAACTTCCGCCACTCCATCGACTTCCACAGCTCGAGACCAATTAACAGATGAACGTTTTGCTGCCGCTCAAAAGGAACTCGATGAGCTTTTTAAACGTTACTTTGAGCCGGCAGCAGCTCTCGGCAAAGTAACAAAGTGTCCGTTTCCGGGATGCAAATCAAAGGCAGCATTTAAAAAAACTGGATCGGCCAAACAACACTTTATTGAAACGCATGGAACTTCGGTAAGTTATAGCTCACTGACCTTATACACAATTTCTCGTTTAGATGTACTTCTGTGAAGTCGAAGAATGCATGAACACCGCTGGCTTCGTCAATCAAGACCAATTTAACAGGCACATGTTATGTCATCGTGACGTCACAGAGAAGCGAGAATTTTTGTGCATCGAGTGTGGATACGACACGGATTTTTTGAAGCTGCTTCGACTACATCAGAAGGGATGCCATTCAAAAGGCAAACGGTTCACTGACAAGCAGATGGCTAAGGCCTTGCAAGTTACAAGTTACAAGTTTATTCGTTTCATTCAACTATCAATACAATCCCCTAACATAATCGGCAATGATGATGGTGATAGTGATGGTGATGGTGATGGGGTGACGCTTTTGAAGGTTTAAGCAAAAACAAAGTGTTCCAACTTATAGATTAGAGTATGGAGAGTACGTATTTGACATTTGTTTTGCAAGATACGAACTTTTACTGAGTAAATTTTTGACTTGAAATTAACACTGAAATCGGTTTTTCTGATCAAACCATATCGAAACTTGAGCCGATTGCCTTGAAAGAACATAGCGTTGTGCGCATCAGTAGGGCTCATCGACATGCAATATACGACAGCATATAAAATAATCACAATGGAGTTATTAACTTTGGTAGAAATTTTCTGTTCATTTTTGCTCCAAATGCGGGTCCACATATTTTGGTTGTTAAGATGTTTCTCTAATATGTATATTAGCATGCTAGAAAGCGCAATCAAAAAGCGTTACAATGGTATATAGTACATAGTTTAAGGATGACTACTCACAAAGATACGATCGATATAATGCGGGCCTTAAAATTTGGGCTTAAGTGGACTTCGGCAGCCAATTGTTAAACTTTTTGTCATCGATTGACAGATGTGTGTTAGCAATCCAGAAAGCTCATCTAATGAGCGTTACAACAGTATATAATACGCAACTCGAAGATAGATATTCGAATCAATATACTGTGAGATTACGGATTTTTTCGGTTTTAGTGCGAATCGAGAGGTAGTTGTTGTCATTTTTTGTCGTGTTTTGACAGGTGCATATTAGCATTCTAGAAAACTCAACTAATGAGCGTTACAACGGTATTTAATACATGTATCCAAAACAGCTATTCGCAGGGATACGATCGATGTAATGTCAAGTTTCTGATTTCTTGATTTCAGTGCATTTCACCAGTTAATTGTTGAATTTTTTGTTATTGTTTAACAAGTAAGCAAGCGACAAAGCCGCAAGTTGAATCCACACAAAACACAAGTAAAGAAAGCGAGCGGCGAAGCCGCGAGTCTTTCTGGTGTGAAAGAGGCAGGTTGGATTAAATGATAAGTTGATGCGAATACTTCGACCTCTGTTTCCATTTGCTCCGGTCTTGGGCGATTTGTGGCCATGACCTCCCCATCGTGCGCTCCAAGTCTTTTTGCCATCTATCAGCAGGTCTTCCAAGTGGACGTTTGCAATCAAATGGTCGCCAAAAAGTGGTTTTGGTCGTCCATCGATTGTCATTCCGTCGTGCCACATGTCCGGCCCATCTGAGTTTTCTTTGAAGAGCGTCTTCCACCGCATCTTTGAATTGCGTTTGTGCTCGGACGTTTTCGCTTCGGATTTTGTCGCGAAGTCTGATGCCAAGGACGCGGCGTTTCATCGCACGTTGAGTTGTTGTCAACTTTGTACGTTCGGATTTGCGCATTGTCCACGTTTCAGACCCGTAGTTCAGAGCCGGAAGAACCATCGAATTGAAGAGTTGCGCACGTATTTTGGTGTCCGTTGTCGTTTTCAGCACTTCTTGGATGTTTTTGAATCCAAACCAAGCGGCTGATCGTCTTCTTCGGATTTCACCGTCGATCTTGTGATCTTCGGTGATTTCCTAACCTAAATAAATGTACTTGCTTACCCGTTGAATTGGTTCATCGTTGAGTTTGATGTTTCCATCTCTGCAACTCGGGTTTGCCATGAACTGCGTCTTCTTCCGGTTGATGCGAAGTCCGATTTTTGCACCCGCAACATTGAGTTCATTGAGCATCGATTCGGCGGTCTTGATGTCATGTGCGAATAGGACGATGTCATCGGCAAATCGAAGATGGTGCAGTTGTTCTCCATCAATTCGAATGCCATAGTGCTCTCAATCCAACTGACGGAAAACGTCTTCCAAAGCAGCAGTGAAGAGCTTCGGTGAAATGGTATCACCTTGTCTCACACCGCGTCTCACCGGAACTTCTATTGGATCATAGAAGAGTTGGAAGGTTGTTGAGCAGTCGGAGTTGATGTTTCGTAGAGTCCGAGTGTATTTCTTGGCGATGTTCTGGTGGATCAAAGTGTTGATAACAGCGTTTATCTCCACAGAATCAAAGCTAAGGCCTTGCCTCCGTTCGAATTCTGTTGCACCATCGAACCTGCCAAGTGCAAATTTGGAACCAATGACATCAACAAATGGTATCGTCATGAGAACTTTTGTGTTAACGACGACGGTGAACACATTTGCGTTCCGGAGTTCCAGCGCATGCCACCAGCGAAACCCAACATCTAACTGATGCTTAAAACTCCACCGCAAAAGTACGACCTTGATGGGTTCATCTTAGCTGCCGAGATGGACGACAAGCTTCACACAGGCGGAAAAGAGTTGCGAGAAGACGTCGAAACGTTCGAATGGCAGGAAGTTGATAATGGTGACGATATGTTGGAGGACGAAGACAAAGGAGCATACTATTGTTATCTCCTCTTCGACGCCGCTCTTCTACCCATCGACACCACTTCCTGCACCTTCAAGGAATTTGTCATTGCAGCATTCTACGTTGGCAAAGGCAAGGGAGGTCGTGTTGCCCACCACTTCATAGGTGCACGAGATAACCACAAGGTAAGCATCGAATTAAATTATTATTACATTAAACTCGTCTTTCAGAAACCAAAATCGGCATGTAAACGCTACATTCAAGACTTGTGGGCAAAAGGAAAGTCAGTAATTCCCTTCAAATTTTGCCCCACAAGTATCGAAAATATGGCATTCACGATGGAAACTGCAATGATCGATGCTTTGTGGTCTCCGACACTTGCTAACACTATTACTGGAGATTATCATGGTCCGGTAGTCAATTGGAACGTGGACAACCAAAAGCTCCTTGGACGATGTTTGCTTCTCGATGCCTACAACACATTTGTCAAGCAAAATCACTCCAAAGTCGACAAATCGACTGGGCACTTTCGTCTATTATTTCAGCACTGCAACAAATTAACGATCCATGAAATCTAGTCAAGGATTCTGGAATGTCGCGTCATCGGGAATTTCCGTAAGTTGTTTCTCCAAAATTTCATTTTTGGCCCTTTTTGATGTTTACACTATGTTCTTTAGCTTCGTCTGCTCAACCACGCGCTCAAAACCCTTCCCGTCGTTCAGCCGAAGCTAGCAAACTGAAGGCCATCCGCGAAAACTAAACAGTGACTTGGTTTTGATACCAAGTCAAAGATCACTGACAAATCTCTTTCCTTGAATTGACAAATGAAACATTCATCTGACCAACTAGCTAAAAATTTATTCTTGAGATACACTACGAAAAGTTGCAGATTTAGGGATTATTGTGAAGGAGATTATCGTTGAGAGCGTTGCGAACGTCGAGTCGAACGAGCTGCTCGACTTTGTTTTCTTGACTGACCACCGGGACTATGCGAACGTGTGGACATGAACGAGCCGTTCAACGACTCACGATACGACTGTTGGAGTTTACGCGACTCTTTGGCTGCATCGGTAAAATTCTTTCCGACTTGTAAGCGATGAAGCTCTAAATTTATAATTTAAGAAGAAGTCTAATGGCACTTACCAGTCAAATGACCAGTGTATCCGACGGCTGGAGTTGCACTGACTCGTGGCGCAGCAGCCATTTGAGGCTCATTGTCCTGAAGACCAAACTATTTCAACACCGAGACTTATTCTACCGTTTCTCTTTCTGTCTGATTGCCAACAGTTCGACCGGTGAGTGTTCGTGACGGTAAACCCAAACCTTCGCGGTGTCGTCGAATGTTCCGCAATGCTTGACCTTCAGACCACCAACCGCCATTGGCGCCATTCAATGCCGCGTCATGCCACGGTTCACGATCATCAATTGGTGTGATCGTTCCTAGAAAGAGATTTTAACGCGAAACCTAGAACTCACGTTTTGGCAACGATTTCGAACGTTTCTTTGTTCCGGCTGATGCCCGACTTGCCGAACGAGCTGTTTTGTTAGCTCGTCCTTCATCTTCATCATCGTGAATACTCAAACGGTCGGTATTTCGCGCGATATCGTGAACCGAACGACTGCCGCTCATTCCCGTTCGTGGTTGACCGTTGGCTTAAAAGTCCACAGTCAACAGTATGTGCCTTCAACTCACATGCCAATCCATTGAGCATACTCGGATGAACAGGAATCTGCAAACTTGCCGACGAAGCATCAGCGGCCGGGACAAATTGAACGGGAATTTGAAAGACCGGCGATGCGCCTAAACCGCCGACGTTACTCGCATTCAACATGGTTTGACTTCGATGACTTCGTTGAGTCTGTGGTTCCTGGAAAGTTCGATTGTGCCGCTACTAATCTCCTTCTTACATCTCGTTGAATTGGATTTCCGTCGTTGTCGAATCGATAGTTGGCAACCGAAGTCGAGTCTCTGTTCCCAGCACCGATCGTTTGGGTTTGTTCGGCACGACTGAAAACGATTCAATTTGTTCATCTCGACTCACTTACCTGTGCGATGTAAAATGTTGAGATCGTTGACTTGACGTAAAACTTGCGCCTCGAGGTGTTCGAGAACCAACATGAAATTTGGCTCCGGGCATGTGGCCCATGTACCCTGAAAGCCATGAAATGGTTAAGACGATTTAACTTACCAATGATTGGCGATGATTGACGATAAGATGCCGCTGCCATTTCCTGAATTAGAAGTCTTAATTGAAAGTTTAAGAACACCTGTCGTCACGTTCAAATCCGTAAAGTTACAAGCAACAATACTCGTGAGGTCGTTTGTTGTCAACGCAGACGAACAACGCAGACGAAGCGCGTGCTTTCGAAAGCAATTTTAACTACCATAGCAATAGAAAAACATGCAAAGAAAAAGAACTTCGATTACATGTATTCAATCAAATCGACCGCTCACGATCATCCGGTTCATGAGGCCTTCAAACCCTTAAGACCCATCTTCTTGGAATCCATCTGAGCTTCCAAGACCATTGCTCTTAATTAGCGACCACGAGGTACTTTCTTTAGTCATTCAGTAGTCCTCGTGACATCACAACTCACCGACATGCACTCGGAACACGAAGACCGACGGTTTTCGTATGTGGCCGTTGAAGTAGTCGCGAAACGAGAACAATGGCGAAAGAGAAACCGAAACTCATCCGCCGTCAACCTAACACACGAAAACGAAAAAAGTGCCTAGCAACTTGTCGTAAACGTTTTACGATCTCAAATCCGAGTTTATTCGCATCATCAAACTCGAAAGCAACTTCGTAGGTTTCGATCGGAAAGTTTTGGTTTCTTCGAGGTTCTTATTTCGACACCACAACATGAAAAGCTCATCGACTATTCCGGTTTGTCGACTTTCGATAACCACGCGACCAGACGATGAATTCGAAATCTACGAGGTTGCGGTTTCGACAAGATTTCTTCAAATTTTCAAGTAGCAACACAAACTCTTGATTAAGAAACTTAGCTTTCAAGATCTCAATCAACCAGCAATCATTGGCCTTCGGGCCGCAACGTTCGAGTCCTCACAAATGAGCTCATGCGAAAGATTACACTCGTGATTCACGAACAAAAAAGTTACTCAGTCGTTTTGTTTTAGTTGGTTTTTATTGTTTCCGGCCATTTCCACCCTCACCGGGACCGGTCGGAGGGCGAAGTCTTCGACGCGGTTTTAATATTCACGAGTATCACATCGGGTTTCTCGTCTACGTTGTTTTCAAAGGCGTTTGTGTCCAATTAAAAGGCAAATGTTCGTTTCGTTGACATTCCCCTTCGACATTCTCCAACAGCTGAAAGTGACAGTGCGAGGCCTCTCCACTCCAGCTCTCGACGAAAAACGGACCCAAATGATTTTGAAGGATTCGAGAAGTTGTCAAGTGGTCGGATAGAGAAACTTCGAGCGACGATAGGGACACTCTGTCCGCCCACCTCATCCCTACGGTAAACGTTATTTATCGTACGAGAGGAAATCAACTTCTCTTCCCGAATGTTCAAATTGGAGCGGCCCAAAAGAAGCGGCCGGTGATTTATGATTCCGCTTAGGCGTCCTTGTGGTTTCCGTTTTTGGTTCGTCTTCACAAAACGAATTTCTGGTCGATTAATCGGGGATGGACCCGTTGCCAGATCGGATTTCTGTTCTTTTTACCTTCATTTCTTTTGCGTGTACGGGCCCTACAACCTCTCCTGTCTCTCTTTCCCCTGGATAATTGGCCATTTTTGATGAGACCTTCTTTTCGTCTCGGACCTGAAGTGCACGGCGAATCGTTTGCAACAAAGAATAAAAAGGAAACGTCCTAACGGTTCGCTTTCTTTTGTCTGCTCGATGATAATCGTCATGAAGTGGCGTGTTTTCTTTACAGGAAATCGCTTAGCATTTTGTTGAGGGAACCTCTGAAGAAAACTTTCGCCTCACTGATCGCCGTTTGTTTTGAGAAGCAATTCGAGGAGTCTTAATCATACTCTCGTGTTTTGCTTTGGCAACATTTTTGGAACAAACTTCCAAGTCTTCAGGTTGATTAACCACCAAAATGGGCTTCATCGATGAATTCATTACAAAGTATCGCGAGAATCGTAAGGTTCTTTTGCTGATCGTTTATGTTGCACTTTTCCTGGACAACATGCTCTTGACGACCGTTGGCAAGTTTCCCGTCTTTTTACTCAATAGCTTTTGCTTCAGTTCCGATCATTCCCGAATATTTGTTGCGGATCAGTCATCCGAATCAAACGGACGAGTTGCTTCACGACAAGATCCCCGAAATGCCGCATCAACGCGGTCGTCGAGATATCGATTGGGACGATGATGATTGGGACAATACGTGGGATAATCCGATGCCGGCGCCAAGTCCAACGGCATCAAGATGGTCGAACAAAGTAAGTGGACGAAACGAATCCAAGCTCTCAATCGACTTCTTAAGCAAAAATCACGCCAATCGGCGGCCGGATTGCGTTCTCGAATGAAACCCGCTTATACAACAACAACTCCCGTTTACGACGACTACGATCGTGAGAAGTACGTGGCCGAAGTCAAACAACGTCGACACGAAACATTGTCCAACGAAAACGTGCACGTCGGCTTGATGTTTGGATCGAAAGCTCTGATTCAACTGATTGCGAATCCAATGATCGGTCCGTGGACAAACAAGTGAGTTGTCTTTCAAACTTTTTCCAAATTGTCCTTTAGAATCGGATACACGATTCCGATGTTTACCGGATTCGTGATCATGTTTCTTTCGACTTTGCTTTTTGCTTTTGGTTCAACCTACGGGACATTATGGTTGGCCAGAGCATTGCAAGGAATCGGTTCGGCGTGCACTTCGACATCAGGTTCCAACGGTTAGTCATATTTATTATCAAGATTTTAAGGTATGGGTATGCTGGCTCAAGCTTATCCGGACGACGCAGAACGTGGATCGGCCATGGGAATTGCTCTCGGAGGTTTAGCTTTGGGAGTTTTAGTTGGACCGCCATACGGAGGTGTTCTCTACGAATGGGCCGGTAAAGAGCTTCCGTTCGTTCTGTTAGCACTTTTGGCTTTGTTGGATGGAAGTTTGTTCATCTTGACGTTTTATTCTAACAACAATTTGCAGCGCTTCAATTCATGGTCCTTCAGCCACGAGTTGATCGTGGTGAGCCAGAGGGTGCCGGCTTGAAGCAATTGGCTAAAGATCCGTACATAATCGTTGCCGCCGGTTCGATCACGATTGGAAATCTGGGAATTGCGATGTTGGAACCGTCGTTGCCATTGTGGATGATGGAAAGTTGGGGAGCCGGATCGATCGAACGTGGAGCGGCGTTTCTTCCCGCTTCAATCTCCTATTTAATTGGAACCAACATTTTCGGTCCGTTGGCTCATCGAATTGGTCGATGGCTAAGTGGATTCATTGGTCTTGTTGTTATTGGATTCTGCTTATTAGCCGTAAGCTCTTCATTAAGCGATCATTTGCGATTGAACTTCTAGATCCCATCAGCCGGAAGTGTTGGCGGTTTGATTCTTCCGAACTTTTTCATGGGCTTTTCGATCGGAATGATCGACGCCTCGATGTTTCCAATGATGGGTTATATCGTTGATTTGCGACATGTCGGTGTCTATGGTTCGATCTACGCGATCGCCGATGCGGCCTTCTGTTTCGCTTTCGCGTTGGGTCCCTTTTTCAGCGGCCCGTTGGTTCGTACCGTCGGCTTTCCGGCGATGATGTACCTGATTGCGTTGGTCAATTTCTGCTACGCTCCATTGATGTTCGTTTTGCGTCGTCTACCCGAAACTTTGCCCGAAAAACCAAGCGATGCCAATGGAAATGCTACTGTACAAACGTCGATTCAAAATGTGAGTTTCGGTCTTTTTTTTGTTTACAATTCTGTGTTAGGGATCGACGACCGTGGTCGAGACGGTCAATCCCGCTCATTATCAAACGATTTCCGGTATCTCCGATCCGACTGTGATTTCGCGTCCCGGCTACGGTTACCAAGACCCAATGGGATCGGTTTGGGACGACTGATGGCAACTGTACAGAAAGTCCACGGTGCAACAAAACTATTTCTGGTGCGCAAGAAAACGAATTAAGTAGTTAGTTCTTCTGTAAATTTAGTCCGCTTCAATTCACACACACAATTTTTATTGTAATAAAATTAGTACGAAATGGGTTGACCAATCTTCGGGCTAATGCAGCTGATCACCAACTGAAAAGCATTTTAATGTAAACAACGAAGATGTGAACATACCAGGAAGCACAAGATGATCACTTCGGCGATTGACAACACGTACATTCCAAGCCACAAACCGACTTGTCCACCGAAATTCGAAAGCAGAGTTGAAACCTAAATAGTCGACTCTCGAGCAATAATTCAAAACTCACGGTTATGGCGGCACTTTCATTCAAAGTTTGATAAGACAAATTCTCGAAATAGACCTCAACGAACGCTCCATTCTCGATGTACATGTCCATGCATGTTTGATTGGCATAATCGCCTTCGTGACACTCTCCGATCGTACTCAACGATCCGCTGGGCCAACGAGCTGATGAGGTCACCACATCGTAGGATCCTTCTTCGCACGGCTCAGTACATTCATCAGTAACACTCGCATTCAGTGCGACACTTGACCAACATGAAACTGAAAACTAAAAGGTCATTTTTATTCTCAACTCCTCACCGTCATCCGGAATCTTGCACGCCGAAACAGACGAGTTTTTAGGCGACGGATACGTCGGGTCATAACAACCGCAGACATCGACAATTTGACGTTGATAACTTGAGCGTTGACAGCCTTCGGTTGAGTAGTCCAAATCGTACAGATACCTGAATGTTGAACATTTGCATCTATTTCTCAGCTTACCATTCGGGTTTGTCGTCTCGACAGCTTCCGTAGGGCGATTGCATTCGCTGAATAGTCGTGTACGAGATGCCAATTTCCGTCGCTTCGTGAACATTGACAAAGATTCCAAAAGTGTCAAGAAACGGATATTCTCGTTGATCGTGGACTAGAATCGCCATTCCGATGCTCGTCGATGAGTCCAAGTATTGACTGACATTTGTCTTAAAAATTTGTCGTAGACCGTAGATCGGACCGGCACGCGAAACTGTGCGATTTGCATTCAAGTTGAACGTAAAACAACTTCCCATCGTTGGATCCCGCCATTCGGTCCAATCGCTAAGTTCGCGTTTACGTCGACTATTTCATCCACTTACCCAACATAACAATCTTGAGTATTGAAACTACAACCCTGCAAAAAATCCTTTTGTTGAGCTCGAGCTGCTTCCAAAGTTCCGTTTTCAGCTTGTGCACTTGCCAGCACCAACAAACGCTTAACTTTGGTTTGCAAGGTAACCGAATCGTTAATTTGCTAAACCAAGCATTTCTCGTTCATTCAACTCAAAACTAACCTTCAACTCGTAACGCTCCATATCAGCGTCTGTGGTTGAGTTCGCAGTGAAATCACAAGTCTTTCTTCCCTTACATGCCAACTTCTTCGACGCGTAAACGTAAGTCGACATCAAGCGTGCAATCTAAAATAACATAGAGAGTTGAGTGAACTCATTTCCAACCTCCGCATCTTCGTAAGCCAACGAACGTTGATATGGCTAGAAAACATGATTGCAAGTACTATTGTAATTTAATTCGTATAGAAAACGTGGCAAACGTTTCGCTAAACCGGCAATTTTGTGGATATCAGTCGTCAGCAGTTGGTTTTCTCGATGTTGTTATTGAAGTTTTTGGGCTGTGAGATGGATATGCTTCTAACAAGGGAAGTGCACGAATTTACCCCGGCATTTCGGAACGAGCGATAGCTCATTCGAAGCGCCTTAAAAAGTTGCTGTTAAAAAGTTGTCTTCGTTTTTTCTGCGGGGCACGCTACGGCACGCTAGAACGCTTTGAATTTAGGCCCAACTATAGTCTTCCAGATAATTGACAAGAGAAATGTGCGGTGGTAGCGCAACGAGTAAGCGATCTGCTTGCAAAAGCTCTCTTCTTTTGGGGGTCGCGGGTTCGATTCCGCCGACTGCCACAGGTCAAATGTTGCGATTAGCCAACTGTTTTTTTTATTGACCTTTTTTGATT
Organism: Aphelenchoides besseyi; assembly: GCA_024699855.1. Classification (NCBI taxonomy): domain Eukaryota; kingdom Metazoa; phylum Nematoda; class Chromadorea; order Rhabditida; family Aphelenchoididae; genus Aphelenchoides; species Aphelenchoides besseyi. The sequence goes on along the minus strand of JAMPIQ010000001.1, from coordinate 6,051,104 downwards.
GTTTATTGTTGTTATTCGCGAATCAACATGGAATTTTCGACTTCTGGATTCCTGAGGCTGCTCATAGAACGTTTGGGACCTGTTGTTGATGGTCAAGCAGTGGGACGTACGGAACGAAAACTGGTAGACGTCGTGGTGTCGATGGTCAGACGTGCCGAGAGTGGAGATGAAATCGAGTTAGACGAAAGTGATGACGATTTCACCGCCGATGCATACGACGACGACTACGATGAGGCCGACGACAATAAATTTCCCAAGTAAACGCCTTATCGTTAATTTTTGTTTATTGTTTTGTATGAACTTTCAGCGCTTCAACTGATCCGGCACACCCGAACATGATCAAATTCTAGGGTGGAATCTACGTCGCAACAGAATGTGTTCGTAAAGCTCTCGTTTACTACCGTTCGACGCGAAAGAACTCTCGTCCTTTGTCATCAATAAGAAAACGCTACGCGTTCATCAAAACCAAAAACGACTTGAGGACGTTAAGAACGTTTGAAATCAACGAACTCGCGTGTATCAACCGTCGCAATCAACTTCGAGCATTGACAGAACGACTACGTGAGGAGGTTTACGACAAAATGGAACGAGGCATCATGTTGCACGATGTTGACCTTCAGGCGATGGCAAGAAGAATAAACTTGGAGTTGCAAGTCCCGAGATTTGGTGCATCAATTCGCTGGATTCAGACATTCAAAGCGTCAAGTCGAATTGTCAGCCGTCATGTTACGCGTATCGTCAGCCACCGTTCTCTACGTTCACGGGCAACAACCGAGCAACTAGCCGCCGATTTCGTCCGCAACATTCGCGAACTCAACTTTCCAACTTTTGCAATGGTCAATGCCGATCAATCGGGGTTTCCAGAAAAAGAAATGGTTTCCGGACGATCGTTGGCACGTTTGGGCGAAAGAAATGTGGAGCGATGTGTGCAAGCTGTTTCGTCAACTACTCACAGCTACACTGTGATGCCGATTCTCTTCGCCAATGGTCGCTTGGGAAAGAAGCTTTTCGTCGTTCTGTCAGAGCCCTCTGGTCACTTCCCACGTAATTGGAGTTACGAGTCAACGATATTGGAGATCGAATGCCACAGGAGTCATATCATGACGAAAGAACTGATGAAACGATGGCTTCGAAACGTCTTGTTCACCGACGACATTCCGGAAGAACTTCTGCTCATCGTTGACTCTTGGACCTCCTTCAAGGATCATCAAACAATGCAGTCGGTCGTTCCTGAAGGAAAACGATTGGTGATTCAAAACATACCTCCCGGTGCCACTTCAATGATTCAACCTGCGGATTACTTTTTCTTTCGTGTGTTCAAGTCCTTTGTCAAACGAATTCACGGACACGTTCTCGCAGAAGAAATCGACTTTGCGCTCTACAACCGCACGAATATCTTGGTCGTGTTAGAGCTCGTGTACCGTCAGTTCTCTCATCTGATGTACAAGCAATTTTTGGAATACAGTTGGGAAAAAATCGGATACATTGACTCACCGATCGACCAATTCTTGACACCGACCGAGTTTTGTTTTCCGTCCGACGTTGTGCAAGACTGCGATGAGGAATGCGATCATCAATCTTTCATTCGTTGTTCGTACTGCCAGAAATACTTCTGTTTTTTCCATTTTGTAGTAAATAAACACCTTCATTGCTACTCCCGATTCTTCACAACAATCAAAAAAGGTCAATAAAAAAAAACAGTTGGCTAATCGCAACATTTGACCTGTGGCAGTCGGCGGAATCGAACCCGCGACCCCCAAAAGAAGAGAGCTTTTGCAAGCAGATCGCTTACTCGTTGCGCTACCACCGCACATTTCTCTTGTCAATTATCTGGAAGACTATAGTTGGGCCTAAATTCAAAGCGTTCTAGCGTGCCGTAGCGTGCCCCGCAGAAAAAACGAAGACAACTTTTTAACAGCAACTTTTTAAGGCGCTTCGAATGAGCTATCGCTCGTTCCGAAATGCCGGGGTAAATTCGTGCACTTCCCTTGTAAGCATCGGATGCAGAATTGAGATTCGAGGATCTCGTTATGAGATTTTCAGTCGAAAAGTACCCGTTATTCGCAATCGATAGGTTCAGAGATCATCGATTTGCAAGACCATTATGTTGGTTACGAACACGCGCAGGTCTTCGCGCTGATCGAGGTTCTTGTATGCCAACGTTCTCTCGAATTATTCGTGTTCAGAAAGCGCCGCAAAGGGAAGTGGTCGCTTTCAAATGGATTTATCTGTCAACAGCCATATGGTTTACGCGATTTGATTTACCAATGCAGTAAGAACCGCAGTTCTCTTCTTTCCTTCGCTCGAAACACTTGTGTCAACGACAATCACCCGAGCGGCCGCATCTTTGGACGTTTGCTCCTTAATCAGTTTGCCTATTGGTGTACTATTTCTTTATTTACAGATCTTACGTTCTGGACCTAAGCTTTTCACTGTCCAATTCAAATTTCAAATTAAACGCCAACAAAAAACTTCAATATCGAACTTCACAAACTTTTGTACCTTTGGCCAAAAAAGAATAGTCAATGGCGTGCTAGCTGTAAAAGGTTATCAGTACAACATGATCGCTGATATGACGGACAGTGATCTTGAACAAGACTTCGGTCATGTTCATCAACGAATGGAAAGCCCATGAACATTGTTCCCGATTTTGGATTGTAGTTGAGAAAAAATAAACGGTTTAACTCACGTTCAAGTCGCATGCGGTAAGGGCCGGGAATGTTCGTTGAGTGAAAGCGACCTGCAAATCGAATTAACTTCAAACTTTTTGTTTTCTCACTTGACTTTGAGTCGAGACGTCGTATTTGAAGTACTGAATGATAACCACAGCCATCTGCCAGACGCTAATACCAATAGCAACGGCAGTGATTAAAAGCCAAAATGCAATGCAAAACAAGTTTGGTGATCGGCGAGTCAACGGCAAAGCGTGCAAAGATGTCCATTGCGGAAACTCGCGAGCATTCTAAGCAACCATGTAGTTCGAAATCAAACTCGCAACTCACAGCAGCAACCAAAACTCCACGACTCTTCACCGCTCCGGGCGGCAATTTGATTTCATATCCACGAGTCCAAGCGGTCATTTCAATCAGTCACAAATCTTTTTCCGCTAAACTGAACATCAGCGATCTCAATTCGATTTCTATGGCAACTCGTAAATCACATTCAACGATACAAGTTTATTCGAATTGCTTGGTAACCGGTTGATGGGCTTTAGAATTTGCCAACACAGTCGTTCGGATGTTTGACCATATAGCCGGGATGCATTTGAAACCACCAGTCCTGGAATTTGGTTGGGAAATGAGCCGAAATTGTATAATAGAGAACAGCGTCGATGCCCGGACGATATCGAGTTCGTGGGTGACGAGCAGTTAACGCGTGAAAGTAGGCGTCGACGACCAGTTGAGGATCGGACAGAAATGCATAGCGAGCACGAGTCGTTGCACAAGCTAAACCTTCGTGAGTAGTTGATTGAAATGAACTTACTGAACTTGTAAAAATCTTCTCCATATTCGGCCTTGATCTTTTCGGGTTGTCGTTGCCACGCACGTTCCATTTTTTTGAGCCTGAAAAACGTTTGATTTGAAGTTTCAATCGTCAACTAACGCAAAGTCGGCATTGTTCATGGGTGTACGCAGAAAACCGGGCTCCACAATACAAACGGTAATTCCAAAGACCGACAGTTCACGTCTAAACATCTCAATTACACCTTCACTGAAATCTCAAGAACACACCGACAAACATCCGAATAAGCTTCGACGGCGTATTTCGAACACGCGTAAGGTCCGATTTGAGCGGGAGCGCAAACCGCAAAGCTCGACGACACATTCACGATCCGACCCTTAGCTTTCTTAAGCAGATCACGAAATGCGTGAGTTACGCGAACAACTCCAATCAAGTTGACTTCGTAGACCTAAACGACAAATTTCGTTGATTTGAAACGAAGAAGACAAACATCACGATATGCATCGGGAGTTTGCCACGCATCCCAAACGAACTCGCCGGCTACTCCCGCATTGTTGACCACACCGTTCAGACCGTTGCCATCCAACTTCTCTTCGACGAATTGACGAGCCGATTCGACCGATTGATCGGACGTAACATCCATTTTAAAAGCGTGGATTGTTCCGGACAAATCGGTTGCTTCTCGTCGTATTTGTTCGACACCCTGAAAATGCTTCGTGTATACTTTCTTCAAGCTTCTCTTACCTCATCGGTCAAACATGCAGCAAACACATGCATTCCCTCTCTCAGACATTTCAACGCTAATCCATGGCCAAAGCCAGTGTCGCATCCGGTTATAAAAACCGATTTGGACGGCAAATCCGGGAGTTGATCGGATTCGCGTATGTAACGCCAAAAATAATAGCCAACAGTCCAAGCAATAATCCCGTAAACGATCTCCAGTAACATGACTTCAAATTGGAGTTAGTGGATGAAAGTTGCAAACAAATGCGTTCAAAGGTAATTAGTGCACGAAGCTGATAAGCAACAACGTTGAAAGCGCACAAAAATAGTTGTAAAAAGGAAACAAGAAGACGCGAAAGAAGTTTTCTTATCGTTTCAAACGTGTTTCTGGGGTCCAAGGTCTAAAGGCTCTTAATCTCGACTTCAAAGTTGAACAACAATAACTCGTGTTTTCGATCAAATGTTCGACAATATTAGTTGAAAATGCCCTTTTTATTGAAAAACATCCAACAAAGTGAAGAATCAAGACAACAAATAGTTGCGTTTTCTTGTCGTGTTCCTTGTTTTACTTAAACGTTTTCTTCTTACAAATGTAGATACTTCGAGTCATTTTTCTGTTCACGGGTTTTGCATGGATGTTGATGAGAATGGACGACTTCGAGAGTCCGTGAAATTTTTCCAAGAATAGATGTTGACTGTGGATTAAACCACGGATAGCGGACCACTGATCGAACAATCGAATTGGCCAACGTGCCAACTCTTAACGAAAGTTAAGTCGGAAAATGAATCTAATTATATTAAAAGCGACAGAAAGTGCCATAACCCTACAATCTGTTGAAAACATGTTCGCACAATACTCGTTCCCAACGACAACTAGCGATTGACGACTATTAAAAGATCTTCAACGGCACCGCAAACTGTCGCACCGTAGAGTCTCAATGGCACGAAAAGCGTATTTCTTACAAGCAGATTTTCCTTGATCTTGTCGATAATTGTGTATTCAATTGAGGTGACAAGCGTAGACAATGAAAGAATGCGATTTTCTGTTTTGATAACAAATATGTCATAGACAAGCCCTTTTTCAAATACGATTGTTTCCGCCGGCATCAATCAGCATATATTAGAATCGATTTGACCCAAAAACACAAATGTTCTACGAGTAGATGTAAGTGTGCCCAGAACGTACTTGTCCTTCAGTAAGCAAAGATTTGTCAATTGTAGTTAAAATGTTCATTGAGATCATGAGAATTGATTGCCGACCAATCACATTCAATCTTCCCGTCAAACAAACTTTGATAAGTAGATCGATTTAAAAACGCACTTTTCGATTCCGTGAAGAGTATCCAAAACAAAGATGTCAACGTCGTTATTGACAATCAGAAAACGGCTATTAAAACCGTACATCTTACACAAGTTGTTAGCCTGTCGGTTTTTAGCGTGAGGAATGATCGCTCAATTGAACTTCAAAAAAGTTTCAAGTTTTTGTCTTTTATTGCTTGTTTCCCAGTCTTGTCTATTGAACTGTTTATGCCATCGAGTTGCGTCTGTTCTTCTAAATGCAAAACACAAAAAGATTTTGTAAGAAGTCGTTTATTAAAAACAATAGAGTAGGTATTATGATAATTAACTGCTGTTATTTATTAAAATGGTCGTTTAGATGTCCTTTTTCACTAAGACGTATATTTCAATAGCACGTTGATTGTCACACTTCTAAACTGAATGCTTAACTTTGCTGCCAATGGCAAACGTCCGATTTCCGAAGTCGTATTGATGACAGTGTTTCCAAGAAAAGTAAACTCCTAGAGACCATTCGACAGGAAAGTTCGAACTTGATTCGGATACGCCGGCGTACACAAGGCAATTGTCAAAATATAGGTTGTCATTTCCAAACAAATCATTGGGAGTTATAACCAATTTCTGGCTGTTGAAGCCCGTGAATTGGATGACCGTACGATCTTCAGTGCATTTCGCCACCAACCATCCATCATAATAAAAGAAAATCTTTTCGTGCATAAAAATATCGTAAACATATTGAGGCATGGTGGTAATAGGTTCAAGGGGATTCCAAAGAACCTAAACACGGGAGTTAGATTTTGTTGTGTTGTATTCAACCTTCGTATTTCCAAATTTGTGCCCCATAACTTCCACTTCATCAAACTCGAAGAACCACGCATTCTCCTCAGCAGTTGAGAATTCAAGCCACTGGTTACAGTCAAAGAACTCCGAATCGCCAATAACCGCGTAGCTGGGTTTTGCAGCTCTCGAAAACGAAACCACAGGTCTGTTCAATTGACCATTCTGGCGTAACTTGAGTAGGAAATTTGGTCGCGTGATTGATCCTGGAGCGAATCCAATCAGTGCGTCGTGTGTTTCAAATAAACTTTCAAAATTTCTTCAACAACAAATCAAGACTTACTTGGAACTCACTGAAAGACCACTTAAGAATGTGAACTCAGAAACAACCAAACTCGTGGTTTTGTTTTTGAACGTAAATGGCATACATGTCATGGGTTGAGTTTCGTTTAGCGCGCTATTGTCCATAATTGATAAGAGTCCTCGAAGTGGAAGAGGCAGATCGATTGTAAAGCGAAATTTTTGATGGACAAACTAACTGTAAGCTCTGAGCTGTACGATAATAGCATTCAATGGGACAATAAAAGTCACAGAAATGAGCTAAATAGATCTAAATAAAAAAGGACGACATAGCTCACTTTCATGACAATAACGATAACAGTTGGTACGTAAAGTTCCACATTCCGAATCGACTACGATCACGTTTTGGAAGAACGGAAAAACAATACCGTAGAAGATTTGAGTTCCAAGTTGAAAATCAAACTTTTTTCCATTTTTGTACACATCATCGTATACATAATTGAAATCAGAAAAAGAACAAGTTACCAAATTGAAGATTTCAGTTACCGTCTTTCACTTCAATTCTAATCGAATTCGGTTTTGTAGCACTAAAAAGTGTCAGAGCAATAAAGACGAAAAAGAGCATTTCATCGCAAATTGATGTTTTTCACTTGGGCCTTAGATCCCAAAAACTTCACTGATAAGGTACTTGTCGCCATTGGCGCACGCCAACTCGTCTTCTAATCCTCGTGATTCAGTCGGAGAAAAGGTATAATTCGATGTTAGAGTAACAGATCAATGGTCATTTTCCGCTTTAACAAGACGATGTTTTTAGTATCAGAAAACACAGTGGTCAACAAATAGCATTTGATGGTATTCGGCATTCCTTTTGCGAATTTATGTTAGAAAATTATAATCCTTTTTCTATTAAAACGTTTAACTGTGCACCAAAAATGATTGCTAATTTTTAGAATTTCTAGAGCGTTTATTCTTGTATTTTGACCGTCAACACGTAAACGTTGAAAACAAGTCCCATAGATCTACGACAAGCTTGAACGCATCATTAGATTTCTTTGCATTCGAATCAGCTGCTATTGCGTCAGTTTTCGTTATGAACCACGAGGCAGTTGGTAATGTTTCGATATGAGCGAAAGCGTTCTTTTCGCTAACACGCAGTTTCGTGGTTCATTGGTCAGTCGAGTAGACGATTTCCATACGCACGAAATGAATCGCTTTGCCTCTCAACAGAGCTTTGAGATGGTAAGCGAAAATGTGGCTTCAAAGACCAAAATCCGTGAATTGGTGGAAGTAAGTTTGTAGATCGTATTTCTCTTATTCAACTCTTTAGGCTGAGTTTACTATTGTAAATGAAGACGATGATGCTTACGAATTTCAACAAAATATTCGAATCGAGAAAGAAATTACAGCTCGAAAGGCGTTGGAGTTGCTAATGTACGGGAAAAAGTTGAAGGATAACAGGGTAGTGCATATGATGGATTGGGATCGTGGTCGAGAAGTGAAAATGGATGATGCGTTGGAAGGCGGCAAGTACGTGGTTCGTATCCACCAGCAGGTCAGTAACCTCAATAGAAATCTGTTCACTCTAGTTTTTAGAAAGATGATCTGGATGCGGAAGAAATCAGTGGTGGCCGACAAACCGTCACTGATCGAAATCGACTGCGAGTTGTGAAATGATTTCATACAATTATCGGCACTTTGCAGTCACTACTTCTATGCGAGATGGATCCTTCTCTTCATTTTGCTCGTCGCGACTGCAATTGGAGTCGTGTTCATGACGGCTTTTGAATGGAAAAGCGTTCAACTCAACAAAATTCTTCAAGACGAGAACATGACGCTCAAAATGAAGGTGGAAACGCAAAGAAAAGAAATCAACGAACAGAAGAGACTCGCGATTAGGTTCGGAAACAAATACATTGAAGAACTCAACATTTGTGAAAAACAAATGATCATGAATACACTTCTACTTTACACCGAAAACAAAGATCTCATGGATAAGATGGACGGTCAAGAATTAAAAGCGACCAAGAAAGAGGACGAGATATGCAGTGTTTTGTATCGTTACTCACGTGAAGCCTGCGATTTTGTGTCTCACATATACGCGTTTGTTCACAACTTTCTTGCCAGTACCTTGGGAGAAGATGTTACCCGATTCGTTCTACACTACGTTTTCCTGTCTTCCTATTTTTACTTCTTCTTCTCGATGTTTTCAATCTTCAATCATCGATCTCCTTTGAGCCAGCGTCCTTTTTACTATGCCAACTTTACTACCTCTGTCGAATTGCTTCTCTCTTTTGAGTATCACTTGATCTAAAACATTACTGTTTGCCTCCAAACGTGAATTATCCGAGCATTGATTGCTTATAAACAATGTTGATTACAATCGAATCCGATGTTTGGTTATCCGTTAGCTCTTTTTATATTTAATGGTCAACACTCGTTCGATCGTTTACGTTTTTTACATCAAAAATACAATCACGACCAGCTTTTTGCCAAGTAAATATACAAAAACGATTCTTATTGGAAACCACATCATTTTTTCCAGTTACGTGTCTCCAGCAGTTCAACTAAATACAAAAGTGCAACTGTTAGCATTAATATGATGCTTTAAACTAATATATCCTTTGAATTGTTCACACAAGATTGGAATAGCGATACTCGAAATGAGATCTCGATATACGACAAAACGTAAATTGGCACTTCTTAATCATGATAGCAAGGTTTTAGTTAGTGTGCTAATTGGAACAACCGGTAAATATGTGCTCTTTGTCATTAATCTATGACAGTGTAGAGCAAGATGGCCCGCTAGGCATGGACACCGATTCCAAGTGAACATCGCTTGTCGTGTTGGACAAAGTCTTTTATCATTTGAATTGCTGACGTCAAATGTTGTGCTCCTGATTGTTTTTCAGATCTTCATTCTCACAGCCAAAAGGCCAAACCGTTTGCGTAAAAGTTGTGGTGCGCGAGATGGTAGAAACCAAATGTGTTTGCTCATCTTCTGACCTCTCTTAACATCTCAAATTGACGCAAACAGCAACACAAAAGTGATTCGCAGCACACGTTCAGTTTTCTTATCTATCGGAATCACTTTCTCGCAATTGTCGGCAATTGAAAAGCAACCAAACTTTTCGATGTCTTTCAATTTAATGACCATGGATTCGACGGTGTGTAAAATTTGTGGTTCCGGAAAAGCTTCCTATCACTACGGCGGTCGATGTTGTTTGTGAGTGCGAGTTCGCGAACGCTTGTCAACGTTCATTTCAGAAGCTGCAAAGCCTATTTCCGTCGAACGGTGAAGTCGAATGCCAAATACAAATGCGCAAGGAACAACAACTGTGAGATCACTGAATCGGGAAGAAAATGTTGCAAGGCTTGTCGATATAAACGAGGTTTAGCGGCAGGACTTGATCCGAATTGTAAGTCCAAGTCATCGAGGATTCTGTATTCGATTTCAGTGATCCACTACGATCGCTGTTGGGACTCTGATTATATGGCTAATAAATCGGTTTCGACGACTCAATCGGACAGTCCACAAACTTCCATCGACAGTACGGTTTCATTGATTAAAATGAACAAAGTGCTCGTAAGTTTTTGTCTCAAACTCGCGAAGTATTTGTTCAGAATCAACCATTCGATGGGCCTTTGGCTTGTAAATCGTTGTTGTCGTATTCTTCCACGAATGATTTTCGCTCTTTTCTGAAGTACTTTAATACTGTGGATCGCTTTGTTGACGAATTTCACGAATCTGGTTTTAATCACGCCGGGGACTTCGAAGATTTCAACGTTAATTTGTCCGTTCAAGAAGCTTTCTTGTACTCTCCCAAAAGGCTATCAAGCCGAACCAAAATCCTATGGCAAGCAAACAATTGGGTAACTGTCGAGTCGATGCCCAAGATCTTCTGTCGTACGATGGTCCATTACATTGACTTAACTTCACACATTCCGGAATTGAAGCTATTGGAACAAGAAGACAAATTGAGAGTTTTGATTAGCCGCTCAATGAGTTTTTCGGGTTTAACTTCGATTCATCGGACACTGAAATGCACGAAGAAAAAATGTGTTCTGATTTCCGGAGGTCAGTACATGCCTATGGAACCAACAGAAATCGAGCAATTCAAAGCTGCGTATGCGGGAAACAAGTTCGTTTTGTGAGAGCGATTTGATTTCCAACAGATGTTTAGATACATGACAGAAGCTGCAGAATTGGCTGTCAACGTTTTCGATACCTTTATCGGACCGATGCGAGAGCTGAACTTAACAGACGACGAGTTCGTTTTGCTCCGTTTCATCGCCTTCTTCGTACCGAGTCAAAAGCTAAGCCTACACGCTCGAGAGGTCATCCGCAGCGCTCAATCGTATTACCAATCACTTCTAGTCGAGTATCTGAAGGCGAACTACGATCGTTCACAAGCACTGAAACGTCTGGGCGAGATTCTGACCTTTTTGCCGATCATCGAAGTAACTCGACGGGTTTTTCTTGTTTCAAAGTTTCTCTTCAGAATCAGGTTGCCGTTCGAGATAATCGTATGATTGCCGCCATGTTATTCAATAAGGAACTCAAAGGAACGTTGACTCACGACTTCTACATGGCCCGCACAATGCGCAACTAACCATCCAATCGATTCTCCAAATAAATCTGTAGCCAAAAATGATTTCTGAAGGCAAAGATCGAAAACGATCGTTTTTGCGTCGTCGTTGTCATCGAGTTTTTGTGGCAAAAGCTTTGCGTCGACGCGCTTATCGGACGGGGTTCTTTGCGTCAACACACACTTCGATAATAAGCGGATTTGTTTTCACGACTGGAGAGCATTACTGTATTTTGCGCGTTTGCTTATCGTTTTCACGCAAAAGACCGGAAGCCGCGTGTAAGGATCGGCGTCAAACAAAAGGATGATGATGTGAATCTAAAGTTCTTCGCTCTTGTCTATTGGAAATTATTTCTGTGCAAAGCAATCCGAGAACCCACCGCAAGAAGACCAACACGTGGGTAGACGATGGGAGAGCAGCTGGAAGTACCACAGGATTCGGTTTTTCCTGTTATCAACACGACTCGTCAGTTCGGCTGTCGTTCATGGCGACAATAGAAACTCGAAAAGAAATGAGGTTGAGTAGCAGGTCTGAAGCACGAGGGCTATTGAAACTTCCAAATTCAGATCCTCGTGCAACAATTGACCGTCTTTTGGCACCAATTTAAGTCTCCGAATGACAACTCAATTCGCCTGTTGAAAAGAGCTTTCTACACTTCGATTTGTTCTAACGACTTTATTCGACTAATCAGGACGAGCACAAACGAGTGCATGGCGAGTTTCGATCTCTTCCATCGATTCATTCGGCCTGTGCGACTAAACAGCAAAACGATCTTCAGAGATTTCGTGCGATTCCTGAAATCTCAAATAAACAAACAAAACATTTCATGACTCACCAATGGCGTTTTCTTTGGCCGTTTGTTGACGGCTTTTCCGATATTTCGATTCGTAAGCGAAGTACAGAGCCAAACCACCGACTGCAATCACCACAACGGCAATCGCCCGAATCCGTGTGGAAAGACTTTTCATTTTGGTGGAACTGAAAAAAAAGTCATGAAGATTGTGAAACACGAACTCACGGAACATGTTCGGGAACTTGGTCTTTTGCGTACAAACCGGTCGTTACCAACAGTCGTCGTTGAATGGCTGTCGGTTTGACTCCCAACTCGGTATTCAGTTTCTCGCGACTCCGCAACTCGTCCTGCATCGCTTCGATAACCTTCTTCGTTGTCAGCTTTGGGTTCTTGTCCTGAAAGCCGATCGAATAAAAGACTTCAAATCGTCGATTTACCAGATTTTGTGGTTTGGCAATGAAACGGCGTATTACAGAGTTCGAGATTGAAGCGAATTTGATAGCCGGTCGAAGCATTCTCAGAACCAAATAAGATTGCAACAACGGGACTCGTTTTTGAACACGAAAGAGCAGCTTCAACAACGTGATAATACTCATAACCAACAAAATAAAACCATTTCTTTCAACAAAAACAACACTAAAACTCTCGAACGTAACAAAATTTTTGATCGTTGATTTCTCTTCTTGATATCAATGTTTACAAATGATGTTCAGAAGCCAACATCTTTCTCTTGACATCAGATGATTGTTCTAACAACTTTCGATGAGGTCCAACGGTGAAAACAAGTGCAAACCAGTTTATTAACAATTAGATAAGGAAACAGTTGAAAGCTCACGCTTATGCGGACCAGACGGGTTGATAACGAGATGACTTAGTGAGTTGACCGAGAAACCATTCATGAAATTGCGGATTCGAGCGAAACCAGCGACTAGTTGTTCTCCAAACCAAATCGGCAAGTGTGTTGTAACTGAAAACAGAAATCATCATCAAGATCAGAAGATTTACTTGTGAGAGAATTGATAAAATCTGTGATGCATCCTTAATGGCTCCAATTTGTCTCGAGCGTGAACTATCAGATGATCTCCGTTGACAGTCATTTCCATTACTTTACCCTCAAGCTGAATTCTCGTTGACTTCCATTTGAGATTAGAAAACTCAGCGATCGTGGTCAGATTACTGTGATAATCATATCGTGCGCCCAAAAGCTTGTCGTTCACCCAAACCCAAGCGAAATCCTACGATATAATCAAAATAATCGTCAGTGGGAACTTACAGCGTAGATATGTCGTTCGAGTAGGTTCTCTCGCTTAATCGAAAACTCTTTTCTTGTGCGATCAATCAACGAAAACTCCACGTACTTGTTCACATCGATGGCTCCCAACTCGTAATAGAAACCGCAGACGTTGTTGTCGCGGATCGTCGATAGGTAGAGTTTAAACGGCAAGTCAATAGGATTTACGAGCACCAGGTCGTCGTTGATTTCCGCAAATCGCATCGAATCTTCGGCGTATAAATGAAGTAGAATCGACGTTTCGAAAAGCCAGTAGTCGCGACAATACGGCAATTGAACTGTCTTCTTGAAAATCATTTTGCAATCCACGAAATTAAAGGTCGCAGCGTACAATTTTGATACAAACGAGTCGCGCAATAGGATTCCGAAAACCTGATTGTCGTCTAAAAAACAAATGTTCTTCAACGAGAATCCACACCAATCCTCTCGCTCCTTTTGATCCACTTCGCTCCAATCGTACTCAATCTTTCTGAAGCACAAAATAAAAACCAAAAGCTCGCAACTCACTTGGTAGTTCCGTGAAACATGTCCACGACGTAGTTCTTTCCGTGTGAGAAGTAAACTTGAAAACGACCGTCAGTTCCATTTAATCGACACAAGTTGAGTCGCAAGTGACCATCCGAATAGGCGCTGGCGAAAGAGGCACGTTGTGATGGCAGAAAAGTCCCGTTGGCAATCAACTTCTTGTTGGCCTTCGACGCCATTTTACAGATTCCTTTGTTTCCATTCGCGAATTCCGTATACCATTCGAACGCTACGTCGTCACTCATTCCATTTGAACCCAACTCGTGATTCACGCGTTTCAGTGCCACATCGACGTTCAATCCATTCTCGTAGCCCTCCAACAAAATCGATCGGCCGTACAGTTGCAAATCGGTCGTCATCGTTGATGAAAACAAATCTTGTCGGCGAAAGTAGCGAGCGAAATGTAACATTTGGCATTTCGCCAACGCTAACTCACCACCGCTTGCTGTGAATGAGTGCAATGTTGACGGCCGTTGAGCTCAGAAACTTTAATCGAAAAATACGGGAATCGGAAGCGGGATTCTTTTAGCAAAAAGACTTCACGTTTTTTCTTCTCGTTGTATCGGCAAAGACTGTCGATTGGAGGTTTTTTACAGAATCGACAAGCCGATCGCCGAGTAAATCAAATCGACGAGGGTTCTATTTCAGTCGATTTCAAGGGCAGAGGTCGTAACTTCTTCAAGATTGTTTTCACGTTCGATTTGTTGGAACAAAAATCTTTAAACACAAAACTGAACACATGAAAAAATCATTAAATTTATTGAAAGCAAGAAACAGAACTTAAAACGTTTTCTTGGACGTGAGTGACTTCAAGAGATCTTCCAACTCGTCGTCTTCCATTTTAGCTTCCAAACTGAAAGAAATCGTCAAAAGAAAACTGAAAGTAAAAATTACCTGGGAATCAAAGCCTTAGCTTCCTCGGCGGAATCGGGACACAAATTCGCCAACTGGGCAACTTCAAATTTGTGGAGCGAAGTTTCGGCAAAGATTCTGAAAACCACAGGACTGAAAACCGAAGCCGAAGACTCACCCACGAACAGCACGAATGGTTTCCCGTTGAGTGAACTTCGAGAATCGACGTGCGTAGTTCAACGTTGACAGAAACACCTCCGAGACCTCATCGATCTCTTCCTTGTTCTGGCTCTGCTGATGTCGATGGTTAAGCAGCAGAAACACTTCGGAGATCATCAGCGCATCGCAACCCGTGACTTCGAACTCTAAAGACAACGAAATGAGAGCATAGAAGTTCAACAAACCTTTTGGGAACTTCAATTCCGCCGCATTTTCCTTATCGTCGTTGGTTGCCATCGTTTCACTGGAGATGCGCATCAGCCGACTTGTTAGCAGAGACGTTCAATCGATTTCAACAAGTATCGATTTTTCGTTTCGACTACCTAGTTTCCCTTTTGATGATTCAATGGTGCTCACTCTGAGCTTCGTCTATTCAAAATCATCAGACTAACACTAATGGTCGTAAAACAACAACACTTCTGAACAATCAAATTGAAAGATTGAGTTGTCGGATCGCAAAGTTTAGTCACTAACTTCTTGTTTTTGATCAAAATCTGTGAATGGAAGAGCAACCAATTGGTTGTCGTTGAAGTTTCATTGCGACCACGGCAGGATTTCGAGCTTCAATCATCTGCTATGGCCTTCATAAAACCAATTCAACATTTCGATTTCGTTTGTTGTTTTCGTAGACTCCGATGCGAATGCCATTTAAAGGACCATCAGTTTTGAGCAAACTCGTGAGTGTTTCCGGTCGCAAAAGTAATTCATCGTCACTCTCTCAACGCAAAGTCGTGTGCCTTCAAACGCGGCAATCGGAGGTTTTCGCTTTCATATCTGGTTGTTGATTTTGTACGCGCTTTCTGTCTTCACTATTTTGCTGATTGCAATCTCAGTTGTCAATCTTTGAATGGATTTCCTTGCCATAAACGTCCAGAATTGAGAATTTATGGAGAAAAGTTTTAATTTGATTTCAGTTGCTTGCAATTCATAGCGAGAAGGTCATTTAAGTGCACATCGACTTGCTGATCAAATATAATACGATTAGCAACTCCTGAGTAAAATGTTGTCCGTGAAAACTGTTGATGTTAAATACCAAAAAGATTGGTTACTTTGAAGTCCTCGGGCTCAATCAAAATTTACCTACTTTTTCCGCAGTTAACATCAGTTATTTGATTTCTTCCCACAGTTAAATTGAACGTTGCATTCGCTGGAATGCTGACATTCAACTTGGAACGCCGAGAAGACACCGCAGTAAGATAACAAAAAAAGAGACACTTGATCAACACGATCTGGATCGTTGAAAAGCGTTAGACCTATCAGTTCGATAGGCTCTGATAAGAAGACAAGCAAAAAGGCGAGGAGTCAGAGTCGGTTTACTAACACAACTTAAAGGTTAGTATGAGGTTTGGCCCAAAATACGTGGCAGAACACAAAAATTATGGAACTTTCGACCTGAATAGTTGAACTCATAATCAATCTCAACAGGATTCTTCAATTAACATATAGATGCACGTTTGTTTATTTGGCACACGGATACAAAACGGAAAAAAGAGCCGCATTGATGGTGAACAGAGACAACTGAAAGATACGATTGAAATGGAATCAAGTGACACCGAACCCTTCATTCAATTGATGGAATGTTCTTGCGCTAAAAATGAATCAAAGTAAGCGACCATCTTTTGAACTCACCGTTCCATCAGAGTTAGTATTCGCATTAGTATCGTGTTGACGCTGGAAATACGCATAGTTAATTTAGGATGGACAACTCACTTGGGCCTGCAAAGTTTGCGAAGCCTTGTTTAGTGGCACTAAATCTCCATTGACTGCTGGAGCATCATCACGACGTCCTCGCGGCGCACCTGCAACTTTTGATGTCTTGTGTGAGTGTATTCAACTTACCGTTGCCATTTGAATTACCGCCTTGTGGCTGTTTCTTGGACTGAAAACTAACTGGGAATATTTATTTTGTAGAACCTACCGGAGCCTTCAATCCGTCTTTGTTAGCTTGACCTTGCATCAATGCATCCGTGTGAACGTCGAACTTTTGAGTGAACGGTTTGCTCTTTTCTTCGTTCTTGTCGTCATCGTCCTTCTTGTCCTCGTCTTTCTTTCTACCTTCTTTAGTTACAGTAACCGACTTTTCGAAAGCCTTCGATTTGTCCGTTTTGTCCGGTTGAACGGTTTTGACATCGCGTTGCTTCTTTTTGTAGTTTCGATAGTACCAGATGCCTCCACCGATAGCAGCAATGATCAACAGTGCAACTCTGAAGAAAGAATGCGACATCTTGCCTGAGAACCCAACATACCCGCTTCCAATGCAAGTCCACAAGCGCCAACCAGCTGTCGTCCACTGCGATTCGTCGTGCACTGCAGCAAAGACGGCCGCATTCTCCTGAAATCTCGATTTCTGGATGGTTGGCAGAGAACTTGCCAATTCAATTTTGAGTCCGGAAATCTTCTCCTTCATGTCAACCTTCAAATCAACGATTCCGCCTGTTCTGGTCGGCTTGAACGAAATGCATTCAAACTTCTTTGTGTTCGAGCTCTTTCCGACAAGGATGCCGCTGCCGTCGATCTTCACTGGAACCGGAAAGTAGAACTTTGGTGATTGACCTAAAAACTGTATTATTTCGACGTAGACAAAACTCTCCTGGAGAGGTCAAGTAAGCCTTCAGATCAATTGCATCGTAAGACAAAGTAAATTTCAACTCGCACTTTCCAACGGCAAGTGAAATTGTTCTAAACAAGAAAATTTCAACTCACACCTTTGAAACATACTTTGGGTCGCCCAAAGGCGTTTGACCGTACTGGAACTTGAAGTTCAGTTCGCTGCCATTGACCTTCAGTTGAATCTTTCCCTTGTCGCATTGTCCCAAGTCGATGCTGAAAGAAGGAGATGGTCAATGGAATATGGAACTCAAAGATCACGTCGTCGCTCCCGCATCGACTTGGCACTCAGCTGTGGCCATGCGAGCGAGAAGGCCAACGACAGCGAACACGAACATCGTACGGATCAGAAGAACCATCGAAGCAGCGAGCAGAAATCGGAGCGAAGCACACGAAAACGAAGGAGCAGCGAATGACCGAAGCCGAAGAATCGAGCTCCGAAATCAACTTATTGCATTAAATTAGAGTGCTTGAATCGTTAATTTTTGACCCTATAAATCACTAATTTGAATCCAGCTTGCATGACCTCATTCCTAAGCTTGTTGGCTAATTACCCTTCAGATCTTTGAACGATTTAAAATGACCTAATGAACGAGTTAGAGGCTTCTTAGGTCATTGACTAATTTACTGAACTCCTTTCTAGAAATGCTGATTAGAAAGATAGTCATACAACCGAACACTTCAGAGTCCCAAGACTACCTTCTTCCAATTCTTTTCCGGTGTAGCAGATGGACAGCTATCTAAACAGACAAAGGCAAACTACACGTGCGTTTGATCGCACCAAACAGTAAACAAAAACCGATCTTGACGCTAAAACATTCAAATGCCATCCTTTCATTCGACAACCATCGAGAGAACTTCTAGCTGTTTAAATAACATGTTTTACGATAGTTCTTTGAGTTCTTTAAAATTTAAACGATTGGAACATCAGAACCGAAATTTTGAGACCTACGAGTGAACTTTGAAATTGCTTCCGGAGACTATTCGAATTGCGACTGCTACGTTCCTGGTGAGTTCAATGAAATCAAGAAGTGGTATTAAATGGCCGTTGTTTTTGATTTCAACATAATCATTTTGCTCCGATGTCTTCGATGTTGGTGTTCGGTTTCTTAATTGGTTATGCTCTTGTGATGTTGGTTGATGCGGGCTCATGGTCAGTTGATGTTCGAGCAGTCAAACGCGTTCAACGCAACAACACGCTGAGACTGAGCGATGTCTATAGTCAAGCTTTAACTCTGGATAACACTCAGCAGTATACGGGTCTGCAATCAAGTTGGCCATAATCACATTAAACTGTTCAGGAACCGTATACGTAGGGACACCACCGGTACCTTTTACTGTGGTAAGTGGGCGAAATGTTTGAATGTTCATTGGCTTCAATGTTTTAGCTATTCGATACAGGTTAGCATTCCTCAGTCTCTCTATTCAGCCGGTACTTAGGTTCCAGCATTTTCTGGATACCGAAAAAAGGTTGCATATCGTCGGGTTTGTGGTGAAACAGTCGATCAAACGACATCTGTATGTTTAGGTCTTAGGGTCAAGTATTGCAGTTCGGGTCTCGGGCTTTACGATCCCGCAGGATCTGTTACCGCAAAGTTAACTAAAAAAACTTTCTCCGTTAGCTATGGTCTGTAAATAAAAAAAATAATTGAACTTCTTTGAAACTACAGGCACTGGTTCGGCTCGTGGTCATCTGTACAAAGATTATTTTACGGTTAGTTTAACGACAAGTGTTTTGCTAATAGCTTATTTTAGTTCGGAGGTGCATTACGTTTTAAGCAACCAATGACATTTGGTGCCGGTGAAGTGATGGAATTTAGTGATGAGGTATGTAGATTCGATTAAAAGTTTTGAGTTTTTGTAGGGTATTCTTGGTCTTGGAAGTTCAGCTGATCCGACGGCGCCGTATAGCTCGGTGATGCATGAGGCTTGGCGTCAAGAGGTTCTTGATGCTCCAATCTTTACGATCCACATGCGAGATTGTCCAAATTATGAAGAGTGCCAAGAAAGCGGTGTGATAACGTTTGGGGCGCTAGATAAACATAACTGCGGTGAAGTTAAGGATTATGTTGATATTGATCCTAATTGTAAGTCAATAATTTTGCACACCATTTAACAGTCAGAGATAGCGCATCATTGGCAGTTCACTGTGTCTCAGTTTCAAATTGGTCGTGCACGTATACGGAATTCCTTTAAAGCGATTTCAGGTAACCTGTGAGAATCATGTTCGTCTTATTCTCATTTACAGATTCGGGTACTAATTTAATCACCGGTCCCTTGAGAGTCGTTCAAAAAATCATGAGTGCAATAGGAGCAAGAGCTGTTGATGGAGGTCACGTTGTTAAATGCGATGCTGATGTAACAATCGATTTCATCGCCAATGGGCATCTGTACACCATTCCTTCCAAACGCCTGCTTTTCAACCTCCATACTGGTTACTGCGAAGTATTATTGGTTGGTTATGATTCCGTCAATATGTGGATCTTCGGAACTCCTTTCACGCGCTCATACTGTCAGGTCCACGACATTGAAAACCGTACTATTGGCTTTGCAAAAGCCCTACACTAATTGTGTATGATCAATAAAAAATGTTGCAACTGTTGTGTATCTAGCAACTCCAATCCCCCAAAACTTGCCGGCGTCGGTTTCTCTGATCCCACCGCGGGTTGTTGAATCCTCTTCCTTTCTCTGGCCGCCCGCCGGCTGGGGGTTTTTTGTCGTCGTGTTGTTGTTGCTTCTTCTGTTTTTCGTTGATCCAAAATCAAATAGACTAAGAATCAGGACACAACAATTAGCGAAGCTGACTAACCCGACCTTCCGGAATTTGCGGGTAAACCAAACTTTTGTCCCTACAAAATGGCAGTGGTTTGCGAGTTTCCATGTGGCGCGTGTGTGTCCTCCATTGTTTTCAGGAATGACAACCACAATCAAGTCGCCGGCGGAAAATAGTCATCAAATGATGATTACTCGAAGTTGCAATGGGATTAAAAAGGCGCTCGAGGAATACAAGCCAATCGAAGAAGAGCTTACGAATGCACCACGAAGTTTGAGAGCAACGGCAACCGCTCGTTCCGTTTGTGGGCAACTCAAGGCGCACTTGAAGAATGGACGGAACCATCACGCCGACTGGATGAAATTGAATTCGGAGCATTTCACAGAGTACGACAACAAGAACAACCCGAGAGATGTTTTGGTGGACGCTGACGTGGTATTGGCCTTCATCGAAAAGGCGCTGTCAAACATACAGACGAATGCACTTCGATTGCTGCCAACCGACGAAACCATAGCAAAATGTAATGACATCGAACAAGTAATCAGTCATTTGCAGGGTAGCATCGATAAATTCTACTACGATCAACGGAAAGATTGGACGTTTGCCAAATGGTACGCTCAATACAAACCGAAGTTTGATCGAGCGAACACATTGAGTCCAACCAATGCGCGGGAAATGTTGTTCCAATCATTGGGAGCCAACGAATTCGATTGGTTTTGCGCAAATGTCCGCCAGAAGTCTCCAACGACGGAGAAGTTCGAGGATTCAGTTGCTAAGTTAAAATTGGGATTCGGCTCTAAAACTTTTTTATTTCAGAAACGAAAAGAAGTGTACGAGATGCGATGTTCCCCCGCTAGTGAAGCAATCGATCGCTATGCTTCACGTCTTGTGTCTTCACTTTTGAAAGACGAAATGGACTGAATTGATTTCGAGCAAATGGCTACGCTTTTCCTCCTGCAGCAATTGGAACACATAGATTTGGAAACAGTACGTGAATTTGCAATCAAATTGTTGGACGAGGACCCGACAATTTTGATCGAGGAATTAGCGCGCAAATTGGAGACCTGCCGATTTCAAAAAGAGGAACGACGAAGAACGAGAAATGGACTAGAAATCGTCAATCAAGTCAAGTGGAATCAAGTCAAGTCCCAAACTACTAAAACGACAATTGCAGATTCGACGAAGGAACCAGGAACGTTTTCTCCGTGCGACAGTTGTGGTTGGACAACACATGTGAGAAGCAAATGCAAATTCTTGAATGCGGAATGTCACAATTGTCACAAGAAGGGTCACATCTCGTGGGTTTGTCGGTCGCCGAAGCGACGCGAAAATCAGCGAGGCCAGCGGGTTAACGCCGTTGGTGAACAGGTCGATGTTGAAGAAGTTGCTGTTGGAACGCTGCATCGTCTCAAGGAACCAATCGAACGTTACTGCCAAAAGACGTCCAATTTAGTTGGTACGAAGAAGCACGAGAAGCTTCTGACAAAATTAAAAGACGTTTCAAGGAAGACGCTTAACTTGCTCATTACGATCCAGAGCAGACGCTAAATTGTCGCCGCTGATGCGTCGAATTATGCAATTGGAGGTGTCTTGATGCGGCGAGACGCAAATGGACGCGAAAGAACGATTTTTGACATGGCTAAGACGCTCAACAACTCCCAAAAACGCTACAGTCAAATCGAGAAGGAAGCATTCGCGCTAGTCACGGCCGTGGAATGCCTCCACAAATACTTATGGGCCGCAAATTCGTTTTACTAACCGATCACCAGCCACTGGTCGCGCTTTTCAAGACCGTCAACACGTCCGGTCGTCGCGCTTACACCGTCAATAGCCTCGGCCGTTGGGCACTCAGATTGATCGTATATAATTTGAGATTAAATATGTCAAGACCACGGATTTTGGTCAAGCCGATGGACTTTTACGGCTCATCGACGAAGCACGACAAGAATTGGATCTAGAAATGAAGGAAGTGATCGCACCAATCGAAGAAGAAACAAAAGATGGCTGATTGCCGAAAGACATTCAAGAGCGAATTCGTCAAGCAACGACCTCCGATTCAATTCTTCCAATGACGATCAATCGCCATCATTCGAAATGGACATCTGGAGTGTTGGTTGTTTGCTTTACGAGGTATGAAAAGACTCACGGAGTGACCATCAGCTTGTTCAAATGGCCGCTTTGCAATCGCCTTTCTATGCCGAGAAAATGAACTTGTACGCGTTGTGTCGGAAGATCGAACGTTGTGACTACCCGCCAATTCCATCGAATTTGTATTCCACACAAGTGAGTTCGACGTGACAGTCGGATTTGATGGTGTTGTTTCAGTTGCGGTATCTTTCCGTTTACAAGCGAAGAGGCTTGACAAGACAAGAAGTTTGGACTGAAGTTCTTTCAAGGTCAAGCTCCGTTGAACAAAATTCGGTACAGTCTTCTTGTAAGCACTTTTGTGATTTGCAATCGTCAAACAAAACTTTTCAGTCATCTCAACGTAAGAAGATTCATCCCGGACATTATCTCTTCGTTCCCTTTTGTCATCGAGCCAACGGAAACGGTTTCTTTCTGCTACGAATTTACGCCAACGGAGGATTGCGATTAAAGTGAGTTGAGAGCGAAGTAGTTGTTTAATCTTCGGTTTTTAGGGAACTTCAATAGACTCAGTTATGTGCACTGGTTAATTGATCTCAAAAACTATTGTTCTCAATAAATGTTTTTAAGAGCATGATGTTTGAAAGTTAATAACAATAAAAGGGATTTTTCAAAGTGAATGTGATCAGGGCCAAAGAGGCATCTTTTAAATACCCATCACTAGACCAGTTACAACTATTGGGTTAGCGCTTTGACATTTCTACAAACTCTTTATTTTCAATTACTATGCTTGAAATAGGAAAAGTCGAATAAGTAAAACGTATTCTTACTGTATTTCGTGGAATATTGAAAGAAGTTATTCACTGACTCATATAGAGATAACAGTACAGAGGAGTGTCAATGTAAAAAGGTAAATTTGTGAATGGTTTGAAAAAGGGATTTTCGAGAGGAGGAAAAGTGGGTCATGAGGAAGGTGAGGATAGAGATCGTTTTGCTCTTCTATAGGGCTTGGCGTCCATGATCGAGCGAATTTCTGTGACCGCGAGGAAGGAAAATTTTCGTAAGATGCCTTTGGAAGAATTACAGCCCTGCAGTGTTTGCGAGTCTATCAGAGCTTACTGTCAGCAATGTAACGCTCTGGCATTTGAATTGCGAGTGGACAACGAACTTTGACGCGAAACTCGATGAGCAATAGACAAGAGTTGACTCAAAGCCGGAGTTAAAGTCGTTGATCCATTGGCAAATGAACGCAGACACATCGAGAGATCTGAAGGAATCTGTTCGAAAGTTGCGTGATTTTCTACTTTTAATTTGAGACCTAATCTGGACTCGTAGAGACGGAACTTTTTTTTTCTTTATGTGATTGAGCTTATGATGTTTTAGTTGAAGACGCTTCGTTATTCTATTGTTATTAAAATTATTAAGTTGTTTGTTTTAGCTTCAAGTTTAATCAACAACAACGGCACAAGCGAACTCGATGGAAGCGTTGAAGTTCGAGTTGACTCAACGTTGGAAGGAATGGAAATCCAAATTGGAATTGGACGAAGAAGGCCGTTTGGTCCATTCGAGTGGTCACGTAGCCACTTTGGTCGAAGACAAGGTCGATAAGAGTGTGGACGTCTTGCGATGGCGATGTGGTATTTTGTATAAGATGCCACTTCAGAAAGAACTCATGTTTTCGGTAAGTTGAAACTATTTGAAGTTATTCGAAGATCTACAGATTACATTGGAATTTCGTTTGAATGGTGGAAAACAAGTTCATGAAATTGTTTTTGACCCACCAATTTGGCACCCACATGTAAACTTGGAAACAGGGAAACTTGAGCAGTTTTTCGCCCCAAGAACAACTTGTATTGAAAGCATTCTGGAAGACATATGCCAGCAAATCAACAAACCAAACAGCCTTTTTCTCCTAATCACACCGAACAGGAGTGCTACTTGGTTGTATGTTAACAAAAGGTAAGTTCAACACTCCATTTTTGTTAGATTATCTTGAACTTTAGAAGTTCATACCATAGACGCTTTCTCGAAGAGGCAAAAGGCTTCGATCGCTGCAAAGTGATCGAACGTTTTGATTTGAATCCTCAAAACCACTGCTTTGTTGTCGATTTGCCAGAAACTCCAGAAGAACAAGTACCGACGTTGCGAACTCAACTGCCCGAATTTAAAACAGAAGCTGAATTGATGTTAGAGTCAATTCACAAATCTCTGGAAACAGTGAGCTCCGATACTCCGACACAATACGCACTCCAATGTTCGAAGAATAATCGTCGTTGCCTTTGAATATGTTTGATGAATGCACTAAAATTTGATTGTTAATAATCTAGCAAATGTTGTACAAACAATAAAAAGATTCTAAAAGTGACAATGTGTAACTTAAGGAGCTCAAGTTATTGCAGCAAGAAAGAGAATGAATGAATGAGCGTGTCTTTCCTAGGAGACCCCCCCTCTGCGAGCGGCTCGCTACAGTACGAATCGCGGCCAGGACCGCCACTCCCTTAGTCGCCGCCACCTAATCTTCGGTTGCGAGTTTAACACGAGTTGAAATATTAGTTCCAGGAATTCAAAAAAAGGATGAGTGAAAACGCGTTTAGGAACTGTTGTTAGTGTGATCCAAATGGCCGTGCGATCTAAGGCGCTGAAAAGTGAGTCGACGGAGGCCGCTCGAATAACTGTTTAATGGGCTGTTAATGAGTTGTGAAAACGGTTTCGAGGACACAATCGTTTCGAATACTTGGCTGCGACTCTTCGGAGTGTAAGAGCGAAAAAAGTGCGAGCTGGCTGAAAAAGTTGCGAGCGAATGGGAGGGGAGAGTCTCCTAGGAAAGATCCGGTAATTGAATACAACGACGTTATGTTGCTAATCGCATTGTAGATTCGAGAACAGCTTTAAAGAAAAGCATATACGAAGCGACGGCATCGGTCAAAAGTGTAGATGAAGAGAAGATCGTCCCGAAGCAATCTTTCAAATAGCAAATGAAACTCCCGAGTAACCAGAAGACAACTCGTGGACTACGACAAAGAAATTGGAAACGTTTCAGCTTTCAATTGTTTTGAACCGAATGGACAAACACGACCATTTATGGAGAAGAATGACAATGTTGAGATGCACAAACGATAATTGTACGAGTTTGAGGTGCGAGTTCGAATTTGCTGCTCGAATTTATTTTCCTCGTTTAGAATCATAACTTCTTGTGGTCACTTAAACGTTGTTGAACATTAACCGCGACAAGAGAACTTTGTATCACATGCAAATTTCACAAGTTTTCGAACAGAAAATCATTTGTTGCAACAGAACTCAGTTGGTTAGCTGCTTTTCTTTTCGTTCTTTCAAAATGCCACATATCAAATGGAAGATCGAAAACTATGCCAACGAATCTAAGAACTCAATTCTTGGTGACAGTTTGATCAGTCCGCTCTATACCACCCATCATCCAATCTACGGTCCATTGGAGTTTTCGATCATTCACTACATCGGAATTTCGACCGAAGACTTCTGCGCATGGATTCGAATTGATCGAGTGGCGTACAAAAACATAAACGCGACGTTGATCGTCGACTTCTGGCTTGAAGACCCAAGTGGACGCATCAGTGATAAGATGAGTGAGTTTCGAATGCTATCCAATAAACTTGTTTAGCCAAAGACATTTTGATCGATTAAAACTACTACAAAAGACCATGTCCAGGAATTCTTCGATGCGAACTCCCGATCGGGTTTTTGAACATCGAGTTTCTGTCCGTTTGTCTCAACTTTTCATTTGATGTCTCGAACTCACGAACGACCGGAAAACAAAATTCGTTCAGATGGGAAGTTGTTCCGCATGTTCTCAACGTATTGCTCACTAGTTCCGACATGGTCTCTTTGGTTCCGAGCTTTGAATTTGCCGACATGACTTTACAGATTGCTTGCAACTACTCGGACTTGTGCATCTATCACTGGAATGGTCCGGGAATAATAGTCCAATTTAGAGTTTGGTTCGAAAACTCGATGGGAGTGCGAACCCAAAAAATCGGTGAGTTACCTTCATGGTAGTGAATCTGATTGTTTTAGATGACATCTTTTTTATGACTTGCGGATATGAGGGTCATGTGCATGGATTCGAAACAAAATACCTTCGACCACTTCTTGGCTCCGATCAACTCTTTGTTTGTTGCGATGCAATGCTTTGGGTCGAGAAGTCGAACAAAGCGGAAGGCATTTCTGCGATTGCTGAGTTCTACGGTGACAATGAAATGGCAGATACAGAGATTAGGGTCGACAAACAAACGTTCAAAGTCAGTCTTCTGGGCTTTAACTTATTTTCAGGCCTCCAAAGCGATTCTTGCTGCTCACTCGGTGATGTTCGATGGTTTGACTGAAGTCGACGATGTGGATGTTGAGATGTTCGATCTGATGATTCGTTTCATGTATTCGAACAGGGTGGAGAATTTGGACGCCGTTGCTTCGCGTCTATTGGTTGTGGCCGATCGCTTTAAAATCGATCAATTGATCGTAGGCTTTCTGTCTTTTCAACTCAACAGCCTCCATTTCAGGAGATTTGCATCAACTCGCTTCTCGAGAACATGAACACAGCCAACATTACGTAGTGTCTGAAACTCGTCGGTCAATTTCCTCATTTACAAGATCTTGCTTTTTATGTGTTCGAGTACGCGGAAAAGAATTGCGAAAACATTGACTTCGAGAATCTAGTTGTTGATGTTTAGTCTATTTTTCGAAGCCGAAACTGACATTTTTGTTAGCTGATCTTAAAATTTCTATCCTTATGTTCGTGAATATCTAGCGGTTAAACAAGCGAGCATACATGTTTACACGCTAAAATTAACGATGAATAGGTGAATAATCGAAACGTTAGCATTGGAAATAGATCACGGCTAAACACTGTTCAGTGATTGATTTAGATCATCAAAGAGTTTACGTGAGACAAAAGTTGTCTACAGTTAATACGCAGCGCAGGATCCGTGGATTGGGTAGCAACAAACTCCGTGACTGTTGAACTTTACAATCTGTTTACTTGCTTTTAGATTGACAAGTAAAAAGCTCGATGACACCGCAAACTTTCGGGTATCTTGGAACCTAACTGGCAATCCTTTAAATTTACATTTGAATTTGTTTACAGACGACAAGTCGTCGTTCATTTTGTATCTTCTGAAAATCGAGAAGGAAAAAGTTGAGACCTTCAGTTATGACAGATCACAATTCACGGTTCCCGTAATCGTTTTCCTTCAGTGCTCTTCCTGGCTTCTCGGAAATATTTTCGATCGGCGACCGAGTATCTAAACGTTGTGTTAATGACTGGATACTCGTGGATCAAGCACCCCGAAGACTATCAATGAATGGTGCAGTTTGATGAGTAGGTGGTGAGCAATCGAGCAATAAACTGGAGTTTGTAGATTCTCCGTTGGCAACTTAAGATCCCGGCAAAAACGACGTTTTTACTTCCGATCTTCTGTCGACTTTACTGACTGGAGATTATCTTTTTGTTTTATTCAACACTTCTTTCGTATCTACTTCACGTTTATTTCAATTTCACAATAACAGAAGGACGTTAGATCTCTTGTTAAATTTGTTGATCTCAAGTCATCTAAACAGGACCGATTGCTTGTACTGAAGAAGACACGCGGCTTTTATCTGGAAACCAGTTACACACATGATTCGTATAACTTACATGAAACGGAATTATGGAGTGTGCGATCGCGTTAGCTTCGAGTTGACACTTTCTTCTCAGCTGCACACCACTCGACGAGATTCGGTCTTCTTCTTGCTTTTTGTATCACTTCGCTGAGGCTCCATGGACGAAGGACCTGAATGATGGCTGCGATCAGTTAATAGAAATTTCCCTACAGAATGTCTGCTCCCGTCCATTTTTCCGCTAAAATGGTCGTTGATCAACTTTTTGGTTTCGTTGATAATGTCAGAACTTGAAATCGGCTAGTGTTGGAGAACAAGGACGAGGTTGAGCATATGACATTCTGCCGAAGACCACAATCGTGTCTACTCGTCTGCTGTCTCGGAACTTGAAATTGAAAGTCGCCATCAATTCAGTGAAACAAAACAGACGGTTTCTGATCGTTGTTACTCTCACATTCGCTTCAATCGCAACAAGTTGAGTGGTTGCAAAAGGTTGTCTTGACGCTGCATCTAGTGACCAGTCCTACACGTTCGGAAGCTTTCCTTGAGCGACGGCGTTGATTCTAAGCACACTTGTGACTTCTGAATTGACCTTCAACTCACCTTCTCCGACGAACTTACTAATCGTACTAACAAATGAACGCTCAGACATTTCGGCGACGACTTGATCAAATGGAAACGAGCAAATGAGAATGTCCGTTCTAAACTCCAACCGTTAAATACCCGAATTAGGTTATGCAAATGAGCAGACTGGTGCCTTTGATCTCCGAAAACAAGCTCCTGCAAAATGGCGAGTGGAACCGAATTGCTGAGCCGATCAAATGCGAAGAACCTCGGTGGAGCAACCGACAGATAGTTCTGTCCAAGTGACTGACAATTTGGTCGTGTCTCCGCCTATTTCTTTGCTGTTTTCAATGAAAAGACCAAGTGCTTTTGCAACCTGCTTGTGTAACCATATGCGATTCAAATTTCGAAAACAGACAGACTAACTCGAGAAACACAACAGAAAGAACGAAACTGTAAAGAATCCGCGGATTAATTCGTTCAAGTGACTGTTAACTTGGTCGTCTGTCCACCTATATCCTTCACGTTTCCAATAAAAAGGCGATCATATTGACTCATTAACCTCAACGCATTCTTCTCATGTGAACGAAAAGCCAAGAATTCAAAACTCCTTACCACAGGAACTCAAAAAGAAGTCGAAAGAAAAGAGATTTTCCATCTGCCATTTTATGAACAAGAACATTCACAAGAAAAGTGATCGAACGTAAGATGGAAAACAAAATCGAAAGGAAAGCAAAAACGTCGGACGTGTACAGTTGAGTCGTTTGAACAGGTGAACATTTCGATTTTTAAGGTGTTTAACAAAGACGTTCATCACATAAATTCAAGTTGATATCAACACCGAATCACCGTTTAATCTTCGCGGATGGCCTTTAAGTTGCGAGCTTCGGCTGAACGACGTGGAGGGTTTTGAGCACGTGGTTGAGCAGACGAACGTTTCGGCATCTTAAATGGTTTACCGTGGAGAGTTAACTGTTCGACCTCAGAACCAATATCATAAACCAAGTTCATTTCGTCGGCCCAGACGATTGGTTGATCCGCTGGAGGCTCTTTATCGCTCGCCTTATCCAACTCGTGCTCCTGAAGACATTTAGATATCAGTCATTTTCTCATGTCTTACCATCACGACCGGTGGAGCTAGCTCCATCTTCAACGGACCCATGTACGTGAACTTTTCAGGCGGAATCCAATCCGGCTCCCAGCCCTCTGGTCCCGGCGGTGGCAAACCAGGAACAACTTTGCCACGCAAATTATGAGCTGTCTTCTTCTGATCGACTTTAGCTTCTGCTTTCTTCTTTTGTTCAGCTTGGTATTCGGCAATGCGTTTTGCATTACGTTGAGCAGCTTCCGCTTCTAAACACCTATAAAATGGTTGATCCTGAATCACAAACCTTCGCGCTTCTGTTGCTTTTTGTTTCGTCGATACAAAAAGTAGCACAAACCAAAGAAAGCAGAGATGACGATTAAAACACCGAGAGCCCCTAATCCAATGTACAATAGCCAGTTGTTTTTCCTGAAGATCTGGTTATTGTGATTCAATTGATTAAATCCTCACTTCTCCTTCTTTTTTGCGGCTGAAGCGATTGGAACTGCAGAGGACGTACTCGGCGGATTTGGATGAGGATGAGGGCGAGGAGTTGGCGGCTTGGTCTTCTTGGTGGTTGTCGTGATCGTAGATTGTATTATAGGTTTTGTAGTCGCTGGGGTCGATGTAGTGGTCGTAGGGGTTCCAGTCGTTGTTTTCTGTGAAGTTGTAGACATTGTTGGTGTTACCACCGAGTTGTAGTCTTCCTGGTAAACTGAGAAAAAATATCCGTCAGTCGTGAAAGTAAGAACTCAACACCTGAACAACAATGGCCCAACGTTTCGTTGTGAGAAGTTTTGTTCTTTTTACTTGAACAGTAATACTCGTTGATGTCATTATCACTTTTGCAATCGGAAACATTCTTGCAACGCTTACTCATACCCTTTTCCCCTCTGACGATCGGTAACGCCGTACTTTCATTGCAAACTTTGCCTGGAGTGCAAGCGTCCTCGCATTCCTCCTAAAACAAGTCAAGTACTAAGCAAGTTGAGTAGAAACTAACCTTAGAAACGAAATAATTCATTTGCCGAGCTTCAATGTCCTTAGTAGCACTACACTTTTTAGTCTCAAAATTAAACCAAAATCTTTCAGATTGCTGTGAACCACCAGATGACTTCATGTCACACGCATGTTGAGCTGAAACAATGGAGATGATGAATTTTATGGTTACGTATAGTAAACTTACTTCGTTTGGGGCAACAAAAACCTTCAATTGGGTCTTCTCTTTCGTTTCCTTGAACTGTTATATTTGCGTATCGGCAGTAGGTGTCCGGACATCTTTTGCAACCATCATTGCTTCGACTATTGCATTCCTTAGGCCACATTCCCGTATCGTCTTCGTACAAAGGTGGAGGAGAACCGTCATGACAACGATACATACAAGCGATCTCACAATGACGCTAAAACATTTAATTTAAGAAAAACTTTAAATTTACTAACCAAATCTATAAATCCAACATCAAATGTTTTGTACTTGCCTTTCAAGCATTTATTTTGAGTCCTGTTGTAAACCCACTGTTCCCCACTCTCTTGCTTGTATTCGAAATCGCACTTGAATCTGTTGGATGTATCGAAGACTAACAAGCAAGAATTAAAGAATTAGCCGTTTTTACTTACTGGTATAATCATGGTCTACCATCAAACGCACTTCTCGCTCAGCTTCAAATTCGCCAGACGAATGGTCTTCGATCGAATCAAGTACCGGTGTTTGAATCGCAACAAGAACACCGACAAAGCTGAAGATTAGAATATACAGAAGCCACGTGCCATTCGGTCCATCGTCGTAGCGCCAAGTTGGGCGGACCATCAAATTAATGCGAAGACAACAAAACGGACGAACAATTTTTCGCAAAAGCTTCGACCACACAGGTTGACAGCTCGGACTGACTTCCGATGGGAAATGCAAATGAGCTTTTTATGCAAACTGGTTTGTTGGTACATAGTTTGATGTTTAAAGTTCTGAAGATCGTTGTTCAGTTGGAATTGTGAATGTGACTTAAAGCAGCACCTAGTCGGTGCGAAATAAAGCTGCGAAGTCGCATTTTCCAAATAAACATCGTAGCGTTGCGCTGTTGCTGGTTTGACCTCTTTTTTATAAAGATGGCCACAGAACTGCGCCGACGAGTAGCTCCAATTGACCGGACCCCACGTAATTTCGATTTCTCCATGGCAAAACGCGCGGTTCCAATACCACAAAAGAGAATCCACCATGATGCATTCGGTGTTCTTTGCATTGCAACCGCAACATCGAAACACTCAAACTGTGGACGCGAATACGATTCCCAGCTGCAGATAACAATGTCCGTTGACTCCTTCAGATCGTTCGTTTTAAAGCATTTCATCTTTGCATTTTACTGTAAAACAAAATCGTCTCCTTTCTCGATCTTTTAGAAGAAATTAAAACGTCTGACATTTAAACCTTTTGTTCGATTCGATTTGTTTTGTTTGCAATCGACTAAACGATTTCTGTTCCAACTTCTGAAAACCGCAATGGTCATCGTTGAAGTACAGAGAAACATTCAAAGGCACAATTGAAAGCCTTCGATTGCGGGTATCCACCACAATCAACATTGAACGACAACAGAGTCTTGTTGTTGGCTTCAACTTTTACCTGCAAATACGAGGTTATCCAATGGTTCTTGCAACAACGACAACCACAAGGTTGTCGAATAAAAGCGCTCTGAGAGAGCGTATTCAAATCCAACATCCTTCTGTTTCGACCACTCATATCTACAGCTGACTTTATGATGAAACAAAAGGAACTTCTTGGTGGATGACTTGCCATCAAGCTCCTCGGTTCTCTGATCGCGGTTCATCTTGACGGGACCTTCTTGTCGCTGTCACGACTTTTTTGGTTGTCTTGCTCGCCCAATCGTACGCAGTCCTTCAATTCTATCCATACTAAGAAACACAATCAACCACTCGTGACTTACCGTCCAGCCCTCTGATTAGCGATGAGCTCCTCTAAAGTTGATGACCCGATTTCCAAAGACACACTTGAGTTTTTCACGTCCCATTAGTCGTCTGCTCCATTAATATGCGTTCCCAAACGCGAACTGATGAGAGCACCTAACTGCTGAAACCGGAGTTCATTGGAGAAAAAAGTCCGAAGCTCACCACTGATACTTTCACACCCAACTTGACTTTCTCGCTTCAATCTAGTGCCATCTTCTAGTTGTTGCCTTTCGTCTCTAGCTTATGTCCCCACTCTCTCAACGCCAATTTCCATCCGCGCTTTCTCTTGAACGACCAGACCCTAGAAGGCAGCTGTGTGAGTAGAATTCCGTTCTTCTCATTAGACGCTCCAGCAATCGAAGTGAACTCCATCCATAACTGATGGGAGAATCTGATTTCATCGGTTCATGATCAGCGCGACTTTGACCTATAAGAGGCATTAGAGATGTCTGTAAACTGGAACGCACGGAAGTCGCAGCCTCTCTTGTGCTCGAATGTTGCACCGGAGACAAGAATCCAAGTATCTCACGAGAGATTCAACGAAAATCGGCAATCATGACTGATGAAATAATCTGATTCTGAGGGACTGGACCTGTGTCAGAGGTCATTTGTTATGTAGAGAACGTGATGACACCCGTGCAGTGATTGTTGGATTGCAATCGCTTCGAAGTCAATTAAGCTTTGTACTCACTGAAATCACTTGCAATCGACATTAGAAGGCCGCTCAGAAACACGACCACTCACGCGACTTGATAGGCGAACCATTCAAAGTCACACGTCTGAAGGAAGAAACAACTCGGAGACCAAATGAGCTCCGACTGATCCTCCGCTCTTTTATACTCAAATGTTACGCAACATTGTTTACTGTTCAAATCTTATGCAAATCTGTTTGTTGAAAAGTTGGGAATCAAAAGTCAAGGACATTGGCTCATCAATGAACGTAAGCAAACAACTTCAACAGAAACCCATCGAATAGACGGATGTTGTCAATGGAAACCGTTCAAGTCCGGAAACACGTGCTTTTGTTTGACTGACAATCGGGTAACAAATTCGATCGATCTATGAGCGAAATAACCACAGGAATAGACGCTCAAACACAACGAAACAGCTCACAACCAGTTAGAAGCGCAGATGAACATCAGGACGCAATCGTAGTAACTAGTGAGCCAAAAGCGACCGAACTGCGCCATCGAAAACAGAAACTGCAGACTGATTGTCAGTTGGAATCCGAAGACCGTGAGGTTATCCATGACCTGTGGAATCGAATAAGAGAGCCATCAGTTTGAGCAACCCTATAACGATTTGGTTCTAAGCAAAATCGTCGTATTCCCGTTGTTAGAAGCACGAGATTCTTGTATTGAACCACCTCTTTCAACCGCGACCGAGTCTATTCTCGTATACTTTGAAGTCAAACAAGTGACTTGAAGATACCATTACTAACGAAAACAGTCGAATAAGCGGTTTATTTTACAGTTTTCGTGAACAATCAAGTCAAATTAACGCCCGAATTGGATAAAGTCTTGTTGGAAACTTGTGGTTTGTCCTCCCCACGGACTAGTTTGAATCGTCTCCTGGTCGATCACTTCGCTCCCACCACCTCCCCAACCACCTCCCCATTGACGTTTGAAGCGAAGAACGTGGCTAAACGAACGAGTTACAAGTGTAGTCGCAGAAGAACTTACCCATGGGCAATGCTGAGCAAAATACAAACGAAAAGAAGGTGAAGGAGCCGCATCTTTCTTGTCGAAATGATCAAACAACGGCCTTTTTATACCTTCGAAATGACGTCGTCGGAACAGAAATCACGTCGAGAAAGTTGAGCAAACGGGACGGAAGTTTAAAGCGAATGATATCATCGTTGATATTGATCGAATCGTAGGGCTCGTGAACCTAATGACGTTTCATTCTTGCTACACGTACAGTAGACCGCTCGAATTATCTCGGCTACTTTAGTCGTGAACAATTCACAGGCAACGACCAATCGATTGCTCGCAATTCATTTGTTCATATTCAAGCACATCGCGACCATTTGTTTGTTTCTATACATTCACTACCAAATGAATAAATGTCCAATCACCGTCAACTTTCTTAGCCTACATACTACACAAAGCGTGTGTCCTTAGTGCTCTTTGATGACACTATTCTCTATCAATGTCCGACTTTTTTGAGTAAATTTGTTCGAATATCGAGTTTTGCGTATCTCTGTTATTTCGATTACCATTCTGTTGATTTTGCGTACAATTTGATCTAAAGTTCTGTTTTTCATGTTGAACGTGTGTTTTACTTTGTTTCTGAGATCTGCAATGTCCATCGTCCTCGCGTATTTGTTCTTCTGATAGCCGATTTCGATGCCGTTATCATCAACCTTCAAACGCACTTCTTTGATAAGCTAATTTGAAATAGAGTATTTATTGTGGCTTATTGGTTTATTCGTCTGTTCTTCTCATTGAAACTTGTGTGTGGTTGAATAAAGACTATAGAACCTATTGCCTTTCGTATTCTCGGATATACGATTACAACTCGGTAGTTTCCATAGCTTTTGATCTTTGAAGAATTGAAGCGTTTTTTTAGTTCTTTGTTGCAATCCACGAGTTACCTTCTGATCACTCGAGTGTTTGTTTCGGTGATCGAAAGACAACTCGTAGACATTCGATAGTGTTACTTGGTCAAAAAGGACGTCGTATTTCTTACTCGCTTTGTTGTTTCTTGCTTCAGACCCTCGAATTACAGATCCATTTGGTTAACGTATTCGATGGAACTGTTAGCTACATCGACCAAATTAAGAGCCATCTCAGGTAACCTACGATTTCATTTTCCATAATGATCGTGTTTGTAGATCTGATGGTTGTCCACTTCCCTTAACTTCCTCTTGTCAACATTTGTTCCCATCTGCTCAACAATTAAATCGAAAGACGCAGGACTAGTTTGTAGACAGCAACAATTAAAACCACAGAGTTGAAAGAAGAAAATCACACGCAAACAATACTTAATTGACCTGTTTATTGAGGGCAATTTCGACAACAAAAAAGGTTCTTATGATGTTCAATTGTCTTCTTGTACGGTTAGTTAAACGATGATTCCATCGTTAGTTCCATTTGAAAAACTGATTCTCGGACGATTCGAACAGCTTACCGGTCTTGCAACTTCGATAGTGCAACTATCGCAGTCAACTCGGCATTTCGTTTGTCGCCGAATTCTCAGACTTCCGAAGAGTCTGCTGCCTCTTCTTGCTTTCTGTATCACTTCGCTGTCGCACCGCTAACACGAGACCTGAATGCTTGTTTAGATCAGTTCGTAGAGTTTGCATACCAAATCAGTCGCTTCATTTCTCTTATAAATAGAGGTCTGAGATGAGTGCCTCCGTCGCTTTTATTATGTCACTTCCTTAAGATATGTGGAAGCTGAGACTGGTGAAACTAAGCTTAGCCATTTCGCTCGAGGAAACGGTGAGGCGACATTCCATAGGACCGCTTCTAAAACTTTAAATTGAAAGTCGCAATCAATTCAGTGAAACAAAACAGACGGTTCCTGATCGTTGTTACTCTCGCATTCGCTTCGATCGCAACGAGTTGCGTGGTCGCAAGAGGTTGTCTTGACGCTGCATCTACTGATTAGTCTCACACCTTCGGAAGCTTTCTATGAGCGCCGGCGGAAAGCTTCAAACGGGCGACAATACGGTCGTTTGTGACAATGTTCCAATTGAATCTTCTAGCATGACCCATTTATCATATGTTGCCTATTTCTCCATTGCTCAAGGTGAAATCAAAAATTTTTGGGTTGCTATCAAAGTAAGTTTTAAACCAATTGTTGTTAACGCTTTATTCTAGGGCGAGGAAGTTACCGTAAGAAACGTTACTCAAGTTTTGAACACCACTGCAGTTCCGTCGAGTAACTACGGCGGGCGCTGAGTCAATGCAAGTTGTTTGTTCACTACACTGCTGATTGACGTTTCCAGGGCACTGTCTTTGTGTATGGCTATCGTTTGGTCGTTATTCATGTGCCTGAACGATAAGATCCTGCACCGTCCGAATCCGCTTTCGGACGACGAGTGATCTTAATTGTTGATTCGGGGCCCAGTTCACATCGGCCCCTATGTCTCAATTCTTTTTCTTGTAACCGTAGATCTGAAAATAAACGTTAGTTTTCATTAGACGATCAGGAGCATATCGTCACTTCAATCGAACATGAACGTCTTCATAACATTTGGGTGAAGGTAATTGGGGTCTTTCCTAGGAGACCCCCCCCCCTCTGCGAGCGGCTCGCTACAGTGCGAACCGCGGCCAGGACCGCCCACCCCCTTAGTCCCCGCCACCTAATCTTCGGCTGGGAGTTTAACACGAGTTGAAATATTAGTTCCAGGAATTCAAAAAAAGGATGAGTGAAAACGCGTTTAGGAGCTGTTGTTAGTGTGATCCAAATGGCCGTGCGATCTAAGGCGCTGAAAAGTGAGTCGACGGAGGCCGCTCGAATAACCGTTTAATGGGCTGTTAATAAGTTGTGAAAACGGTTTCGAGGACACAATCGTTTCGAATACTTGGTGCAACTCTTCGGAGTGTAAGAGCGAAAAAAGTGCGAGCTGGCTGAAAAAGTTGCGAGCGAATGGGAGGGGAGAGTCTCCTAGGAAAGATCCGAATGAGCAAAACCTTGGAGAGGATGTCAACTCGGAACGGTGTTGAAGTGAAGATCACACGAGACTAACTTTTTCATCACCACGCACTTCCTCGAAAGCTTTCTGAGATGTCAATCGTATTTGGTTCCTTGATGAGATAAAAATCCTACAAGCCTATAGAAACAGGAATAGTCGGGATGCAACGTAAATAAACGAAGTCGTATTAAATGATCAGAACTGGAGAATCAAAAGCTGAAGTCAACTTTTTTATAAAAATTCACTAATTTTCGATTGAGCTGACCATAACAGATTTTCCTGAGCTCGTTGGTCAACTAACTTCCTGATCTTTGAATGATTCAAAGCGACCTAATGAACAAGTCAGAAGTCTCTTGGCTTATTAGTTTACTGAACTCCTTTCTAGAGATGCTGATTAGAAAGATAGTCATACAACCGAACACTTCAGAGTCCCAAGACTACCTTCTTCCAATTCTTTTTCGGTGTAGCAGATGGACAGCTATCTAAACAGACAAAGGCAAACTACTCGTGCATTTAATTGAACCCTACAGCAAACAAAAAATTGATCTTCATGCTTAAAAGGTTCAACTGTCATTCTTTCATTCGACAACCATCGATGACAACTTCTGGCTGTTTAAATAAAAGATTGAAAATAGTTTGAGTTCAATTAAAATTGCAAAAAGCCAAAACATTAAAAGCGAGATCTGGATATTGATCATTAAACTTTGCTTCTGGAGACTATTCGAATTGCGACCGCTACACCTGGTGAGTTCAATGAGATCAAGAAGTGGTATTAAATGGCCGTTGTTTTTGATTTCAACATAATCATTTTGCTCCGATGTCTTCGATGTTGGTGTTCGGTTTCTTAATTGGTTATGCTCTTGTGATGTTGGTTGATGCGGGCTCATGGTCAGTTGATGTTCGAGCAGTCAAACGCGTTCAACGCAACAACACGCTGAGACTGAGCGATGTCTATAGTCAAGCTTTAACTCTGGATAACACTCAGCAGTATACGGGGTCTGCAATCAAGTTGGCCATAATCACATTAAACTGTTCAGGAACCGTATACGTAGGGACACCACCGGTACCTTTTACTGTGGTAAGTGGGCGAAATGTTTGAATGTTCATTGGCTTCAATGTTTTAGCTATTCGATACAGGTTAGCATTCCTCAGTCTCTCTATTCAGCCGGTACTTAGGTTCCAGCATTTTCTGGATACCGAAAAAAGGTTGCATATCGTCGGGTTTGTGGTGAAACAGTCGATCAAATGACATCTGTATGTTTAGGTCCTGGCGCCAAGTATTGCGGTGGGGATTTCGGGCTTTACGATCCCGAAGGATCTGTTACCGCAGAGCCAACTAATAAACCCTTCAAAGTTAGATACGGTCTGTAAATGAAAAAAACAATCAAATTTCTTTGAAACTACAGGCACTGGTTCGGCTCGTGGTCATTACTACAAGGATTATTTTACGGTTAGTTTAACGACAAGTGTTTTGCTAAGAGCTTATTTTAGTTTGGAAGTACATTACGTTTTCCAGAACCAATTACGTTTGGTGCCGGTGAAGTGATGGAACTTGGTGATGAGGTATGTAGATTCGATTAAAATTTTTGAGTTCTTGTAGGGTATTCTTGGTCTTGGAAGTTCAGTTAAGCCGACGGCGAAATATAGCTCGGTGATGCATGAGGCTTGGCGTCAAGGGGTTCTTGATGCTCCAATCTTTACGATCCACATGCGAAATTGTCCAAATTATGAAGAGTGCCAAGAAAGCGGTGTGATAACGTTTGGGGCGCTAGATACACATAACTGCGGTGAAGTTAAGGATTATGTTGACGTTAATCCTAATTGTAAGTCAATAATTTTGCACACCATTTAACAGTCAGAGATAGCAGAACATTGGCAGTTCACTGTGTCTCAGTTACAAATTGGCTCTGCACGTATAGCGAAGCCCTTTAAAGTGGTTTCCGGTAGAGTCAGAGAATCACATTTGTCTTATTCTCATTTATAGATTCGGGTAGTAATTTAATCGCCGCCCCCCCGAAAACCGTCGACAAAATCATGGATATAATAGGAGCAAGAGCTGTTGATGGAGGTCACGTTGTTAAATGCGATGCTGATCTAACAATCCATTTCATCGTCAATGGGCATCTGTACACCATTCCTTCCCAATACCTGCTTTCAAACCTCCATAATGGTGACTGCGAAGTATTATTGGTTGGCTATAGTACCATCGATCTTTGGGTTTTGGGAACTCCTTTCACCCGCGCATACTGTCAGGTCCACAACATTGAAACCCGTACTATTGGCTTTGCAAAAGCCCTACGCTAATTGTGTATGATCGATAAAAAATGTTGCAATATGATCGAATTGTTTAAATGAATTCATATTGTAGTTGACAATTTAATGATGTAAGCAATTTTGAGAGTTCAACGATCTCTTCTTTCATTTACGACAATGTAGATACAAGCGGTAAGAGCTGATAGATAAAAGAACTAACTTCGAAGTGACAAAGAAAAGCGGTTGATTAAACTCGAAGATCGTGAATACACCAGTAAGCAGCTCACGAGCTGCAAGCTCAAAAACAAGCGTTTAGACAACGAGACAAGAGCACATTGACAGTGTTATGAAAAACATCTTCGACTTCAGAATTGTAATTTGGAAGTTGAACGAGATGTCTTTGGTTTGCTTAAGAGAATCTTTCGTGTCAAGCTTCTGAGTGACTCGAAATTCAAAGTTCATCGTTTACTGTAAGACTAACCATTATATTTAAATCGTTATGCTCAATTTGTTTAAGGCAACAGTTGTCATGCTGATCATGTTTAGTTGACTAAATAATTTACAATCCGACCGGCAATCCCGATCCCAATTTCTCGAAAACCTTTTGCAACTGGGGCATCAGTTGTTCAATGAAATCCAACGGCAACACCCCTCTGGGATTCCCAACAGTCCGGTCAAGTTGTTCAGGACGAGGTTCAAGATATCGACACTCCGTCAACCGAACCAGTGCATCGCCCAGGAGCTGATCCAACAGTCCGCTAACATTTCCGAACAACTGATCCAAAAGCTTCTCGACGGCTGCCAACAGACTTTGAAGGAAGGAAAGCAATCAACGTTTTATGGGATGTTTAGAATTGTTCCCAGCTCCTCCAACAGTTCATCAAGACCACTACCCGATTTACTGCCACTTTTCAGCGGCACCAACGAGTCAAAAGTGCAGATGGTTTGAGTGAGAATTGAATCCAATTGAGTCAAAATCGAGAGCAATTGGACGAATTGGGCGGGATCAACGGTTCCGGGCAAGTTGAGCAGTTTGACGATCTTGGTCAAAGCTCCGGGTCGTTTGCAGCTGCCCAACAGACCGATGACCTCGCCAACCACTGGCTGAGCGTTTGCAGCCACTCCGTCGACGGTTCCCAAAACATTTCCGACGAGATTGCCGAGCAATGGAGATCCCTGACTGCTACTCACTGGAAGAGTGTGAGTCGAAATGACGAGAAGAGAAAAGAAGATGGCAATCGAAGAACGAGACATTTTGATTGGTGATGTTCGATAGTGACCGGCTGCTAGCCGAATGTACCGTGCAAAGAGATTAACTTGTTTTCGACAATCGACTATTCAACTAATCGGCATTCAAATGCCGGCTGTTGATCGTCCGAGTTGGTAGTTCACGAAAAACACTGTCAATTAGAAATCATGCACTTGTTCTATCCAGATGCCGTTCATACACGTGTGTTTATTCAACAATTAATTAAGCACGCAAATGAGTTCTCAGAAATCACTGATCGTCTCCACCAAATTGACCTCCCATTTGGTTTCCGCCGCCCATTTGATTTCCGCCTCCCATTTGGTCTTCGCTTCTGCCGCCTTGATTTCCGCCTCGACCTTTCTTGTTACCTCCTCGACCACGTTGCTTGCCGCCGCGGCCTCGTTGATTACCACCTCGACCTTGTCGTTGACCACCACGGCCTCCACCACGACCTCCACCACGCCCTCCATTCTGATTTCCTCCTTCACTCTGGCCACCATTCTGTCCGCCCATCATTCCACCGTTTCCACCGCCGCGATTTCGT
The DNA here is from genome assembly GCA_024699855.1 of Aphelenchoides besseyi. Taxonomy (NCBI): domain Eukaryota; kingdom Metazoa; phylum Nematoda; class Chromadorea; order Rhabditida; family Aphelenchoididae; genus Aphelenchoides; species Aphelenchoides besseyi. The sequence continues at coordinate 6,009,892 of JAMPIQ010000001.1, read as the reverse complement.
TGTTGTCGACCGCGAGCAAGAACTGCAATCACTCAATCAAGTCGCCGAGTGCCCAATCACTTACCAGTGCCTACAATCACGAGCAACAAGACGAACAACAAAATCAATCGCATGATTTGGAGAGCGGATGAGTGAGTGGACTGGAGCAGAAGCGGATGTGTTTCTGAACATCTTCATTGCCGCTTTTATATCCAAATTGCAGTCATAGATCGAGAACAGCATTCGGTTCGACTGATCAGCCTCCGTTCCAAGTTCACGAACAAACTCTGTTGGAGCACCTGCTCCCACGCGAATAACTCGTCGGCCCAGAAGTGATGACTGGTGTTCGAGATGTGTGGTCGTCTGAAACTTGCAAGTCCAGATTCCCACTCCACGAAGGTTGATCGTTTCGGTCAACTTCTTCTTCCGAGTCTTCCAATTTCAATGTCCAAATCGCGTGTTGTGTTGTAAACAAAAACGCACTTTTCCGCAGACACTCAGCGACGCGATGTCTGCGACTTGGTCGAAGGGCGATCGCTTTTTTTCTTTGCTTTTGAGCGTAGTCGTGAGTTTTGGCGTTTGGGGATTTGTCGTTGACAAGTGCGATTTCATGTCGTAGATTTGATTGGATGAATGCAAATATAATACGATCGCCATGCCATTGAGACGCGCAGTCGAGATGCTGCTACAGAGTCCCGGCGCCGTGAAAAATCGAAAGAAGTTGATCCCAAAACGGCTCAAATTTCGTTTAAATCGTGCAAGAAATAAGATGTTGGATGTAAAGAAAAACACTGAGATTGCAATGAACAAGGCAATTCGACTTATAGGCACCCTTAATACTTTACAAACAAGTGCAGGTTAATAAGGAAACTGAATCTCAACAAACAAACGTCCACAGTGAAACGACGTAATGAACAGAAGAATCCATTGACTGTACTGCTGAATAAACGAAATCTTAACGAACCTTAGACGTTGTTATAACCAAACATTTCAACATCATGGCGGCGATTTATGCGGAAAACCTGCTCATTAAGAACAAAAACTGATGCTAGAAACCAATCGCCATCGACAATCAAGAATAGAAACGAACTTCTGTTGACTGATTGTTTTTGAAAGACTCTTTCAGTGCCAAATATCCTCTTAAGATTCATCATGTAACACGAAAATCAAATAAAAAAAGGTCAACAAGCGGGAAATAATTACGCAAATCAGACCTCAACTAACAAGTAAAACCGATATCAAAACCACCAGCAGAGTAATCCAAGTCACAAGACATGCAAGTACAGATGATTCGCGGCCAACGAGTTCGAATTTATGGACGTTTCATGATTTCCGGCTATGAAGTGAACGAACAAAATGGTCTTCGCGCCGACGATGTTCTTTTGAACATCATCACATCACGGCAACGCCGTCGTCCACATGACTAATGCTCGTCTTTTTTGTTGTTATGGTTGGTGTTAGATTGTAGTTAAGTTGTTGTTTTCTGTTATTAGGAACTTAAAAATTGTGTTGTTTATCATCGTTTCGGATTGTTAGAAGACAAAAGAAGTTGTTCTGTCTCAGAACTTGGATTAGAAAAGAGTTTATTTCACTAGACAATTTCTACAACTAAACGGAGCGATTAGGAGTGTAGGGAGTAAGATGAAACGAATAAAAATAACAACATTCAGTAGCCTCTGTTGTGACGCGAAACGGTAGAGAGAGATTGCCATAATCGTGTCGAGACAGAAACTTTCTGGAAATCGGGCAAGTATGGAATAAGATCATGAAATCGGTGCTCGGTGTGAATTGAAAGGGAGGCCTCCTGAAGAGGGGGCCACCGTTTATTTACTTGTCCAAGTCATTGATCGACAAGTAGGAACAGCCGCTCTGAAACCTCCACCCCACTTCATTCTAGTCAGGCCCCGTCGCGAGCGGTCGCTCGACATTGGCCCACGTCCCCTTTCCTTGTTGTTAACGATGCTCTAATAAGCCGTTTATCCGATCCTTTGACGGCGGGCATAGGTCCTACTGACATCCAAACCGTCGACCATCAACCTTCAAATACTAAAAATTCTAGGAGCGGAACACTAAGACAACCGAAGTAACGTTGACAATAATAATCGAATTTTTTAGAACTGCGCGTCAATGGATAAAAGAAGAAAAAGGGGAAACCCGAAGGCAAAGTCAAATTGTTGCTCAAGCCTTCAGGCATATGTTCGAACGAATGTTAGTGGAGCCTCGCAAAAGGGTGGGCTGGAGATCCTACGGAAGAGTTTTCGAGTATTATGCAAAATCTCCGGCGCCAAAGCTCAATGACGATAAAGAAGAATTGTCAGAAAGTATGTTTACAACAATTTTGCTTTTTACAATCACGAATTACAGGCGTCGGAAGTGGTTCGAAAGAAAAGAGCAGGAGTTAGCAAGCTTGAAGGAAGAGCAGAAGTGAAGGTGCTTGTGTGAACATTTGAAATGCAATTACTAGTGTGGGAATAAACGTTCTTGCGCGCTAATTATCTCAACACAACGAATACGCTGTTTATTAGCCATCTTTAATCTAAAGCTTAGAACCAAAACAACTCGAGAACTCTGTAACTAGCCAGCGCCTAAGCTTCGCATTCTTCGAAGGTTGATCGTGAATGAAGTTCCGTTTCAGTCGGCTATCTGATTTAATCGTTTTTCCACTACCGCATTCGCGTTAATCATTGAACGCCAATAACAAAAATCCTGTTCGAGTTGCGTCAGAGCATGTGAAGACACGGGCTATAAAACGAAGCAAAAAGATATCGACATTAACACTCTTCAATACGCTTGACAGATTTCTTCAAACGACTAACAAGTTTAGAATGAAGGTTTTGGGCCTCTTGATGCTCATGGCCATTGGAGTTCATAGCACGAAAGTTGTTGTTCGAAACCATTGCACTTCTCCAGTCGAGGTGACCGTTACCGACCAACAAGGAGGTCCAAACCATCTCTGCACTTTACAACCCAATCAAGAGTGCGACAAAAGTTACGACACTAAGCCGGGACTTAACTTTCGTAATGGATACAGCGGTTGGTTCAGGTGTATTGTGCAGATGTAGGTAAAATGTTCAGCCCAATCAACTGAGGCCGAAATAACCATCAACGGCGGACATAACAACGACTACTACGATATAAGCGTGATCGACGGCTTCAACACTCCAATGAAACTCGAAAAGACTAACGGCGATACAATTGTTTGTTATGATCAGTAGGTTTGAAGTGGTTTTCAAATGAGATCGTTTTTCAGAAATTGTCCGGACGCGTATCATAATCCCGGCGAAGATTGGAAGACTCATGGCGCGCCAACTGGTGGTCAATTCACCATTACCTTTTGTCCATGAGCCCAATCCATGGATCCAAGTTAATCACTCAAAAACTGTTGTGATTCAAATGTGTTAATGAAATCAAATGCATGCAATGTTGTCGTAAAACTCAGAATTAAGCAAACTTCTCCTCGCTGTATCGTTGCAATTTCAACGAAACCCCAGTGCGTGAGACCTTCGATTTCAACTAGAATATTATCGCCTTACCTTCGAAATAGGAAACTCGAGCGAAGTTTGATCTCTTTAGATTAATTCTTTTTAATTGCTCTTATCGTTGACTGATTCATTGAACTGAATCTGCATTCTTCAAATTGTTCTTTTCGACGACGCAAAGACGTAAAGGAAAAGATCGCTTGTGCCCTTAAGCCGTTGGCTTGTGTCTACAGTCGAGTGGGTTGATAAAATGAAAGCCGGGACAAAGAACGAAACAACAGATTCATTTCAACTGCAAAGAACCACGCAAATTTGCCTACGATTTGAAGATGTTCTCTAATGATTGTGTCCGCAATATGATGAACATCAGCAGAGGTCAAAGGAGTGGCTTCAAATTCAGATGAACATTTTCAAATAAGACCTCTTCATTAATTCACGTACTTTTTCGTACAACTTGATAGGCAAACAAAACTTTTTGAGCGCCGTGTTTTGCATCGGGAGTTTTCGATCCATTAGCGGAACGATAAGAAACGTAAAAACAGAATTCTCCATCTGTGGTCCAAATGGAAATCCGAAGCCGTTGGAATTTTTGATCGTTTTCGGCCACGCTGTTTCTTTCTTACGTTTTTGTTTTTTCGTCGAACCGGAATACGAAATTCGATCCATCAGCGTGGTCGTCAGCTCAATTATCCGACGGTAAGCACCATTTATAACCTTCGAAAGGTTGTTCGTTTACGTCTCAATGTACGGGATCATAATTCGGGAGCTCGAAAGTGTTAGTTGATCTTTGACTTGTCGTTCGAAACACTGGAACCACTTAAAACCTTTGAGTTTGCTTTCCGCGCGTTTGTTTGCAGTCAATTTAAGTTGTTTGATTTGGATCATAAGTTTCTTTAATGCGACGAATTGAGTCCAAATTTTTATCAGCAAAACGAACGTTTTTTATTGTGTTTTCGAGTTATAAACGTTTTTGGAACCAAAATTTGAACTCTGTGGTATTGGAATGGTTTCCATCTGCTCGTTTACAAGCCCGCTAATCCCTTTGATTCACGACTTTGTTTATTCGCGTGTCGACGTTCGGTAATTGATGCTAAATCGAAGTTGAATACAAACACAGAAACGTGTTGAATGGAAACACCCAAAAGTAACTCTCGACTTGGTGGTTGTTGAAACCAAAAGTTCATCGTTTCAATCAAATGACTACGATCGTACATTGCAGAGCATTCCAATAGTTGGGGTTTTGTTGTTTGACTCATCTGTTTTTGTGGCTAATAAAAACAAACTCCCGACCCAAATCAAACACTCAGCGAACGGAAGGAACGTGGAGCATAATTCCGGTTGTTTGCGCTCAATTTCGGTCGCAACGGGGATTGTTGTCGAGGGTTAAGCCTACGAGTTAACATGTTCAATAAACGTTCTATTCGTGTTACCACCAATTGTTCGGCCTACGAGTCGTGTACAGGCGAAGAGACTAGAGACCCGCAATTAGTGGTTTAGTTTCTGATTTCTATCTCGCTTTGAAACTGATAAGTCGATGGGGCCTCCGTTTTGCGATCAATTAGGATTCTTTTGTTGATCAAAAGTTTTCCTAAAATCAGCAATCGAAAACCGGAGATCAATTTCGTTTGTCGTCAATTGATCTCTCTGCTGCTTTAAACTTGTAGTCTTTTCATCAAAAGATTGCCATTTAAAGTGCTGAAAAGAAGGCCGCCAATTCCTGTGTACGTTTCGTGCGGTTTGATTGACAAACAAACTTTTAATCTTCACGTGAATGTTTGGCATCAAAGGGACCCGTCGAGGTTCACTTATTAGTTGCTTCTTAATCCTCCCATCTTATGTTCCGCATTAGGATTTAAACTTCTGGCTTCTCTCTTGACACAACTATACGGATTTTACGGTACTTTTAATTGGCTTTTCAATTGTTGTTTGCTTTTAACCATAAGATTTGGTGGAAGTTGATTTCCTTTGGATCACGTCGACTTCCTTTCGGACCACGTGTTCATGGATTGCTCTCGGAGATCCGTTGGACTAATTAGCACGAACAATTTTTGTGTGTTTCTCATTATTTCTTATCGTATTTCTGAACAAAAAAGACGAATTGATAATACGGGAGTCAATTAAAATTGCTCATCAGCAGTCGTCCGGGAGTTGTTAATCAAAACTGTCCATTCGTTAGTGTACGAGTTTTGTTTCAGTTTCTTGGTGAATTGAAAGCTTAAGAGTGGACGGTCAAAATGGTAGCGATGAATGTAGTAAGTTCGATTGGGGAAGTTGTAGTCTACGGTCGTTTAGGTGGCTGACAGCGGGTCGGGATTGCCGCGCCCGAAAGTTGAGCCGGTGCTCGGTGGATTCATTTACTTGCTGGGTAAGTTGTAGGCTTCGAAGCCACAAAACCGATCAATCGTTTAGCCACGATGGCAGTCATTGGCGGTTTTCTGTTCGGCTACGATACGGGGATCGTTTCGGCGGCAATGTTGTACGTGCCGAAGAACCACGATCTGAAAATGGACACCATTTGGCAAGAAGTTATCGTTTCGATTACGCCCGGTAAGCTGGACTCACTTGTTGTTACGCGAATTCAGGAATGGCGGGAGTCTCGGCTCTATTCGCGGGCAAATGCTCGGATAATTTCGGTCGTCGTCGTATGATCATCGTATCGTCAATGATATTCGTAGTTGGTGCCGTGATCTGTGGTATTGGACTCTCGAAATGGATTCTATTGATTGGAAGAATTCTTTTGGGAATTGCAATCGGTGAGTTTGAGGTATTAGATTTCGCTAATTCGTGTTAAGGAATTGCATCAATGATTGTTCCAATGTGAGTGGCAAGTTGAGAGTTATAATTTCTTCTTTTAGTTATGTTGGCGAAGCATCACCGGCACACATTAGAGGTCGACTAATTACCGGTTTCCAGTTGATGATCACCTTCGGATTAATGGCCGCGAACGTGATTGCCGGCGGTTTCTCGTACATCGATCCGCGCAACATCGGTTGGCGGCTAATGTTCACGTTTGCAGCTGTTCCAGCTGCAATTCAATTCTTCGGTTTCATGTTCTTGCCCGAATCACCACGATGGTTGCTGGAAAATCGTGGCGAAGAGGAAACTCGCGAAGTTTTGCAGAAGATTTATAACGGGAACGATGAGTGGGTTGAGTACGAGTTGAATGAAATTCGCTCGTCTAACGAAGAAGAAGCCAAAGCCAAGGCGCAGTTCGGTGAGCTGTCGCCAATGACTTCTGATGATCGTTTTTCGATTGCAGGAGATTCGTCGGTTTTTGGTCGAATTTGGCGCACTCCACATGTTCGCAAAGCTCTTTTCATTGGTTGTGCTTTGCAATCCTTCCAACAGCTTTCCGGCGTCAACACAATCATGTACTACACGGGGACAATTATCAAGTCAGCCGGAGTGCAAGATGATCATCAAACAATTTGGATTTCGGTGGCTACAAGTGCATTCAATTTGTGAGTTTTTTGAAACAATCTTTTCACAAGTGAATGGGTACAATTATCTAATTACTTCTTTCAGTGTTTGTACATTCGTTCCAATGTATTTGGTCGAGCGTTTGGGTCGTCGTGTCTTGCTGTTAACTTCGATTATCGGTAAGACAAGAAGACATTTAAAATGGCCACAATGATTAACAGGCGTGATTATCTCCTTGTGCCTATTGGGTGGTGCTTTCCTGCTAATCAACCGCGACTCCACAGCAATTGCCGGACCGGACACCAGTTGGCCACTTTTGAACTCATCAGTCCCCAACGCTGAACACTGCAAAACAGCGTACAAGAACTGCGATTCGTGTGTGACAGACGAACGTTGCGGTTTCTGCTCTTTTGGAGACTCCGGATTCTGTTTGCCGGCGGACCATGACGTCGATACGCGTTCGACGACCGGTGCCTGTTCCACCGACAGCAACACCAAAACTCACGTAGCGCCATACGGTGGTAAATCCCAAAACTTCGAATGGGCAGACGTTTATTGTAATGTTCGTTTGGCGTACAAGATAGCGCCAATCGTTCTCATGGTCGTGTATTTATGTTGTTTTTCGATTGGTAAGCAAAGAAAGAAGTCAGGAGTTGATCGAGTTTTCAGGTTACGCTCCATTACCATGGGTTAGTTGTAGTGCCTCTTTTTAAAAGTTAAAATCAAAATCGAACACAACAGACGGTTAGCGATTCATCAACCGACTGATATTCGTTTTGATTGTTCTTTTCTTTACTTTCTGTAAGAGAACTTAAAGGATATTTATAGGTTTTAAATGCCGAGTTCTATCCGCTTTGGGCACGTGGTCAATGTGTTTCGTTGACAACATTCTGTAACTGGTGAGTTCACTTCCCGTTGAGGTTCGAACGATTTTTTCAGGCTTTTCAATCTGATCATTTCGCTGACATTCTTGACGTTGTCACAAGTGCTGACCAAATTCGGTGTCTTCTTCTTGTACGCCGTGATCTCGGCCTTCGCGTTGATTCTCTTCTTCTTCGTGGTCCCGGAAACTAAAGGTAAAGAACAAGAAGTTGAAGTCTGAATCCGTGTCTTTAGGATGTTCGTTGGACGAAGTCGAAATGCTTTTTATGGACAAAGAAACCCGAGAGCGTGCACAAGAAGATCTGAAGAAACGTGCTCTGTCGCACAAAAGCGATTTGGGATCCTTTCGAGAAAAGTTGTGATTTTGGTGCTTTTAGATTGTAAATAAACAAAACTTCTCAAAACGTTTATTTCGTTTTCCACAAACCAAAATCTTCTCAACTGCGTTTCGATTTCTCTTTGTCCTCCTTCGACAGCTCGTCACGTGGCGGACTACGCGAGACGGCGGTGTAAGTGGACTTTGTATCGGAGACCGACGGCAAAGCGTCGCGAACACTCGATGTGTCCAACGCAGTTCGAACCCTCGACGAAACAGTACGCGCAAACTTCTGCGCCGCATTTTGAATCTGTTCGCTCATCGGTGGACGCGGAGCATTCGGCGGATTCACGTCTAACGGTTGAATGTTTTCGTAGAGAGGTTCTCCCGATTCGCTTTGATCGGCACGTTGCTCCAAGTAGATCGGAGCCTGCAAACGTGAGTCGAAAGAGGAATCTCTTGACTCACCTTTGCAATGTCCGTTGGCTTATCAATCGATTTTTGTGCGTCCGATTGGTCTTTCGATTCAATGGATGCTTCTTTTCGTGCGGAGTTTTGCAATGAGTCGGTCGATTCGATTGTCACTTCTTGTTGCCCAGATGTCGGTTTCTCTTGAGCAAGAGTCGATTCGTTCGACAACTTTTCGATTACTTCTTTCGTTAGTTCTGGAGAGGCGTTCTTTTGTTTTGTTGTCTCCGCTTTCTGCTCATTCTGAGCCGCCTTCTCCATGGCTTCTTGTTCTTTGGCCACACGCATCGCATGGCCAAACATGTCCGCGTAGTGCTGAAGAGACGAATAGAAAGGCGTGAATTCTGATGTTAATTTACTGCATTTCGACTTGCATTCCACGCCGCTTTTTCATCGGCCGAACGCTCCGGAACGTCGCCTTCTTTCACACTCACAACCGGTCCGGGAGTTGGTGGATCGGGCTGAAGATAAGAAGCTTGAAGACACAAGAACGCCGACTTACAATAAACAAATGACCGTGAGTTCGAGCGCGTGGTTGATAGGTCTCAAGGATGTTGGACTCGTCGAAATGCGCACGTTTTTGACGCGTCAATCCGTTGGCATGGATTTGGCACCACTGAAAATAGGGTTAACATCCCTTCGTGCTTCGCGACTCTTGACCTCGTGACCAAAAAATCCGATCAAAACCACCAGACATGCACCGGCAAGACGCGCAGCCGTGGAGTCGGCCATGAGAAGACGATGCGCCAAAATCGCCGCCAATCCCATCGAAACGAGAACGCCGAGCGTCGAATTGAAGCGCAAACGCACAAGAAAGTCGGCCGTCGATGTGGTCGAACGCAGCGCAATCGAAGGTTCCGTCGATCCGCCCGGCGAGTCGTCGCTGCGCGCCGTCGACGTCGTTTGACGATGAGAGGACATCGAGAGAAACAACTGGACGAGTTCAATTGAACGAACGCAAACTGATCGTTTCGGGCAAAACATTCGAGGCCAAATTTGCATATTTTTTGGTCATAGCACTTTTTAGTGGAATGATTCATGTGTTCTTGCAGATACAAACCGATCTACCTATTGATCTTCTTGGGCGTTGACTGGCATCTCGTGGGTTGAAGAGGCTCTTGCGAAAGTTTCTTATCATTTCGCTTTTTGATTTGAAACTCACGACTTTCGTTTCGCTTTGCGTTTCCCGTGGCGCTGAAATCGAAATGACACACAAACAGAAATACGATGACACGATTTCCGTCTCCATCGGTGGCTCCATGGTTCTACTGATGATCATCTTATTCTTCGGCTATCTGGTGAGTTCGATTTGCTCGTCAGTCGTCTTCACGTCTTCTTTCAGATCTACCGGAGCCGTTTGCCGCGTGTCTCCGCTCGAAACAACACCACGATTTCACGTCTGAGTACTCACGATTGTTATTAATGTTTCCATGAGGAATAAATTTGTTGCGATTTTAATTGTCGACAGATCGTGTTGTTGCGCAACTCTTGTTCTCAATTACACGCCAAAATGGTCGAGTTCCACTTTTTTGTATGCCAAGGACGTCGATTCGCGGCGTTTTCCTGCTCGTTCCAAACGTTTTTTGCCTCGCGACTTTCGGTCCCCCGATTTACAACCTCGTAATCAAACGACGTTTGGCGCCGCATGGAATTCGGAGTTTATCAAAAACTTCTTTTGGGCGTGAAACTTGTTTTCGTAACCAAATTTCTCGTGTCCATTCGCACAAAACGCGACGCTTTTCGAAATGCGCGGAAAAGTTTTTGATCGTTTTCGACGTCCAACCGCCGACCTTTCCACGCCCGCTGGGAAATCGTTTTGAACTCACGGCGTTTCGGAAATCTCTTTTTTCGTGTTCGACGTTTTTGCGTGTGCGTCGTTGATAAGAGCGCGCTTTTGGGAGTTTCAGTCGAAAATCTTCTATTTTTCGGAATGTTCGATTCGTGTCTTCCGTTTATTCCGCCTCCCGACTACACGGTTCGCGTGAAGCCGACGGTTGTGGCACAGAAGTTGCGCGATGATCACGGCCAACCGCATCACTACCAACCGGTGAGTCTCCAGACTGCGATTTTGCACGATCTTCTTTTCAGCAAATTCGCCCGAATCGACGCAGTTTGACTGTCGATGTTGACGAAGAGCCCACGGAGGAGCCGCGAAGTCAATCGCCGGACGAAGTGAAGCGACGAGTTTTACGGATGATCAAAGAACACGGAGTTCCGGTCTTTCCGATCGCTGGTCCCAAAGAAGTCGTGGAACGTAAGTGAAGATCTTTGTTGATCCAACTAGCGTTTTCAGAAGGAAATTCCGCAGTTTTGGGACCCACACGCGCGTACATCAAACATTTAGAGAATCATCGCAAATACGACACTTTGAATTCGTTTCGCTCATGTGACGACTGTGCTCTTTGCAAGCAAATGCAAGAGGAGATTGACATTCTGGAGCACGGCGTTTCACGGTAAGACTCAAACACAAAGATTGCCAACCGAACGTTTTCAGAAAACGCCCACAATCCGGAGTTCAAAATCGTCGTCCTCAACCGCGTCCCGAACGTGCGCAGAAGACGCGTTCTGCGTTGATCAGCGGCAAACTCTTCGAGCCATTGCACGAAGAAGACGAACCCGCGGAACCGGAAGAGTCGGCGGAGATCGTTGTTGCGCGTGTTCAGAATCGTCACAGATCGTAAGTTGTTTCCGCAAACTGTCTTCTGCAACGTTCTTTCAGCTCCATCGAAACAAACTCTACGGCGTCTCCGCCCGAACAGCGACGTCGGATCGTTCGAGTGCCCGAAGCGAAAGCGCGTCGTGACTACGTGGCCGCGACGGATCAACAGTTGAGCGTACGAATGGACGAGAAGCTCAAGGTGTTGCAAACGGACACCATCTGGTCGCTTTGTACGCGCTCTGACGGCGCAATCGGATGGACCCCGACCGCTAATCTTCTCTTCCTGTGATGTCCTTTTTTATTGGAAATGCTGTACAAGTGCGAAATCAGAAGAATAAACGAATATTATTGGTCATATCGTTCCAATTGTACAATGAACGTGATGTACAGATCTCTTTGGCTTGAAAGAACTGAAAAGTATGTGCGTCCACAGAAGATTTCTACATCGAACTTACGTATGGCTGAAGACGTTTGAGAAGTGGATCGCGTATTTCGGTCGGGAGTGTTTTCGTTAGCAGCTGCGTCACGTCGTCACGTTTGAATTTGCCGACACGACGCAAAAGTTCACGCACGGCACTATCGGAGAAATCGGCTTGAGTGGCTTCAACGAGCACATCCACCAAGTTCTGCATCGCAACGTTTTCGTCGTCCAAAACGCCGTCCGTCTCGACGCACAAACGTTCCAATTCACGACGCAAATTTTGAAGCAAAAACCGTTGGGACAAATAGATCAACGCAGCGAAGTTGTCAGCTAAAGAAGCAATAGAAAACGAAAATAAAAGTGTCGCACTCACCAGTAATGCGATTTTCTAGCGTGAAATCTTCGGGACAAATGCAACGCAAAAGCTCGTGCATGTCATCGAAATTCACGTCCTCCAAGTGAACTCGATTTTCGCGCATTTCCCGAAAATTCGTGAAGCAAAGACCGTTGAAGTAGGGAGAGATTTCGGCCAAATAGTGCGGATTCACGTACAAACTGCCGCCGTCAACCACCAGCTCAAATTGGCGTAGATGTGTGGGCAAAGAGAAATCGATTACCATTTTACGACTGAAAACAAATCAACTGTCACGCAAATGCGCCAAAGAGGACGCGAATGTTCAAACAAAAAACGACGCAAAAACAAAGGTCTTCTTGATGCGTAGTAAAGTGCAGACCAAAAACGATCGAGAGCAAAACCCCTGGGTTTGAAACGTTAATGAGAGAATCGACGCGAAAGCGTCTGTTCGTCGACTACGAAGTGAACTGCAAAAGAAAAACAAACTTTCGAAAAAATCGCTGATTAACACGCTCGGCGTCGATCAACACCTTTGGAAGGGCGCGTTCGACGGTCAGCAAATGACCTTGTCGCCTTCGAGGACGTGCTATCAGGTGATAAAACGCGAAGCAGAACCACGCACAAGTTTTGATCGATCGACGCGACTCGGTGGTTTCGCTGTCGAACTCCGATCGTCCACGTGTTTGCAGCGTGATGAAAACTTCTTGCGCATGGTGAACATAGCGATCAATCCATTTATTTGACACTAGTAATTGCATATTCAATGCTCGTTTGTTACTTGTATTCGGAAACTCCGTGAATTAATTTTGATACAAAGTGCTATCTTGGTAGTCTTATTCCGAATATTGTCCTACGCAATTGTTGAACGTGTGCTTCTAAATCAAATCATCTGTTCAATCGTCGTTTAAAGGTCACGTGTTTACATCAATTCCTGCACAGTTTCACGTTGGTTCTTTCCAATTCCATACGAAATGTGAACGCTTAATTTGTTGTTGTATTTTCAGCGACCTCTTGTTTGTTATGTTTCCGTTAGTAGAAACAAGAAAGCTGAAAATTCCAACTACCAGACATCAACGAGTGTTAAATTGGAATGGTAACTAAACGGCTAAATTGACCGAACAGAATCTTCACCTTTTCATCACTACGTTTGATGCAACTTCATCTCGTTTAATAGTTTCGCTTATTGAAGTCTCAAAAGGGCATTCGGAGATTGAATCAAGTTTTAAAAACCTTTTTTTGCAACAATAAGTTTATTCAACACGACACGCTGAGCACGACAACCTAATCAATGGTCAGTTATAAAGACATTCAAGAACACTGAAGAAATATGCCTCAAACGAAGGTAAGCGGCAAGCCAAAAGCAACGTTTCTTCCCACACTAATCTTCCTGATCGATTGAAGTCATCCTTAACATACGAGACAAACAAAACCACAAGACACGATAGTGAATAAAGTAAAACTAAAGCAAGAATGAAGATAGCTACAAATCGGCTCAAATATTCAGAAGTCAAATTGAAAGAAGCCACAATCACGTCACGAACAATTCGTACACGCTGACATTAAAAGTGGCATTTATCCTTTTTCCATTCTTATTGGCTTCTTTTAGTGACTCGTGAACATTCTTGAAATGTTTGTTGGAGGGCTGATTGATTCGATTAACTGTCGTCTTCTTCATTTGAAGGTTTTGCATTTCCTTCTGGTCATCAACTTGTTGACGATCCAACTGATCTTCAAGTTTTGCAATCGTTTCCTTGTACTTATATTCTCATTCTTCGAACTCCAACAATTGTTCCAGCAATTTCTCTTGGATCAATCCGACGTCTTGTCGAAACTGTTGAAGTTCTTTAGACTGTTGTTCATCAAGAATCTGCACGTCCTTATGGTTCACGAATACATCGTTGAAAATCAAATAGCCGATGAACAGGCTGAGTGCGATCAACGTTAAAATATTGGTAATCGTCGAAAACTCTGGAAATGTGCTAAATTGATTAAACACCTTCATCACAGTCACTGTGAACTTACTCGAAACGATGATCATTTATAGATTCGCGACAAAAAGTGATCGAGTAAGTTCCATCTTCCAGTTGATCGTCGATTTCCACTAGTCGATCTTGACTGCGACCAATAATACGCAGTTTCTCGTTTTTGAACAACGAGAAATTTCCAATCAACAGCTTCAAAGCCTCTCGAGCCGTCGACCCTTTGCCCATTCGAAACGTTTGAGTGATTCCTTCGGAGGATCGTAAAACTCTTCAACGCGAATGTTAAACGTCAACTAAAAGACTTCTATTAAAAAGAACACAATCGAACAACCTACATTCCCCCGTTCCTTAGCCTTCTCGTCAACCATCTCAAAGCTCTCTTAAGTCGAATCCATGGCCCAAAAATAGTGAGAGACCAACTGACGAGTGAACGCGGCTCTAAACGTTTGAGCTCAACCCTCTCCCATCACTCGTAAGAAACGCCTTTGCATGAGAAGCAGAGTCGAGTTTACTCATGGACATTTGGAACGATGCATGCAGTCACATTGAATCTCTTTGGTTGGACCAAACCCACTACTCTCAAAAGGTACAAGAGATTACATATAGCCATGTAACGGATGTTTTGAGTTTTCCGAAAAAAATGCCGAATGAAGTTGCGGTACTTGCAAATCAACACAACGGTAAGTACCGAGTCGATTGCTGAATGAGTGATAAAAACAACGGCCAAAGAGATTTTTCAAATTGGAAGTTTGCACTTAGAAGATGGCAGCAATGTAAATCAAACTGCTGTAGGTAAAACAAGAGCGCAAAACTGAAGTGACAGAACCAAAAATGATCTGCGGATCTAATCAACCGTCAAGAGTGTTCTAGCTGTGCTCTAATTTATTCACCGAGTGTTCCCCTTAACTCAAATAACTTCAAATGTTCTCCTACGCATCAACAAAGATCATTTTTGATTAGAAATTGTAATCAAGATAACGGATTAGTCGGTGGATGACATATCCAATTGATCTCTGCTAGTCCTACGAAACTTGTGTTGGTTGTGACGATTTGCGTTTCGAGTTTGCAGAATGTGAATGGCTTATAGACGTCTAACACTTTCTATGTGCTTAACCGACTCTCCTATTCATCAACTGTTTAGGGTTTTAGTCGTGATTGAGAATACGCTGTCCACAAACTTCATGCTCCTTCTAACGCATTTAAACTTTCGCATACCGCCAGTCGAGTCGCTTGCGATGACCAACCGTCAATTCGATTGCACTCGCCATTTCGCAGGAGCTTGTTTTCGGAGATCAAAGTCACCAGTCTGCTCATTTGCATAACCTAATTCGGGTATTTAACGGTTGGAGTTTTGAACGGACCTTCTCATTTGCTCGTTTCCATTTGATCAAGTCGTCGCCGAAATGTCTGAGCGTTCATTCGTTAGTACGATTAGTAAGCTCGTCGGAGAAGGTGAGTTGAAGGTCAATTCAGAAGTCACAATTGTGTTTAGAACCAATGCCGGCGGTCATAGAAAGCTTCCGAAGGTGTGAGACTAATCAGTAGATGCAGCGTCAAGACAACCTCTTGCGACCACGCAACTCGTTGCGATCGAAGCGAATGCGAGAGTAACAACGATCAGGAACCGTCTGTTTTGTTTCACTGAATTGATTGCGACTTTCAATTTAAAGTTTTAGAAGCGGTCCTATGGAATGTCGCCTCACCGTTTC
Source organism: Aphelenchoides besseyi (assembly GCA_024699855.1). Classification (NCBI taxonomy): domain Eukaryota; kingdom Metazoa; phylum Nematoda; class Chromadorea; order Rhabditida; family Aphelenchoididae; genus Aphelenchoides; species Aphelenchoides besseyi. The sequence goes on along the minus strand of JAMPIQ010000001.1, from coordinate 5,994,222 downwards.
CTCGAGCGAAATGGCTAAGCTTAGTTTCACCAGTCTCAGCTTCCACATATCTTAAGGAAGTGACATAATAAAAGCGACGGAGGCACTCATCTCAGACCTCTATTTATAAGAGAAATGAAGCGACTGATTTGGTATGCAAACTCTACGAACTGATCTAAACAAGCATTCAGGTCTCGTGTTAGCGGTGCGACAGCGAAGTGATACAGAAAGCAAGAAGAGGCAGCAGACTCTTCGGAAGTCTGAGAATTCGGCGACAAACGAAATGCCGAGTTGACTGCGATAGTTGCACTATCGAAGTTGCAAGACCGGTAAGCTGTTCGAATCGTCCGAGAATCAGTTTTTCAAATGGAACTAACGATGGAATCATCGTTTAACTAACCGTACAAGAAGACAATTGAACATCATAAGAACCTTTTTTGTTGTCGAAATTGCCCTCAATAAACAGGTCAATTAAGTATTGTTTGCGTGTGATTTTCTTCTTTCAACTCTGTGGTTTTTAATTGTTGCTGTCTACAAACTAGTCCTGCGTCTTTCGATTTAATTGTTGAGCAGATGGGAACAAATGTTGACAAGAGGAAGTTAAGGGAAGTGGACAACCATCAGATCTACAAACACGATCATTATGGAAAATGAAATCGTAGGTTACCTGAGATGGCTCTTAATTTGGTCGATGTAGCTAACAGTTCCATCGAATACGTTAACCAAATGGATCTGTAATTCGAGGGTCTGAAGCAAGAAACAACAAAGCGAGTAAGAAATACGACGTCCTTTTTGACCAAGTAACACTATCGAATGTCTACGAGTTGTCTTTCGATCACCGAAACAAACACTCGAGTGATCAGAAGGTAACTCGTGGATTGCAACAAAGAACTAAAAAAACGCTTCAATTCTTCAAAGATCAAAAGCTATGGAAACTACCGAGTTGTAATCGTATATCCGAGAATACGAAAGGCAATAGGTTCTATAGTCTTTATTCAACCACACACAAAGTTTCAATGAGAAGAACAGACGAATAAACCAATAAGCCACAATAAATACTCTATTTCAAATTAGCTTATCAAAGAAGTGCGTTTGAAGGTTGATGATAACGGCATCGAAATCGGCTATCAGAAGAACAAATACGCGAGGACGATGGACATTGCAGATCTCAGAAACAAAGTAAAACACACGTTCAACATGAAAAACAGAACTTTAGATCAAATTGTACGCAAAATCAACAGAATGGTAATCGAAATAACAGAGATACGCAAAACTCGATATTCGAACAAATTTACTCAAAAAAGTCGGACATTGATAGAGAATAGTGTCATCAAAGAGCACTAAGGACACACGCTTTGTGTAGTATGTAGGCTAAGAAAGTTGACGGTGATTGGACATTTATTCATTTGGTAGTGAATGTATAGAAACAAACAAATGGTCGCGATGTGCTTGAATATGAACAAATGAATTGCGAGCAATCGATTGGTCGTTGCCTGTGAATTGTTCACGACTAAAGTAGCCGAGATAATTCGAGCGGTCTACTGTACGTGTAGCAAGAATGAAACGTCATTAGGTTCACGAGCCCTACGATTCGATCAATATCAACGATGATATCATTCGCTTTAAACTTCCGTCCCGTTTGCTCAACTTTCTCGACGTGATTTCTGTTCCGACGACGTCATTTCGAAGGTATAAAAAGGCCGTTGTTTGATCATTTCGACAAGAAAGATGCGGCTCCTTCACCTTCTTTTCGTTTGTATTTTGCTCAGCATTGCCCATGGGTAAGTTCTTCTGCGACTACACTTGTAACTCGTTCGTTTAGCCACGTTCTTCGCTTCAAACGTCAATGGGGAGGTGGTTGGGGAGGTGGTGGGAGCGAAGTGATCGACCAGGAGACGATTCAAACTAGTCCGTGGGGAGGACAAACCACAAGTTTCCAACAAGACTTTATCCAATTCGGGCGTTAATTTGACTTGATTGTTCACGAAAACTGTAAAATAAAACCGCTTATTCGACTGTTTTCGTTAGTAATGGTATCTTCAAGTCACTTGTTTGACTTCAAAGTATACGAGAATAGACTCGGTCGCGGTTGAAAGAGGTGGTTCAATACAAGAATCTCGTGCTTCTAACAACGGGAATACGACGATTTTGCTTAGAACCAAATCGTTATAGGGTTGCTCAAACTGATGGCTCTCTTATTCGATTCCACAGGTCATGGATAACCTCACGGTCTTCGGATTCCAACTGACAATCAGTCTGCAGTTTCTGTTTTCGATGGCGCAGTTCGGTCGCTTTTGGCTCACTAGTTACTACGATTGCGTCCTGATGTTCATCTGCGCTTCTAACTGGTTGTGAGCTGTTTCGTTGTGTTTGAGCGTCTATTCCTGTGGTTATTTCGCTCATAGATCGATCGAATTTGTTACCCGATTGTCAGTCAAACAAAAGCACGTGTTTCCGGACTTGAACGGTTTCCATTGACAACATCCGTCTATTCGATGGGTTTCTGTTGAAGTTGTTTGCTTACGTTCATTGATGAGCCAATGTCCTTGACTTTTGATTCCCAACTTTTCAACAAACAGATTTGCATAAGATTTGAACAGTAAACAATGTTGCGTAACATTTGAGTATAAAAGAGCGGAGGATCAGTCGGAGCTCATTTGGTCTCCGAGTTGTTTCTTCCTTCAGACGTGTGACTTTGAATGGTTCGCCTATCAAGTCGCGTGAGTGGTCGTGTTTCTGAGCGGCCTTCTAATGTCGATTGCAAGTGATTTCAGTGAGTACAAAGCTTAATTGACTTCGAAGCGATTGCAATCCAACAATCACTGCACGGGTGTCATCACGTTCTCTACATAACAAATGACCTCTGACACAGGTCCAGTCCCTCAGAATCAGATTATTTCATCAGTCATGATTGCCGATTTTCGTTGAATCTCTCGTGAGATACTTGGATTCTTGTCTCCGGTGCAACATTCGAGCACAAGAGAGGCTGCGACTTCCGTGCGTTCCAGTTTACAGACATCTCTAATGCCTCTTATAGGTCAAAGTCGCGCTGATCATGAACCGATGAAATCAGATTCTCCCATCAGTTATGGATGGAGTTCACTTCGATTGCTGGAGCGTCTAATGAGAAGAACGGAATTCTACTCACACAGCTGCCTTCTAGGGTCTGGTCGTTCAAGAGAAAGCGCGGATGGAAATTGGCGTTGAGAGAGTGGGGACATAAGCTAGAGACGAAAGGCAACAACTAGAAGATGGCACTAGATTGAAGCGAGAAAGTCAAGTTGGGTGAAAGTATCAGTGGTGAGCTTCGGACTTTTTTCTCCAATGAACTCCGGTTTCAGCAGTTAGGTGCTCTCATCAGTTCGCGTTTGGGAACGCATGTTAATGGAGCAGACGACTAATGGGACGTGAAAAACTCAAGTGTGTCTTTGGAAATCGGGTCATCAACTTTAGAGGAGCTCATCGCTAATCAGAGGGCTGGACGGTAAGTCACGAGTGGTTGATTGTGTTTCTTAGTATGGATAGAATTGAAGGACTGCGTACGATTGGGCGAGCAAGACAACCAAAAAAGTCGTGACAGCGACAAGAAGGTCCCGTCAAGATGAACCGCGATCAGAGAACCGAGGAGCTTGATGGCAAGTCATCCACCAAGAAGTTCCTTTTGTTTCATCATAAAGTCAGCTGTAGATATGAGTGGTCGAAACAGAAGGATGTTGGATTTGAATACGCTCTCTCAGAGCGCTTTTATTCGACAACCTTGTGGTTGTCGTTGTTGCAAGAACCATTGGATAACCTCGTATTTGCAGGTAAAAGTTGAAGCCAACAACAAGACTCTGTTGTCGTTCAATGTTGATTGTGGTGGATACCCGCAATCGAAGGCTTTCAATTGTGCCTTTGAATGTTTCTCTGTACTTCAACGATGACCATTGCGGTTTTCAGAAGTTGGAACAGAAATCGTTTAGTCGATTGCAAACAAAACAAACCGGAAATTAAATACATGAAGACGCAGACGCATGATCAATCCAACAAACAGCTTTACTCGAAAAGCACACTCGTCGAGTAAATACGTTAAGTAGTATACGTAAACATTTATGTCTAATAGCTGACGAGGAAAACGATGAAAGTAGTGACATTCGGGCGCAATTGTTCAGAAACACGGATATCGACTGACAAAATAAAAATTTTTCTATTCGAATGTTTAAATCATAAATTGCGACGACGAAAAACAATCAAGCGATTGAAGGTATCGGAACTACCAACCACAATAGAGACGTTCTTCAATCGATTCAGAGTCAAATTGGAATACTTCTCGCGAAACAAAAGGAACTACACTCATACGTTTGAATCGTTTGCTCGACAACAAACGAACATCTGGAATCGAGATTCTAACACAAAAGAAGCAGTTGGATGATAGCGAAGCCCATACGCAATGGACTATTGTGGGACTAAAGAGAATGCGGAGGTTATGGACAAAATTGATGTACTAAAAGTAAATACGAGCATCCAAAAACGCCGAGAAACACGTCGAGATAAACGAGTGATTAAACGCACATAACTTAAATTCCTCAGCAAAAATCGAAGTCAAGCGAATCAGTTACTTCTACAGAAATCAAGTACGTGGTTGTAAGTCAAAAAGGACGAGTGAAAAGACAACAAAAAAACAAACAACTTCTCGTTTCTTCCGATTAACAACCAGAAGTGTAAAATCCGAATCCTTAGCAGCAGTCAGTCCAATTGTTTGAACTCAACTGTTGAAGTCATCCTCGAATACAAACGATTCGTTAGTTAATGGTAGAGCATTTATTCAATAAAAACATTAACAACTCAAGGATTCCAAAAAACTTAAACTCAATCGGGTGTTCTTTTCGAGCAGTTTGCCAAACGAGTCGGTCATCAGAAGCTTCTTCCTTCCGCCGTTCTGCTCCACGAAACGAATCACGATCTTGACCATCTCGTTGTCTTTGTGTTTGATTGCAAAGACCAAGAAATCGGCAGCGGTGTCGATTGTGAGTCTCGATTCTAACTTCTCCACACATCGCTCCTACGAGGACAGAAATCAAAAGTTCGAAAATGTCTTTCTTACCTTCAATTTGTAGTGGCCGATTTTAACGGCCATCATGTAGAGCATTTTAAGGTGCTTACTGTTCGAGTTAGACTTCTAAAACCGCTTGACATTTTGTATAGTTAACGTGAAACTAACCGAAAGAAAATGAAACATATTAATAACTAGAACTCAATAAAAGCGATTTGTTCAACCAAATGACTCTCAACGTCTTATCGTTGTGCAGCAAATCGAGTCGAAACGGCGTCTAATGCTCGTAGGTGCGCATCCACAATGAGCAAGCGACAATTGAGATTACCAGCGGCAAAAGGCTCTCTTGATTGGTCTATGAAAACGACCTTTGTCTATTGGAAGCATACCAGTCAAGTTTGTTCGAGAATACAAAACATTTTCTCAAATAACGAGTTTATTAGGACGAGTCTGACAAGTGTTTTAGTAAAAAGGATACAGTTCGCTCGTAAAACAAACCTAAAGACCAAGTACGTGAGTATTAAAGTGGGAAACGGCCACAATTGAGGTTGCAATATGCTTTTAAAGTTTGCCAAAAAGTTTGTTATATCGGAGATTACAAGTCTTCGAAAACAGAACATCGTAAGCCATGGAGCTGAAAGCAAAAAGGATCGATATTGTCTTATCGAAAATCAAACTAAACGAGAATCCAAGATGATAAGCAGCGCTTTCTAGAAATTTGTTGTTGTCGTTGAAGGAAACACAAGATTCTGTGCATTCAACAGTTTTATTCTCAACGTTAGTTCTGATCGTCTCTACGGTTTGATTGACCATTTGGAACAACCGTTCGTCAATTCCGATCATTAGTTTTTCCGATAGAGCGACCGATAGTTTCAGTCATCACAATTCTAATTAATCTCGTGCTTTTGCTCAGTCAAGCCTCTGAATTCTTCCAAAGACTCAGAATTGTAACCCTGAAGTTAATAGTAGCAAAGAAGCTTAGAATGAACATTGATTGATGTTGTATAAACGCTAATAAATAAGATTGTGAGCACACCAAAATGTACAGACATAAAATGGTGAGAATCACGAAAATGTACAGTTGTGGATACCTAAGGAAGTTGGATATAACTCAAAAGTTCATCTCACTTCCAAGCAATAGGCTCTCTTGCCACTGATTGTTGGATTTGAAATTCACTAGTGAATTCTTCTGTTTCATTAAACTGTAAACGTAAATATACTAAGAGTCGAAAGTTGTCTATCGATTCTATCCACTCACATTGCTCATTCCGTAAGAATATGACGCACAAGAAATGACCACTTAGTCGATCACTTCTCAAAAAAGGCCATTTCAAAGTTTGAGCAATAAGAACGTATGACTTTGGAATTCAACTTGAGAGTTAATCGTGCGATGCATAAGCGTACACTTCTCGAAGATACAGTTCGGGAATCCTCAAAGCTGCAGTTGAATCAATGAGACGAATGTTTTTTCGTTCGCACCACGTGAATTGAATTTGTCGTTGAACGTGGGGAACGGCGGCAACATTCGCCATCGCGGTCATTAGCACGATGTTCGAAGCTCACAAGCGGATTTCAATTTCGTGTTTCTTTGCGATCTCTCTTGAATGCAATGTTCAAGCAAGAAGCTTGTTGCCAGTATAATACGAGAATATCGACTAATAAAAAGCAGTGCCTGATAATTGAAATTGCTGAATTGAATCCTTGAGTGATGAATTCGAAATACAATTCGAGAATATCACCTGTTGAAATGTAATTACGAGTGCAAATTAATCTCGGCTCACATCGTAATCGAGACCAAGTGGTCAGTCAAAGCGACTTCTTTTTAGCTTGTGATTGCTTTGGACACGTCTGTCGTGTTCTGAAGCAAATGGAAAAGTGCGAGTTTTTTGACGTCGAATTCACTTCCCGAAAATGATTGATCGGCCAAAAAGATCGGACGTTTCGACTCGAAATTTTTTATTACGAAAAATCGGCACTCAGAAATGTTGTTCGACCGTTGGCTTTTTATTGTCATTTTAGTGCTTTTAAGTGTGGATGGTAAGTGAGTGAGGACCACGATTTCGACCGTCTTTATAGCCGACGACCTCGAGGATTTAATTGATTACACGCAAAGTGCTAAGGAACCGGCTGATCAATATGGTGGTTTAACCGATCACTTTAGAAATCAAACAGAGAACTCACTACTTAGTCGATCACCACGTGCATGTCCTCGAGTTGCGGTTATTCCCGGTCCAGAATGGCGCTTTGGCGAGTGGTCATTTTGGTCGGAATGTTCGCGTACTTGTGGACCACAAGGAGTGAGACAACGACGACGACAATGTGCGGCTTCAAATCCGAACTGTCAGACCCACGAATCTCAACGGTGTAATCAACGACCATGTGCTCTTGGTTGGTCCGAGTGGTTGGTTTGAAATAATCAATTTTATTAATTGCTAGAATAATAGGTGCGAATGGGAAGCGTGCAGAGCGACATGTGGATCGGGAGAACGTCAACGAATTCGATTCTGTGAAGGCGGAACTTTACGTTGTCCCGGCAAAGATTTCCAGGTGAGTTTGTATTCTGATGATCGTATTGATGAAGTGGTTATCGCAGATTAGCCGTTGCAATGCCGAAGTTCCTTGTCACGGTTTTCATGATTGGTCGGCTTGGACTCGTTGCTCGAAATCCTGCGGACTGGGTGAACAACGACGCGAACGTCAATGTTTCGACGAACGATTATGTCGTGGAAGTCGAATTGAAACACGGCGTTGTAACGAGGGACCCTGTGTTCGAAGAGTCGCCGATTGGTCCGCTTGGTCGCGTTGTGATCGTGATTGTGATGGTGGACTTTCGACAAGACGTCGCGTTGATGAAGTAGAAACTCGACGTTGTAACGAACAGCCCTGTGGTCTCTATCGACGTTGCCAATGGACTACTTGGACGCCGTGGAGTGCATGTCGAGTGGCACAAAACTACGATTGCCGACGACCGAGTGGAATTGGCGAACGTCGACGGGAACGTTTTTGCGTTGGACGTACGAGAGCCGAGAATTGCAAGTGGAGTTGTAATGGTGAAGCCGAGAAACGCGAAAACTGTCGTCTCGATCCGCGCAATAACCCTTGCAATCGACCATAGATATGCATTAGTTGATTTAACTGTCATGAGCATTTGGTTTAGTTTCGATTCCAATAAATACAATGGTTCTCAAGCTGCAAATGCCAAGAAACTAGTGTGTGCGATCGTCTTTTTATTTGTACTCTTGACTCACGTCGTCCATTCCAACTGCGATGCGACAGAAATGACCACATGCTCTTTAGCCTCTCAAAGACAGGAGTTGGCTTGGGTCATGTGAGCTCCTGCTAAACCACGAACCACTCACTCTCTCATTGTGTTTGTTCTGCTTTCAAGCAAAAGTGGCGAGCGCTTGTTGTTACTCGGCTGTTGATCTCAAACGTTTTGCGTTGAAATGGGCGATGTAAGTTTGCCATCAGGATTCGATCGATACAATGTTTCAGTCGGACGGTGACTACGAGTTCGTGGAGAAGAAGGGTTTGGAGTTGGATAAATCGACACAAACTACCAAATACTTTTCATGGAAAACTCGTGGACAAAAGAATATTGAACGTTTGAGGTGAGTTCGATACCCTCTTTGCTTTACTAGCTTTTACAGCTCCAATTGTAATGTACTGTTTTACTTCTCTGTTCCCATTTTAACGTTGATGATTCTGGGCGTGTTCTTGGGCGGAAACCGACTTGTGAAAGAGGTTGGTGTTTTTCGCATTCATTGATTGTCGTCTAGGACGTCGTTTCGAAGCAGTGGCAAATGCTGATTGAGCAGAATTCGATCCTTGTCAACAAAATCGCTAATCTCGAACACGCACTGGCTCGATTGGAAGAACGAACGAGCAAACAGATAGAACAGCAAGACATTCTTCAACTACAAACGAGCGAATCGATGAAACAGAAGATGGAAACAGATGGAAACGATTGGAATCAAGAGTTGGAAACCGAACGACCTCAGCAAACGAATCGAAAAGAAGCGACCAACGAAACAGCAACGACGATCGAAGTTGTGTCCAAAATTCACGATGATGTGAAGAAGAATCAAACTATGATTGCGACTACATTCTGTACTTTTTGTCGATTTGCTCTGAAGGGTCAATTGTACGGTCCCTACTTCGACAGTATTCCTCTAAATTCGCTCTTTACTTACTCGATCTCGGTTGTTGCGGCGTTTTGTTGTTGCATGATCGGCTTATTATTCATAGAAGATTCTGACCGACGACAATCTTTAATTGAGTGCGCGAAGGATATGGTCATTATGGATGCTCTTCTTTATTTTGTATGCGGATTGATGCAATACTTTTTCCAGTGATTGTGTACCTCATTTTTTTGACAATTGCGATAAACTTTTTACTGATTAAGCACCTTAGTTCTCCAGTTAGCTACACAAATCTTCGTAACAACAAATTATTCCAAAGATCGTGGGGTTGTCGAAACGGTCTTTTGTGCACAATTTGCTTTCCAAATCACAGTTACTGAAACGAAACTGAAAAGCGTGATTGACAGCAAACGCGGTAGTATATTTTTTTGTTATTCAGATCCATAGTCACGCAGAAATGAACGTTGTAACACCAAATTCCAACGGGCGAGACGGTAGTCGAAAGAACAATTAGAGTCAACAGAGAATGGTTGACATTGTGACAAAGAATAAGCAACCAAATTGCAACAGGTTTTCGAGTGCGTATACAATTCTATGGTCGAAATTGGGGTCGTTGATTTAACTGCTTCAAATTCCTTGACCTAAAAGTGCAAGTGCTTTCACACATCAAATCGGTGTTAGATGCAAAGAAACATGGATTCTAAGTTGCTTGTTACAGCCATTAAAATGAATCATAAAGACGATTAATTTCAAAAGAAACTTCAATTTGATGAACTTTCCTCCTTCTATAGACAAACGTTTTTTGGGAATTCGAAGGTGAAAGTAGCTATTAACAGTTTAGTTTCCAGTTGACTACAAATCAAGAAACACTGTCACTTATAGTGGTAATAAAATAGGTTTCACAAAAAACCCACGTTCTAATTGTTTGAACAGATCTGTTCAATCTGACACAACGAAAGAAGTCGATGTGTCAAGTTGAGTGATTACTCGGTCGAAAAGAAGTCTTTCAGTTCTCCCCGGAGGTCAATTGTAAAACATTTTCGGACATCAAGAGTCGGAGCCAACCAATTGAACGTACCCATCGAGACCGTTTGAGGGCAATTTTGTTGTGCGAAGCGTAAAATTGGCGGTCCATCTGTCAAGCGGTGAAGAGACTTCCACGACACACAGGTGAGCTTCCAGTGGCCGGAAGACGTTTTCCGGTGATGCGAGCTTTGCAACTCAAAACCCAATGGACGCGTTCGAATGCCGCTGCTGCAATCGATACCGCAGTACCAACTCGTGGCGCACCATCACAACAAGAAGATCCGCGGTTTCGACGTCGTGCTCAAGTTTTTTTGGCCGTACCAGCAATGACACTCGTGGAGCGATTACGTTTGATTTTACCGCACGTTCTTCTCATTTGTACTACCGTTTTGTATGCAATCGGTGGTGCGATTTGTTTTTCGTACACGGAACGTTCGGTGGATACGCTGCGTATGAGTGGCTATTCGAAGAATGCAATTGCGGCGCAGGTGAGAGGTCAAGAATTGAAATACGCAAACGTTTTTAGAACGCGTTGATGGCTATGGAAACACGTTGGAATATGAGTGCTGAAGAACGAAACAAAACGGAGGAAGAGATTGAAGTTGCTATCGATCGACTCATTCAAACCGCGATGGAAGCTTTTTCGGAAGGAATTCAACCGCAAGACGTTTCCTTTGATGCTGTTCAGACGCTGCGCAAACCGAAGTGGACGTTTCAGACGGCATTGTACTTCTCGGTAACGATCTTGACATCCGTAGGCTACGGGAATTTGGTTCCGATTTCGCGTTTAGGTCGTATCTTCTGTATAGTCTATGGAACGTTTGGGTGAGTTTGTGTATTTTGCTTTTTGAGCTTTCGACCTCTAGAATCCCATTGACTTTGATTACGATTGCTGATATGGCAAAGTTTTTGTCCGATTTGATTGCTCGTGCTGAAGCCAAATATAAACGGATAAAGACGGACGATGAAGATGTTCTGGCCGAACCGGGACCGTGGTCTAAAACGTTCGTTTTGTTTCTTCTTTTGTCGTACATGGCAATTTCGGCTGTTGCCTGTGCGTTCTTCAAAGAAACGTGGAACTTTTTGGACTCATTCTACTTCTGTTTGATTACAATGGTAGGTTTGATTGCATGAAGATGGTGAATCAAATTGTAGACAACCATCGGATACGGCGATTTGGATCCGGCATTGGCCGTCGAGACTCCTGATCACTACGGCGGTTGGATTGCGTTCATTTTCGTGGGCTTGATTCTCTCGACTCTCACTGTCGATATGTGCGGCTCTTCGGCCATTCAGTCGATGCACGCGTGGGGTCGTGGAATCGATGTGTTGGCAATGTTTTCGGCGCTGAAGAAGTCGGGAGGACCGTCGGCGTTTCAACCGGCGGAGTTCGGCGAAATCCCATGGATCGATCAGAAGGTTCGACTGAGCAGCCAAATCGCTGTGATGTACGAGGTCGGCAAGATACCGGACAGCGGAGACTCGACCGAACGCAAATAATGTGCGTAGAAATGCCTTTACTTCAGTTGAAAAGATATCGAGATCTTGACAATAAACCTCTTGAACTCCGTTAATGATCTTCATCGAAATCAACCAATCGCCTGTTGACTTAAAGGATGACATTTGGAATGTTTATTGCAACTCACAAGCGGAATCGTAATCTTTCCAGCTGTGCGGAATGACCTTCCGATTTATCAGTGGAGATCACGCTTCGCGTCGCGCCGGTCATTTGCGTCGGTCAAATCCGCGCAGAATTCGTGTGCCCGCCGGTCGTCTCGACTTACCTGCGAAGTCGTGTGTTTAATCCGGGACTTGAAACACGCGCTGTGGCCGACGCTCGCGCAGATTTGCGTTTTGGTTACCACCACGACGTCGAACGTCCGTTTTGCGTCGACCTTCGATTTCGACGTCAAAAAGAAGAACAAACAATTTTGAGCGAATCGCCGTCCGATCTTCTTCAATAGAATGCAAATTTTTGTGCGCGCAAACTGGAATCTTCGTCCAAAAAGTTTGAGCTAACAAGTTGGTCGTTTTCGCGCACAAAAACGTTCGAGCGGAATCGATTTCCAGGGCGACGAGTTTTCGCGTCGTCTGCCAGAAAACGGCGACATCCGCGTGTGGCTTTCACTCGGATGCACGCAGATCAAAAAGATTGGCGAGAATTTGGGTCATTCATCTGATAAATTTCATGCGCTGTGGACCCCAAAAATGTTTACGCATCATCCACTCGTTTCGTCGAGAGGTGCGCAAAATTTCGAGTGTTTTTGTAGAAAAAAGTTTTCAATACGCACAGACGGGTCATCATCCTTGCTAATGATTCTTCCAAAACTTTCTGTTCGACGCTTCTCTCTTACGTTATCCGGGTAATAATTGCTTTCAAGACGCTGTAAGTCGACCGTTACGACGCCAAATTAGCGATTCCTTTTTATGCGCAAGTTTTTTGATCGGTCAACCGTTAACGAGAATCCTCTTTGCGTACATTCCTCCAATTCCCATTGATCGCTTTGGGGTGCATCACCATTCCCGGTATAACCGTCGCCTTTCCAGATGCGTTCTCGACCGTCCGCGTTGCCTGCCCATGTCATCGAATCTTTGCGTGTTCTTTTCGACATTTTGGACTCGTCTCAAACGGGTCTAATTCCCATCGAACAGGTGAGTGATGTGCGGACGACTTGCAAAGAATCGAATTTGCAGATCCGTTGGGAAAATTTGCCAAAATCCAATTTGCCGTCCACGTTTTTGGAGTCGTTGCGTCGTGTGACGCCGCCGAACAATCTCGTCTCATTCGAACGCTTCTGCGCGGCGTTTCGATTGGCGCTGTTCGACCAGAAAACGGTGGGTCGTTTGCAGCGTGTGCGCAGCGAAGGCAAATTGAACGAGCTGTACGCCAAGCCGACCATGGGAATCAACGGACTCGAACAGAAACGTTCCAAATTCCTGCAACCATCGCAAACTCACGTTTATGCGTCAGCTTTGCGTATGAACGCATCGCAGCCATCACTCAACGAAGCGCCCATTCTACGTTTGCCCCAACCGTTTCAACGTCCCGCTTCCGAAAACTACGCAGTGATAATGCGAAAGGTGAGTCTTCGGCAACACGAAAAACGTTTCCACTCGTTTTTTCTTCAGACTCCTAGCGATTCGTCCACGGCTTCCAAGACCAAAAGGCCCGCTCCCTTACCGCCCTCGAACAACAACAACTTTCGCCCGTTGAGTTTGTCTTCGTCTTCGGGTACGAAAAGTTTGCTGATAACACAAAAAACGGTTTTCAGGATCGAGCGGAATGGGCGACATTCGCTGGCAATCGAATTCGCCTCCGGACACGATGCGTCATTATGCCGAGGAGCTGCAACCGCAAGTCGTGAGTTTCTCTATCGGCGGGATTTTGTTTTCCGATTCGAAGGTCTTTTGTTTACGAGTTATAGACGTGTGGTCTTGAGTGTTGATCATAAGTTCACTAGCTTCCCAGAGTGGTGGTCACTAGTAGAGGGTAACAGAAAAGTTGTTTATTATCAGAAATTTACAAAGTTAGAAATCTTTTCGCCGGTCGAAATCCCGTTCTTCCCGTGGCTACGCTTCTTTTCGCTGGTCGAAAGTTTTGTCTTCCCAATGCAATCGATCTTTTGGTCATGAAGTAGTCGGCGAGATCGGCGTCCTGGAATCCGGGTCTGAAAACGATGAGAATCCAAAAGAGCGATTGCTTTCGATCTTACCGGAAGTTCGGACGTCCGACAGCAACCGTACGCTTGTCGACGATACGTGGGTCGGGTTCGGCAAAGTAGTCCAACGGATTTTCTTCTTGTCTCTGCGCACGTCGTGACTCGAAAGCGGCGGCGAAACCGGCGGCGTGATCTTGCGGGAACTAAAAAGTCGACGGTCAATCGGATTCCTCACACTAATGGACGCAAATGGTCTTCGAGAGGCCGTGCGTCGAAAAGAAGATTCACGAAATGAACTTACAAAAGCGGTTCGATAGGCCGAAATGCGATTCTGACGCGGCTGAGCGGCGATAAGTGAGGTGAATAGCAGAACCAAACAAAATCGAATCATTCTCCTTCAAATGTATACGATCGAAATGCGCAGAAACCACGGACGGCACGCCAACTTTTGTAGTCGTCGAAGGGACCGCCCAAATTTGGCCACACGCAAACTCCGCCCGTACGGTCGTTTGTCCACGAAACGCTCGAAGAGGAAACAAAAATTCGTAGTATGATGTTAATTTGGGTGTCACAAGTTCTCGACCATAACGCTAATTAGTGTTGGAAACTACTTATACGCACTTCCGACCACAGTAACACACCAAAACCGAACAGTTTCTCTTGACAATCGAAAACTAGCAAGTGAGTATCTTCTCACAAACAAGCGTGAGAAACGGGAGTTGAAGCAAAAAACTGCTTGGCCGTTGTTGAGGTATTTTCATTATCGACCTAATGGTTACGCTCTGATGTCAATAGGAGAAGAGTTTTGGGAGACGAAATGCTGTAAACTCAAGTGTTACAGGTCCTACGATGTGTCTTAAATTAATTAGCACACGCAGACCAAAATCTACGGTCTCGGATGCAAATCACTTCACAGCGAAACACGTTTGGATGACGTTTGTGGAAGTTGACAAGCTACGATGTAAATGAACATCCGGATCCTAATGAATCAAGACTGGCGATCCCTTTTCTTTTTTGTCTATGTTCTTTGCAGATTTCGCAACTCATAGACACCCTCTGCAAAAACTTAAACATCGATACGGTAGTTTTTGTTGTGGAGCTCCGCGAGTTGCGTGACTTCCGAACGACATTTACGGCACCGTTTAGCTCATTCAACGAAACGCACGCAAATGAGCTTTTCGACGCGCAGAATTCTCGCTTACCGTACGCATTCAACGGTTCAATTCGTAGGTGTGGATTTCGATTCGCGTGCCACACGTCACTTGAAAAAGATTCCAATTAAAAAGTCCACAGGAAAGAAAGTTCACGGTTTTGCTACGACGGGAAAACCGAAACTCCCAGCTGACGCAAAGCAGAAATTTCGAAAACTGCACAGAGCCTTTGGCTGTGGGTGTGCAATTAGTCGACAGAAGCAATGGGCTTTAAGTGTGATTGCAGAAGCACGTGATCTACATGTCGGCTTCTTGAGTTTGTTTTGCCTGTTGAAACCTTTCGGAATTCACCTGTTGCTTGTTTGAGGACAAACGTTGTAGCAAATTCGAAAAATGAACATCGGCTACAAAACTTTCAATTAATGAGGGCTTCAGGGAAAGGTATAAGGTGCCATCGATTCGTTTACTTTTCGGTCTCAAAGGCTTTTGAGTTTACAAAACGTTTGCAAAAGCGACCTGTTGATTTTTGTGGTTTTGGAATACTTTTTAGTGCAAATTCCACTTTCCGACTAATTGACAAGCTGTAAACAATCGAACCGAAAGAACAGAAGATCAGCAAGATTGGATGGAAAGGATTAGCAAATTTATCAGCAAAAAGGTGAAATAGAGAAATCTGTTGCAAGGCTTGAGGATTATCTTTCTGTAGTTCACCCACATATCGGCCGTAAACAACCGATGTAAATTTGGTCGTGGGTGTCGAGTTCTTTCAAGTTTGCTTTTGGGCCTAATTGCTCGTTTTGAGATTAAACACGAACGTTTGCTGGAAGAGGAAACCGCGGTGGTGGAGCGAGGAATGGAGATCACTCGTCAACTGCTTCGATGGTACGAAGATCGTGTGGATAGTTTGCAGAAGAGACGGCGAATGCTCAGCAACGGAATGGTCGCTTTGGTGAGTTGAAATACGATCACATCAGATAGAATCCTCGGAGTTCTTTGAACTCCTTAGCCGAACCAAAAAGTTCAAACTTTTGGGATCAGATTGCAAGTAGAGCGTAGGAGTTTATTTGGAACATCCCAAGTATTTTCATTCAAATTCCAACACTTCAGTTGTGTATACATGGAGCCAATAAGTGAGCTCCGGGAACACAAAATTAACCTCCTATTCATTTCGGAAGTTCGAAGATCGACACTTTTGAATTTCCTAGATAATTCGTTCGTCTCATCAGTAAGCCTACGGATTTCAGGACTCGTCGGTTCACGAGCAAAAACTAAATTTCCATCGCGCACAAATCACTGAGCTGAATCGGCGAATGAGCACTCTGATGAACTCGACTCGACGCGGCTTCCCATCGCACGAGAATTGGGCGCCGCGAACTGAATTGAAAACGAGAACCGAAACGATTCGCAGCGCCGTTCGTCCGAGCGAAACACTTCGAATGGTGAGTTGTGACTTCCAGCTTCACGTTCTTTTTCAGGATCTGATCGACCGATTGGAACGCGAGAAACGTCTGCAGGACGCGCAGAAGATCCATTTTGTACACGACACTTTGCTTTGAAATAAAGAATTTATTTGCTCAAAAAAACACAAGAATAGGAAGAGAATCACGCTGCAGCGTTAAGCCATTCCAAATTGACGTTGAATGACGTCTTGAGCAAACTGAGTTGCCTGCTTCCGAACACGTTTTTTGTAATCTTCACTGTAAAGATTGGATGCGTCGAAGTGGTGTATGCGACTTACCGGCTTTGGATATACGACTGATATGCATCCGCTTGAGCGGGATCCTGAAAAGCGAAAACATAAAAATAAAACGACGCAAAAACTAACCTCCGGATTGGGATTGTCGAGAAGCTCTTGAATACCGACCAAAAGTTGTTTGATCGAAATAGACGGACGCCAATCCTTGTTCTCGTCCAACAAACTCAAACATATTGTTCCGGAGGGATAGACGTTCGGATGAAAGAGCGGCTGGTCAAAACGGACCTTCGGCGGTGTGGCCGGATAGTCCTCGCTGAAAACGAAAGTGAATCCAAATCACTTCTTACTCACCGGAATGTCATAGTAAGCTAAAAGAACAAAGTAGACGAATAAACTTGAGGCTTCAACTTACTGGATAAAGGCCGCCTTCCCAGATGGTTCCTGGTTTGCCGGGAATCGCGCATTGCCATTGCATGAGGTTCAACGTGCCGTCGGGCGCCTTCGACGGTGTTGCAATGAAACCGAACGGATGATCTTTGCGCCACGCTTTGCGCTCTTCTGATAAACGTTGAGCTGCCAAATTCGCCATAATTTCAAATATCTAAAACAACGAAAATCAGGTGGTTGAAAGGCGAAGTTTTTGTCACAAAACGCGAAAGAAAACGGTTTTTGATGAAAACTTTTGAACGTAAATTTCACAAGAAACTCAAATTCTCGCGGATTCGGAAAGAGAACTCGGAGGACAACGTTTTTTGAGCACAAACTCTCCATTTCAACCGTCCGGGAATTCCGTTAAAAAAATCGCGCAAAAATTCCGCGTCGATGTTTCCACGCAAAAAACGTTTCGATCAGAATCCCGAGTTATCAGAAAAAGGCGCCAGAAAGCGCGGTCGAGACGTCGAGCGGACGCAAAAAACAAACGCGCCGCAGAAATCGATTTTTTAGGATTCTGCGAAATTCGCTTCGAGAGTACACAGAATTCGAGCGCTGAATTTCCGAAAAAACCCACAGATTTCGAGAAAGAAGTTTCCCGGAGTCTTCAGGCGTCCAAGAGCGCCCTCAAAAGGGCCTCTTACGACCAGCGAAGATATCCGGTCGTCGGTGTTCAGAGCCCTCGGGCTTCTTGTTTTGTTAATTGAAAGAAATGTCGTTGGTATCTTCTTCATTAAGACTGTGGAGATTTAGGATCATTGCTGTTGACCATTGGAAAGCACCTCTGGGATCCTTTTTGTAAACACCTAATAGAGATACGAACTTCGTTAGTGCAAGAAAGCTGCTCGATGACGGAAATTAGATCACGATCTAACTTCGAGAACAATCAAAATTTGCGTTTTAATTCGAAACTCAAAACAAAATTCGTGGCTTACTAGAGGCAAAGTAAGTGACCAGAAGCACTTCGAACAAATAGCCTCCCGACCACAGATCAGTTCTTGTCACTTTGCGGATGCTCAAATGAGAATCCGCAAAACACTTTGACTCGAGAAAATCAGTCGAATTGTATTTGAATACGTGCTTGCTTTTCATGTCCAAAATCGATTTTTTTTCGACTTCGTGATTCAGAAACCGCAAATTCTCGTGAAACGCGAAACTTTTCATTTTCTCAGTCATTAACACGGTGGTCACTTCAAGCAGCAAAGTCGCTACTAATCGACGGAGAAAACGACTACGCTGCATACTCACTTCTCATATTTGTTGCTCCTCTTCTGCAGAGGGAAACTCAAAAATTGATTTCCATCACAAAACCAATTGAAGCGATTTCTGACCGACCACGTTAAAGTTATGACATTGATTTTTGACAGTGATGAAGCAACTCGACGGTCAACTTTCACCTTCGACCGAAGAGGATCAGTTGACCCGGAGGTTTTCTGTTGATTGAAACCTCCGCTGAAGTCGTTGGACTGTTGTAAACGGTTGTTATTATGACCTCTGGAAATACTAATCGGTCTTTCAAACAAACTGAATTCAAGAGCGCAAAGTTGCCAACAAGGTTTATTTCACAAGTTTATTTCTTCGCTTTTGCAAATCCAATTCGCTTCCGATCCCAGTCATGAATTTGACAATACGTTCTTAACCATGGATCTCTGAAACGAACTGATAAGCGTCGCAATAATTACGAACTCACCCAAAGATCCACGTCGTTTCGTCGTTATCGCCGACCAATAGAAGACAACGATCGTGACCGAGTTTCTGCGAAACTTCGGCGAACGGTACCGTGTACAGCTTTTGGCGTATGAAGATGTAGAACGAAAGGCTATTACGACAACTAATCAACAGACCTTCGCCAATCCAACGACCGCCCACTGCGCTGGCGATCTTTTTGAGCAGTGGAGTAGGAACGAAAAAATGCTGAGAACTAGTTAGTAAATAGTCAGCAGCTTACCGAACTTCCACTGTCACTCAGAGCCAAGAACGGAAACTTCCAAATGAATTTACGGCCGATTTGAATGCTATCAACCACGAAAGTCCAATCCGTTGATTCCTACAAGAAAGAAGTCGATTGTTTGGAGGATATTCACTCACCCTGACCACCGGAGCCCAATCCAAAATTGGACCGCAGTTTTCGGTGTCTTGACGACCCAATGTTATTTCACCGGCATTCGAGCAGTTTTCGCGACCATTCGGACATTTTTTGAAGAAGATCGAGAAAATCGGGGCCAGAACCTTTTGCTTAACAGCTTCACCAAAAATGGTCGGTGCTCGATCTTCGGGAAAGTTGTAAGTTAAACCCAAAATACCCTGAAGACAATTAGAAGTTATGGGATCTATCTACCTGATCGCCATCAACCAAATGAATAGCACCACCGAAAGTTATCGGCTTCTTCAACGCCAACTGTTTTCCATTGGGTGATCCAAACTATCAAAATACAGAAATTGAAAATTAAAACTTACGGCAAAAACATCTTGATACAAGTAGCCAACGGTCGCACCAATTCCGTACTCGACATGAAAGAGCTTATGAGTTGAGTGGGAAGTTTTCGATTTCTTCGGATCGTAAACTTGTTTCTGAGCGTGACAATGTTCGGACATTAATCCCTTGTTCTTGCAACCGACCTACACAAATAATAAGATCCGAGTCACAAGAACCAACCATTGGAACCCACAGAATCGAACTTCTGGAATTGAAACTTGTCTGGGAATACGAATAGGATTAACCGTACCCTGTATCGAAGATGACTTCAAACTTCTGTTTCGGCTCTCCAATGCTTACGAAGCCTTCAAATCGTTTGTATTCATTCGAAGTGTCGCTAGCGAACTTACCAGTGTAGAGAGTGTTTCCACGCGAAATAATTCGCTGTTTGTAGATGGCACGAAAGGTCGCATTTTCGGGCATCAAAACTGCGGAATTGAAGACATCGAAAAACACTTACCGTTGGGTTTGAGTTTGACCTTACGATTCAATTTAAAACTAAAACCTTCATTTTGTCCATCGACAAAAACGAAAAGCAAAAAGAATAGCAGCATTTTCGAAATGACTCTTGGAAGTTCCACTCAACACAACGACAAATTTCTGTTTGTTTAGCTGCCAATTTGTTTATTACGTAAAGACTACAATAATCGTTAACCGCGTTTGTTTGGTTTCGCGAAGCCAACACGATGTTTCTGAAACAAAAACGCGATTTCAGGCCTCGGATTTCTTTTCTTACCGCCCAGTCGTGAATCTGACAGTAGGACCTAAAGAAACAAATCATTAGTCCAGTCTGAATAAACAAACAGCTCGTGAGCAAGCATGAAATAAAAATGACAAGAAAGTTCATTTACCGAATCCATGGATCACCTTCAAATATCGATTAGCAGACCCAAGAGCAATCGAACAAACCCAAAATCAGTTGAGACATTCCTCCCGCTGCAACCAAAAGTTGACATTGTTTCCTGTTGACCGGAATTGCCACTTCGCTAGACGGTATCGAATACTTTTTGCCGTTGATCGTCAATTGAATCACGAAACGTTTATTACACGGAACCAACAGACCACCGGGAACTTGTCGTGCATCGACGGCTTCTACGATTCCAGCCACAATGTCATCAGGCAAAAATAGATGGCTAGAGCCGGTATCCGTGATTGCAGTCATTCGACGTCTCAAGTTGAAATTACCAACCGAGATTCCTACAGAGTTTGTGATTAAAGTTCTTTTTTTTGTGTAACCGACCTTCTATTCGAAAAGCCCAATGCGGGGAATTGCGTGGAACTGAAGCCCAACCCATAACTTGACCGCAATTTCCAGTATCCTAAATTTTCAACTCAATACAAGAGTTGAATATCACTCACATGTTTGCCAAACGTAATCTCACCGGCATTCGAACACGATTTTCTAGCGCCGGGACATCGTCGCAAAAACACAGTAAAAATCGGATCATCCTGAAGACTCAAAATCGAATTCAACGATCAACAACTTACCATGATTCCTTGTTTGACTGCTTCGTCAAAGATTGACGATCCCTGCTCTTTTCTTTGCACGTACGCCAAGCCCATAATTCCTATACAACAAAGTTATTGAACTTCAGTTTCTCTCACCTTGATCTCCATCGGTAGTTTGAAGTCCTATACTAAACATCAGAATAAAGAATCGCTGTTTTCTTACCGGCTCCGAATTCAATCGGCTCCTTCAATTTCAGTAATTTGTCTCCCGATCCAAAAGCAAAGACATCTTTATAAATTATTCCTTTTGTGTCTCCAATTCCTAAATCAAACGTCTAGTTATGTCTCTATTTTCGATTACCATATTGAATAAGAAAAGGTTTTCCTGTGTTTCTTGACGTTGATGAGCGTCTTGGATCGTAGAGATGTTTTCCCGTCTTACAGTACTCACTCATTCGACCGTTGTTATGACAACCTAAGAGATTCGTTAACAGCATAACACCCAACTTACCTTTAGTTGGCACCCATAGGATTCCGGACCCTAAAAAGCGTAAGCGAAAACCGTCGATTACTTACCAGTGTCTGAAACCGAAACGTTTAGTTTTCTGTTTGAACTGCTAACTCACCCAAAATTACCCGAAATGGCTGCGGTGGAGAACCGAGCTAAAATCGAAATTAATCTCGTGAACACGGTAGCTCACTGAAATCATTCCTTCGTAGAGAGTATCACCGCGCGAAAACATTTGTGCCCCGTAAGTGTCTCGAAGAAGAAGTGTATCTGTGAACATTGATAAGTGAGTGGCAGAACAAAAACCTTACCATTCGACATCGTCTTCTCGCGTCGATTCAACACAAACGAAACGCTTTCTGCATCTGCATACGTCAACCAAACGGCGCTCAGAACGCTTAGGGACAAAACGAAAGTCTTCATGATGACCCGAAATGATTGGTGAATGGCCTTTGATTTGATTTAAAGCAAAAATTTTCGTGTTTGATCAGCCGGAAACCCGTTGCTTTGTCTGTGAAGCAAAAGCTTTGACGTTGTTCAGTTGTCTCCGTTCTTTCGCCTTCTGATAGTTCTACACGTTTAACCGTTCGCTTAGCAAACAAGATGTGGAAGGATAGGCAGCAAAATTTTATTCGTTCTCGCAATTAGATTGAAATTTCCTGACCAACTCTTTTGCAACCTTCCGATGCGTACCATCAGGATCACGGTAGTGATAAAATTCGGTGATCGTGATCGTTAGCAGCAAATCTCTTACTTGACCTCGAATTTGACACGTTTTTCCTTCCATTGAGTAGTCGGCCAAATCGAATCGTTCGATCAGAATCGCCACCAGCTCGTCCATCCATGCGGAGTTTGAAATCAACTGACAGATTAGTCGGCAACAACCGGAACTTACCATTGAATCCAAACTGAGCAACGGAGTTAAGTGAAACAACTTCAACGGAACTCCTAACTTTGTCATCTCGTTTAGAATGTAGTTGGCGTCGCTGACGATCTGCTCAAGCATTTTGATGACTTCTGGAGGCTCCTGAAAGTTGTGATTGAGAGTTGAAGCGAACTCAAACTTATCATCTTATTCTTGATCACAATTTGCATTTGAGTGCTTGTGAGCTTCAAAAACGGTCGCGGAGATAAGACCGAAATTATGGCTAACGTTTTGATCACTTGATCCAAATCGACGTCCGTTTGATTCCCATTGATGGTGATGTAAAACGGCGCAATTTTGACGTCGCATTCCAACAACCTGATTACCGGATTTGGACGCATCAACGAAGTAGAGGCCTCCAAATTAAAAGTCGTCAAATCGAACTGTTGGTCGAAAACGATTCGTTGGGCGTTGATTTGCAACAAGTTTGCCAAATCGAAAGGTTTTTGATTCCACGGCACAAAAAACAAAGCCAACGGTTTTCGTTGAGCAAAATAAGCGACAATCTCAGGCAGAAAGCCGCGAAACTCGACGATCTTATCCGGAAGACAATACATCAATTGAATGGCTTAAATTGAGGATTGGAAGTGGTTATTAGTGGACCTCACCGAGACTATTCGTGGAGTTATTGTTCAGTTCGTTTAGCCGCAATGAAATGTATTCCAAAGATTCCAACACTAAGACAAACAATTAAAATCAAATCCAAAAGTCTTACCGTCGAGTGCATCGCATAAGATCGCGATTTCGCCGATGTGATTTACGGCTCGGGACTCCAAAACAATCTCCATTGCTACAGGATCGATTTTCTTCAAAAACACCACCGCACATTCCAATGTTTTGCAATCTAATTTGTGATGTTCATTTTGAATAGCACGAATCGTCGTACCATCGGGATGCAGCACCAGTGAGATGTTGGAATGATCGACGAAGAGATCACGGTAAAGCTGTCGATTGATCACACCCTTCACTTTCGGCCTTTTGCAGTCGACCAAAACGAAGAGGAGAAGAAACAAAAGTCGAGTCATCACTGCGAATGATTTCGCTTTTGCATGTCCACTTGTTGTCCATCGAGTTTGTTTGGTCAGCAGAGCCGAGAAGTACGATGGTGGACGTTTTATGTGATCGTCGATAACGCAAATAAAATCTGCAGATATTTGGAAAAACAACTGTGCTGCAAATCGACGAAAGCAGTTTATGGAAATGAGGTAAGGAATCAGATGGATCATCGTTCTTCATGAGTTTTGATTTCTGTGATTTGACATGTTCATGACGAATCCGAAGATGTTACGATCGAAAAATCATTGCGTTTAACTTTTCAATCAGCATCTTCAACAACGATTGTGTCTTTCTGATCTAAATAAAAGTGATTCAAATGAGTGCATCCACTATGGCATTTGTTCGTCGGAATGAAGTTGCTCGTCTATGATTTTCGAGTTGTCGACGATTACAAGTAAAAAACAGAGCAATACTACGACAAGGTTTATTGATCATGAATTATAAAGAAATCCGATACCCGTATAGCAGCAATTACATTGTTGATTATCTTTTGCAGGCAAATTGCGTGACATTAAACTTTTCGCCCAATTTTTTGCGTTCACGATTGAAACGCACCTAGAAATCGAAATCAAACCACTGACTTCGGAGATCACTTACATGCGGTAAGTTCAAATAAACCGTTGAGTTCAACCGATGCTGTCCACGATCATAATGCCTTCTTCTGAACAACTCTTCGTACCAGCAGACTATAGCTCCGAAATCGAAGGAAGGCAGAAATTTGTTTGCAAACAAATATGCTCGACTCTTGAGATCGTGCAGATGTTCCACACCAAACAAACAAATCCAATGACGCCATTTAGTCGGACATTTTGCTTTTCCGTCCATCCAAATTGTCAAACTAAAACAAGAAATCAACTAAACCTATTCGAAGCTTACCGAGTCATTGAAGAGTCTCCAGCGTGATGATTAAGACAATAGTGCGTAAAACCGCCGGGTGCATTTACAGCATCTGCCGAGTTCAATGAGCCCATGAGAAGCTCGTCAATACCGTAGGCTTTCCATTCGATGTTCTTCAACAATCCGCTCAAATCCAAGTCGTTGATTATGAAATCAATCATTGCACGAGAAACGGAGACTTGAACCAAACTTTTGGCTAACCGTAGGATCGGTTCGTAGCCTTTGAATGGAAGTATGTTTCTTGTTTCTACAACATCAATTACACGCATTTTGAAGGCTTCTTACCGTTCTTGAACAAATGCAGAGCTTCAAAGCTCCAGTTCGAGTTTTTGTTTACTCGCTCCCAAGGTACCGAGTTGGCTGAAATGTCATTCGCACCGTCGTACCATTTAAAGATTTGTACTAATTCTTGATTAGTCTTCAACGGAACATCATGATTCTAAACAATTCCATAAGATGCGCTTAACAAAGCACATGCCTGCAACAAGACCAAGTAGTTCCACTTCAGCTCCGGTTTTGCTAACACCAACATGCACTCTCGATGGCTGTAGCCCATGTTGTGACCGGCAGAATCCATGTGAAATTCGTGTTTAGTCAGAAAGACGTTCGGAAAGCAGTCGGCCAATGCGTGCATTCGTTGATGGAAAAGAGGCGAAGCATTTGAGTCGATGGCGTAGCAGTAGAAGTTTTGCGGAGAATAAGAAATCGCTAAGTCCATTTCGAGAAACAAATAATCCTAAACAAATTGTATGTGTTGATTATTAAATAGCTTACAGTGTAGACCGCCCGGGCATAAGCGATAGGAAAAGCGTGCTCTTCCGGATATCGATGATCAAGTTGAAAGAAGTGACGTTTATGAATGGATTTGCAATTTACAGACAAATCGGTTTCGTTTTTTGGATCGGAGATTGTGATTCGATGTTTTCGATAAGAATTGAAATCGGCGGAACAGTTTAGATTTGCGACTTCTTTTGGTCGCACAAAAACTGGAGGCCTTAGAGTTGTTGTTGGAGGCCGTTGAGTCGTCAGTCGTAACTGATGGTAAGGATCGTGTCGTGGAACAAACAACATCAATCCGATAACTGTAATCGTAATGATGGACAACGTGCAACACAAAGACCGTTGAAACCAGCGATAATCTTCGTTTTCTTCCTTAATCTCCTCTTCGAACTCTTCCGTATCATCATCATTAGCCGACAGTTTCTGATACCTTATGGTCTCCAGTTTGATCGTATCGACAGCCAACTTCAACGCCATCAACCCACGGAATTGATCTGGAAGATCAATGAGTTCACCAGAATTCAAGTTCACGTAGAGAAAAGTGCTCTATTTTTAATTGCTTTTAGTGATTCATGTACTGACTCGTAGCTTAGTAGTTGAAAGAGCAGCAATTGGCAGCTAAACGAACGGATTATCCCGTTTTGGCAGTAAGCATAAAGATCAAGACCGACAACAAATAGAGACGCAATGAAGTTTTTGCAATTTCAATCTTTTTAGGACATTTTGATGAACAAGAAGTTATGATTGAAGAAGCGAGAAATGTTAATCGACGACAAAAAAAAAACATTTTGAAATAGAGAATACAAAACACAAACTGTACGTCTGATAAGACCAAACACAAATTCGAATCACTCAATCTCCACATTAAACCAAAAGACAAACATGAGCCCTTCGAATATGAGGATGCTCGCGGGTATCGAACGTGCAAAATCGTATTGGTGAGATTCGTTAACCACTTGGCAACCTTCGTTTTTGTTCCCATGCGACCACCTCGAAAATCCGCTCTCCGATTAATCTGCAACAAAACAGATCGTCGTCATTTTGGCGTTCAATTTGCGAGATTGGAATTTCAAATCCCATTCACCGATTTCCTCTTATCACCACCAATTCCGACGTCCGCCTTGTCGTTTTTATGGTCGTCAATACGCAAACATTAAGACCCGATCAAAACGACATTAAAGCCCCGATGGTTGAGAATAATTCTTTGGTCGTAGAATCCAATGGTCGGGAAAGAAGATAGTGAATGAAATCTACTGCGGAGTCGCTTTATACTCCGAACTTCATTAGCCACTGTATTACCAGCTGTCAAAATGAAGGTTTCAGGATGGGATAACAGCTTGTAAAATGCTCATTTCAGTACTTGGTAGAGAATTCAGGGAACATTTCATCGCGTTTGGAACTCGAAACAAACCAGTAGGTTTGAATGCGTGCTAAAAACAAATTCAATGCAAACGTTCCATCTTTACCGGTTGAATTGAACATCTGCCACACCTAAAATGTACACGAAGCGTTTCTGGAGTTTGATTCTCGTCCAGCAAAATAAAATTGACGATCGGGAGTTCGCCGTTTTTGTTTACATTCCTTTCACAAACAACGTTCAACAGAACATTCGTTGATTTCCGGACGTTTTTTAAGTAAACGGATGAGTCAAAAGTTAATTGTTCAACGTAGACATTGATTTCATTTCTTGATGATTCTCTCGGAAACAAAAAAAGCGAAAACTGAAATAAAAAGACCGACAGTCAGAATGAACAAATGGTATTCCAAACGAAACGACGATCCGATGAAGAAGCCCACACACGTAGCTGATGCCTAAAACTCGATTGTGCAATTGAATTTGATCACTGAATACCTCGAAGAAGCGAAAGATTGAAAACGACTGTGCACTCTCGTCTTTGTGGAAGGCAATCAAATGGGCCATCAGTTGCGTATGCCAAACCGCGTCGCCAAAACCCAATAGATAACCGCAAAGCAACGATAACCAGATTCTGAAAAGCTTCAAGTTTCTTTCGCTTATAAACGAACTTACTGGGGATGATCAAAGAAACGAGACGTTTCATTGGTGCGAAACAACGACGAATTTCCGGGAAAGTTCAAAAAGATTCCAACATAAACGAAAAGATGTGCAATGAAACCGAAGAGCACGATTGTCTCGCGTTTTAGACGATTTGATGCCAAACCAGAAAGATAACTTCCTATAAGATTGTTGTTATGATAACTTCGACTTTCGCACCACTGATCTGCCCGATGCCCTCGGCAACCATGTTCACGGCCAAAAGTTGTTTTGTGTTGCCACCAAAACGCAAAGTGAAGGCAACCTGAAACATCTCGTTAGAATTACTCCATCACAGAACACATTTACGTACCGATGTTGGATAAATAGATTCGTTGAAGGCGAGTTCCAGACCTACGTACAAAAAACAAAAGATTACAAAAACCATACGCGGTTTTGTGCACAACTGTAATGTCGAGACTGCAAAACAATATGTGAATCGCAACATTATAACGGCTCACCGAAAACATTCCAGAAGTCCGATTGTAACTCCTCGGCTTGGCTACCTGATGGTTTCGACAGCAGTGCTAAAGTCACGACTCCAATAACTGTAACGGCTGTAAACACCGAAAACATAAAAATGACCGTGCGCTCAGACAAAACAGCGGCATCTTGGTTTTGGAACGTGAAGAACAAGAAGATCCCGCCGGCTACTTGACTGAAAAACAATCGTTGTCAAGCAGTTGAAGATACTTACCAAAGCTCGGTAATTGCCCAAAACAAACTCGCATGTCGTCCTGCCGTTTTCTCTGTCGAATTCCATGCCAAATAAGTGCCTTGTGCCGACCAGACTTCTGAAAGAGATGTGTGTGAAATCTGAAAAGTTTCTGGCAATCAAACTCACGTCCAGCAGCCAAACCCAACAGAGTGGCAGTCACGTACAAGATTGATTCATGAAGGAAAACAAAGTTCAGTTGAAAAGTTGCGTAGAAAATGAAGCCGACGGCCATCGTGAGTCGTGAGCCAAAGAATTTAACGATTGAAGCGGCCAATGGGTTCGATAAGGCAAAAGCGCCACTGAAATGCGTGTGGTCAATTTGATGCAATGAAACATCATCGTTAAGATAATCTCATCTATGAATAGGAAGATAAACTTCGAAACGAAAACTCACTACAAAATGGCGTAAGATCGATAGCCAGCATGTCGATCAACTTTGCCCGATTCGGCGAGTCCATCAATGACAACTTCAGCGACGAAAACGGCTGAGTTGTAGGCGAAGAAAATGAGGAAGAAACCACAACCTAACTGCAACACGTTTCGCGTGTTCTTGAGCATTTCGACTGCTCAAGTAACCGGACTTCCCGACTGTCAAGCGCGGAATCGATCAGTTTCGTTTATTAAAACGTCGTTCCTTGAACTCTCGAATAACAAGAAGTGCGTTTCGTTCGTGTTTTGATTTAAATTTGTTTTCAAAAACACATGAGTTTGCGTTGAAAACAAATTTTGTTTGATGAAAACGTTTTCTAGTCCTCAAACTTTGTTGCTACCGTTGACTTCTTGTGTTTGTTGGCTGTTTAAATTTTCAAACAGATTGATTCATTAGTTACAGAGAAACAAAGGTGATTAAAACTTTTGAACAACCGGGTATTTCTCGTCAATAGAATTCGAATTCTCAGTTTTGCTTTTGGATTCCGATGATACGAAGTGATCGTCGATTGTTTTGCTTTTGGACTCCAACGTGTTTTTGATGGTCAGTGGAACCATCCGACGCCAAAATATGGCCCACAGAATGAGGGTGAAAGCGAGAACACAAACCTCCAGAATCCACGCTGCTCGTGGCCCGTAAGACGAATAGAGACGACTAAAATGAAGTTATATTCATAAACGAACTGAAAGTACCTGATGAAAATGGGACCTGTGACACGTGCAGAGGATCCGACGGCATAGAAAATCGACTGTTGATTTTGTTGTTTTCGGGGACCCAGAATATTAGAGAGAATCGTAGAGAGAGTGACGTTAATTTGGGCCCAACAAGCACCAAGAGTAAAAACGAACGAAACAAAATAGACCCAAACGTTGATGGGCGTGAAGTTGGTGCACCAATCAAAACGATCTCTTGGGCATCCAAGCGGTTCTTCGGCGTCTGTTTGGTTCAAATATAAGTTGTAATCTGCAACAGTTGTTGAGTGAATACGAATCTTTAACAACCTTTTTCTGAATACGTCTGAATGTGACCATTACCGAAGGGCCACGAGAATGTGACGAAATGGAAGAGAACGAAGCCAATGAGTCCGAAAACGCAGATCAGTCGGAAATCGCAACTAAACGGCCAAATCAACGGTCACTCCACGACAACTCACTACTTTTGCATCTTCACGACAATGAAAAGTATGTAGACGCTCAAGGACAAGAAGCCCAAGAATAGATGAGAAATTGCGAAGTACCTCACAGCTTCCTCACGACTGAACGCAAACACCGCCATCGCCAATGGAGCACCGATTCTGAAGAGGAACGTTCGAACTAATCACTCGGAAAGACTTACGTCTCCAAATTTGTCCACGTGAAGAGCTGAGTAAATCGAGTGAAATGACACAACGAAACGGCTATACGATCATATTCGGGAGGCGACGGCTTATCCTCTGAACTTGTGGCCATCACATTCGTTGCGTATTTCTCGACGAAGAAAAATTGCAACAAACTCATCGCCATTAAGTTTACGAAACAACAAGCCAAAGCCGGTGTCGTGTACATGTTCAGACGTAGATCACCGTGAATTCGTAGACCTTTGGGTCCGATTGGAGTAAAGATTAACTGAAGTGCTGAAGACGAAACAAATGAGCGACCCAAATATTAAGTTACCAGGACCGGCGCACATTCCTACCTAAACGTAAGATCGTTAAGCGCACGAAAAGTTTTGTCTACTGAAATTCCTCCGGTAATGATCGCAATGGCACGTGGACGATCCTTTTGACTCGATGCCATCGCTGCATACGATTGTAGAAGACTCATGTTCCCTGAAATGTGAAGGTTTTAATGAAGATCGTTCGCTTACCGCCACCAACTCCCACTAGAAAACGAGCTAATAGGACGGCATATTTGCGTCCTGTGGGTAAAAGAGCAGCGAAAAAATACTGAAAAATTGAGTCATTTGAAGATTGAACTCACGACAAGATTCCCGGTCAACACACTCAACAGAACGATTAGAATCGGTAGACGAACGGCACGGATCTTCGTACTCCATAAGCCGACCAACGGCGCGAAGATGATTTGTCCCAACGAATAGGCGGCGATTATGAAGCCGTAGAAGTTCTCTGTGATCGTGGGGTCCAACTAAACTGCGTAGCTAATTGGCAGACTCATCGGACTCACCAACTGCAGATATGGCCATAGCGGGCTTAAGTAGAGAGCGAATTGAACTGCTTGGCACAAGGTGAGTGTCCCACCAATCCAAATCGATCGCCAACTCGTTTCGCTCATCTTCGTCACGTCGTGTCGTCTGAAGGATTTCGAATTGAACGGAAGTTAATATTGAGCTCATTTCCAGTCACTTCTCAGTCCTCTTTTTGAAGTGACCAAGAACCCACTTGTGAAGATTACAGAAAACTCACGTTTAAGTCCGAACGCAAACCTCACAGTGTAAATCGACGAGACTGATGGGAAAGAGCGCGGATCAAACGCAGAAAAATTTCCAGCGAATGAAATCGCTTGTGGGATTTGCATAATTTTTTTGCTCCACAAGATTCCGCAACGCAGTGCTGCCGTTTTTATGATCAATGAACACGATAATCTTTCGAACTCTGCGTAATCTTGAGATGAGTGGTCTTCGTGTTTTGTGTTCTTTCCAGTGGAGATCGTTGAGTTTTTTGCGTCGTTGATTTGCATTCGGTCGGATTTCAACTCGTAGGGCGCGCATAAACTCAACTTGCTGTCGCGCTTCGTTGATGATTTGGGACGAACGTGATTTAAACCCAAAAATTTTTCGATCAGCAGTTGAACTTTCGGTTTTTTTGCGTTTTCCGAAAACGAGCGTTTGACGTCGGGATTTTCAATTCCGACGCAAAGAAGATGAGTGTGCCCAAATGAAAATGACGTTTTCTTGGGTGTCGTTTGCACGCGTGACATGAAATTGACAGTTTTGGAGACCAACGAACGTTTTTTGCGCACTTGACATCTTCGAGAATTTTTTCTGACCGTTTACTTTTTCGCGAATGCGCAAAGACGGTTTGTGGGTTCGCTCCGCACGACTCCGCTTTTTCGGATCGAGTTTGCCGACCGGAAGCGTTTCGTATTCCCAAGTCGAAAACTTTTGCGTCGACTTCTTTTTTTGACGCAAATGGCCGACAATTAAGTTTTACGTTGTGGACGTTCCGTTCTCCGGGGAAATTTTTCATATTCTTTCCGCGTTCGCGGCGGATATAAAACGGTTCGGAGGTGTGCGCCGGCTGGTGGTCGGATTTGGCGTCGACGTTCTTGTTTACGGTCGTTTTTCAGACGTGAGCTCGCTCTGCGTCAGAAACGAACGTTCTTGTGTTAATAAAGTTATTTTTGCGTCGTGAACTGCGTTGTGTACGCAAACAAAAAACTGTTTGTTTTTAAGCCAAATTTTCCGGTTTTCTTTGACACAGAAAATTCTCTTTGGCTTCTTGACGGTCATTTTTGGCCTCCTGGAAAGATTTGCGAAAAGGACGCGAAAGTTTTGTTTACGCACTCAACGGTCAATCTCTCGACTTTACGATTTTCGTGCGTGGCGGGTCGTTAGTTATGAATTTGAGATTCTGCGCGCCGTCGAAGACGCCGAATTTCAACATTTCTGCGCCGCAAGAAAACGACCGTAGATGGTGTTAGTGGGAATCTTCTAATGAATTGAGCGGACATGTGTGCCATCTTCGTTGACGTGTTTGTTTTGTCTCCAAATGAAAGTCAAACAAAAAATTCCCTGCAAAATATTTCCCCATCGATCGCCGTCCGAAAGGACTTCCGTCGATTCGCCGAACATCGCCATCGAATCGTCTGTTCGGCGTTTCCATCGGACCGTTCCGTTTGATTCATTCGCGACTTTTGGGTTGAAATTCATTTCGCGCGGTTCGAATGAACGGTCTTGGGCGGAAGGTTTTGCAATTTCTTTTGTGTCGAAAAGGAACCTTCCGTCCTCTTCATTCGTCTGCAAAACAAGTCGATTAATTTCGTTTACTACGTTCTTTCCGTTCCACCAATTCGTCGTCTCCAATTGAACTTTCTTGCTCGTGAAGCGCCGGTCGGTCTCTCGATAAAACTCTCCACTTCATGGGGCCCGTTGACCAAAACATTTCGGTTCAAATTACTCAGCTGATGAGTCGCGAGGGTTTAAAGACCGCACGACGAGGGAGAGGGAAGTTTTCTTGACCGTTGAGGAGGTTTGTTTGATCAGTCGAATGCGTTTGAGTGATGATTTCAACTACGAAGTTGACGTCTTCTTCCCTTTCGCATTCGCGAGCTCCAGAAGAACTAGATCGGAAGGAGGATTTTTCGAGAAATCGCCGACTTTTCGCCCCAGTACTCGAAACGCACTTTTCGGCTTTTTACCTGCGCGTTTTCACGCTTTGCGTCGTTTTAACACGAAGTCGGTTTCACTTGTAGCCGAAATTAATTCTCTGCGCAAGCAGCCACACGATCTTTTTCTCGCGCGGATGGATGCCAAAAAGACACAGCGAAACGAGTGAGCTCGTCGTCCACTCGTTCTCTCCCTGTTGACCACTGCGTTGCTATGCGAGAGGTTCAACTTTCCGCGTTTTCGACGTGTTGATTCTCAAAACGTTTTGGCGAAGACTGTTTTTGAATACGAAAATCTCACTAGGGACCTGATTCTTCCGCTAATTCGAATCGTTTTTTCTTCTTGGAAACCGATGGAACACGCGAATCTTCGATTCTTTTTTGTTAATCAATGCGCTCGTCGACGCGATTTGAAATTCAATTTTTCGTTCGCTATTGACTTTCCAAAACGCTTCGCTCCACCAAAAAGGCTCTTCATCGTTCAGGTTTGCAGATGCCGACGTTGCAAGCGGCGCATTTGTTGACGGCGCCATTCCGACGCCACAAACAGCGCTACGTGATCAATCCGCCCGACGAGCTGCATTCTGTGGTCTATTTGGGCAACGTTCTGACCATCATGGCCAAAGGCGAGCAGTCGATTGAGCGTCCGATGAGCGCGATTTGGCGCTCGTATTCGCAGCGAAAACGTGACGTGCCAATGAAACTGACGGTCACACGGTCGGGACTCAAGGTCGAAACCAAACAGTTGGGGTGAGTGATCGATTCGTTTTGGTTGTTTACGTGCTTGGATGATTCAGAATCACGGAATATTGGGCCCATAGAATAACCTTCTGCTATGCACCGATCGAATATCCTCGAGTTTTCTGTTGGGTTTACAAACACGAAGGCAAACGCATGAAACCGGAACTGAGATGTCACGCCGTTCTCTGCAAAAAAGCTACCGAACCGCAACGGATCGTTCAGACGTTGACCGCGTACTTGCAATCGGCACTACAAGTGAGTTGAGAGACTCCGTGATTTCACGTCAACTACTTTCTAGGAATACAAACGCGAGAAAGTCACCATCCAAAAGTCTCGATTATCCGGCGGTTGTCCACGACGTAAACTTATTCTGCAGACGGGAACCTTGAACTTTCGGACGCCCCCCAATCGCTCCAAATCCGCTCCTCGATTGGGTTCCATCGAAGAGGAGGACGATGAGGGAACGGCGTCCGATTTCGATGACTTCGACTTCCGACAAACACCCGTAGATCGCCTTTCGTTCGCTTCCGATTCCTCTTCACCTCTTCGACGTCAATTCTCGATGCGCCGCAGATTTTCGCGCGCCGACGATCCGATCGAAGAAGACGAACTGATTTCGTGTACGTCGTCGGACGACGGTTTCGCGTCTTCGTGTCAGTCGACGGAATCGAAGCCGACGGCCGAGTAAGTGCGCCGGAAAAGATGTTTCGTTGCAACGTTTTCTTTTCAGCGACGAAGACGAAATTCAACGCATTTTTGCCGCAAACCTCCAAGTAACCGCGTTATGAAAGTTTATTGATCAGGAACTAAAATAACAATAAAGCATAGTTCACTCACGACCCACTTGGTTTCTTTTTGAACAGCAAATGAAATCCGAACATCGTGACGAGCATCGACAGAAAGGCGCACAACAGATTCTGGAGAACAGAGCCGATGGTCGACGCGGTTTGGATCATGACGTCAAGGAATCAGTGGATGAAAAGCGAACGGCCAATCGAAGCGGCGAGTCAGTCGAGAATGAACGTTGAGAAGACTTTAGCAAAGCCGGAAGCTTCTCATGCAAGGTCTCTTGAGTCTGCATCGTTTCAAAGAGACCGCCGATTCTTTTTGACATCTGAACTCGTCACTCTAGTGTTGCGGAACTTCAACGCCATAGTTTCTCGCTGTAGCAACGTAAGAAGGTCGATAAGTGAAGGGCCCAGACAAGTGACAATAGTTCGCTTGTTCTCTCACAGCTTCTATTCGGAGTGTTCGGTTTACGAGAATCATTGTGGTCTACAAGGAAACATTCTGTGGACCACAAAGTTCCGATCAACAACACATTGAATGCAACAATCAACAAAACTTCGAAATTGGTGCTGAATTTGGAGAGATTTATGGTGATGGCCAACGCGTCACCGCAAAGCCACCAACAAAGACTTCAACTCGTCCACTCATATCGCTCACCTAAGAACCGTAATCTAAAGGCTATTCGCAATGACTGAGTTGTGATTTGAAGTTGATGTAAAGTCGAATTGTTGGGATAAATTTCTTTGGTTAGGCCGATAATCAACATGTTCATCTGTCGAATCGCACACAGTCAAAGCATTCTCAAACGCGAGATTTGACTGCTAGTTTGTGATTACCACTGGTCGTCCGAACGCGGTAGTCAAAGCAATTTACGCATCAACTCCATTGCTTTCTAAATTTGAGTAAGAACTTGATTTTGAACGCGTGAAAGCCCTGCACAGACATTGGTAGTCGTTCATTTATTAGTGATATGTTACTTCAAGCGCTTATTGGCATAATAAAAGAATGATTGACATTGGTTTATGATTTTTGAACACTACTATCCGGGAATCGACAGCGAACAAAACTGAATAGTCACGTTGATTACTACAAGCGGCTGGAGTGAAACAAAAGGGTGAAATTGGTTTTAGAAGTCAGTCGACATTCTTTGATTTGCATAAGAGAAAGCTCAGATGTCATTGAAATGATTTACAAATACTATGATTGCTTTTATCGTACGAACTAAAAACTAAGCGACTCGAACTAAAAATCAATCCCACAAAAAGTGCGGTTGAAGCTGATGGTTTTGCTGAACCCCATCTCCAGTGAAACGATGGCAACCAACGACGATAAGGAAAATGCGGCGGAATTGAAGTTCCCAAAAGGTTTGTTGAACTTCTATGCTCTCATTTCGTTGTCTTTAGAGTTCGAAGTCACGGGTTGCGATGCGCTGATGATCTCCGAAGTGTTTCTGCTGCTTAACCATCGACATCAGCAGAGCCAGAACAAGGAAGAGATCGATGAGGTCTCGGAGGTGTTTCTGTCAACGTTGAACTACGCACGTCGATTCTCGAAGTTCACTCAACGGGAAACCATTCGTGCTGTTCGTGGGTGAGTCTTCGGCTTCGGTTTTCAGTCCTGTGATTTTCAGAATCTTTGCCGAAACTTCGCTCCACAAATTTGAAGTTGCCCAGTTGGCGAATTTGTGTCCCGATTCCGCCGAGGAAGCTAAGGCTTTGATTCCCAGGTAATTTTTACTTTCAGTTTTCTTTTGACGATTTCTTTCAGTTTGGAAGCTAAAATGGAAGACGACGAGTTGGAAGATCTCTTGAAGTCACTCACGTCCAAGAAGACGTTTTAAGTTCTGTGTCTTGCTTTCAATAAACTTTTATTCGACGGTTGACCATCTCAGAATTGCACTTCTCTAGTGATCATTTACGAGGTTAAAAATCAAACGTTTACTCGGTCTCCAGGAAATCATTTGCTTGATTAATTCAAAAGGTTATTTCGGTTTGTATATTGCGATCAGAAGTCGGTATTTCCACTTTGACGTCTTCGCATTGTGCTAGTAACCAAATTCGACATTTCCAACTCCGAAAGCCCGCATTCGCTTTTGTTCCAATAACTCTCGATGTTCACGGCGTGAAGTTTCGGTCGTTGACTAGCGAGACGACAAAATACACAGGCCAATTTTACGTAATCGATCTCATAGACGCCCGGAGCCGGTTTCTTTGGTTTGAGCTTCTGAGTCCACTCAAAGTATCTAAAAGATTTTGTGTTAAGAATCGGGAAGAAGAAGCCATTCGAATTCAATCTGTTATCTCCGATCCGATGTTCAAACAGCTTCCGACAAACTCACTTTTCGTATTCACTTTTGTTTGCAATCAAAAACTCTAAGTATTTGGCCAATTCAAGTGGTGATTCAAAGTCGGATGCCGCAATGAATGTACCATTGAGTATGTTGTGCGAATTTAGGACTCCACGACTCAAAACCACAGGAACAATAAAGTTTCGCAGACGCCAATACTTTTCACTTGTATATTCGGGACCTTAAAAGAACAACTTGATGCGCGTTTTTCTCACTTACAAATTGAGTTCTCGAATGCCAAGAAGAAGTAGTGATCATCTGAAACCGCGTAGCGAGCATATTTCTCGTCTTCAATAACTTACCCACCAGTTGATCTAACGAGTCGACGCGATTCGAGTAGCACTTCCCCACTTTCGTCACTTCAATGTGTTTCTCCAGTTCTTTCAAATAAGCTGCTCGGCCGGAAGTCACCAAATCGCAGTTCGAAATCGAGGCCAAGACCTTTTTCCTTTTAGTCGTCACTTGTCGTTGTGTCGCATTGCCGTTGGGAACAAATTCACCATACGGAACGTATACGGTGGCCGTAGATCTGTAGGAGACGGTGACATTGAAATAATCGTTTCTTTTCAGCGCGTTATCTAAAACAAAAAAGTGCAACTTCACGTTTCCTTATCATTCGCACTGTCAATCTCGATTCCCGGACGCTTTTTCGTCCACTTACCCGGCAACTGAACAGGCGATTCGAAAAAAACGTGAACGTTCACGGCGTTCGGATTGTCTTCGGGAAAGAAACCGTGGAATTCGGTGGGATGAAAAACTCTCACGTCGGACAACGACGCGTAGTCTGGATCCGACGTGAACGTGCAATTGAACGGACACGTTCGATCCGGAACGAAAACCCGAGACGCATCTTCGTCGATGAAGGTCGTCGCAAAAAAGACGATCGGACGCGTTTTTTTCAGACGCGACTTCTCGGCACGTTTCCGCCGTGGCCACAAGAGAAATACGAAGAGAATCGCAATGAAACAGAAAATCAACCGCATTCGTGTGCGTCGATAAACATCAAAATGGAAACTCGTCAAGTTCCCGTTAACTCGTTTTAATCCGCAAAGTTTTTTTGCATGAAATCGTTTTACTCATCGAAATTTTTTCGAGTTTTCTTCAACGTCCAGTTACCATTAAGGGCCGAAGACCCATCGGACCTCGACATCACTCGTGGACTTTGTAGTCGAGAGAGCGAACGATCGGCTAAATTGGCGCTTTTTGAGTTTGTCAGTCGTTCTTGGGACCTCAAAAAACCGATTTGTTTTCTTAGCTTCGTTTGCCAAGAAGCGATCTCAAAGCGTCTCCATAGAGTGGGGCTCACGAATTGACCGCTTTGAGCTCATAACTGGAGGTCTTACGGTCGGAAGTCGTCTTATCAAATGGAGGCGATAAACAAATTTAATCAATTCGACGGCTCTCAACTCGTCCCTATTTCTGCTTTTCACTTCGTTTTCGACCACTTGGCCAATGGCAGAAGGCTTGTCATTCGAGAGTAGAAGCCAAAGAAATCTCGTTCGAATAAGCGACTGTCTTGCGGGCGCAACTGTTTGACGATCACAAATGAGTCATTGCAGCAACTGACTAATCGCTCGTTTCAATTGGAGCGGAAACGTTTGTCGAAGGTCGTTCGATGATGAAAACCGTCGTTCGAAGTGTTAAGATCATCAAAAACGACCGCGAAAGCCAATTCGAAATTTCTGTTTTTGAGGTTGCCGGTCACGAGTTTATGGTTCGATGAAACCAATTTGCACTGCAAAATTTGTTGTCCACACACATGTCTAAGAAACCAATTGCCAAAATTGGCCGTCGGTCACGAGTTCGAAGTCGTGGGCTTGCCAACAGTTCTCATGACAACGCAGAGTTTGAATGTCAAATTTGGGTCTTTCAATTATCAAAAATGGCATCTTCGAACTCATCCGTTAAGCTTCTTTGTCTGTGTGATAAAAGGAGATTAACTCGAACAACTCAATTAGCCAAATTCCTTTGGTCATCCGTTGGTTTCCGGTTTCTGCGATGACGTTAATCGGCAGTTGATCGTCTTCAGAAAAATTTTTGATAAGCAAACGAATTACAATGAGCATCTCCACACAAGTGACTCACTGATAAATTTCTTTTCCCCAACAGCGTCCCTCAGCGGCATTGGGACTCGACGGGTGTTTCGAAAACGGACGCCGTCGGAATAACAAAAATAGATCGCAAAAGCGAAGGACAGAAACGCCGGCCGTCGCGGTCCCCGCAATTCAGCGCCTCAACACTAGAGTTCACGCATACGAGCGCTCTCTCGTTGCACCCTCTGTCGTCGCGTTGACGCTCTTTCGATGCTCCGCTGCGGACGCCGACTGATGAGATGGTCCCCGGCGAATGGGCGGTCGTTTCGGCGTCGAGTTGGTCCCCGATATTCAGGTCGTCCGAGCGACTTTCGATCATTTTGTACGCAAACTGCAATCAGAAACGTTTTCTAGAACTCTTTCATTTTTTATTTCCAATCCGATTCCCGTACGTGAACGTTAGCAACGCCGATAAACTCTTCCTCGATCTTATTCGCCCACAAAAGCATTGTAACCGAATGATGAGACGCGCCCTCGAAATGAGCGCGCGCTCAGCATTTGCGTGACCAACCGTTCTCTCTTCGTCGTGTGGCTTTTTAGATCTCGCATTTGCAACGACCGGACCGGTTGGGTCCTCTCCCGCTCTCCAAAATATTTTTTGCCGTTTTTAACTTTTCGTACTTTCAGTAAAAAGCAATCATCCGCGCGATCTCAAGATGGCTGATGGCAAAGACGAACTCGTTCAACGCGCCAAATTGGCCGAACAAGTGAGTTTCCAGCGACCTTTTCGCCACCTCAATCTTTCAATTTAAGGCCGAACGCTACGACGACATGGCACAATCGATGAAGAAGGTCACCGAGTTGGGATCCGAATTGTCCAACGAAGAACGCAACCTTTTGTCCGTTGCGTACAAAAACGTTGTCGGTGCACGTCGTTCGTCGTGGCGCGTCATTTCGTCGATTGAACAAAAAACCGAAGGCAGCGAGAAGAAACAACAAATGGCCAAAGAGTACCGTGAGAAAGTCGAACGTGAATTGCGCGACATCTGCCACGACGTTTTGGATTTGTTGGACAAGTTTTTGATCCCAAAAGCCGGAAACCCCGAGTCCAAGGTCTTCTACTTGAAAATGAAGGGCGATTATTATCGCTATTTGGCCGAAGTTGCTACTGGAGACGATCGTACCGGTAAGCTTGGCATTCAAACAACCTTCGAACTAATCGTCTGTCACCTTCAGCCGTAGTTGAGAAATCGCAACAATCGTATCAGGAAGCATTCGACATCGCCAAGGACAAAATGCAACCCACACATCCGATTCGTTTGGGTTTGGCGTTGAACTTCTCCGTCTTCTACTACGAGATCTTGAACTCGCCCGACAAAGCCTGTCAATTGGCTAAACAAGTGAGTGGACAAGGAATGGGCACTATTCACACGTAACTTCATTTCAGGCATTCGACGACGCAATTGCCGAATTAGACACATTGAACGAAGACTCGTACAAAGACAGCACGTTGATCATGCAGTTGTTGCGTGACAACTTGACGTTGTGGACCTCGGATTCGGCTGGCGAAGAGCAAGAAGCCGGTGGCGAGACCGGCGAAACCGGCGGCAACTAATCGCAATCGTATCTCTCTTCTATTTCTCTCACTGTGTAATTTGTTGTCAAAGAAACGATAAGAATAAATTTGTGTTCGTGCGAATTTGATGGAAACGTGAGTAAAAGGAGTCCAATCACTGCAATAACTCCGTGGAGTCAATGCTTATAACAAGTCACGAATTTGGGTCCGCAAAAAAGCGTTCTCGATTCAATTCGACCGTCGAGTTCCAACGCGGACGATTTTTTGTGACACGTCGCCAAAACTCCGAGCGCTTTCAACTTCGATCTGCCATTACTCTTGCCCAGAAATTTCATTTCTGTTTTGAAAAATGGAAAAACCGGCGTCCTTGCCGTGGTTCGGTCGATGCGGCGTTCGTCTGCTCAATTTACACCCGATCCCGCGCCATGTCGCTTTTATCATGGCGAGTTTCTGGACGCACGTCTGACGATCATTCGCCTTTTTTGCAGGACGGAAACCGACGTTATGCGCGTGCGCATCAGTTAAGCAGCGTGGTTGACGGTCACGCCAAAGGTTTCGATCAGTTGATTCGAGTGAGTTTCCATTAGCATGCTCGTGAATTCAGTTCAGGTCGTGGAATGGTCGATTGAATTGGGAATTCAGGAAGTGACCGTGTACGCGTTTAGTTTGGAAAACTTCAAACGCTCCGATGACGAAGTCGAAGGTCTTCAAAAGTTGGCGAAGGATAAATTCACGTATCTGCTCAAATCAAAGTAAGTGACTGCCTTCTGTCTTGTGCTTTTTTCTCGATCTTTTTCAGGCAACTTGAAGCGATTGGTGTGCGAATTCGCTTCTTCGGCAACAAAAATCGTTTCACTGAAGAGGTGCGTAAAACAATGAACGACGTCGAGGAGACGACAAAAAAGTTTCGACGGTACGTTTCACCAACTTTGCGTCCACAACAAACGTTTTCAGCGGAAACGTGAACATTTGCGTCGCGTACACATCGCAGGACGAAATAGCGCGCGGAATGCAGAATATTCAGGCGCAGGTTTTGCGTGGAGAATTGAAGCCA
The DNA here is from genome assembly GCA_024699855.1 of Aphelenchoides besseyi. Lineage (NCBI taxonomy): Eukaryota > Metazoa > Nematoda > Chromadorea > Rhabditida > Aphelenchoididae > Aphelenchoides > Aphelenchoides besseyi. Next base: position 5,952,951 of record JAMPIQ010000001.1, on the reverse strand, counting down.
AGGTTTGTAGTGTCGTCGTTCTCATTTTGACCACATGGTTTATTTCAGTCAAATCGACGGAACGGTTTTCGGAAACGTTTTGGACACTCGCGATTCGCTGCCCGTGGACGTCGTGATTCGAACGAGCGGCGAGAAGCGTTTGAGCGATTTTTTGCTATGGCAGGTGAGTGTCCGGGCTCCAAAGGCTTCATAACCATCCAACGTTTAGTCCTCCAATGCGTTCATTCACTTCGACGACGTTTTTTGGCCCGACTTCAACTTCTGGCACTTCTTCAAGGCCATTTTTGCGTATCAGATTCATATGATCAAACAGAAATAAATTTATTAAGTGAATTACACAGAGGTTTTTACACGTTTCCGGACGCAAAGAGAACCGTAGGAGAGAAGTTAGCGGATTGGCGTCTTCTTGTGCGCTAAATACAAGAATAGAATCGACGCTAACGCAGAGATCAGGAAAATCACGTCGAACCAACGATGATAGAATTTGAATTGCAAATCGCCCAACACCTCCGTGATGATCTTTCTAAACCCTACGGTTATTGGGTTAATCAATGGATCTTACCGGTATTTCAACGGCATATTCATGCGAATCAACAGTACGGACGAGACAAAATACATGCCCTAAAACAACAAGATTTTCTCCCATCAAATATCGAATCAACTCACCATGACGTGCGCCAAAATCAAGACGATCAGATTTGAAGATTTTCGTGAAGAAATAGCGTTGAAGAACTTGGCGATTGTGATCAGAAGACCGCGAATCGAGGTGACGGCAATGATACCGACCAAAAGAAAGGAGATCTGTTGGGACCAAAATCGTATGTCCAATGAGTAACCCAAATGGTGGACCAGGATCTCGATTCCTTTGGTTACCGGGTCCACTTTGCCGACTCGATCGAAGACAATGTTCACCGTCGAGATGAAAATTTTCCAAACACAATAAGCCGAGAAGAAGTAGCCCACAACGTTAAAGTACATTCCCTGCCACGTTTTCCCGTACTCGTTTCTCGTCTGCAACTCACATCATCAGTAAGCTCAAAATCTTCGGAACTCCACCACTTACTTTCATATTGTCCAATTCAACCAACTCGAGAAACAGATGCCTCGAGAATTCTTCTTGCAGTCCGATCTCTGATTTCAACGACCTAAACGGCACAAATGAAAATCTCTTCAATCGATCACTTACTCTAACTGCTCGTTTCCACCACGTTGTGAAAAAATCCGATTAAACAGTCCCACAGGAGAGTAACCTGAAGTTCAAATCAAAAGTTTTAGTGCAAACTCATGGGATACCTCCAGAAAAGGCCGAGTTCTTAATCTCGATCTCTTTCATTAGCAACCGTCGTTTCTTTGCGGCAATAATGTCCAGTGTTTGTTTAAGTTTTCGTTCCATTTGGTACAAATCGTCTGCTGTCACATTTCGCGCAAAATAAGCCATACATCTGAAACAAAAGAAGATCTTGAAGGCTTCAACGACTGAAAAGAAGTGGAAACCCAACAAAAACGTTCTTAGAAAACTAACTACCTAACAAGAGGTGTAACAGCACAAGAAGCCCGTGGAAGAACAAACTCACGTGTACGGAGCGTTCACAGCACCGAAACCGGAAAGAACTGCCATCACTGTGACTCCAACAATTCCAATGCGACTAATCGCTTGTTCGATCGATAGCAATCCGTGTCGTTGACTCAGAATCGGGAAATTGTCCTAGACAGCAAAATGAAAAAGCTAAAACAACTGATAACTCACTCCAATCTTCCAGAAAAAGTAAATGAAAATGAACCAACAGAAGAACGCCGTCGGAACGATCCATTTCAACGGAACTGCGAAAACAATATTAGTCTCGTATTGTCGATGTAAACTCACTGATTCGAAAGCTCTTTGCCAACTTGTAGAAAAAGAAGATCGGAAGGAAAACAATGAGAATCGTTAGAATCGAATGCAAACCGATCTTCCACGTTATCAGTCGGGACCTGCAAATTCAAATGATCGGACACTTTTCAGTGAACTTACCGAGCGTCCAGTACATCCAAAATCTCGAAGATGATCAATTCGAACATCGTACACGACAACGCGAACATCACCGAGAAGATCAATTGGATCTTTCGCTCTCGGATTTCGTACGATTGAAAGAGTCGGTGGATGAAGAAGACCCAACCGAGGGCACCAAACAAACATTGTGAAATGATGATGATTGCCGCATCGAACATCGCATTTGCATTCTCGGACATCGTTGAAATAAGAAAAAGTCGTTTTTCCAACGTGCAAAATATTTTCGTTTGGCTTTCCGATTCAGAGCCAAAACTCGACTTTCACTGCTCATTGAACTTCTATTTTCGAATGTTGTCGTTCTCACAATCACAATACGAAACCGACGGAATCGTTCGAAGGAATGAATTGGAAATTTCGGAAGTTCTGGACTTCTTTTGCCGATCCGACGACGACTTTCGGTTTGTTTTCTTCAAAGTGAGTTCTCGACGTTCGTTTTCTTTTGATTCCTTTTAGAATAACTCGGTGGTATTTGGACGTGATGTTTTCGGTCGGAAGTCACTATGTGGACGAGTGATCGCGGAGAAAACGATCGAAATTGACGTTGGAATTCCGGTAACCTTCCACTCACGAGTTTCACGTTGCTCTTCAGCATCCCGACTCATTCGAATGGCCATGCGGTTTGATTTGTCAGTTGGACAACGTTGAGAACTTTAACGTCGATGGTCGAACCGTTCGATTTGAATTCTCTGCTGTTGAAACGCCAAAACTTTTCACTTTTTACCCGATGGTTGAACATCCGTTTTTCTCGACGTTCTCTCAGCAAGAAATCACCCAGTTGCCATCAGATGTTTACTTAAAGGTAAGTTTACGTCTGCAAGAGCTTTCTCATACTTTTCAGCCATCACTTAACTTTGATTTCATTCCAACATCCGAGAAAATCGAGTTGAAAGCCCGTGAGCTGATCGATCGACTTTCAACGGCTGTGCGCTCTGTTTTCACTCCAAAGTTGTTGATCGTAAGTTTCTAGCAGTCAATTTTACAACCCCTTTGCAGCCTATTGATGAACAAGAACTTCCGGAACAGCTATCGATTTGCTTCTCCGGCGGAATCGATTCATTGGCGGTCACCACTTTAGCGGCCGAAAATTTGCCGGAAGTTCGACAGTTCAATTTGGTCAATACGTCTTTTGGAGAAGACGAGAATGTAGGTTGTGGGCATGAAGATACTCATCGGTTTCCAGCAATGCAATAGTGGAGCTGATCGACAAAAAGCTTTTGAGTGTTTCGAGTTTCTGACCAGAAAGTTTGTTTCTAACTTCTTCCAGTTTTCAATTCAATTTCGCAGATATGGAGCCCACAAATTCAGTTTAATACTCGTGAATGTGCATCGTGAACAAGTCGCTGCGGAAAAGCCACGAGTTCGTGAGTTAATGTGTCCGAAGTCGACTATCTTGGACGAGTCGTTGGCGACCGTATTGTTTTTTGGTTGTCAAGCAAACGGACGTCAAGTTTTTGCTGATGGTCATCATGGATTGAAGTTGTAAGGTTCCATTAAACTTCCAATCATTCACAGTTTCCAGTCGACCATCAAACTGCGCTCTCGTTGGCTCGGGAGCTGACGAGTTGCTTGGCGGTTACTCACGACATCGTACGGCATTTCAAACCGGCGGTTTCGATCAGTTGCACAAAGAACTGCAAATGGAAATTGGAAGAATTGGCAATCGAAACTTTGGACGAGACGATCGTATAGCACACTCAAATGGTGTCCATTTGTTGTAAGTAACCAGCGGATCATTAGCTCGAATCGAACGTTTAGAGCACCGTTCATGTCTAACGAATTTGTTTCGTGGATGAACACCGTTCCACTGCCTTATCGAGTCGACTTCTCCCAACCACGAGGTCACGGTGAGAAGCGTCTTCTTCGCATCGCTCTTCGACATTTGGGTTTGCCGTCCAATCTCACGGATACGCAGAAACGAGCAATGCAGTTCGGTTCGAATTTCGCCAAAATGGAGAACCGTGGAATGAAGGGCACTGATCTTGTTTGTTGATTGTTGTTGTTACAATAAACGCCATTGTTTGCTCTTACATTGTTGCAATCAGTTACGACTTGTAATTGAGAAACTAACAAGAAAAATTGAATGTCGAAAGTCGAATAAGTTCCTTCCCTTTCGTCGTCTACGAATTCCCGATGCGCAATAACCGGTGACAACGATGAAGAACAGCCAAACAATTCTGATAACAAAAGACAACAGTTCGACCAAAAAAGATATTCAGTACCGTCTTGTTGTTTAGTTTTCGGGTAGACGTCCAATTGAGTGGCTCATTACATCGAACGCAAAAAAGTGTAGCAAGATGGACGATTAGAGTGATCACTTTTACGGGAACATTTTTGCTGTTCCTTTTCTTCAGCGCTTCGCTACATCCAACCTTTCTGCGCGTTGTTGATGAAAAGAACTTCTCTCTATTTGTCTTCGATCTCACGAGATACAGGGACATGCATTTTACGTAGTTAATGTATTTTCAGTGTTTGATCCAAATACTATGAATGACTCGTCGTAATCCTCGACCCTTGCCTCATACATGGTGGGTTCTTGTAGACACCAAACCATATGTCTCTTCTAGCTTCGCGACCTGTCGAGAAGAAACACGGAAAGAGCGCGAAGATGGAAATGTTGTGTAAGTTTTCGTTAAAGTACTCCGAAAGGAAGACTTAAAAATGTAGATAAATGTTTAAAAAATTGGTACTTTTTTGCGTGTTGACAGTAATGTTACATGACATTTCGCTGCAGCCGTTTGGCCGCCTGATTCGCCGCCGAGTTATTAACAAGCTTTAACAAGATAAGGGAACGAATATAACCGGATTTCTGAACGATCTTCGGGTCATAAATCGAGATAACAAGCCAACTGAGTGCACTTAAGACATAAATTTTATTTCTCCTATCAACCGTTTCAATCCTTTACAAGCCTAAACAGAAAAGACCGAAAAGCTTCAGAGTTGATCCAAATAGGGAACCTGATTGATACGTCCGTAGGCGGCCATCGAGGGTTTGTCGACGATTTTCTTTGCGGCCTAAATCGCTTATTTAAAGTTATTAATAGATAGCTAACCTTTTTAATGTCATCGGCCGAAACTTTTTGAATCGCTTCGGACAAATCTTGTGGAAGCAAAAGCTCACCGGTGGCCAAGACCTGATGACTCTGATCCAAAGCCAAGTGTGAGGGCCATTCGAGATGTAGCAACGCTTCCAATTGAGCCGATTTCTGCGCTACCTTAAACTGTTCTTCTCCAGGACCGTCTTTGGCGAGCGTCTTTAGACGTTGCCATGCTGCACGAACCGCTTCGTCGGCATATTGACCGTCGGTAGCAACGTAAACGCCCGCAAGTCCCGAGTCCGAGTGGAAGATACTCAACGGCGCCAAACCGTAGGGTCGTTCGTTCGTTTTTAATTCGAGTTTTGCAATTAGTTGAGCCAAAACTTCTTGAACGGCCACAGCGCTGCGATTGTTGAGTCCCGCGCCTTCACCACCGATCAAAACATGTGCCGTCGAAGTCAGAGCCTCACGACGAGTGTCTTGCTTGCCAATGTACGGCGACTCGGTTGCGGATGCCGCTTTGCCCTCACGAATTGCCGATTGTTGTCCCGCGTAATTCAACAGGTCGGAGTGATCCACGTTTATGCCAAACAAAACCGCTTCGCCGGTCAAGAGTCGAGAGTGAGCGAACGATTCGATTTGACGATTATCGATGTGATTTTGACCGGCGTGCGCCAACACAGTAGTTGCCAACGATCCGTTGCTAAACAAAAAACTTTAATTGAAAACTTGAGGACCAACTCTAACCGGTATGCCGACTTGTGAAACAAATCCAAAACCCAGTCGTAAGGTTTCTGAGTGCGTAGATCGTAAGCCAACGCTGCTTCGGCGTCTTCTATGTCCCACGCTTTCAATGCTGGAGCGGCAAATTCGCCCAACAACGAAATTCCAATTGGAGTGTTGTCACGAACCTGAACACAAACAATCAACAGTCAAAAGCTTCAAACTCACCACATCCAGTTGCACAGCCAACGAATCTTTGGTGGCAAAAGAACTTAGATTTCCTCCCGCGCCGCCCATCTGCCACAGCAACTTCACGCCCAAGTACTTGGCCGAATCTTTGCCGATGGAGTTGCGAAGCGTGTGGACCACACCACTTTCATTCGGTTGTTGAAATCGACTGCCGGCACGATACGCGATCACCAACGACGACACCGAACCGTTCAAGTCGATGGACGCGGCGGTGAGACCATTCGGCAAACGCGACACTTTTGCTTCAATTCCCGACGTAAAAGACGACTAAACGAAAAGCTTCACGCCATCGACTCGATGAGCTTCTTACCTGCGCTTGAGCGGCAGCAGCGGCGAATCCACGAACCGAAATCTTTTTCGCCAACATCTTCGAAAACTTCAAAAAAACCAAAACGAAAATCCAACAACGAGCGATGGCCAACAGCCGATCGAAACGAAATGCCAAACCGCCCAACCAACGAAGACCCTGTGGTTGTTCAAACGGCAATTTTCTTGTTGTTCATGAAGATTGAAAGAACCTCAAACTCCCGTTTATTTCTCAACAATAAACTTTTCAGCTTTAGATTCCTCGTCCGACGCTCCGCAGACTTTGAAACAACCGAGTTTCCAAGTGAAATGCCCAAGTGAGTTCTTTATTTTTGATTCTCTTCATTACGATGTTTAGATGACAACGTTCGCAATCCTCAAACCCGATTTGGTTGCTTATCCGCCGTTAGCAACGAAGATCTTGGAGCGTATTCTCAACTCTCGACTTCGAATCCATCGAGCGGCACGTTTGCGGATTCGTCGCGAAGAAGCGTACGAATTGTACGGTGAACATCGCGAACGATTCTTTTTCCCGCGACTTCTTCGACACATATGCAGTGGACCGGCGGTTATTATGGAGCTACACAACGACTCAGCAGATCCCGTCGTCGAGTGGAGACAACTGATGGGTCCGTCGAAATTTCTGCGCGATTTTGGAACTTCAGACGCCCAAAAGAATTCGATTCGATGGTTGACAGCGTTGTCCGATGTTCGCAATTCGGTTCACGGAGCGGACAGTAGTGAAAGTGCGGCCCGGGAATTGCGAGTTTTTGAATCAAAACTCCGCGAAGTTGACGAAAACGAGTTGAGAAGTTGGTTTAAATAAAGCAGATCTCATCTTGTTGTAAATGACTTTTGGTTTGAAGTTTGTCTCAATAAAGTAGTAAATTGAATGACCACAGAGATGAAGAATTTGAAGGGATGACTACAATTTGATCTCCACTTTCGATGTCAGCGATCGGATTGAACGTCAGTATAACAGACATTAATCAGAAACTCATGTGGTGAACAAAAGAGCTCGACGAAGAGAATCAGTGGTCAGACAACTTATCCGTAAAGCATTGGAACCTATGATCCGTTGATGAGAGGGTTGATCTCATACACGTTCCTGAGCAGTTTTTGTCAAAGGGTATAGAGAAGCTTATCAATTCTTAATTAATTAGCGAGCATTTACTTATGACAAATTCACATCGTAGACTTTTGACCAATAAGCGTTCGTCTACATTGAACATTTCTACGGTAACTGATTTGTAGGCAGTAATAGTTTTGATGCAAAAGTTCGGTAGTCTTGTCTTCTTTAGGGTTGAAACAACGAGAAAGCAATCGAAGGATTGATATCGCCTCAAACGCTTCTTGTCTTCGTTTTGTTTTTTTTTGGCTTTGAAATGATCGCTCAATAATAGAAGCGGCCCAAAATTCGCTCTTTTTACATTGAATTTAGTTTCTCGGTTCGTAACTGTCTGTCCACGATCTCTGACCGTTCACACGTCGATGAACACCGCCCGAAAGTCACATTGTCAACGAAACGTTGTGCAAATGATTGGCGATTGGATTCGGTAATCAGAAAGAGCGCAAAAACAAGGACCACTTTGTTATCGTTCACTACGTCAACTTCTAGCATTCTGATCTTCTTGATGCAGCGCTAACGATCAACGGGTTTGAACATGTTTTTAGCATCTGATTTGAAAACAAACTTTCATCTACCGTTCTTTTTTTTAAGGTAAATTTGTTATCGCAAATGCTTCCAAATTGTTATTGCAACTTCTTTCAACGTCTTTCGAATAAGCTTTCAAACTACAGGGTGTCCCAGCGAATTTCGAACATTTGAAGGGCTTATAACTTTCTTCATAGCCAACCGATTTTGATGCGCTTTTTTGTGCCCGATCGCAAATTTTATGCCATTTTGTCTCATGTCAACAAATCTTTGAATCTAATTTTGGAAGGTGCCGTAAATTTGATTTTGGCGAAATGAACGCTTTTTCCGCTCACTTTTCCTTCTCACTCTTTTTCCGTCCGCTTTTTTCACGACTTGGTCAAGACAAAAATGTGGAATTTTCATTCAAATTTCAACACTTAAACCGTTATTGTCGATCACCTTTTCAAGTCGACGTTCGTAATCGTCAATAGCACGGTTCACCATTTCTTGAGGATAGTGTGCGAAAACGTTCTCAATGCGCTCTTGAACTTCGTTCAGATGGTTTGGTTGAGACCGGTACACTTGACTTTTGACGTACCCCCATAAAAAAGAAATCACAAGGATTCAGATCAGGACTGTACGGTGGCCAGCGAATTGGTGGTGGTTCTTTTGGGCTTCCACGACCCATCCAACGTAATGGCAGAGTTTGCTCTAACCATTGACGAACCGCAACCGCCCAATGTGGCGGTGCACCATCGTGCATCAAAACAATTTTGGAGAAGTTGGGCCAATGTTCAACTGCCGGAAGGAACTGATCACGCAACAATGTCAAGTAAGAATTTCCAGTGACATTTTCGCGAGAAAAGAATGGACCGACAACTCCGCTTCTGCTTATGGCTGCCCAGGCCGTCAGGCGAGGGGAATAGAGTGGTTTTTCTCGAAACCTGTGATTCTTTCTGTTATTGCAGTTCAACCGAACTTCTTACCAGCTGGGGTTTCGATCACTCCAGTATGGAAAATTTTGGTTGTTTACTTGGCCATGCATTTCAAAGTGAGCTTCATCGCTGAATATGAGATTTTTCAAGAAGTCTTCGTTTTTGTCGATGAGTCCAAGGCAATGAATCGCATGCTCTATACGAATTTGAGGAGTTTCGGGCGGAATTTCATGCAGAAGACGCATTTGTATGGATGGAATTTTTGAGCCTGGACAAAGAATGAAAAAACGAAAACTAGGGTACCTGTAGGATTCTGTGTACCGTACTTTTTGAGACTTTGTCGAAAAGATTTGCGATTTCACGAACTGATCGATTGAGGTCTTCTTGAACAGCGCACAGAACGTTCAAAACAATGTCGTCAAACCCTGATGAACTGAAAAGCAATTTGAGAAACGTTTCATGAAACAAAACCTCGCACTTCTTTCTTTTTTCGCAACAAATGTCCACGTTCAAGCAATTGCTTCATCCACAGATTAAACATGCTTTTCGATGTTACAGCAGCATGACGAGTTAATTTAAAATGTTGCCGAAATCGTTGTTGAACTGTAGTCGGACTTTTGGTTTGAGCGTAAACGATTGCGCAAAACGCTTTTTCTTGAGCCGACCACTCCATTTTGACAAAACAAAAAGAAAGGAAAAAGCGTTCATTTCGCCAAAATCAAATTTACGGCACCTTCCAAAATTAGATTCAAAGATTTGTTGACATGAGACAAAATGGCATAAAATTTGCGATCGGGCACAAAAAAGCGCATCAAAATCGGTTGGCTATGAAGAAAGTTATAAGCCCTTCAAATGTTCGAAATTCGCTGGGACACCCTGTACATTCAAATTCCAACAATTAAAAAATCACTTTGTTTATTATAATTTAACAATAAAACAAAATCGGACTCACTGACGAGTCGATGATCACTCCTCGGCGTCGCCCTCATCTTCCTGATTGATTTGGAAGTAGCGGAGTTCGTAGGTATCCTTCTGTGTGGCGACAACTCGCAGCCAATCACGGAGAGTGTTTCGCTTCAAGAACTTCTTGACCAAGTACTTCAAGTAGCGTTTGGAGAGCTCTTGATCGCTGGTGACAGTGACCGCCGACTTGGACGCCGCAACTCGAATTCCATTTTGCTCCAACTGTCCGACCTTTCCTTTGGTCTTGATCTTCGCCTTCAGAAACTCCTCCTGGAATCGATGATTATGGAGCTGTTAGGGAAGAGAGCCCTAAAGCTGTGCTCCGACTCACCAAAGTCGCCACCTTGAGAATTCCATCTTCAACCGGGTTCTTGCACTCGATCTTGAAGCTGACGGTTTGCTTTCGCTTCTTCTTGTTGGCCACCTTCTTCACGACCTTCGGCTTCGGCTTCGCTTTCTGTTTCGGTTTTGGTTTCTCGGCGGCTTTCGCTTTGACGGTCGGCTTCTCGCTGGTATTCTCGACCGGCTTCTCGACTGGTTTGGCTGTCGGTTTCTCGACCGCTTTCTCGGCAGCTTTGGGCTTCGGATCCACCTTCTTTTCAGTTGGCTTCTTCTCGGCCGGTTTCTTCTCGGCGGCCTTCGGGGCCTTCGAAGCCGTTGGTTTGGTCGTTTCCTTGGCACTCGTCGGCTTCTTCGTTGCGCTCACCATTTTGAAATAAACTGAAAAGCAAGAAACTAAATGAAAAACCAGAATGCAAACAGAACAATCACGATAAAAGCCGGTGAACGATGGAAAAGAATTTACGAGTTGAACACAAAATTTGCGTTCTTTGACAAAAATTATACTCAAAAACCTTTCGGAAAACTCGTTTGAACTTCGTGAAAAAGACAACGATCATTTCAAGAAAAATTTCAAGTAGAAATCTTTGAAACTGTCCAGAAATTCACGTTGGAAAGCTGTGAAGTGGAAGGAGCAAACGTTTGGGCCAAAGAGAAACTTCCGTTCAGAACTCACAAGCGACTTAAAGAGCAATTTTGACTGCTGCTGAAGTTCACATCGTGATGTTTGTTTCAGTGAGTACACAACGCTCGAAAAGGTTTTCAAGTTTATTTACAGATATACAGTGAGATCAAGGTTTCTGGTCGTCCGTGATCACGACCGTCGATTTGTTCGAGTACGTGTCGTCGGGCACCGGAGGCGGATGTTCGGAGATGGCGACCAACTGAAAAGTCGTTCATTTTCTTTTGCTTTTTACTTACCTTTCGTTTTCGAATAAGAAGCTTGAAGCAGAAGACCTTCACGTAAAAGAAGAAGGTCTGTTCAATCAGCGCCAAAAACAACAAAACTTTTTGCCATTCCGGCGCACGAGTAATCAGCCAAATCGAACCCACGAAGATGAGGCCAGTGCACAGAAAGTAGGGGAGTTGAGCGTACGGTTGAATGCGAAAGAACGAGAACAACGAAAGACAACATGAGATCAGCCAGAAGACCTGAACATCGAAAAGGTTTTCGGCAAACGTGAACACAAACCTCAGCACAAATCAACGGTACACAGATTTGATATGTGAATGTGAACAGAACTAGAAGGCACAAAAACAGAAGGTCGACGCAAATCAGCCCCACCAAAAACGTTCCCCAACGTCCGTCGATCATTAGCTGAAAACAAACATTTTCGTTTCGGACGTCCCGAAAATGACGTTCTTTTTTGTCGCGTTGTCCCCAAATCCCTTTTGACGTCGGAACGGTCGGGTTTTTGGGTGATAAGTCGGGAGGCAGTTTTTTGGAATTCGTCGCCATTCCCGACGCAATTTCATTCAAAGGACCACGCGCGCAAAGAGAACGATAAAAACGGCGAACGTTTTGGCCCCAAAAAATCACTTTTGAAATTTTCTTCTTTCAAATGATAAGAACCGGACCGACGGGTAATCATTCGGAAAGAGAGGTCACAACCGTGTATCTTCACGAACATGCCGAAAACTTCTGATGAGTAGTTTTTGTATTCCACAATCTTAACCACGAGTCTAACACACAAACTTTTTGTACTCTTGACTTCTCGTGATAAGTTTTTTGTGTTCGAAAACACGTGAATATCCGAAGCCACGAATTCCAAACAGTCTTCACGCTAACTCACGGATTACAATGAGATCCTCAAAAACAGTCGCGATATTAAAAGACTCGAACATCTTTTACCGGTTATGTAAGGTCAATTTTGTACTCCTGAATAACACGATGAGTACCAAGAAAGTCAGTTGTTCGTATCCCAATCTTTTCTTGAGCCTTCCGACCATTCAACGTAAACCCAACGGCTGATAAGCAGCGGACGGAATTCGGCGGACCGTAAAACTGAATGTGAATGCCGTAGCAACCGGCCAAATTGAATCACCTGTCCGACTAATCATAGGCACATTCAAAGAGAGCGAGTTCAAAAGTTTATTTGGCATTTCAATGAGATCACTTCTGAAGTCAGTAGTTGCGGTCGACGTTGGCCCAAACGTTTTCCAGGTCTTTTACCTCGACAATCGATTTTCCTTTCGTGTCGGCCAATCGCGCAGATGCTTCTAATTGTTCTTCGATGTAGATTTGCAACGCACACGCCAACTTCTTCGTCACACTTTCGGTCACCGACACCGCCGGTCGCAACAAGTTTGTGACATCTTGGTTTTTGACGAATTTTTTCGGTTTCAACTCCACGATCTTCGGACGATTACGTGGCGTATCCAACGATCGGACGCCAACGACCGTCGGACGTTTTGCGGCGCGTTGATTCGACAAGTTCGTTCGTTCGGCCCACTCGTTGTCTTTGAAGAAACGCGTATCGCCAGCCAACTGTCCGTGTGACATCGGAGGTTTCCGGGAGTGTGTTGTCGTCTGTTTTCGCATCTGAAATCTCGAGAAGATTGGAGATGTGGAACAAGAAAGAAATAGGAATCAAAAGAGAAAATGATTGTAGGTCGCAAATGGTCGATTAAAATATTTTTATTTACAATCAAAATGAACACATAGGTTATTATGACTTAACAGTTGCATTGTTTGCTTGTTGCGCTCTCTGACTCCAAGTTTCTCGTCAAATTTTGTTTCGGCTGAACGCCTGTGTCCGCTTGATTCAAATCCAAACTGAAACGAATGGTGAGCAAATTGGTGATGAGTTTTGACTGCAGATCACTGGTTTAAAGCTCAACAGAGAAGTTGTTAGTCTTTAGAGGTCGAGCTAGAAACGCTAATCACATTGTTCGAGCTTCTTAAACCAACGACCAGCCGCAGATGTGGCCCTTGAAGATGCTTTCTCTTACCTTCCGTCTTGAATGTTCTGATAGATTCGCTTGGCCGTCTCAACGAATGCGTCCTCGACGTTGTCTCCACTAAAGAGCAAACATAAACAACAGAAAACGTTTGAAACTCACGTTTTAGCCGAACACTCCAAGAAAATTAAACCGTTTTCATCAGCGAAACTTTTGGCCTCTTCGTACGTGACATCACGTTGTGCCTCCAAATCGCTTTTATTGCCGATCAGAAAGATCGCTGTGTTTGGATTCGTCAAATTCTTTGCGTCTGTTAGCCACGAACTCAAATGATTGTACGTGGAACGGCGGGTCACATCGTAGACCATCAACGCACCAGCGGCGCCCCTAAAAATGCAATTTAATTGTCGTGCTGATACAAGAAAACCCTGCAAAATAACCCATCTATTAGTACGCAAAACTTGCACTTCAAGCCCTCAAAGACCCTCAAGAACCTATCTCTGTGATTAAGCGAAGTGATTTGAAGGTACGACTTAAATTTAAATACTTTGAAAACCGCATTAAACGACAAACAGAAGGCTCTTAAAAGCTTTTTTGGCAACACTAAGAGGAAATCAACAGTCCGGCTATTTAGTCAATGGTTTCACCACTGGTCTTCAAAGCAACAGTGGGATTACAGAGACCAAAAAGTAAGTACTTGACGACACAAAGCAACAAAAATGATTTTCGCTCATCAGTCTCTTACTGCTAGAAGAACCACAACTTACCGGTAATATGACCGAGTGACGGCACGAAATCTAAAGAAAAGTCAAAAGGAAATCTCGAAAAGGTTCTTACCGTTCCTGTCCGGCAGTGTCCCAAATTTGCAATTTGACCTTCTGTCCGTTCACTTCGATGATTCGTGTTCCGAACTCGACGCCAATCGTGTGCGGACAATCGGCCATGACTAAAGGTGCGAAATAACAAGATCAATTCATTTGCACTCACATTTCTTCTCCGTAAATTGATGCAGAAGACAGGATTTCCCTGAAAACGCGAATTCATTGACGCCATTTGCTATGTGCAATTACCAACACCCATATCACCAATGATGATGAATTTGAAGATATACGAGTAGTTGTATGGCGGTGCGGAGGTCATCTGAAATGCTTCATGAGTCACGCAAATTCTCCTCTTTCCTATTCTCCACCGTCCAATCCAACAGCTTCGGCAAGAGTTCGGAAAAAGTCACGAGCTGTTTTTGCGGTTCAAAAAAAACTTGTGGATATCGATTTCGGCTATTAGCTTCAAACCGTCGGACCGGACGGTCGATTGACGAAAAGTTCTCGAACAAAAATCGATTTTTGCTCTCGACGTCGAGGGGATAAAACGACAAAAACAAGAAATTTACCTTCGCGACGTGCTCGAGAGTCGAAGTAAAAGTCACAAGCGCGTTTCTTCAGTCCACTCGCTCTCTTCTCGTGCGCCTTGAAAACGGCGCTTTCAATTCCCGACTTTCCTGCGTTTTCGTTGCGTGAACCACCGAATTTGCAGTCCGATCAAAAATCGTCGTGACTGCAAAAAACGTTCCAATTTTTTCGATTCCGCTCTTTTCGCGTCTTCGCCGTCATTTCCACCCAAAGCGCCGTGAGCGTGTGCGTTTAATCCGCCGATCGGAGAACGTCGATGATCCAAACCAAAAAAACGATTCCACGTTGTCATTGAGTGAACTTCGTTTTTTTAATCCCAAACATTCGACTCGTGATCCTGGTCGCCACAGTTCCCGAATTTCCAAATTGTTGTTTTGTTTTTATCAGACGCGTAGCGCTGAAAAGTTGCGTCGACGTGGATCGACGATTGACGTCCGCTCTTCTTGTTTTTTGCGTGCGTGTGTGTCGATTTCCCATTTCGGTCTTCTCATTTTCAATTTCAGTTTCTCAGACCACGCGGTTGAAAAATGGCGCCGAAACAGCGAATGAATGTGGCCAATCAGCTATTCAACAAGAACGTCAATTCGCGCGGCAACACGCCGAAATCGTTGGTAAGTGGGATTCTTCGTCTCTCGACTTTTGACTTCAGAAACCACAAAGCGACAAGTATCCCGCAGCTCCGTGGCTCATCGGACTTTTCGTTTTTGTTGTCTGTGGATCGGGTAAACGACTGTTCTCGACTTTCGTTTTATGTCCTTGTTTTCAGCCGTCTTCGAAATCGTTCGCCAAATCAAAATGTTCTAATCGACATCCCTTTAATTTATTTGTAACTACAGAAATAAACTTGTTGCAAACAACCGTCTCTTAAGAAACAGTCATAAGAAGCACTTGTCTAGAAACCCCTTGAAGTTCATCTCTCGACTTCGAAGGGCCCAGAACACGAAGCTAACAGGTACCAAGTGATTCTCGTGATGAAGACGGCAATTTCCATATTTGTAGTTCGGCAATGTAGTTGGCGGTGACTGACGGGGCGTAGTGGGCAGTTTGTGGAATTCGTTTTTTCTGTCGATAAGAACACAGGAAATCACGACGTTTCCAAAAGTTCGTGAGCGTCGTCGCGAAAACCGTTGGATTCCGACGATGAGGACGCGAGAATTTTGCTCTTCTTGAAATGACCGTCGGGTGAAACGAGTTTCGTTTGGACTTCCGCTTTGCGCAGTCTTTGAACGAAAATGCGCGAACGTGTCGATCGATTTCGAGCGTCGAATGGCCGGGCCGCTAGACGCGTCCAGTGATTTTGCTTTTTCCGAACACAAAAAAACTAATCAGTTCGAGCGTCCAATCATTTCGGGACTCGTCAGCGCACAGCGTCTCTCTTTGGGCGCAGTCGGGAGTTCCAAATCGGCCGCTTTCCACGTTTTTTTACTCGGTACTTTCGGGTGCGTCCTTTTGAGTTTAATTTGCCAAAAAACGACGGTTTCGTCTCTGCGCTCGTTTAATTCGATTTTCGAGCGTTTTTGCCGTCCGACCATGAAAGCAAACAACCGCAAAGTTATCACCTGCTCTACGCTTTTTTGATACACGTGTCACGTCGAAGTTGCCAAAAACAACGTTGTTTTTTCGCCGTCGTTTCGGCCACGCTTCCGCCCTCCACGCCTCTAACTCACGCATTTTCAGGATGGAGAGTTTTCGCGCACGTTCGGCGCAAAACGAATTCCTTGGAGTTGCCGAGAACTACGCGGACGACGTAAGTTCCTGGGAAAGATCGTCGACTTGATTTGCGCTTTAGTTTTTGCGTTACACCAAAGTTTATTTGCCGCATGTCGCACGTTTGTGTTTGGTTTCGACGTTCATTGAAGATGGTTTTCGAATGTGAGTTTTGACTTCGATTCTTCCACTCGAACGACCTCTTCAGGTGGTCTCAATGGGACGATCAGCGCCAATTCATGGAGGAGTCGTGGGGTGGTGGTTGGGTGGTGGCGACTTTGTTCGTTTTGTACAACTTCTTCGGACAATTCATTCCCGTTGGAATGGTGATGTTGCGGAAGCACGTTGGAGTCGCTTGCATCTTGTTGGCAACTGTCGTTCTTCTCCAAACGATTGCCTATCACATTCTCTGGGATTTAAAATTTTTGGCGCGGTTGGTTTTCATTGTCTTTTGTCTTTGATTCTTGGCTTCAGAAACGTTGCCGTTGGCGGCGGATTGGTTTTATTGTACGCTGAGACGTTGGAGGAACGACGGTCGCTTTTCGCCGGTGTACCGCAAATCGGCGATCAGAATCGTCCCAAATCCTACATGCTTCTGGCCGGACGGTTTCTTCTCATCTTCATGTTCCTTTCGCTTCTCCATTTTGACATGAACTTCCTTCAAGTCGTAAGTAGCTGAAGCTCAGGATCCAGTTCACGAAAACTTTTCAGGTTGAAATTGTTGTTGGAGTTATTTTGATGGCATGTGTTAGCCTAGGCTTCAAGACCAAATTCGCTGCTTTGCTTCTCGTCGCGTGGCTCTTCGGTTTAAATCTTTATCTGAACGGTAAGTGCATCAAGAGATGACTGAAGCCCGAATACTCTTCAGCGTGGTGGACTGTACCGTCAGATCGTTTCTTCCGCGATTTCATGAAATACGATTTCTTCCAAACATTGTCGGTGATCGGCGGTCTTTTGTTGGTCATCGTTTACGGTCCGGGCGGCGTTTCAATTGATGACTACAAAAAACGCTACTAATCTGTGAGATTTCTTAAGTTATTTTTAGTCGAAATAAAAAGATTCTTCAAACGCCTTTTCTGAATTCATTCATTTGTTTTTTTGTCGACTTTTACTTTGCGGAAGTTAAGACGTCTAATTGAACGTCGCATAGAAATGACACGCAAACGAAAACTGCCGGTCGAAGCGTTGCAACCGAAAACTGTCGATGCGGCGAATGAAAAGCGTGGAGGCGGCGATGGACGTCCGAAGTTTCCGACCGAACTGATTCGCTATCTGGAGAACATTTCGCGACTGCCTTCGGATCCCGATGTGGATTTGACGCAAAAGTGTTTGGAAGAAGTCGAAGGCGAAGAGGAAACGTTGCTTCGCTTCTCTGAAGGTTGTCTTCTGGTGGAGAAGATTTTTGGGGCCAAAAAAGCGGCAGCTTTCGAGTTCCTGCAGAGGCTCGAACGCAAAAAGAAGTCCCAACGATCGGCTCTGATCTTCAACTCCACTTCGGGACGAACATTGGAAAAGCTCTTTGTTGCGTTGATTCCCATCGAAGCCAGACATTCTGAAGTAAGTGGACACTTTTGAGATGTTGCTACTGAACTCGAGAATAATTTCGATTGTTTCGGAAAAGAATACAATCAATGACCTTGTTTGCAGCTTCTGAATTCGTGGTTGGAGTTGGTCGTCGACGAGTGGACCTACGTGATTTTCGATCGTGCTGCAGCGTTCTTTGTCCGGGCTTTAAGTCGTGCATTGTGTGGACTGTCGGAGAAAGAGATTCGAAAAGCTGATTTGCGAATCAACTCTGTGACTAGACCGCTGATACAAAAGCTCATAATTCGGGCCTTCGATTTCCAATCAATGAAAAGTGTGTTCAGTTTTTATTACGCTTTAACGATTTCAGCTCATTTGCAGCTCATTTAAACATTCCTTCTTGCTCGCTGATACTGCAAGACTTGGCGGCAATTGAGAAGACGGCAAAAACTGGTGCAGTACGTGAGTTTGTGGTACGATTTTTGGCCGAAGAAGATGTCGAGAAGTCCTGGTCGTTGGCGGAGTCGTCGCGTTTTTGGGAAGCTGTGCTTTGGATTGTGGACGACGAGCTGCGCGAAACGATCTTCAACTCTCTCGAAGATCGACTTCAAGAGTTTGCAAGCCACTCACACGCCAATTTCCCTCTTCAAACGTTGTTGCGGGAATCAAAATCAGAAGGCATCGTAAGTTTTGTTTTCTAATTCTTTCACTTCTTCTTCAGGCTCAACAAGTGTCCGAGATTTTCGTCCCAGAGTTTGCTTCACTAGAGCCGTGGATCATTGGAGCCGTTCTTGAATGCGTTGGACGTCATGAAGTGCTGCAAAAAGAAGCGATGGAAAAGTTGATGGAAGTTTTCGGCGAAGAGAACTTTCTTCTCAACGTTTTGACTTTGCGCGACGGAAAACTGGAGAATGCAAAACTTCACGGGTGAGACCCGAATGTTCGATCGTGGATTTCAAGTTCTTTAGATCACTAATTTTGGATCAACTTTTTCAATTCGCCGATTTCGATCATCTTCTCGATTTCGACGTGGAAATGCAAACGCAAATGAGTGAACAGAAGATCGCTTCTCACGTCTTTGATTCACTCGTACGTTCGCGGACGATTCCCGACGCAAAGAAATTGAAAATTTTCGAACGTTTTGATGTGAGTCCCACCCTTCTTTCGTTCAATGTGGTTTCTAGATTCCGCGATTATGTTCGAATCAATACGGTACTCGTGTTTTCGAAGCCTTCTGGTTTGAAGTTCCAATTCAACATGAACGTTACGCCCGTCTTCTTCTGCCGATGTTGAAGGTGAGTATCGAATTCGCGTACTTTCAATTCAGTTTTAGCAAAACAACAAATTTGCGTCGATTCTGTTGCGGAAGCTGAAAATTGCCGAATACCGTGAAAATCCGAAGAAGTGGAACTCGCAGCTGCCGAAGGAAATCAAAGAAGAACTCGATCGAAGACGCAAACGTCCCGCCGTCCTTCTCAAACCTCATTGAATTTGTTGTTTGTTGTTATTGTTGATTAAAATCGTTGTGCTGAACATCAACATTTGTATTTGAGATGGCATTTGTCAGTAGATAAACACTAGTTTTTATAATCAATAGGCGTGGACTGCCTTTTGACACGTCAATACTTTTATCGACATCATCTCCGAGCTTACATTTGCAGAGCTTTCGTTCCTTGAACATAAAATTCTTCCAGAAATCCCCTTCAAAACGATCACCAAGCTATGACCACAATGGGCTTTTTTCTTTTGGATTTTGTGTCAATATTCTCTCTCATCTGGTCAAACTAAGACGTCACATGTGGCACTTCAAAGTTGTTCGTGCGTCATATCTTTTTGTTCATTCGTTTTTGGAAGGTTCGAAATGAACGACTTGCGTTTACTGTTTCTTTCTAATCGCTTCTTCAAATTTTTCAATCTGAGCGGCGATTCTCTATGATTATGACGAGTTTCTCCCGAAGATCGTGCACTTCGTTCACAAGATCTGCTTGTTGACGAGCTTTGAGTTTCGCGATCGTTTCCTTGTGCTTCTTCTCTTGTGCTTTGAACTTGATCATTTGTTCATTGAGGTGACATTATAGCGCTGTGTCTTTCTTTTAAAGCAATCTGAGATAACCTTGAAGTCTTTGGATTACATCAGCTTCCACTTCGTAAGAGTTTTAAATAACAACAAACTTTATTCCATTTCAACTCAAAAATTTTGAGAAGTGGATTTCGGTTGTGAGAGTCGAGTTGTGTTCAGAAAAGTACCGGTGGTCCCGATCTTTTGTAGTCCACATTTCTCAACCGAATTTCGTTGAATTAAACAATAAACACACAGATAAATAGTTTCTGGTAAGCCCTGAGACAATAAATAAGTAGAAAGTCGAGGCCGTAAGGGTGATGAAGAAGCTCAGCAAAAAGAATCGCATTAGAACATAGCAACTGGATGCTACGAAATGAACCACATCGATCATTATGATTTGAATGTAAAACTCAAAAGTAGAGAATCGATTTCCAGTCTTCTACCTCACTCGTTTCTCTCGTCGTAATAAGTTTCATATCGACACACAAGAAAAAGCCAGTTAAAAGAGATTTATCCATTTACATTAATTCCGATTAAAAATTTGCACATTTAAGATCACAATATTAACCCGATGGTTTGGAGACATAAAGAAGCATTCGAACGCTTCTGAATTTGAGCCAATGACTGTGAAATCTTTTGTTCAAGATAACACGACGAGAGCGCAGAGACGCACCAAACTCACGATCACGATCGGCACACGTGTATTCACCGTTCGGCGAGAAATAGGTGCACGTCAAACGTCCATCATTGACGTACCAGAAACCTCTGCAACGCACAGATTAGTCGTTCGATCAATCTCAGTTACCCAAGACGCTTGTGCTCGCAATTCGAAGTCGAGAAGTTGCCTCCGTTTTCGTTAATCAAAACAAATGGTTCCGAAAAATTGGACCACAGACGAAAGGCGTTCAAATGGAAGTGGTCACTCGACTTTCCAATCTAAACGAAAATCAGAATCGACTCTTTTGCACTCACCCAGAATTTATAATCGCCCATAAATGTCAAGTTTCTATTCATTTTCTCGCACCGATTGCCGTCCACTTGAATACGCAAACGCAGTTGATAACCGGCGTCAATAAAAGCTCGCACCTTCTCAAGCCCCAACCAGTGATTACCGTCCAAAGGCCCGAAACCATTGCGATACTCTTCGATTGTACGATTCCAAAACTCGACGCTCTCGTCCACACGCAATTGCATTCGCGTCCACGATTCAGTGGCGCTCATTTCGCAAAAAACATCGAAGCGATTGTCTTTTGGTAACTGTAACGCGTAAACTTTTGACTCGCTGTATCCCTGCAAACGATACGCTTCACAGGTCTGAAGACATATTAATCGGCTATTCGATCGTCACTCTCACTTCGTAGATTGCAGGCTCGAAGACTAGAAGATTGGAGACCGTAGGATCTATGATCCGAGAATCGGAAACCGAAGACTCAGAGACCGGAGGATCAGAGCGCTGGAAAAGCAATTGGAAAAGAAGTTCAACTACATGACGTACAACCAAGAAGAACCATCCCAAGTAAATTCCGACCAAAATCGCAAATAAAACCGCACAACCGATAAACCAAAACCGCTTCGAACGTCTGAAATCGAAAACATTAGAGATCGGGAGAATGTTCCCACCGTTTTTTTAGTCGTTGTTCTGCTGCAAGTACCGGATCTTTTTCGTATGGATTCGGCCGAGCATCGAGAGTGTCGTAAGAGCGCATTGTTGAAAAAGAAAAATGGTGAGAGAAATGAACGACCGCAACGTCAAAATTGTCGGATTTTCTTTCTGAGATTCACGATTTTGCTAATGTTTGTCAACAAAATCAAATGTAGGTCGACTGCTCTTTCGATTGCTTAGGCTTCATTATCAAAGTCGTCAGTTCCCATTAATGAGTATAAGAGTACACTCCTAGTCGAGAAACTGCCTGTTCATTATTCGAACAACGACGTCTACTTGGCTTGATTGGTCGGCCCAGAAAAGTTTTCAGCCAATCGCTTCTCATAACTCGGTTCCTGTTATCTTCGCGGTAATCAAGTTGTCAGATAAAAACCTAACAACAAGGAATATCTTTCTAGAAATCACAAGCAATTGCTGGAGATCGAAAGCTTTGCGCGGAACTTAAAACACACGACATCGGAAAGTCGAACGGATGTTTGAAGCTTGGAATCTGACGAGGAAAATTCTCGAAGCGCAAATTTCATTTTTGACTAACTTTGAGTCAAATTTTGAAGCCATGTGCAAGAAGACCTTTTAAACTTGTTGTTCAAAGCTTTTTCACTGCTCATTATATAATAATCCAAGAAGCACGTGGAGTCGAAAGATATTTGTCGAAATCGACTGAGACATTGAGTTCAATGGCGTTTATTGATGTCAAAAGCTACACGAAGATTAAATGATCAAGGCCAAGAGGTTGATTCTGCGAATGTACGAAGCTAATTAGAACAAAAAATTAACAGATGAATTGAATCGAATCAAATGGAAAGCAAACTTGTAGATGATTAGCTGAAATCGTTAAGCAGCAAAAGCGGTTGAAAACAACGAACTTGGGACCAGACGGTCGAGTTCAGATACCCGCTGTTAAAGCGATTGAAGAACATGGGACTTGAGTTCAAGGCATAGAATAAGAAGATCGTAGAAAATAAAAAGAAGCAAGAAGCTCGACGGAAATCAGATAAGATCACATTCTTCCACCAGAAACCTGAAGGCCAAAAGCAACAGTAACAAAATTCGATTTGAGTGACCTGCGAGTTTGAGCATTAGTTTAAAAGAGAGCTCTGGCAATTGAGTCCTTTCACTGGAACGTATTCAAGTGGCAATCGGTTTGAGAAACTCGGAGATCGATTGCAACAGACGTCGTGTTTGTTTGCGTTCATTGGTGACTTCCAACCGTACGGTCATTTTCTCTCGTCGTCTATTCGCTGTTTCTGTTCACTGATCAGTTCATCTGAACTCCGCTCTTTACTATCGAAAGTGGACTGATGGCAGTTGCTCGTGCCTATGAATCAAATTGTTGTTCTTGATGTTTGTTAGCGTACTTCAACTTTGAACATTTGAGTTCCGTTGTTTTGTTGTTATAGTTATATGAACAGTATGCGTATTTGCGTTCAACAATTTTCACTTCGATCTCGACTTTTTTCACCTGCTAATGAAACAATTCTTTCGTTGTCTATATTGTGTTCGTTTATTTTGATGAAGGTTTCGTATTTGATTTTCGTCGCTAATCATCTACTTTACGATCATCTTTTGCTACCTTCTTTCGTTTACTTTCTAATCTTCGATTTTAGACAACGGCCATTGGTATCAACTACTAAATGTAGAAAGCAGCTCATGGACGCTAAACTGACCATTGAATGAAAATCACAAGTTCCTTTGCGATCGCCACCTTTTTGATCCACTCGCACGTCCGCTGTGTCCGAAAGTGCGACCGATGGAGTGCCTCAAAGAAACTCGGGAGAGCATTCGACCGCTGCTTTCCAGTCGCAGTGAGCGCACACGCAAGCCGTCATGTCAACCCGTAGGTTAGCTTTTCGCATTTTTGCTCGTGTATTTTCGTGCACCGATTTTACTTTCAGATGCCAGACGTTTAGTTCAATGTAAAAGCAAAAGGATCCGATCGTTTTAACAATTTTATTGAGCTCTCAAACTCAATAAATAGCCAACGAAATGCCTGAAATATACAATATACGATGTTGACTGCTGTTGAAATAAAGATAGACAATGCAAATATAATACGATATGAAGTGAATGATGTTGATGATCAGGACTTGACCAAACTACTCAATTTACAAAAGATGTTCGTCAAACGTTAACATCCAATTTGCCTTCTATTTTGTAGTTTCTGGTCGAGGAAGAGCCTGTGATTAGGCTGCGAGTTCACAGAAAAGCGCCGATTAATCAGCTTGTTTCATGTTGAAAATATCGAGTGAAGGTTGTGTATTTAACGAAGAAGTCTCTAGTTGCTGTCATGTAAATTAACTTATGATTTCAAAACGAAATTGTTCAAACTACAAAAGTGTCGGGAACTCTTAAAGCTTTGCGAAGCCGTTCTACGTACAGGTGATAATAAATTAAGTAAATTTATAGACACTAAATCCTATAAAAGAAAAACCGCTTCCCTATCTAAGAACTAATTGTCATTTTATTGGGTTGTTCCATTTTCCGTCGCAAGCCAATTGGTGCGACAAAAATTATCGAGCAACACAATGTATAAATACGGAAGAGGCCGCGCTACCAAGTGTCCGTTGACGCTTTATTTTTACGTTTAGCGGATTAGGTAATTTCGGGGCCCTAGTGTAACGTCCCGTTATGAAACTTCCTAATTGTCATTTTAACTTCAGCTCCGCCCTTCTGCGTCAATCGTAAAATAGTTAGCCAATTACGGCATTCGAAAATAGTCAATTACCCGGCGGACGTTTATCGTTCGGACGATCGAGTATTGATGAACTATTTTCCGTTCATCAACACGCCCGCAGCCGCCGCTATTCTTTGCCAATGGATTCCATTGGCGTTCCAGCGGCTAATCGATGCGTTGGCACTCGACGCTGCTTTTCCGGCCCTGAAGCAGGTGGTGTTTTCGGTGGTTTCGAATCGAGTCAATTTTTGTAATAATCAATTTCTATTCGGTTAGGTCATTGCTGGCGATGATCCGACTTGGGGTGACGAGTATTCTTGGGCCGTAACCGCAGGACCGGAACGAAGCAACGTGCTCATTTGCGTGAGGTCCGAGCGACGAAAAACAGGGCTCCATCGTCTACCATCGCTGGCACAGGCAACCCGATGGCCGTTGGAGCATTAAATTATCGTTGACGCCCAAGACGGGCTCCAATTATTTCGTAATAACGTGGGGTTGCTTTCTTCTGCTATTTGCAATCCACCAAGTAAAGAACAGGTATATTCGGTGGATGAGTAATTCATTTGATCCATTTCACACCCCACCAAGGAATCTCGAGCACTGGGTTGTCTAATGAATTTTATACTCATCGGCAACAACGAGTGTTGGTTCAATTAAAGTATCGCTCATTCAATACCTGATGATTTCAAAAAATGCGGTATGACTCAACAAATGTTCGAAGATTGGAACTTACCGTCATCACAATTGTCTAACCGGCAGATTACGAACATACCAAACAAAGCTGGAGGAGAGCACTACAAAGTGCCCGAAGAAATACGGAAATCAAACACACAACATTTTGTGCGATTTTTCCGAAAGAAATAAATCTTTCGCCTACGTTTTGAAAGGTGTCACTAACCAGCTGCTAAGGCGCGCTTATCTCAGCTCTGTAATTAATGGTCTCGAAATTTCGCTTAAATCGCTTGATTTTCCCAAAACGCACCAGCCCCCAATTTTATTTCGTTTGCTGCATAGTGTCTCCGACGAGCGAAATAAACTACTGTACTACAAGCAACTACTCGTCTTAATTTCTAAGTCTAACTTGGACAGTTAGTATTTTTTTGTTTTCTTTTGTTGTTTTTAGCGAATTTGATTTGGAATTGACGGATCCGAGCAGTAACGATAGAACAGACTTTTCGCAAATTTATGACGTTTATCCACTGGATCCACTAACATTGGTCGTACCACTGGGCAATGTTTTACCCTACGGTTCTTGTGTATTGGCAAACTCGACGGAAATTTCGTTTGGAGATCATAACCAACTCCACGGAAACTCTCTCTCTTACTTGCGTGTAAACGAAAAGTAGCAACAAAATTTGCGCTTTTGATCGAATAAATGAGACGGAATTTTGATCATAATTCCACTATCACTGGGCCAATCTCCATGGCTGCAGGTGGAGTTGGTGGCGGTGGAGAAGAGCAGAAGAATTGTGCGTTGTTGCCGTTGGAAGGTGTTTGTGAGCGCAAATCATGACTGCTCTCGGAAGCATCGTAGTCCAAAGGACGTTGCGCGTCTTGTAATTTCTCGGACTGAACACAAGCTCAGGTTTTTTATCGGAACGACTTACCATTTCGAATATCAGAGGAAAAAAGAAGTCAACCAACTGTTTTAATAGACTCAGTGACAAATGAAACCGGCACCAGTTGTTTCGAAATCCGTGACTGTTGCGAACTGATCGAAAACGATTAATCACGACTGAATTTGAATTGAATTTATTCCAAGCTCAACGGATAAATGAACAATAAGTGTGCATATAAAATTCTGTGTTGGTGGAGATCGGCTGTCAGTTCGTCTTCGCCGTTGTCTTTTCTGTTCGTTGTCATCGTGGGTTAACAAACGTCTTTTTGATAATCACGACTCCGGTGGCCAAAAACAATTAATCTCGACTCTGGTGGTCAAAAATGCAACGATCGAAATCACTTTACGTTTTTTGCTCGGTCTCGATTGACGTCCATTTTCGCGCTCGAAAAATGTCGAATTTTACCGTACACAATCGTCAAATCGAATACTTGTTTCGATTGGGTGTGTTTCTACGACACACGGAGGAAGCAACTATTCATGATTTGGATCAAGGAGAAACACCGTACGCCGCCATCCGCCATGAAACAAGTTGTTCACGTTATGGATAAAGCACTCCAAAACGCTCGTGATCGTGGAATTAATCCGCTGAAAATCGGATTTCGTATCAACAACACCGGATTGGAAAAGCCGGTGTTTGTTCCGTTTCGTCCTCTGGAACAAAACAATGTTGATGCACTCATGCACGCATGGGATCAGTTAGAGTCAAAATTAATACGCTTAATCCGCGTGTTTTAGATTGAGCAATCCCACCGTGAGCTCAACATCTACCAACAGCAAATCGAACGCAGCATCACTGTCTATGGTTCGCGCAACGGCGGAAACCGAACTGTCGATGGCCACAAAGAAGACGAGGTTGGCGTATTTCACATTCTTTCGCCAGATGGCGACTGTCTGTTTCGGGCAGCTGAATTTGCACGGTTTTTTGCTTTGAAGGACTTGTCAACCTAAGTCCAGCGCAAATACCTGCGTGACAATCCGGCTCGTTTTGATAAGATGATTGCGGAGTTGCGTGCCGATGGTTTGCGTTATCCGCTGGATCAGCAATCTCGTGATCTGGCCAAATGGCTGCCACTCATCGAAGCTTTTACAATCGAAAATATGGACGTAGCCGACGCGACAATGGCGAGCTTTTGATTCGTCGAATTCGAATCACGGTTTTCGACTCGCGAACAAACTTCAAACCCTTTTATCAGGAGGGAATCAGCAATCCGACTCACGCGACAAGGAAGAGCAATTTTGGAGTACAGACAAATTGCTCTTCGAATTGAAGGCACCGAAGGGCCAATAATTGCATTGAGCGGAAGTTCGATGGCTTCCAAACTTCGTAATTTGGCAAAGGCAATTTTCATCAAATACAACGCGAAGATTGTAATCTTTACGGACGGGGACGTCACTAGTCTTCAAACTATCCGAAAATTGGCTGATCATTATTTCAAGGGATTCACACCTAATAAAGATGCAGACGTCCCATTCCAAAACCAACCGGAAGATGAAAATGTAACGTCCCGTTATAAATTCCTTCTTAATCAAGTTCTAGAGCGCCGCACCCCTAACCCCGCCTCCTATTTATCGTTAACGAATCTTTTCTCCACCCAACCTTTACTTCGACCTTTTTTCTTCATCAAGTGTAGTTGTGTACTTTATTTTCGTCTGTAACTGAAATAAACGTCTCTATCTTCTAAGTAGACTAAACCGATTTTATTGTAAGGGATTAAACCCTGACAAATTTGGGGGCTCGGCTAAATTCGAATCCGAAATCTATTGGAGATCGAGCCATTGTTTATTTCTATTTCTTGTGGTCGGGAACTTAAGAGCGTAGCTCTTAAAAAAGTGGATCCAAGACCGTAAACATTGGGACGAGCAAGTCGTCAGTCAACGTTTGGGAAACAAGGACCGTTGGAGTGAATTGGATTGAACCCGTTCGAGGGAACTTAGGACCATTGGGACGAGCGTGAGTGGAAAATTGGAAGTGTAACCTGGAAAATCGACTATGAAACAGTGGTACGAGCGTGGATTACGGTGGAAAAGTCAATCAACGATCAAACCGACACAAACGATCACCGCACCAATCATCAATCCCAGATAGGTCAAACCAGTTTAAACTATTTCGCCGAGAAAAAGTTCACTTCATCCGCCTATCATTGTGATATAGCGGTTAATTACACTCGCGCGCGAAAAATCACAACCCAAAAAGGACCAATCAATCAACTAACCATATAACCAATCGCTTCTTTAATTACTGACTAACCAGACAAAAACCAAAATTTCTAAAAACTCACAAGACTAACACGCAAGAAAAATGACGGATAACACAACGGTGGAGTTCGATAAATCAACAACAGCGGAAGGAATCAAATCAACATCAGGTCATATCAGAAGGCAACTCGGCCCAACAATCCAAGTGATGAAAGACCAGCTGATAATTGCGAAGACAATTCATCCATTCACTGCCAGAAGCACCGATTCCAACGAAGTCAACCGAATCAAGGCGAAGGAAATTGAGATAAAAGCCAACATCATGAGGAGGAAGTTGGAAAGCTCAACCAGAAAAGCGAAAGGATTAAAAAATGAGTGGAACAAATTGATTGCGCAACTAAGCACAGAAGAAAGAAAAGAAGAGGCAGAACGTTTCACTCAATTCGATGACAAAAACAACATGTGTTCAGTCACTGAAGCTGCGAAGAACATGGCGAAAACAATCGAAGGAATCCAAGAACTGGCAAAGATTTCGGCCGATTTTTATCAAGCACTGATCGAAGGAGCAGCAACACACAGCATTCCGATAGTGCCGCCGCCAGTTGAGATTCCACGACTCCCACCTGTTAAGTTTAATGGGGATCCACGGTCATGGAGAATCTTTTGGGAATACTTCAGAGAATCAGTGGACAAAAGAGCTAAATTGTCCGATGTTCAGAAGATCACATATTTGTCGGCGTTTGTAGAGGGAAAAGCCAAAAAGCTCTTAGAAGGGTACGACCTCATCGGAGCGAACTACGACATCGTGAAATCTGCGCTAGAACAGAAGTTCGGCAGGAAAGAAGTGATCGTTCACCATTTAATCTCAGACCTCAACAACATTGAAGAGCCAGCGAACAAAATCAAAAAGCTGAAAAACTTCAGCTTAGAAGTCGACACGATCAGACGACAATTGGCAAATCACGGTTGTATACTCCCGATAGAGCAGTATACACACATGGTGGAGAGTAAACTAAAGAACTCACCAACGATTCTGAGAAAGCTAATCGAAGCTAAGAACTGTGCGCAAATCAAAGATACTGAAGAAATGTGCATCTATCTCGATGGGTTAATTTTAACAGAAGAAAAATTTCAAGACAGAAGGGAGAAGTCGTCATCGTCAACTCCGTCACCAAAGAATCGAGCGTGCGTCACGAAAAAAAACTACAAACAGCAACTAGTCCTCGCTGAAGACAAAGAAGGAAAACAGGACAAACCTGAATCAGTGACGTATAAAATTTGGCCGTGCATTTATTGCGGATTGTCGAATCACAAATCCTACAATTGCATGAAGTTCAAAACAGCAGATGAACAAAAGGAAAAATTGAAGGAACTGAAAAGATGCTTCAAGTGCTTAAAGTCAATGCACTTTCCAAAGCAATGTAACAACACGTGTTACAAATGCAAAGGAAAACACCACATTTCTCTCTGCTACCAACTTCACCCGAATCCATCTTCTTAACTTTCGAAAACTATAAAGTGAGTTTCCGCGGCTGGAGTGTAACGTCCCGTTATAAATTCCTTCTTAATCAAGTTCTAGAGCGCCGCACCCCTAACCCCGCCTCCTATTTATCGTTAACGAATCTTTTCTCCACCCAACCTTTACTTCGACCTTTTTTCTTCATCAAGTGTAGTTGTGTACTTTATTTTCGTCTGTAACTGAAATAAACGTCTCTATCTTCTAAGTAGACTAAACCGATTTTATTGTAAGGGATTAAACTCTGACAAAAACTCAAAAGATGTTTCAGACACAATGAACGAAGATTTTGATCGGAAGAAGTTTTTCGTTGCATTTCTCTGGCCATCACTTGTGCTACATAATTGGATAGATGTGTTTTTCCCGCCTTCGCGACAAGAATACTGTCAACGGTGGAATAGAGAGATTCTTACGAAACCAGAGAATACTTTGTCCAATCTGATGAATGATTTTCAACCAAACAAGTTTGTAATAGTCGGACACACTTATGGACCTAAACGTCGAGGTCATTATTATGTTAAAATGGGTGCTGAAGGCCAACTTCAAGTAACTCCGGTTCATCTTCCCATTGAAATGTGGGTCTTCAAATATGATGACGGGCTTCTTTAAGGATTTACTAAAAATGATGCCGACTAATCGAACGACATTAATTTGATTAAAGTATCGCTTTTGGATGGCGAATTTGAACGCGAAAACATTGCTAAACAATTGTAATAATAGGATCCGCCTCCGAGGGCGTGGCCCAAAGGCGTATTTAAGGGCCCTCAGAGGAGGATCACTGTCAAAGATCGAGAACATTCGAGAGTCTTCGATCATTTGCAAATCCTGAAAAAGGGCCATAAAACCCTCCGCCACACCGTTAATTTATGGACATCTATCCTCTCTCCCTCATTATTACAATCGATATAAAAAGCCTTCTTCTCTCCATATTCCCACCGTTCTCCTAGAACTCCAAAAAGCCCTCTTTTCCGAATTCTTGTTGTACTTGCTGTCAAATAAACTCTCTTCTCCAAAAAAGGGTTTTTTATCGACAATCACTTCGGAGGTTTTAATCTTACGAATAAAGTTTATACCGTATGATTATTGAACCTATCAGTTTTGACGAGTCACCTTGGTCGGCCGCACTCATCAGGTTATTTTTAATAGTTTCTAACAAAAATTTTAAATTTTAGTGACCAGTTTTTTTGTTCCGCTACGGTGATTTCACCATGGCATGTATTCTTGTCGACTCGTTGTTCCTACAACAAATTTACAAAGAGCATAATAAGGAGGTTGGGATTTAGCTATTTTGCTGCATTTTTATTCAAGAATTTTAACCTTGACGCCTACATTGTTGTGTACGGGGGAGTTTGCGGAAGACAAATTGGAGCGCGTTGCCCAGATCCAGTCCCCGAAATTTGGAATTTTAAGATTCGATCTGTAGCCTATTTGTGACCGACTCGGTCATGTCCAACCCTTTCTTATCAATCCCAGACAAACGCTACCTTTTTTCTCTTTGTACCTTCTTATCAAATTGGCTTTAGCGCCACGGAATTTGACTAATTAACGCCAACAGCCCTTAATTAAGCGCATTCCACTCCCAAAACCCGCCTTCCTTTTCTTTTATCAGTGTCTATATAACGCAATGTTAAAATGTTCAAGTTGTGTCGAATGTTCTGGAAGAATCATTCGAAAGTCTGCAAAATTCTTCCACGTCCTCAGAAATCCATATTTTATCTGTTAATTTATGGACCAAACCACTTGTCCCTCCCCTATCTCTTCATCAATTGTTGTATAAATACCCCCTCCTCTTTCTCACCAGGACATAAAAAATCCTCCGAATTTTATCACCTACCTTCTGTCTCCGATTGTTCCCAACGACCCACCACCAGTTTTGTACAACTCATTTTCTGTTGCAATAAACGCTTCGGCAATTCTACGACAAGTTGTATTGGAAATTAATAAATAGCCGATAGTAAATCTGTTACACTATTATCCACTTTATGTTCATAGCAAAAACTTCGACGACTACGCGGTATTACAGTTGGAGAAATCTTTGGTCGTAAGTCACTATAAATTATTAATTTTTTAAAGTAATGTTTAGTTGGGCAAAACAAGCCAGGCCATTTGTTTTTCTCTAGCCAATAGTCGAACGGCAGAAGACATTGATGCTTGGTTTAAACAAAACTGCGACGACGAGAAAAAGTACGAAGTTGCAGGTTTCGGCGGGGACGAACATGGTAAACATACTGTAAAACTTTTAATAGAATGACATGTCGCTCTATTAGAGATTTTACAGTGACTGTTTTATCATTATCAATCGATTTTAGACCCTTCGTTGGAGAAATTTGGACGTTTGAGACGGATGGGAGCAGAATATAATGGGGTACGAAATGACCGGATTAATTTAGCCCCTTTACATTCTGTCCAGCTACCAATGCCAACCCATGTGAGTGCTTAATTAGATCAACATAAACGTAAACATTTCAGGCTGACAGCGGAGGCACCACATCCTGCGTGTATCCACAAGGACCAAACGCAACAGAAGACCGCCAAATTTTGGTTGGCATCAACCAAGCCGTCAACTTTGTGTTGCCATATATATGTTACGGCCTTTTTGTGAAATCGGGCTTTTTGTAAAAAGGCCGGCCCTTTTGTGAAACGGGCCGGAACAAACGTAAAACAGCGATTTCAAGGTTATTTAAGAACATTGAACAAATGTTGTGTATTGAACGCACTCGCCGTGCGCCTCGCCCCCTTTGTTGTTGTCGACCACCGACTGTCAGCCGGTCGGAGTTTGGTTTTTGGGGATTGTGGTGCTTTGTGACCCTGAGTTTTCACCGAATAAACAAAACCCTCGTCAGGGATACGTGAGGACACAACAACTTTCTTGATCAGAATTGTATTCTTGGGCATTCTCATGAATCTGTAGCAACCGAAAAATTAAGAGCATAATCGGAATGAAGCAAAAAATAGTTAATGAGTAAGTGAAAAATTAACTGGAAATAAATACGACCGGAAAGATGTTATAGATTAACTGGAATAATCGTTGTTGTGACAGGATCGTGTATTACGGCACCGAGAGTTGCATAAGCGATCAGATTTGAAGCATTACACCGGTCGGTTCGGCACTGCTGGGTACAAGAACAATGAACAAAACCCCGAGTTTCAGTCGCTGATTGGGATCCAACAGTTGAACGAAATGAACGATGGAGCGAGTTTGGAACGTCATCGACGGATAGAAATTGCTGAACAGTTGGATCGATCGTTGAGAGCAACGTCACAGTCACCATCTGCTTCAATGAACGCCCACCGATCATGTCTCCACGCCAAGAAGTGAATGTTCAAGACCGTTTCGTCAACTCAATGATCCAGGTCGCGCATCTTTGATGAAAGGTCTTTTGTCGTACTCTGTCAACCTCAGTGAACGTAATTCATTCGTTTGGATACTTGATGGGGGTGGAGCACTAAAATTCCGAGTTACCAAGTACAGTACAATACGAAAAGGAGCATTGTCATTCATGGTTCTATTAAGTCATATCTTTGGGTTTGCTGAATGTTACAATAGTATCATCTATGGACTGAAACATACATTAACACTACATAGAGACGCTGATGGTATGAATGCTCTATACACTGGCGATAGGCCAAAATTTAGTGCAACTATTTCAATTACCAAGCTCAATTGGTTGATTCCTAAGATCATCCCCAACTTACAAACACAAACCGATGTTATGACATTAATCAAAGAACACAAATATTTTACATTATCATTCATTTCACGACACTTTGAACGTATTGATGTTCCCATTTCAATTCGAGATTTTACATGGAAGTTAGGCACCAAGTACGAGAAGATCAAATATTTTATCGTTGCTTTTCAAACTACGCATGAAAACAATAACAATAATGCGGCCGTATTTGACCACTGTTCAATGGAGAGTCTATTCGTTGAGCTCAATTCGGAACGCTATCCATACGAATGTTTAAAATGTGACTTCAAAACATACAACGGTGTCTATTTGGTTTAAAGTCTGCTCAACTATTTTTTGACTTATATCAGTCTTTAGTTGCAAATCATTGATGCCCGTGTAACCCTCTTTTGAATCCAAGTAAACACCTTCAAACTTACAAATTTACATTTGTTGGTACCACAAATTTTACATTCGCCTTTTGCTATTTTCCGACTATTTTAGCTAATGACCCGATAAGACCAATAGTGTCTGTTTTTTTGTTTACATTTTAAAGAATACATTTATAAAATGTCACAAATAATAGATTTGTCATTAATAATATTGTCATTGAACGCAATAACAATCCCATTTACCACGTTCGATTCGCGCATGTATTATAGGCAAATCTGGGTGCGGTAAGACCATTTTGATGTTCAACCTACTTTTGGGCTCATTCGAAGACAACGAATACCTTGATGATGATAACTTGTACATTTACTCTAAATCAATACATCAACCACTTTACCAAACAGTGATCAAAGGTTTAGAAAACGATTTAACAAAGAGTCAAATTTTGGAGTGTATTGTCAATCAAGAATTTGAAATTGAGCGCGGACGTGTGCCAAACATGTTGGACGAATTTACTAATCATTACGGATTCAAATCTTCTAAGCAATTGTCACAGTCTGATACATTCGAGTTGGATTTGAAGCAAGTGAAGAGTATTGTGGAAGAAGAGAAGATCCGCTCCCTGTATTGAAGACTTGGCCTCGAATCTTCAATGGAAACAACACTGCAACAAGATCAAACACAAGCGCGCAGAAGATAAAATGAAAGCTAGAAAGACTATCGAGAAAGCAACAGCGCATCTTCGTGCCCTCAACATCAGGAACAAACAGAAGGCGCTGGATAAAAAGTTGCAAAAGACTGAAATTTCTATGGATACCGCAGACAACTTTCCAAACGAAGACCTTAAATAGATTTCCTTTGACCTGGAGAGTGCCGACTAAGATATTAGACATCAGCAGTCTCTTATTCTCACGTGTTAATAAGCCGAGGTTGAAAGTCCCTAATTGATTATTTAGTAGTGTTAGTTCTGAGTCCATCTGTTTTATCGGTTGCATAAGCTCAAGTGAACACTTTGTGGTCCACAGAATGTTTCCCTGTAGACCACAATGATTCTTGTAAACCGAACACCGAATCGAAGCTGTGAGAGAACAAGCGAACTATTGTCACTTGTCTGGGCCCTTCACTTATCGACCTTCTTACGTTGCTACAGCGAGAAACTATGGCGTTGAAGTTCCGCAACACTAGAGTGACGAGTTCAGATGTCAAAAAGAATCGGCGGTCTCTTTGAAACGATGCAGACTCAAGAGACCTTGCATGAGAAGCTTCCGGCTTCGCTAAAGTCTTCTCAACGTTCATTCTCGACTGACTCGCCGCTTCGATTGGCCGTTCGCTTTTCATCCACTGATTCCTTGACGTCATGATCCAAACCGCGTCGACCATCGGCTCTGTTCTCCAGAATCTGTTGTGCGCCTTTCTGTCGATGCTCGTCACGATGTTCGGATTTCATTTGCTGTTCAAAAAGAAACCAAGTGGGTCGTGAGTGAACTATGCTTTATTGTTATTTTAGTTCCTGATCAATAAACTTTCATAACGCGGTTACTTGGAGGTTTGCGGCAAAAATGCGTTGAATTTCGTCTTCGTCGCTGAAAAGAAAACGTTGCAACGAAACATCGTTTCCGGCGCACTTACTCGGCCGTCGGCTTCGATTCCGTCGACTGACACGAAGACGCGAAACCGTCGTCCGACGACGTACACGAAATCAGTTCGTCTTCTTCGATCGGATCGTCGGCGCGCGAAAATCTGCGGCGCATCGAGAATTGACGTCGAAGAGGATTCTATCTACGTAGAAGTTTATTTGAACAGCCAAACTGAGACGTTCACTTGAGCTTTCGGAACGGAGACTTTCTCCTTCATTGTCGACTACTAATTGGGCATCTCTTGACAATAAGGAACGGTCGTGCATTACGAATAGTGTTGTGTTTCACTTTGTTATAATGAACTTTTTACGTGCAACATCACTTTGACTTCTTTACTTGTAACTAACAATGAGCAGAGTTGAGTTCGCTGCCACTATTTGGACTCTTGGACGCCAACGAGTTGAACTTTCTTAGAAATCGGCATCAACTTGTGCATCGAAAATTCAGAATGCCTCTTTTGAACTCATTCAATCTACCAAATCGATCTGACGACTCCATCACTTTGGCAATGCATCTGAAAGGCGAGTTGGAGACGACTGGCCTGGCACTAACGATCACTTTTAAGACCTAAAAGCTTTCCAAATGATTCCATAGATTAACTGACCTTTCAAGTTCAATCGCCGACCTCGACTGAGCATCGCAGAAGTCGGATCATCCGAAAAACCTTTCAAGTTCACG
Organism: Aphelenchoides besseyi; assembly: GCA_024699855.1. NCBI lineage: Eukaryota > Metazoa > Nematoda > Chromadorea > Rhabditida > Aphelenchoididae > Aphelenchoides > Aphelenchoides besseyi. The sequence goes on along the minus strand of JAMPIQ010000001.1, from coordinate 5,917,066 downwards.
GGCTACAATGGCCAGTTGATGTCGTAGCGACGATTGAACGAATTACATAGCACACGATCAACGAACAGTTGATAACAAATTGAAAATTCTTTCTTTAGTCATATAGCTGTAAACATGAAACTAAGAGTTATTGAATTTTGCAATTGATATCTGAAATCACCAAGACAACGAGTTCATTTAGCGACCCAGCTCACACATTAGGCGACACTGACGTCCGATTTATTTCTTTTATCGTAGCGATTGTCATTGGGAAGCCGCAGAGAACTTTGATGCTGTTGAGGCGATCACAGGGAATCCATGAGACTAAGCTGAGCAATTCGAAACTTCGTGATGCAATGCTAACAACTCGTATACGTACCAGCTGGTTTATTTGACGCCTGAAACTCAAAGTCAAAGATAATGCAATAAAACTTACTTCTTCAAACTGTCGAGCCAACAATCCGCAACTGAAGGTTTTCTTGTAGCTCCACCAATCTTTGCTTCTTCATAGCTTTGTGAGTGTACGACTTGGAAAGACGGCTTCTCATATATCTCATCGTAAGGACAACCTGAACAATTGGATGACTTATAGATTAATCTTTCACTTACCTTCTTCGACGAAGAACGTGAACGTGCGGACGACATTTCGTTCTTGCAATGGGACATTTCCACAACGACTTCACCAAATGGAAAACGAGCAAATGAGAAGGTCCGTTCAAAACTCCGACTGTAAAATATCCGAATTAAGTTATGAGCAGACTGGTGACATCGATTTCCGAAAACAAGCTCCTGCGAAATGGCGAGTGGAATCGAATTGCTGAGCCGATCAAATGCGTCGATTGAAGATCAATTTCTGTCGTTCATTGTGGTTGCTATTGGGTATTTGTTTGTTTGACGTTCGTCTATAGCAAAGTTTGTTTATGAACTCCTTTCTTGCAACTGATTTAACAGTTATCAACGAGATCTGAAACTTATCAGATGCTTTTCAGTATTGGATCTTTTGTTTCAACTGCTTTTTGGTTTAACTTAATCGTCAGTTTCTAGTATGCGATCAGTCTTCTAATCCTTTTCCTTCAAAACTATCTTATCACTTTAAAAGTTGTGTTGCAGTTTTCTTAACCAGGAAGTTCGTAGTAGTGAGAAATAAATAGAGTTCTTAAGTGCTTGAATATGAACAAATGAATTGCGAGCAATCGATTGGTCGTTGCCTGTGAATTGTTCACGACTAAAGTAGCCGAGATAATTCGAGCGGTCTACTGTACGTGTAGCAAGAATGAAACGTCATTAGGTTCACGAGCCCTACGATTCGATCAATATCAACGATGATATCATTCGCTTTAAACTTCCGTCCCGTTTGCTCAACTTTCTCGACGTGATTTCTGTTCCGACGACGTCATTTCGAAGGTATAAAAAGGCCGTTGTTTGATCATTTCGACAAGAAAGATGCGGCTCCTTCACCTTCTTTTCGTTTGTATTTTGCTCAGCATTGCCCATGGGTAAGTTCTTCTGCGACTACACTTGTAACTCGTTCGTTTAGCCACGTTCTTCGCTTCAAACGTCAATGGGGAGGTGGTTGGGGAGGTGGTGGGAGCGAAGTGATCGACCAGGAGACGATTCAAACTAGTCCGTGGGGAGGACAAACCACAAGTTTCCAACAAGACTTTATCCAATTCGGGCGTTAATTTGACTTGATTGTTCACGAAAACTGTAAAATAAACCGCTTATTCGACTGTTTTCGTTAGTAATGGTATCTTCAAGTCACTTGTTTGACTTCAAAGTATACGAGAATAGACTCGGTCGCGGTTGAAAGAGGTGGTTCAATACAAGAATCTCGTGCTTCTAACAACGGGAATACGACGATTTTGCTTAGAACCAAATCGTTATAGGGTTGCTCAAACTGATGGCTCTCTTATTCGATTCCACAGGTCATGGATAACCTCACGGTCTTCGGATTCCAACTGACAATCAGTCTGCAGTTTCTGTTTTCGATGGCGCAGTTCGGTCGCTTTTGGCTCACTAGTTACTACGATTGCGTCCTGATGTTCATCTGCGCTTCTAACTGGTTGTGAGCTGTTTCGTTGTGTTTGAGCGTCTATTCCTGTGGTTATTTCGCTCATAGATCGATCGAATTTGTTACCCGATTGTCAGTCAAACAAAAGCACGTGTTTCCGGACTTGAACGGTTTCCATTGACAACATCCGTCTATTCGATGGGTTTCTGTTGAAGTTGTTTGCTTACGTTCATTGATGAGCCAATGTCCTTGACTTTTGATTCCCAACTTTTCAACAAACAGATTTGCATAAGATTTGAACAGTAAACAATGTTGCGTAACATTTGAGTATAAAAGAGCGGAGGATCAGTCGGAGCTCATTTGGTCTCCGAGTTGTTTCTTCCTTCAGACGTGTGACTTTGAATGGTTCGCCTATCAAGTCGCGTGAGTGGTCGTGTTTCTGAGCGGCCTTCTAATGTCGATTGCAAGTGATTTCAGTGAGTACAAAGCTTAATTGACTTCGAAGCGATTGCAATCCAACAATCACTGCACGGGTGTCATCACGTTCTCTACATAACAAATGACCTCTGACACAGGTCCAGTCCCTCAGAATCAGATTATTTCATCAGTCATGATTGCCGATTTTTCGTTGAATCTCTCGTGAGATACTTGGATTCTTGTCTCCGGTGCAACATTCGAGCACAAGAGAGGCTGCGACTTCCGTGCGTTCCAGTTTACAGACATCTCTAATGCCTCTTATAGGTCAAAGTCGCGCTGATCATGAACCGATGAAATCAGATTCTCCCATCAGTTATGGATGGAGTTCACTTCGATTGCTGGAGCGTCTAATGAGAAGAACGGAATTCTACTCACACAGCTGCCTTCTAGGGTCTGGTCGTTCAAGAGAAAGCGCGGATGGAAATTGGGCGTTGAGAGAGTGGGGACATAAGCTAGAGACGAAAGGCAACAACTAGAAGATGGCACTAGATTGAAGCGAGAAAGTCAAGTTGGGTGAAAGTATCAGTGGTGAGCTTCGGACTTTTTTCTCCAATGAACTCCGGTTTCAGCAGTTAGGTGCTCTCATCAGTTCGCGTTTGGGAACGCATGTTAATGGAGCAGACGACTAATGGGACGTGAAAAACTCAAGTGTGTCTTTGGAAATCGGGTCATCAACTTTAGAGGAGCTCATCGCTAATCAGAGGGCTGGACGGTAAGTCACGAGTGGTTGATTGTGTTTCTTAGTATGGATAGAATTGAAGGACTGCGTACGATTGGGCGAGCAAGACAACCAAAAAAGTCGTGACAGCGACAAGAAGGTCCCGTCAAGATGAACCGCGATCAGAGAACCGAGGAGCTTGATGGCAAGTCATCCACCAAGAAGTTCCTTTTGTTTCATCATAAAGTCAGCTGTAGATATGAGTGGTCGAAACAGAAGGATGTTGGATTTGAATACGCTCTCTCAGAGCGCTTTTATTCGACAACCTTGTGGTTGTCGTTGTTGCAAGAACCATTGGATAACCTCGTATTTGCAGGTAAAAGTTGAAGCCAACAACAAGACTCTGTTGTCGTTCAATGTTGATTGTGGTGGATACCCGCAATCGAAGGCTTTCAATTGTGCCTTTGAATGTTCATTGTTTTACTCAATTAGTAATTGCTTTTAAGGCAACTTGTGTGTTCGGGAATCGCTTGTTCAGCGCAATTTATGGACTTTAGCCCTCGGGGCGAGCTGAGTTGAATACATGAGAGTTGAACACGACGGTTGAGCTCAAATGTGCGATTGTGTTGCTGGACTCTTGGTAGCCACAATTTGGATTGAATACAGGGTGGCGCAAAATAAACTGCAAGGTTTATTTTTTAAATAACTGCAAAACTAAGAATTATTTCCTGAACAAACCGTATATTTTCTGAATCCTCATGGTCCCCAAATTCAGATGAGCTCAAAATTGAAATTTTGAAATTTTCGAAAGATTTTGCCTTGGTCCCCCCTTGTGTCGCTTTTCGGGCAGCTTCGAATTTAAAGAAAAAAACGTTTATTAACAAGAGAAAACTCAACGAATTTCGACTTGAACTCCTTCTCGATCAATGCACATTTGAAGTCGACGAGGAAAATTGGCCGCTATTCGTTCTCGCATTTGACGATTTTGCCGAATCACGTTGGCTGCTTCAACAATTGCACTTCTTAATTCGGTGAGGTTTCGTGGTCGATCCTCTCTGTGCCAAATTTGACTTTTCATGGTTCCCCATATTGAGTAATCCATCCAAGTCAAATCCGGACTTCGAGGAGGCCAAGAAACCGGAGCGGGACGAGCTGCTGTTCCACGACCAATCCATCGACCCGGAAATTCTCTATCGAGCACAGTAAGAACACGACTGGCGATGTGGGGAGGTGCTCCATCCTGCTGGAAGATCAACGTGGCGAAGTTTGGCCAAGTTCGAAGTTCCGGAAGCACTTGATCTTCAAATGTGCATTGATCGAGAAGGAGGTCAAGTCGAAATTCGTTGAGTTTTCTCTTGTTAATAAACGTTTTTTTCTTTAAATTCGAAGCTGCCCGAAAAGCGACACAAGGGGGGACCAAGGCAAAATTTTTCGAAAATTTCAAAATTTCAATTTTGAGCTCATCTGAATTTGGAGACCATGAGGATTCAGAAAATATACGGTTTGTTCAGGAAATAATTCTTAGTTTTGCAGTTATTTAAAAAATAAACCTTGCAGTTCATTTTGCGCCACCCTGTACTTTTTTCTGACTGGCAAGAGCAACTTTCGACGACACGTTTATTTATAGAAGACTTTCTGGTTCATTCGTGTGATAAGCGCCGGCAACTGAACATTCGAAATTCTGCGATGAATTACAAAGAACTGACGAGGTGGATCTTGGTATTGTCTGTAATCAACGAGCACTGTTGATCGATTGTGATCCTGAAATTGGAAATCAACGACGAAGAGCAATTGCTTTACCTTTAGCTTCCGACGAACTTCCATCAACTTTCTCCCTTTAAGTCAAGCACCAAACTGATGAGATAATCTAACTCCTGCAAATTATTTTTAGAAAACGAGAAGCGCAATCACAATTGAACTTGTCACGTACATTTTGACCGTGTCTCCAATCAACTGTGTGCCAACAAATTTCGAGTTCTTGTTTGCTACGGCATTTTTCGGATGTCATTTCCGACATTTGACTGATGGAATAATTCCACTTCCGAGATGAGAGCTTAATCTCGAAGGTTGCCACAGATTCAGGGCTCAAACATCCTAAAAAATGAAAGTCACAGAAGCAATTTGAAATACCACGGTCGAAACGGTTGAAAATTCATTTGCAATCGGCTTTTCATTGCCAATCAACTGATCCTATTCTTGAAGCGATCAGTTGAGAGCAGCTTAGTCCCAAGATGCCACTTATAATCATATTGTTTTCTTGAGATTTTTCCACCCGCTTGTTCCTCAATCTGAAAATAATTTTGGTAAGCAAAGTTCAAACGCACTTTGGTGTTGTACACACAAACGTAAGACCTCAGATGTTGCTTTGGGAGCTGAAGTGGACCGATAAAACAAAGAGATTGAACAATCGAAAGGAAGTGAAAAGAATAATCTGTTGAAGCTATTTTTATAGTCGACTGAGAAATTTGCATCAAGTCGAATAATTGTTTTAAGAGTAGAATTGTCGCACTTTGATCTTACAATAAACGTTAAGTCGCTCATCAACTTTGTTCAAAACGTTTAGTCGACTAAATGTTCTAGACTCTTTCATCTTCAGTTTTTGAACAAAGACCTTTGAGGTTACAACGAAAATACGACAATTTACAAGTCAACTCCAGTATTCCAGTCGTTTTCATTTCGAGAGTTTGGGCTTGTTGATTTATTGTTAACTATCAAAAAACGTAAAAATTTTAGGCCTTACTGACTAATTGCAATTGTGTGACGATATTTAAGATTGTAGACTGAGATAGTGAAATAGCAACAAAGTGACCAAGAACATTGAAAAGTAATAAGTGTCCATTCAACTAAATGAGAGTTAAGCATGAAAGTGACCAGAAATAACCCGAAAGTTATAACGACATGAAAGCACCCTGTAACAAGAGAAATGATAGAGAATGAAAGTTAACAACGTTAGAGAGATAAGTTGAGCATTAAAAAGCTGATCGCAAATCGGCCAATTAGCGTAGTCCAGCTCGACACTTAACGCTCTGTAATCTGCTACTTCGGTGGGAACTTTCGTTTGACGGAAAGTTAAGATTAGATCGTCAAAAAGATCTAGAAAATAACATTGAAGCAAACAGTGTAGACAGTTCGTCCACGTTTGGCCATTTCGTCTCCGACGTAGACGGGTGTTGGCAACGAAGTCATGTTGTTGACGATCTGATGAGCAAAACACAAATATTACGAGAACTTTTGTAGCTCTTCTATTGGCATCTGAACGTCGGTGGCCAGAATCGTGTAGCGTGGAAATTTTGATGTTCCCTAAAAACCACGAGTTATTGAAATCATTACTTTGGCGAACTTACCAGACGACCGACATGTCCGAGCAAAAAGAATTCGGAAACGTATGGATTCATGCATTCCTTGTCGATGGCAGTTCCCGGCTTCAAATTCTGTGCAATTGCGTTACCTTAGGAATCGGGTCCGGATAGAAACATCCGTTGTTTTTTGGTGACGACCATGAAGATTAATTCGGATCCTGCCTCTTTGAATGCATTTCGAACCAACGAAATTTCGTCTTTCAAATACCCAACTAATGACATACAATTCAAGTGTTTATAAACAAAATAACCTGTAAGTGGCTGAGAAATAGTGAGAGATAACATCCACAGACGAACAAAATCACTTCGTGAACATAAATAGCGGCCGTTGGAAACCTGAAACTCCAAATAAGATACGAACCGCTCAGCCACTCACCTTTGGATTTTGCTTCTGGAGTTCCCAGATTTTCGCAGCTCTTGAAACCCACTTCTTCCAGGAGATAGTCGGAAAACTTGTTCGGTTTCAATTCGATCTCATCGTAATGTTTTTTCATCTCCGTCTGAAAAGAACAACCACTCACTGACTTTGAGATGGCAACTCACGTCTTTGACGATTCGTTTTCGATAGCCGGAAAGTTCCTGTGGCTCCAGAATGAAACGACCGTTGGGCCGGAGCTGTCGATGAACACGACGAAAGAAACGTTTGAGTCCCGCATCTCCCCAGTTCAGGTGAATCCATTTGCTCACACTCAACGCCAAAATCACGTCGTGTTCGGGCAGAACCATCTCCAACTGGTCGTCGTCTTCCAAAATGTAGTTCCCGCACAGAAACCACAGATTGTCCGGAAACTTCTTCTTTTCTTCATTCCCTGTTGATTGAGGAATCTTGTCACCGGCCAACTGAAACGATCGAAGTCGGGTATGAGAACTCACAACCGAAACAACCACAAAATGTCACTCACCTTCACACTCGGATCGCAGTAGTGACGAATATTCTTTCGAGCGATTCCAACCAACTGGGGATCGATGTCGATGCCCACACAACGTCGTGGCTCAAACTTTTTGGCCAACTGAATGGTAAAGATCCCCACATTGCAGCCCACGTCCAACACCGATCGACCGCGGAACCACTCGCTCTTGAGCAGTTTGAGTCGGGAGTCTTCTTCGAATTTATTCTCCTGTCGTTTGTTGTAGTACTGAGAGTAATTGCCGTATCGAAATCTGAGACTTTAAAGTCAAAACGAAACTGATCATCACTCACCGATCGTTGTTCTTCTTGGCCGGGACTTCGGCGTTACCGCCCGTTGATCCACCACTCCCTTCCGGCGGTTCTTCCTCGAACTTTCGTTTCATTTCTACGAATAACTCGGCACTTTTCAGCCATCAGGTTGACCACCAACTCGCGTCCTCAAGTTTGCAGTTGCCGAAAAAGCGAAGTTGGTGGTTGAGCGCCGAACCTTTTGGATGCTCGTTCTGAAGTTGAGAAAATCGATTCTTCTATTCCTAACAAGTTCTTCCATTGATCACAGAGACCTTCTTCACAAAGATTTCGAGTTCAACTGAACACTTCAATTTAAGAACCCAAACCAACAGAGATGTCCACTGATAGCTTCTTGTTGTGAAATGCGAATAACATCAAAACAAACAATCAACATCGTTTATTTGTCTTTAACATCAATAACAACGGAAATTGACTCACTGACGAGTCGATGATCACTCCTCGGCGTCGCCCTCATCTTCCTGATTGATTTGGAAGTAGCGGAGTTCGTAGGTATCCTTCTGTGTGGCGACAACTCGAAGCCAATCACGGAGAGTGTTTCGCTTCAAGAACTTCTTGACCAAGTACTTCAAGTAGCGTTTGGAGAGCTCTTGATCGCTGGTGACAGTGACCGCCGACTTGGACGCCGCAACTCGAACTCCATTTTGCTCCAACTGTCCGACCTTTCCTTTGGTCTTGATCTTCGCCTTCAGAAACTCCTCCTGGAATCGATGATTATGGAGCTGTTAGGGAAGAGAGCCCTAAAGCTGTGCTCCGACTCACCAAAGTCGCCACCTTGAGAATTCCATCTTCAACCGGGTTCTTGCACTCGATCTTGAAGCTGACGGTTTGCTTTCGCTTCTTCTTGTTGGCCACCTTCTTCACGACCTTCGGCTTCGGCTTCGCCTTCTGTTTCGGTTTTGGTTTCTCGGCGGCTTTCGCTTTGACGGTCGGCTTCTCGCTGGTATTCTCGACCGGCTTCTCGACTGGTTTGGCTGTCGGTTTCTCGACCGCTTTCTCGGCAGCTTTGGGCTTCGGATCCACCTTCTTTTCAGTTGGCTTCTTCTCGGCCGGTTTCTTCTCGGCGGCCTTCGGGGCCTTCGAAGCCGTTGGTTTGGTCGTTTCCTTGGCACTCGTCGGCTTCTTCGTTGCGCTCACCATTTTGAAATAAACTGAAAACACACAAACAATAGTGAACGGTTATGTGAGAAGTCAACGCAGAAAACCACAAATTTTTTTGTTGCTCGGATTCTCAGATTTTGAGGGAAATCGATCGCAGAAAAACTTTAAAACACGTTTAAAAAGTTGACAGACAGTTCGGAGAAAAAAATTGAACTTCAGAAGGAAACTCACTATCGATATCAAGAACAATATGCACAACACAAAACGACGAAGAAAAATGCTCGATTTGCGTCCAACGGAAGAACTTCGGGTCGCGAATTTGAATGGGAATTTTGTGACCATAGTACTGATTGAGTGGTGCGACTGTTGGTCTAATGGCTAAATTGTTTATCACATGCAATGCCAACTTCGTTACAAACATCCAGGTTCTCAAGACGAGCTTGGAGCGGGGTCTTCAATTTGAAGTCTTTTCGTAATGTCCGGACGATATTCACGTTGTGCTTAAAATTTGTAGACCTCGTGAAGCTGATCGTACGCAATCAAATGGAGGACCGTAGGTACATGACGAGTTGGATAAGCCCATCGACAAGGCGAGATAACAATTGAGGTGCTCAATCTTGAAATACCTGGATACTTGTGGCATTTCATATGGCAATTACCAAAGTGTTTAAACGCCCGTTCGGAAGGTGCAATTGAATGATCAGGTACCGGCGATATCTGAAAGTTGTGTTAAATAAAACAAACAATTTCATTCACCAATGGCAAGAACTCGTCACTCCTTCGCTATAATCTTGTCTTTGAACTTGTCCGTAAAAGTTTCTTTCCGTCATTTTGCAATCAATTTAAAGCTTAAATTGAACACCCTTTTTACATTTCAACAAGTGAACGCCGAAGAGAGTTGACGCGAAAAACCTTAAGTTTTATCATCAGTCCACTTTTGTTTGTTATGGTGAAATGCTCGGAATGCTCCAATTGACGTTAATAATCGTCCCACAAGATGCTCGAAGCTTATGAAATGTCATAAGGGCGGTAAAAATAACATATCGTCATCCTATGCTGGGTTGAGATCAGTTGCTTGACCACTGAAGATGATACAAAAATTCGAAAGTTTAAGATGTTAGATGCATGGTCTTGTTAATCCGCATTTTTCAACTGATAGAAATTGAGTGGAACATTCCACCAACCACTTAATTTACATCGAAGGGAAGCTCGAAAACAAGCCTGAAATTCGCATCAATTTGCTTCAATTTGCGGCCATTCACATGATACGTCTAAGCCGCTGGTTTTCTAATTGTCGTTTCTCTTCCTGCGCTGCAAAACATCAACACGAAACGGCCAAACGGCAATTTCTCAGGGCAAGTCGTGTGCCACAACGAGTTTCGTAACTGCTCACTTGTTTACGTCCGTTTTTCTTTTATCGTTTTCCATTTCTACAACATGATTTTCACGTTTAAACCGCCGAAAAATCGTGAAGACGATTACTATCGGTGTTTGTGTGGAGTTCATGTACACGTAAGTTTGAAGATCGAAAATTGATACCCAATTTCAGTCGTACGTTTTCTTCATCTCATGTCTCAATCTATTGCTCTCGACATTAATTTGTGTTGGAATGGTTTTGTTAGGACAGATCTTCGCGATTCCAATTGCTTTTGTGGCCATGGCAATAGCCGGGTTGTTGATGTGGGGTAATCGCAGTAAAGTTTGGTGTGCGTACCTTCCCGAACTGTTCGTGCAAGTGAGTTCCCAGAAAGGAGTCCATTCGAAATTGACTGCTTTTTCAGAGAGCAGTCGTTTTAAAAATGAGTGCTCTCCCGAACACAAACCTTGTCTTATTCAATCGGTAAATTTCAGATAATGGCCATGACGTCAAACTTTCTGGTTACTCTTGGATTGCATTTCTACTCGATTGTCAACTTCGTCGATCAACAACGCGGCGATCCCGAAACCTATTGGCATCGGCAAGGTGCCGCTCTTGTGGTTTTCGTTGTTGTCTGTTTACACACTTCTTTCGCGCTCCTCTACGCGTATTTCGTTTCCGTATTCGTTCGTGGCTTCCAGTTCGTCCGTTTGACTCAATACGAGCAACTTTCATTGTGAATTTAATGCCCAATAAAGAGTGTTTGATTCAAAAATCGATACGAAAGAAATGTGTTCGCGTTTCGCCATCGAAACTCGCTGTTGTCGTTTCATTTGGTCGTTGAAGCGCGGGATGAGAGACGCCGTAGAAGTCGTTGAGTGACCGAATTCGAGTTTTTGTTCGAGGCCCAGGTTGTCTAAAATTTCATTTCAGGTCTTTCACTCAGTCCTTCCGTCCACTTACTCTCAGGTCTTTGAATTGTTTGGTAAAAAAGAAATACAACTGCAATCCGCGAAGGTTAGTTTCCGTTTCGTTTTGTGCTTACCATCGGGTCAACGAATGAGTTAATGTTGAAGAGGAAATTAATGAAATCTTTGGCGAAAACGAAACACGGCTGATTCTCGTACTTTCGTTGATCAATGAAACGAATTACGAGACCCCCTGAAATAGCGGAGATCAATTGCCTGTTTCTTGGAGCTTTAAACATACCGGTGTGGCAAAGAAAGAAAACGACAACAATTGAGATCAGGAGCCAAATCGATCGTTGCTCTCGCGCGATATGCTTCCGTGAACCGACGGTCTTCACGGCGGCTCGACTCGCGGAAATGTGCGATAGAATTCGCATGTTCAGAATGGAAATCAAAAACAGCGGGATTACGTAGACGACTATCGGGTACAAGATTTGTCGCATCTACAACCCGATGGTCGAGGGTTTGTTTTGACCGAACTCACGATTAGTCTGTAGATGGGAGTGTGTGCGAGTTGGGAGTTTGTGTGCCACAGAATTTGAGTTATTTCGCCGTCTTCTCGTTGCACTTGATCTACGGACCATGTGAACTCGAACCAAACGGGAACGTTGAAGAGAAGAGAAAACAAAAAGATCCCAAAAAGTGGCCATGTGGACGATCGTTTCTGATCGTTTACGGTGGAGAGTGGTGAGACGATTGCACGATGTCGTTGTATTGAGATATAACACATTGTCCAAATGGCGGCACAGTTAGAAGTCAGTAGACCGCCAGCAAGTGTGCCAGTGGAGAGGTACGCCAATTGCGCTACCGAACCGTACGGATCCATTTCCATGTGATCATGTAGGGCGGGAATGAAGAGTACGAACAAACTGATCAGTAGCTGCAGAGAATCGCAAAGCGAGAGAACCATAAGAGCGGGAACTAAGGGATGGGAACGTCTGAAGCGTTTTGGATCTTTTGATTACTTTCAGTTAAACTTACCGATTTGAAAATACGAACAAACACGCGATATTAAGCACCAATCCGACAACACAAGTGACGGGCAGAATCCATAGGTCCAGTAGAAAACCCAGTGGGCGTCTCCACGGCTCCGTTTCGTTGCATCTCATCGGCCTGAAATTTTTCAGATGGATCACGATGACAAAGATGAAACCGACTCGGGAATCACGTCGCCCAGCTCGGCATCGCTAACCGACATATCGCAGATCACAGCCAAACTGTCGATGAACGATTTGGATAAACAGATCGAAACTTTAATGGGATGCGAGATTTTACCCGAACCGGAAGTTAAAATTTTGTGCGCAAAAGCGCGTGAGATTCTGATTCAAGAAGGAAACGTACAGGTAAGTCAGTTTGCTTTTGATTGACTAGTTGAGATCCTTCGAGTTAATTACCAACTTTTAAGTCATGATCTCGTTGTTTCAGTACATTGATCCACCAGTCACTGTTTGTGGCGACATTCACGGCCAATTCTACGACCTCATGGAACTGTTTCGGGTGGGCGGAAAAGTGCCAGAAACAAACTACTTATTCATGGGCGACTTCGTGGATCGGGGCTTCTATTCGGTCGAAACATTTCTGCTGCTTTTGGCCTTCAAAGTTCGCTATCCCGATCGAATGACGTTGATACGTGGGAATCATGAGTCGAGGCAAATTACTCAGGTAGGTGGTTGGAAGACGAGAGGAGGTCAAAATTCACAAGCTCGTTGAGTAGTCCGATGCGATTATTCCCTGTGTATATTCTTGTTTACTCGTTCGATAAGTGGCTTTAAAAGTTCGTCAAAATTAAAACCATATGGCTCTTTGAAAAGCTCACAAGCTTGAAAACTCTTTGACTAATCGGCCATTTGCTTAATCAAATTTTAGGTCTACGGCTTCTATGATGAATGTCAGCGAAAATACGGGAATGCGAACGTTTGGCGTTTTTGTACCGAAGTCTTCGACTACCTGCCGTTGGCGGCCGTAATCGACAAGGGCGTCTTCTGCGTACACGGCGGCCTATCGCCCAGCGTAACGACCATTGACGATATTCGGGTAATCGACAGAAAACAAGAAGTTCCGCACGACGGTCCGATGTGTGATTTGCTATGGTCAGATCCCGAAGATTCGCCCGGTTTCGGAATCTCGCCACGTGGTGCGGGTTATTTGTTTGGTCCCGACGTTGTTACGAAGTTTTGTGAGGCCAACAAAATGGACATCATTTGCAGGTGCGGTTTTTCGAACAATCGAGAGAATTTCGCTTTTTCAGAGCACATCAACTCGTGATGGAGGGCTACAAGTGGCATTTCAACGAAAAGGTTCTGACCGTCTGGTCGGCCCCCAACTATTGTTACCGTTGCGGCAACGTGGCGGCGATTTTGGAACTGGATGATAAGCTCAACAAAGAATTTACGATCTTCGAAGCCGCTCCACAGGAGCATCGCGGTGCTCCGGCAAAGAAACCGCAAGCAGATTATTTTTTGTGATTTTAACGTAATTCAAAATAAACGACATTCGAATCTTTGAAGATGAAGAACTCGAATCCGAGGAGCTTTCGGAAAATAAGGGGGGCGGAGTCTTGGGGAGAAAGATCGAAAGTCGCGGAATCGCGGCAAAAAGTTCAGAAGTGACTTAAGCGAACGTTCAGCGTGCGAATTGCGTGCTCGGGAATCGGGTTCAGAAACCGAGAAATTTTGAGAACACGAGATCTCGCGCACAAACGTCTTCTCGAAAGACGCATTCGTGGCCAATGGGAAAATTATGGAGCCAAATAAGCTGCTAATTAGAATTTCGACTGTTGGTAGTGCACTAAAACACCGAAAGCAATCGATCACTGGAAGCGAAACTCGTGAACAAAAATTGATTAATCGGGTCGTCTTATCGCGCGTTTTGGACGTGGAACTTTTTGACGCAACGAACGCGTTTTTTAATTGGATCCGAAAAACAAAACCGTTTGAGTCAAACGCTTTTTGACGTCTTTTTCCCAAGAACGTGCGTCCAAATTGGCGCGGATGATTTTTGCGGCAGATTAACGTTCGGGAATCCGAAACGGCGCACGTTTTTGGCGTGGAAGCGAAATTCGCAGACGAAGTTCGAGCGGATTTCCTGTGTAACTTTCGAGGAAACGCTCGTGGACGTTCAATTATTTCTCACGCAATTACACGCCAATGGGATTAACTTTACCACTTCCTTTCTCGACCCGAACTCATAAGTCGGAAGGAGGAGACGTTGGACGGCGCGAAATGGTCAATCATTTTTCGCGACGTTGCGCTTTTCGAAAAAGGAATTCCAATTTAGAACAAGAGCAAACAATAAAAATTGCCACGGCATGATTAGATCGTTAAAACGCCGTTCTTTTTGTTTGTCCTTTCGCGCACTACAAATTCTTTTGCGTCTACTCTTTGAACTTTGACGGGTGGGAGACTTGCAAGGTCGAAGCAAAATTGAGTCATTTCCACGAAGCTTTTGCTAACGACAACCTGCCAATGATGTTCGGAAACGTATTAGCAGATTGGATTAGTGGGTCTGTTGGGATACTTAGACGGGTTTTTACTTCGATTATTGGATCAAATCCAACGTTTTTGAATGGCTTGTGGGTGACTATTATGTTGTTTAGAGCAAACTCCAAGTGATTTTTCACGCAAACTGGTTCTCACTCTTCTTATGATCACACACTCGAGACTGAGGCCTCAACTTTCCAGTCAGGTGATTTATTTTAGCAGAACAAAATCAACAACAAATTTGAAAGAAACAAGAGATATATAGAGAGCAAAAAACAACAAAATTCAACGAAACAATAAGAGAGCAACAGGGAACCCATTCAATTAAACATAACCGTTCAGTCTTCTCGGAGAATCGTGTAGGAACCGTCTTTGGTCTCGTAGGCGTAGCCAACCGAAGTTTTGTTTGAGATCGTGAGGTTTGATTTCAGCTTGGAGTAGAACCAACAGATTCCTAAAAGCCGATTACTTATTTCTCCAACAATCAACCCACCGCTGATAGTTGAAATCGAGAGGCAAATGCAGAGCAGTGACATAACGACGGCAAGATGTCGATCGAAGAATTCGCCCAGAAAGTTCGATTTAACTTCACAAACCGCCGACTCGATTTGCGCCAACGTTGGAGGTTTGTCGATTGTGGAGAAGATCGTTTCTTCTGTCAGTTTTACGTTCAACTTTGTTGACGCGTCCGTTAATTCGCTCATTTCGATTCTGCAAACAGGCGATTAGACTTCGATCTGACAGCTGATGAAGCTCATAGTGTCTAGCAAATAGATGCGGTCTTCATCTCGTTAAAGGCTTTGAATCTCCAGTATCTTACACCAACTCACCGATCAACGTGAAACAAATCCGCAGGCAATTGGACGCTGAACTTCAAACCGTCGGCCGGGAATTCGTTCCCGTCGACATCGTAGACGCGTAGTCGCGAAGTTTCGATCATCTCAACGTCGCCGATCAGTCGAATCGATCCGATAGTCGTCAACTTCACGAACAGTTCGGTTTGTGCGTTCGGAATGCAGAGATCGTGGATCGGTACGTGAAACTCGTCAACCACACGCTTCAACGGTCGAACCTCGATGAGAGTCGAGTTTTCGGTTGACGATTTCATCTAAACAGAAGTTTGTTGCGGCATAAACATCTAATTACTTGAACGTTGAGGTACGACAAAAACTGCGACGAGTCGACGCGAAAATGTCCGGAACCACCACGTAATTCGATCCTGGACCGCGTCGACGGTTCGTTCAAGAGGACAATCGAATTGGTCGGCCAGATCGTTGCAGCATCGACCAACTGAACGGATAGCTCGGTACTCAACGACGACGGCAATTTGCGCAGCTTCTTATAATAGAAACCAACGGCTTGTGCCGACAACTTCAATTTTCCCGTGCGACCGTTGGGTTGGAAGCGCGTTGAAGCTGAAGAAAAGGAGCTCAAAAAACAACTAGAAAACCTTACCGTCGTCGCGCTTCACCTTCCCCAACTCTTTTGGCGTCGCTGCGAATTCGAAACGCAGCGCTTCGAACGAATCAAATTCGCGTTCGTGATCGTGCATCGACGCGCAGACGCCGAATGTGCGCAGCTCCAAGTCCACTGGTTGTTGGCAGTGGACGGAAAGCTGAAAACAAGAAAAGTTGATTGTCGGAAGCAAAAACTAACTGAATTCGCCGGGCAATTTGCGTTCTCATCCCGTTGCTTCAGATTCAAAGTCAAACGCTTCGGAAGCGCACAACAGATTGCGAACTCAACTTCTGAGTTCGCGGGCTGGGGATTCGATATGGTTTTTTTGTTTCCAACGCGAATTTTAACGATCTACAATCGAAGTTGAAACGCAAAGAGGCGGTGACTTACAACGTCGGAAATTTTGTCTTTGCAGCGCACCACCGAGTCTTGAAGCACCTCCAACAAAGTTTCGTTCGTTGATTCGATGTGCGAAAAGAAGCCGTTTGGATCGAGAAGCCACGGTCGAGGACCACCTGTAAACTTTACAGCGAATCCGGAACCCAGCGATAAGAGCGGCGCCGCGGAGATCACACGCAGAGGTGCGAAGGCAGAAATCTCAAAGTGAGTAGTGAGTGTGCCAAGCCAAACGATCAATTTCGTGTCTCCGGACGCCATCGCTCGTAACGTCACAGTTCGACAGCCATTCGTCGGAATCTGAGGTTCTTTTTCTAAATATCGACAAGTTAAAAGCCCCAGTCTTCTAACTCACTGAAATCGATCTCGAAAATCTTCGTATTCTCCACAGCAAAACGCAAATCGGCACGACGACAATCACTGTACGGTAATGGTGCGTTCGTCTCTTCGTCACGAGCCAACAAACGCAAATTCAGCGTCAATTCCGATCCGATCTCCGCTTCTCGACGCGATTCACTAAAGTCAATTTGGACGGGTGCTAGAACGATGACCGTTGCTAAGTCGAAGTTCAGTGCGTTGCGATAGTCTTCGACGTGAACAGTTGTACGTCCCAACTGACCACTCGTTCTAAGGAGACCGTCTTCCTCGATCTTGGCGATTTCTTTCTGTTCGGAAAAAAACGAAAAGATTCCCGAACCTCCGGATGCCTACAAAATTTGTTTATGGCACCAAACAACTCGAAACCAACCTTCAGACGCCATTCGTATTGGGAATCGGGAGGAAAAATCAGGACCGTAGGTTCGACTTTCACCGGCGGGTTGATTTCGATCTTCTGAGTAGCCGTGATTTTCGACGCAAACTTTTGAGATTGACCGTCCTGTAAATATCAATGAGAATATCGTCGTGTGGTTGATTCTCAACTGATCAACTCACCTCTCCAATCAACTCCACAAACTCCGATTCGATCTCGGTGCTTCCCGTCTTCAGCGGTCGGACGTGGAAGAAAGTTCCGTTTTGAACAGAGTCCAGAATCCGCAAGTGGTCGAGAGTTGTGAATTGAGTTTTGAACTTGGCGTTTTCGGGAATCGTCAGCTCGTTGCCATTCACGTCTCGAATTCGCACTTCGATCTTGTAGTCTTGATTCAGTTGAAAATGCCAATTTTCGTTTTTGTCTACAACGAAAAAAATCGCGTCCACTTCGACCACGTTGACACGCACAGTCTCAAAGACGTCGGCAGAAATTTCGGCGAAGGCTGAAAATAAGGTTGTGAGTTGCAAGAAGTTCACGCTTTAAACTAAGAAAACTCACTTGTATCGATGAGCGTTAAATCAACGTATCCGATCTTTTTGGCTTCTAATTGCGATGTCGCATCGTTCCAAGCGCAAACCGATGAATCCGAGACCTTCAGCCTGTATTGCTCTGACGGCAAAACCACCGATTCACTTCCGGATTGCTTTAAGATGACAATCGAGTAGTTGACTTTAGCGCCAATTGGTATCCATAGATCTTCGGACGGGACCAAGATAGCTTTCTGTACGACGAACAGCTCCGTTGACGCGCTCTGAAAGGTTGGAGATTGAAGTCAGCGGAACGTTTGTTTACCAGTTCGGAAAGCGTGGCCGTGAGCTTCGTTTTTCCCGTCTGAATTCCTTCCAACAGAATCTCGGCGCCGCGTTTCTTCTGCGCCTCCAACTCTGCGATTCCAAACCTGAAGACGTGCTCGGGGATCAGAAAACGATCTCAATTTAACTCACGGCACTTGGTAGTGAGAATCCGAGAAAGAAACGATACGCAGTGGTCGGCGATTCGACTCCAGCGATTTCAACTGCCAATCGAATGGAATGGATCCCAACGTCGAGAACTGATTGCCACGCGCGTTGAAGCCGTGGATCTCGATCTTGGCCGGTGGTCCTTCGAGGAACAGGAAGTTGGCGGTCGAGAAGATTTCGATTCGATCGATCACGTCCACACGCACGTCGCAGTTCAACGAAATCTCTCCGGCTGAATACTCGAGAGCTTAGACAGAGTGCTTTTGAAGCTCAAACTCACCGTGATCGGTCGCCAAAATCACCGCCGACTGATCGCTTAGATGCCGAGAACGGGCCGTAATGATGGCCGAGTCCGCGCAGTTGCGATTCTGATTCACCGGCTCCACGGAGACGATATGTGGACGTGAAGACTTCCTGCAAGAAGTCGACAATCGACGGAAGAAAACGCTTCGAACTCACCAGAAAAAACATCCGCCCGTTGGTTCCTTGACTTCCAGCAAATAGGAGACCAAGTTCTTGGAGTCGAATGGCAACAGAACTCGGGGCTCATTGAGTCGATAGCCGTGCACAAGGACTAGGATTAACAGCAAAAGAATTGGAATACGCATCGCTGAAGAAGACAAATTTCCAAAGCAGCCAAAGCGGAGACTGAGACCACAGAATGAGCGCGAAAGAAATTTCGTTCACTTCGAAAACTTTGCCATCACTGGTAACTGTACTTTGCGTGACGAAATCCACTCCTTTGAATCACTACTCTTCTTCATTTGTGATCAAATCACTATGAGCTCAAAACAACGGTTGAAAGGTGAAGCTTCGTACTCCGGAATAGCTACTCTTGAGTTAGTCCACTAATTGCATTCGCGAATCTTGCGAATGAGAAGCAAGAATGTAACTTGCAAATAAAGATGATCTCTGAGTTTATTCTAGTTGTAGAATCAACAGTTACATCGAAATAAAGACAAAAGTTAAATCGGCTCCTTTTGCAAATCGATTCGAGAAAAATCGGAAATGTTTAGTTGACCCGTTGAGTTTTTGTTCTCTCGTGCTGCACGTAAGTTCACGTCAATGAAAGCATATCGACAAATGTTTTTGGCACAAAACTGCGGATTCACGAAGACCACATTTTGATTAATCTAAGGAAGATAGTAAATCTTTGAAAAATGTCGTAAGAAACCTTTGTAAACGTGACAAGATGGCACGGCACGATGATGAAATGCGGACGTTCCGTCAAATGCGGTCGAAAATCCTCGCGAAGAACTGAAACGCGGTCGTTCAACGTCGTTGGACACAACGATCGTTGGCTGCAGTAAAACGATTAGTTAGTTTACAATGAACTTTCGTACTTACTCCAAGATGTGGCCACACAACCTTGCCATTCGTTCACCCGAATTGACGCCCTGAAACTTCTCCGCAGCGGACAACATCCAGACCGATTGCGAACAGGTGACGGCAAAACGAACTCCATTGATGTTAAAAACTGAAGGATCGGTTACAAAATGAAAGTTCTGTAAAAACATTGGTTTTATCGAAAAACTCAGAAAGAACTTACCGATGGAGGTTTTCCAGACATTCGAAAATTGTCGAAGGTCATTGCAGGTGTTGGAAAGACATTGATTGATGTTGGATCATATAAGGGATTCGGAAGAACAAAAACCTGAACCATTTGGCCTTTCAATTTTGCGCATAGAAGTTGAAAATTGTGTGACGATGTTGCCAGAAACTTTTTCGTATCGGCCGGATCAGCAAATGGTCCGCTCTGAAATCGATTTATTAGTTTGGCAATACATCTTAAACCAACCAAAATCAAAGCGTGAGCATCAGACGAAAGAACCTTTTTGACAAGCCACTCGATTCGCTTTTCTCTTTTTTCCTCGTTTTCAGATTCCATCATCAGCCCTTGAATGACGATAACACGCAATGAATCTAAGCAGAAATCGGATTAAGAATTTTCGCTCTTTCTTACCATGTTTTCCTTGGATAGCCGCTAAAGGCATCGGTTGTGGTCGGATAAACGAGGAGGCTTTCAAACATGTTGGAGTTGTTAACGCACACTCGAAAGTTCCGAGCTGGAAACGATGTTTGATGGCTTTCGATAAGTTCACTCACCATTCCATCAAAGTATGAAAAGTCCTCTAAGGAGTCGATGTCTGCCTCGAGAATCGAAGAACCACTCTTCAACAAAACCATTTTCTCGTCGTCTTCTGTTCGTCGCAACAAAAGTCGTCCGTGGATCAGCAATGGCTTTTCCGGATCTTCTTGAGTTACAGCCAACTGATTGGTCACTTGTTCTTCAATCGACACTTCTTCGAGATCTACACAAGATTTGTGAAACTCTGAAACAGATTACTCACCTTCGTCACTGAATCGTTTACCATAACAAAAGAGATCGTCCGTCGGCTGCAACGTCAATATGACGGACGGAGCGAACTTTTGCTTCGGCTTCCATGAATCATCGATGCTATTCGGATCGTAATCTACGACCATTTCGTTTGCGAGAATACGAAGACAATCGACAAAATCGGCGTCTCACAGGGTTTCGCGCCTTTTTTCGAAAACTGTTCTTCAAATTGGCGCGCTTTTTGTCGCAATACAGCTCCGATGATTGAACGGAAAGCCTGAGGATCGCTGTGCAATCAGCGGTAACTGATGCATAAATGGCAACTCGAATATTCTCAATAGTTGAAGTCCACCAGTATCCACCACGATAAGTCTTGTTATCCGTCTGATCATGACTGTTGCAATGACGCTCAACAATCCGGTTACCGTTCAGGTGGCTTGGAACAGCGAATCCAATTCACTACTCATAAGCTCCACTGAATTCAAAGCTTCTTGAACAATAAAAAACGATTCAAATGGAGTGTCAGAAAAAATTTATTAAAATTGAGGTTAGCGTTAAAATTTTGAAACGTGCGAGTGATCGAAACAATAGCCAACCGGTCGATTCTCTTCCCATAGCTGTGATTCTCGAATTAGAAGATTAAATTCGGCATCTTGATCGGGAATCTGAAACAAATAGAACGTAAACTGCGAAAGCTTTCAACCCACGTTTTCGGGCGGAATGCTGATTTCGGCCATCGGAATTTTGTCTGCGGCCCAATCTTTCTGAAATCGTAAAGAAGATGCGTGGAAACGTCTTCGGAAAACTCACGTCGTGAAACGAAACGTCGCGTTGTGAGCGCTCAATTAAGTGTCGAAACATTCCTGGAATCTGTATTAGAAGTCACGTTCGCTCTTCTCGAGTATACGGCAAATCGACCGCCAAAAGAAAACAACTGGGAAAGTAATCAAAAAAACTTTATTAGCTTTTCACACGCTCATGCGCCAATCTCCTTCTTTTTGAATTGAATGCGTTCGACTTTGACGTCGTTGTCGATCAATTTGTACACGTAGGCAACCACCACGTTCGGTTGAACGTCGAGGAGAATGAACGAAGGGGTCGGCGTCCTGAAAGAGACGTCGAAAACGTAATCGGAGATAACCGGCAAACTCACTCGTTGATCAGCGGCGTGTGTGCGCCCGTACAACTTCCCGGATTGACAAAAAAGGTGCCGTTTTTTTCGTAGATTTTGCAAACGTGCGTGTGTCCCGAAACCAGAACGTCAACGTTCATCTGCCGCGCCGTCAATTCGAGTGACTGCAAAAAAGAGGCGTGCAAAAACACAACGAAAAGAGAACTCACACGCAAATCATTCCACGGCACGATCTGATGTCCGTGAATCAGACCGATGCGAAACGCCCCAACGGAAATGATCTTCGAATCCGGTGCTGCAGCACCGTCGAAATCGCCACGCACAAAGTGAATGTCTGACGCCAACGACCTCAGATACTCGTGCGTCTCGTTGGAGAAATTGCCCGTGCATAAAATGTGTTGCATTCTGAAAAGAAGCGTGAAAATGAAGATTTCCTGTACTCACTTGTTCGGCACTAAAAGTTTCCGGAATTTGGCCGGCAACTCGGCCACGCGCAGCGGAACATGAAAGTCGCCGATCACCAAAACCAACTGAAAAGATTCGCATTTTTGCGCCTCAAAACCCACGACTCACCATTTTCCTGCGTCTGGCGCGTCCGCGCAGCGAATCGCGTTCGGACATCAAGAGCACAGAGAAATTAGGGATCGATTTTCCACACAAGAGATCAGTTACTCCAGCTGTATTTCGAAGTCGATGATAAAGACTGTTGATTCGGAGATCACCGAAACCAAAAACAGAACCACAGGTGTAAAGTCGAGAAGCAAAAAAGAACTTCACAACCGTCTTTCTTTGCCAGTAACCTTACGGTCCACGAAGTGATCCTCGAATTCGAAATCTTCACTTGAAGTTATGTAAAAGATATTCCTGTGATTGAGCATCGAAGTGAACATATCAAACTTTCTGTCATCCATTCGTCGACGGGAGAAATGGGCTTCTCGACGTCAAAGCGCAGACTCCATTTCAACGGCCAATTAACACCGTGCGTTTGTCTTGGCCTTTAAATGGTGTGCAATTAACCTCCGACTAGTTTGAAATCGTCTCAATGACATTCGCACTTGAATCTTGTTCTCGAACATATAAGTTGCTTTTGACTGAATAATTGACTTTGCTAATAAGCAGCTGCCCACTACTTACCGTAGATGGTTTTCATTGCGTGATGTCGAACATTTCAATGCCCACACACGAAATCTCGTGTGGCCTCCGACTATTCAGTCGAAGGTGCCAAAGTCCATTTGCAATATTAAAACGCTGAAAAGCTCGGAATTCGTCGCAATATCGCTAATCGACGAGAATAATCGGATGTCGTGAGATTTGGTTGATGAGATTTTCTAATTATCGATGATTTCTTTAAGTGCGTAAATTGACGTTCTCTTCCACGTACTCAGCAGTTTTTCCGTTCGAGTGCGTACTCATTAGTTCTTTTCGATCTCTTAATGAGCCTTTATCTTTGACTTTGTGTGGCGAATTTCTTCTTCGATAATTGTACGAGTATTTTTCAGCTTTTCGGATTGCAGTGGTGGACATCTACCAACTGTCATCGACCTACCAATCAACTCTGATGGCTCCCGCATTGACGTGGGACGCGTTGATTGGACTGGCCAAGAACACTTTGCGAGCCACAGAGTCGGCCGTCACTTATGATCATTTTCTTCGCTTATTCAGTAAGGATTTTTCGATTGATTTCGAGAGTGAGGCTCAGAAATTCGGTTTCATTACGGGTGTCGAGGCGTTGAGTACGGATGCCGAGATCACGATTAATCGGAAAGGGACATCGATCATCGTTTGTTGTTTGTCAAGACGCACTTTGGAGCGTTTGAACAAAAAGGCGGCGACCATCGACCTCTGTCGGTGAGTGGAGGAATTGCTATAGAAACTAATTCGCAATTTAAGACGCACACCCTACGGTTCTTATCGTTTCTGATCATTGGATACTCATCTCATACATTGCATCTTGAATCCTATTTAATTAATTCTTCTCGTACCATATGCTAGCTGAGAATCTCAAATTCTGCAAGATAACCTTTTCGGTACAAAAACTGTTGTGAGCACCTCAAATGCTCAAATCGTCTCATTAACCTACCGCATACTAACCGCTCTTTCTCCTTATAAACTTCAGAATAAATTTTATTAGTCATTCTCGATAACAAGTTAAGTTGTTCGCAATTTCTACGATATGCTACTTCACAAACACTAATCATGAAACTCATTCTTGATTGAAATCAACGGCGTCAAGATAAACGATTTTGTTTCTAAACGGTATTTATAGATTTAAAAAGGTATGATTAAAAGCCGGAGCATAAAACGTTTACACTAAATGATTTTTACGATGATCAACCTTTCAATCCAAGTGCTCAGTATTTTTCGGGTTTACAAGATCCGTAGATTGCTCGTTTTGTTTATATTTGTTAGTGGGTAAATAAAATCAACAAAGGTGATACGATAGCAATCTTATGTTAGTCGAAGTACCAAAGTAAGTTAAATCTATCATTTTGACTTTAGTACAATCTAAAATCAACTTCTTACTCAAATTCAGAAAGCAAGAGAAGTTGGTGCAAAAATTGCTTTGACTACCGTATCCGAAAGACAATTAATAACTACCAACTAGCAGTCAAATCTCAACTTTAGGGATGCTTTCAACTATGAACACACTTCCACTCGGAGATTGATTGTGGTTGCCGTTAATTTACGCTTAAAACTGTCAGCCAAAATCAGTATCTCTACCCAATCAGTTTAGCCATGAGCTGCAGAACAGAAAGCTGCGTGTTATTCATCAGATTTCCACACTCACTTTACTCTTCCATTTCTCAATGGACTGCGAGGGAGAGAGGTGAATGACGATCACAATCATTTTTTTTAGAATATTGTTGGCTGAATGATCGAAAGTACAACAACAAACCTATCAAACACAACGACAATATAAACAGTTGTAATCAACATCTAAAATTGTCGTGACAAGTTTGCATTTTTGCCTTCTGTAACCAACGATCAATTAACTTGCATTCATACTGTGTAGTTTCTGCAGATTACAGCGGTGGGAATCAACTAGTTTCATTTTCGTGAAACTTGCTCATTTTTGAATAGGTTTACGTCTTCAATTTAGCTCCCGACCAACTTGAACTGCCCAAATTCTTACGATCACAACTATACAAGCTTGTTAACAGGTGTGTCGAATTACAGAACTTCACCATCATTCTGAATATGAGTTTTGAAGGTGTGCAGAAAAAGTGTTCCAGGCATGAAGATAAGTTGCTACGAGCTCCTGATCGACCATATGACACTGATATTTACAGGGCTTTGAGTTCATAATGTCACTTGTTGTTCTGTTGATCACACGCTTATTCTGTCGTTTGATCACCGGCGTGCATTCTAATTCCGACAAGCTTCAAGTCCATCTGTTGATGGCGGTTGAAGGGCTGAAGTTGAATTTGTGAGTATCGCGAAGATAAAATCTCATTCACGAGCTTCTCGTCCAAACATTATGACCGTTTGTTGAATCAAATAGTGATGCATAATCGTTTTGATTTCAGTTCTCATTTCGACTTGTTCAACAATCGCTGGTAGTGGTTGTTTTTGAGATCGGACTGATTCTGTTTTTTTCAGACCTTCTTCACCGTGCCGTTCCATCAATGTGCTCACCAAAGAAGTTCGAGTCTGCGCTTTCAGAAACAAGTGTCGAAAAAGGACGCCTTTCGCGGGAATCGAGTCAGCACTCGTCTCTGTGAATGAAGAGCACTCGGTTGCGGGAAGAAAAAAGACTCGTTTGCGGAAGCGAGTGAGTGAGTGTTGACGGGTATGAAAATCGTGTTTCCAATCAACCGACTGAATAGCGAGATTTGATGAACTAAAATGTCTTTTAGGAATGATGATTGAAATCGGAAGTCTGAGATTGAAGTTGAGTTTGAATATGATCTTTCGATTTGAAAAGAGCGCATGTTGAAAGGGACCGCAAGTTTGGTGAGTAAATTGCACAAAAAAGACTTTTAAAATGAACAACATTTAGGTAGCAAGAAGTCTTATGATCATGAAGAGTCTAAATGCAAAGTGGGAAGCCAAGGAAGTTGTTCGAAGCTGAGAAGCGGGTGAGATGTTGGTTTTGTTTTTATAGTCGAGTGGGAGTTCATTTTGAAGGTCTTTTGATGGAGAACAATCCGAATTACAAAGTGGACAAGGACGGGAATCCATCAATCCGAAACGCATTCAAATTGAGGGCTCCGTCGGCGGGCGCAAAAAAGGCGCCCGCTGTTCGGTTATTTGACGGGCAAGAAGATCTTTCCAATTTCGTAGGGGAAGGGAAGATCGGCCTTTGCTGAGAGGTCCCGTTGAATGCTGCGTGCGGGTTGGCAGTCGATCGAAGAGCGATGCTTTCGAGTGTCCAGAGCTCTTCGGTGCTGTCGACTGGGGCGCTCCACGATCGAAAGATGGTTGTATTCGAATTCACGGCGGTTGTGAGTGAAAAGACGAACGAGCGCCCGCTTGGCGGTGGGTGCTCGGTTTCGAGAAAGCAGTGAGACGAGTGTCGTGCGAACGACCAGGGATCTTGCAGTGCGATGGTGTTGGTTCTGGGAGCCGAGCAATTCGGACTCCCGGTGAGCAGAGGCGACGAATCGAGTGCATTCGAGGAGTCGCGGTAAGTGAGCACATTTTCGAATGGCGAATCCACTAATCTGGTTGATCCTGGCTGAACTGATGTGTTTCTTTCAAAGATTTAGCCATGGAGCAAAACTATTCGTTAGTCCTTTTGCTAACTCTGGATAATACGGCGTATCGCACGATCTTGTGTCGGCGAAGCTTCATTCGAGTATCTGCCCTATCAACTGGTTGGCAGTGTATTGGACTGCCATGGTTCTAACGAGTAACGGAGAATCAGGGTTTGACTCCGGAGAATCCGCCTTAAAAACGGCGAATATGTCTAAGGATAGCAGCAGGCGCGAAAATTACCCAATATCAATACGATGAGGTAGTGACGAGAAATAACGAGTCCGTTCTCTCTGAGGTCGGACATTGGAATGGGTACAATGTAGACAATTTAACGAGTATCTACGAGAGGGCAAGTCTGGTGCCAGCAGCCGCCAGACTCTCCGCTCATTAGACCCCATAAAAGGTGTTGGTTGCTATAGACAGCAGGACGGTGGCCATGGAAGTCGGAAACCGCTAAGGAATGTGTAACAACCCACCTGCCGAAGCAACTAGCCCTGAAAATGGATGGCGCTGGAGCGGAGGACCTATACTCGGCCGTTTGTTTGAGATGGTGCCCAATCTCTCAACGAGTAGGAAGGTTGTCGTGATGGCGTCGAAGGTGCGGAGCGTGAGCTCGACTGGAGCCGTCACGAGTGCAGATCTTGGTTGTAGTAGCAAATATTCAAGTGAGATCCTTGAAGACTGAAGTGGAGAAGGGTTCCGCGTGCACAGTGATTGTACGTGGGTTAATCGATCCTAAGGCACAGGCTAAGGCTGGTTTTGAAGTGGCGACGTTCAACTTCCACTTGTGGATTGCGTCGCGTGTGCCGAAAGGGAAGCGGGTTAATATTCCCGCATCGAGACGAGGAGATGTCGTCGCTTCGGCGGCGACGAGCGCGGCAACGCAAACGAACCTGTCGGCGCTGCATGAGGCCCGGATCAGAGATCTCTTTTCTGGTTTAAACTCGCGTGACCATGGAATCGGTTCATCCGGAGATATGGTTGTTGGGGTTGTAGAGTGGCGCGGTTACGGCGCCATTCCGAGTGCTTCATGTGGTCCGTGAAAAGGCAGGGGAGGCTCGATGAATTTCTCGCTCGTTCGTACCAATATCCGCAGCAGGTCTCCAAGGTGAACAGCCTCTAGTTGATAGAATAATGTAGATAAGGGAAGTCGGCAAATTAGATTCGTAACTTTGGGAAAAGAATTGGCTCTAGAGCTCGGGTCTATCGGGTCGTTGCGTGAGGCCGTTGGAATGCGTCCGTGACTGCGTGGTCGCAAGACCGCGTGGGCTAGTGGCGTGGTCCGACGGTGGAAGGCTTCGCTCCCGACGGCTTCGCGGTTGTCGGCGAGTTGCGGTAGACGCTTAACGAGCGTATCTAGAACTGGTACGGACTCGGGGAATCCGACTGTCTAATTAAAACAGAGGAGACGGATGGTCTTCGAAAGACGTTGACCGTCTCTGATTTCTGCCCAGTGCTCTGAATGTTATATTAAGGAAATTTGATTAAGTGCGGATAAACGGCGGGAGTAACTATGACTCTCTTAAGGTAGCCAAATGCCTCGTCATCTAATTAGTGACGCGCACGAATGGCGGGCAAGTGGGTAAGGTTAGTCCTTAACTGGATGAATTAGAGACCCCTTCTCTTACCGATCCCACCCTGACACCTCCACGTGGTGCTCGCTGGTTAGATCCGTTTACCGGGTTGAGCTAAGTTCAGGTTCTCCTTCGGGAGCGGTTGGTTTACACAGAGCGCCTCACTCTTCCAACTGTGGCCAGGACCGTGTTGCCTGGCATGGGGTGAATAAAGCGTATGACTCGCGGCGGACTGGAACCTCAAGCGGCGTGTTTGACGCCCTCCACCCGTCTGCTGTCTGCGCACAAAACTCATGAAACCTAAAAATCCAAGGTTGTTTGAGGGTGGTGATGGACGCCGGTGCGGTCCGTCCGTGCATGGACGCCGCGAGAATCCCGCTCACGTAGGCAGTGCATTGCCATCGAGTGGGGAGCCGGCTGGTACCGGCCCTTCAGGGGTGCGGAATGCGATCACATCATCTAGACTTTGGAGTAAGGTTACACGAACCCAACTCAGGCCGCACGTGCGATTAAGAAAGCTTTGCATAAGGTTTATCGTGAGGATATGCTTAGCGGATGGCGGAGTTTAACACGAGGGGGTGTAGTAGCTTGCCGTGAAGAGATTGACCAAGAACTCAGTTTCCTCTGGTCTTGTAAAGGACAAGTGTCGAAGGTCGTGTACAGGAATGTGATCGCAGCTCAAGAACAGTGCCTTTGGACTAGGGCTGTTGATCCGCTCTCGAGGTCGAAGCTATGCAGACATTGTGGAAAGTCCGTGGAGACGGTCCCGCATGTGGTCTCAGGTTGCGAGAAGTTCCGGTGCAATGTAGTAATCAGCCGTCACAACGCTGTTTGCAGATCGTTGTACTGGGAGCTGTGTAGAATCCATGGCTTGCCGTTGGTGCACTACACCCAACAAATCGATAGCGTAGTGGAGACCGAAGACAAGAGCGTCCGCATTCTATACGATCATCCGATAACAACACGGTACAAGTTGCTGCACAATCGGCCAGACTTTGTAGTGTACGATAAGCGAAAAGGGTGCATAACCGCAATCGAAGTTAGCGTACCATGGTTTACCTGCTTGCGGGAAGCCACGGAATTGAAGTTTCAAAAGTACGCGGTGAATTCGATGCTTAAGGATGACCCCGAAGCACTCCCCTATCCACATAACGAACTCAACTTGATGGCTGCGTTGGGAGAAGGGTGTAAACCTGACTTTCCAGCCGGCGTGAAGGTTGTGCCCATCATTATAGGGGGGTGTGGGGAAGTATTGCCAAGAATCTTAGGAGACTTGGAGGATGCGGGAATTCCGAGAGCGTCGGGTCGCCGAGTGCTTGAGAGATTGCAACGATCAGCGGTCGAAGGCACACATCGTCTTATCAAGGCGCACCTCGCTCTGAAAGGTTGAAGAGTTTTGTAGTCGGTACATGAGAATAAGCTGAACTCCAAGAAATAGATGGTTGTGATCAGGGTGCACCGGGTTCAACCCGGAAAAGGCACAGGGGTAAAAACACGAGCATCGCCTCAGATGCCAAGTCTGTGGAGTTGACACTTAAGGAGTAGCGCCCCTAAGTGTAGAGAAGCAGATTAAAGAAAGTGAGTGACTAGTTTCGCTCAGCCCCCAGCGCGGTGACGCGCACGAATGGATTAACGAGATTCCCACTGTCCCTAACTACTATCTAGCGAAACCACAGCCAAGGGAACGGGCTTGGCAAAGACAGCGGGGAAAGAAGACCCTGTTGAGCTTGACTCTAGTCTGACTTTGTGAAGAATCATGCATGGTGTAGCATAAGTGGGAGTGTTTCGGCACGCCAATGAAATACCACTACTTTCATCGTTTCCTTACTTATTCGGTTAGACGGGAAACGCACGCCTTCGCGGTGTGCTTGTGTTTGGTGTTAAGTTCGTGCGAACGGACGACCCGCGCCGAAGACAGTGTCAGGCGGGGAGTTTGACTGGGGCGGTACATCTATCAAACAGTAACGTAGGTGTCCTAAGGTAAGCTCAGTAAGGACGGAAACCTTACGTAGAGTAAAAGGACAAAAGCTTACTTGATCTTGATTTCCAGTACGAATACAGACCGCGAAAGTGTGGCCTATCGATCCTTTTGATTTGTAAAGTTTACAGCAAGAGGTGTCAGAAAAGTTACCACAGGGATAACTGGCTTGTGGCAGCCAAGCGTCCATAGCGACGTTGCTTTTTGATCCTTCGATGTCGGCTCTTCCTATCATTGCGTAGCAGAATGCGCAAAGCGTTGGATTGTTCACCCACTAATAGGGAACGTGAGCTGGGTTTAGACCGTCGTGAGACAGGTTAGTTTTATCCTACTGTCGAATTCGTTGTTGCAATAGTAATCCTGCTTAGTACGAGAAAAACAGCAGGTTCAGACAATTGGTTTATGCGCTCGTCCGATCGGACGCTGATGCGACGCTACCATCTGGGGGATTACAACTGAATGCCTCTAAGTTGGAAGCCCGTCTAGTCAGGTTGACAATACTCTCGTGCCCCGGTGTCGGGCGATACTCTTATGCGTTGCACTCGCGTGCGGCGTAGCTCAAACCCCGTAGTTGGCCTTGCCTCGTGGTTTAACTACCGCTTGGTTGTCGATTCCATACGACTTTGTGTGGTGTAATGTCGGGGTGCAAGATCGCCTGAATACGACTTGACTACTGGTCAAGGGGTTGTAAGCAGCAGAGCAGTCTTTACACTGCGATCTGTTGAGACTACCCTTTGATCGGATGAATCTGTTTTCGTCCACTTCATTATTGTATCTTCTACCTGAAGACTTGGTCCGGCTGTTGGCTTCAATGACTAGTGACAAGTCAGCAGTTGGACCTTTTTTATCGCTTACTTCCAATTACTTTATCCCGCGTATTTGGACTTGTACTTGTTTTATTAATAAACCAGATTTCCATTGAAGACGATCTTTTATTTCTTCAGAATCTTAGCACTTTAATTCATTCGTTAATCCACTAAGTTTGTTAACTGCTCAATAACACCTGCAATTTATTCTTTCTTAATTTAATACGAAACAGACACGAATTTGTAACGACTTAAAATACTGTTCTCTTAATTGAATGTCATCTGCTCGGCCTCAAAATCTGTAGAAATGAGTTCAGTACTTCATGGCTCCAGGATGCTTTAATCTCTCAAGGGCGAATGATTTGTGTTCGACCTTTCATTCACCTACAGCAAGCAATGAATCTGAGCGTTTGTTTGTCGACAGATATAACCGAGCATCAATTTTTGTTGAAAAGCTTAATCGATGAGACAATTCAAATCGATTCTCTTCCAACTCTGTTCAAGTATGAGCTTCCTACAAGAACAATAATCAGCTATAACGAATATCCAGTTGTGCAATTACAACAGACATCAATTAGGATTCTCTGATTTGTTTATAACTTACTTGTTCTGTAAAATTCTCAGATATCTACTCACGGTTCTACAAGCTTTGATCAATCCTAAACTAAACCTTCTATTGATTCCACTCAAAAGCTCGGATTACTTTTGACCACAGGACTTTTGAATAGAGCTATAAATCCGATAGTTTAGCGGCACAGGATCTCGAACTAATTCATTTTCTTCTGCAAAATCATCGAACAGATCCGAACGTTAAAATCACCCGTTGAACTATTGACCGGAGTTTAGTGAGATCGAGTGATTCTGAACAATCGGTGCAAGAAATCACTCGACGTCTACTCTCGGACGACGTATTCTTTTCAATCAACGAGAAAGCACTCAATCGTCACTTGCAACTAATCGACAAGTGACAGGAAACTGTCAACAACCATGACATCAATTCTGCTCCCTTTCAACTTCAGCTCAGTAAATCAAAAACACGATTACTCGCTTGTATTCTTTTTCAAACACTCACAGATCATTCCCAACGGACGGCTAAAGGTTTATTCGCTCATTCGAAAAGAAACAACAGCAGAGAAATGAGTGGAGATTAGATGTCGGTACGAGTGTCGTCAGT
The DNA here is from genome assembly GCA_024699855.1 of Aphelenchoides besseyi. Taxonomy (NCBI): domain Eukaryota; kingdom Metazoa; phylum Nematoda; class Chromadorea; order Rhabditida; family Aphelenchoididae; genus Aphelenchoides; species Aphelenchoides besseyi. The sequence continues at coordinate 5,885,134 of JAMPIQ010000001.1, read as the reverse complement.
GATTTGTGCTGCAATGGTTGGCTCTTCGGTCGTTCTTCGGTCGTAACATCGGTTGTGACATCAGTCGTCGCACGCGCCGTGGTTGGTTGGATGGTCTTTGCTTGCGGCGTCGTAGTTTGAGGAGTTGTGGCCCGAGATGAGATTTCACGAGCAGTCGTCGTTTCCGATTGAATAGGCCCGAGTTTAAACGACTTGGATCGGACTTGTAGAGTAGTCGCATCCAAAGCCGCAATTTCTGCACTGACCTTCATTTTGCTATCAAGCGCCTTCTTTGCCTCTACCAACTCTCTTTTCACTAGCTCGAAAAGATTGTTCGTGTTCTTGCGCTTCGAGCTTCTTGGCGGAATCGTCAGGCTACGACTTTGCTTCCTTCATCTTCTTCAAAGCATTGGCCGACTTCTTCTGGTGGGCGTTGCGATGGATTTGATGCAAGGTGAGACGTCCCGGCAAACTTTTGCGACGTGCAATCTCAAGCGGACAGGCGACGACCGGCAGACCAATGGCGAGGGATGTAGACCGCACGATCGGACGCGAATGGCAGAAATTGGCCTACAACCAAATGAATTGAAACATCGCATCGAAGTACTCGCAGCAAACCAGCAACAAACATTTAACTACTAATTGTTGTTGTTTTAATCGAATAAAATCTTCGTACCAACTAGACTTTGCAGAGTTCAAAAAACAAAGCAGATTAACATCAAAATAATCGTTATTCCATTTCCGCTCACGTCCTCGGTTACTCGCACAAAACTGAAGAGTAACCTGAGAACCTGGCTGGAAGTGTCAAACGATCCGCGTAGTTATACTAGGAATCTGCTCTTCGATTGAACCGTTTGGTCATTCCACGCGCTAAATTAGTTTACTAGTTGAGAAGTAAACAGTAAACGTAAATTAGCGCGCTGATTGACCAGCGGAGAGAAGAGCAGAGGAATGAGAGGAGAAGGAATGAGACGATGGAGTGACTGTTTGGACTCATTTCCACGGTTTATATGCTGCCCGAATAAGGCTATCGAAGCTGCAGAAGGCGGTACCCGCACTCAAATATGCAATGGCTACCAGTGATTGGAACTGACAAGGCGGTTGAGACCTCTCCGTAGACAAAAGAAAACAAATTCACTAATTGATCGGCGTTCCAATCAGATTGTTTTCTCATTCCCACGCTTTTCCCGAGGTAATTCTGAATTTGAACAAGATTGGCGGCGTCCTTTAGAATGCAATCACAACAATCATTGAGCTGTTAGCTTCAGGTCATATTCTTATGTGAACTTGGACAGAAGATTGTTGGCCAATTCGAATTTTATTGGACAAAAATGCAGTTTATTGCTGTCACTTGTTGCTCTGTTACTGACGATCAATTTCTGACGATTTCACCGGATTCATTATATAGCTTTTGTGTGTATGCTTTCGATCCCAATTTATCTACTGTCTAACTTCAGCTCGCAAAACTTCTGGATTCTCATCCGCTCATGAACAAGTGTGCGAAATTGCAGATGAGCACCATCAGTGTGAAGAACTGCACCAACTTTGTGTAACTTCGCGCGATTTCTGACAAAATGTTCGGCTTTAAAGCGCTCTCATTTCTCTCTCAGTTATCCGATAGCTGCAAGTTTTAAGTACAATGAATGGCCAAACGTTTGGGCTTTTAGTTGATATAATATGATCGTAGATTGTCATGAAGATCCCCGCGCTAAATCCATTTGCGTGAAGAACGTGTCATAGAAGGGAATCAAGAGTCGTGTTTTAGCTCAGTGGCTGATAAGCGTTTGTTAGTATTTGCATGCTTTGAGTTCATTAATTTGAGTTGCTGTTCTGTTGATCGCATGTTTCGACAGCCACTGGTTCTCGAGTGACAGTCATCTGAAGTGGGCTTCTCAGACATCCCATAGCTAATATCCTCCTCTCTTATATTCCGTTTGATTCTACTAACTATGTCTCAACTTCAATGTTCACTCAATTTAATATTATAGCAGTCAATCCCAATCAACTTCGTAGTCAGCATTATGCACAACCATCAATAAACTATCGACTTTATGAGGCAAAGCAAACACAAGCTCACAAAAAAGTAAATCAGGAATCTCAACACGAGAATGTTTTTGGTTGATCTCAAGAAATTTGTCGTATAGTTTAAATGTCAGCAAACGGCTAAAAACAAAACAAGATGATAGACAGTACCGAAGAGTCTAAAGTTGAGTAATTGTCATTTGGTGTTAAAGCGAATCTTTAATCCGAGAAATCGGCTTCACCACTAAGAACATGGTATATGTATCGTGGTTAACTGAAAATTATAAAGTTATAAACGCTTCATCGCTGAAAATACTCGACGTGTTAACAATTAAATTGAGAACTCAGAACCATAGAACCACACGTGTTAGCAATACGAATTATTGAGAACCATAAAGAGATCTACCACTAGTCAGAATTCAATCTCAATTGCGTTTTTGCAAACTTTTCGAAATCGACTCGGAAACAAACGTTTCTATTGTTCGCACCCATTTTTAATGACTCAAACTTTGTGAAATCTTAGAAGAATGAAAACAAAACGCATGAATTTGGGTGCGGCTCTCCAAGTGCAAATAAAAAGTTTGAATCGTGGAACACATACAAAAATTGTGATAAACGCAAATCACGTTATAACATTTTAATACAAAAATGTGAACCACTGCACTCCACAAGATTTTTTACTATTAGATGCATGTTCGAAATACTCTAGAGAACGAAAGCATTGGATCACTTAGAGATATTCAAATTTGATGAATAGTTTGAATGTTTTCGTAAAAGCAGAAACTTTGTTTGTTCATTTCAACAAATCTCATTCCGCCGGTTTGCTTAGCAATGAAATACAGTGAGTCGACTAGCGAGTAAGTTTGACGACTGTTCATCTCTAGGGGTGTTTTAGACCTGAACTGAACTCTCCAGTACATTCGGCTCACACTTTGAATTGGGTGTTTGATAAAGAAGTTAAAACGGCAGATGGAGTTCGTGTCATAGTCCGCAAAGCCGTTGAGCAGCCAGTGAGTTCGGATTGTGCTTTTAAATTGATTGTTGGATTTATAGGAATCTATCAGTTACATTTTGAAGACGCCAAATGGAAAGCGATTTGTTTATCAACGCACAGACGGAATGGTGGTGAGCGAACAAGTGATTGTAATCAACTAGTTCATTCGTTTCAGATGCTCATGTCATCCAACGAAAAGGATGGAACCACACGTTTCATCACTTGCAATCTTGCATCTAACCCGTCTGTTGGTTGTGGTGTTACAAAATAAACGAGTACCATATTGCATTAAAAACATTGTCGTAGTAAGTTAAGTTTGTTTGAATCAAGAGCAAAATCGAATGCGAAGAATGCAAACTAAAACGCTAAAACTTACCAATTCTTCGATCATATAATTAATGACTGGTATCTATAAAACACCAAAAACTTAAGTTTAATGCAAACTATTAAGCTAAAAAACGACTCGTAGACCACAACAACTGTTTTCAGTAGCAATTGAGTGGGCGTCGAAGTTTCTCATTTTATTCTTTTTCAAGTTTGCATAAAAATGGAACAATGGTCTTAACGTGGCTGATTGACTGCTGGCAAAGTGGTCAAGCGAACTGGTTTTGCTGTTGGACGAAAGATGGCAAATGAACAGGTTAACGTCTCATCAACCATCATCATTGCGGCAGCATTATCGAATTGTCCGCAACTCAAATACCCAATCGATGACATCCACTTATCTTTCAAACTCACTAGTGTGGAGCGGAAAAAATAGTAACGAGTTTGCGATTAGCAAAAAACTCATAACCATCTTGAACTACTTGGTGAGCACGTGCGATCAAATCCAAATCCAGCTTTTGCAACATGTCTACGACCACGTCCGGTCCGAAGACGTAAGAGACACCGCGCGTATTCGATTGCCAACCTTTTGTGTATTGATCGGGATCTGACCACAGCAAATCGATGTGCAGCGATGGGTTGGGAGGGTCGATAGGACGTGAAATTGAGCGAAGTTGGTCGAGATTTTTGAGTTGTGGCGAAAGACCACCGTGCTGCATCAATGATAAATACCATTTCGTACTTGGCGTACTTACCATACACAAAATCTTTCCGCCAACTAATCCAGTAAACGGCATCGTATTGAATGCGTCCTGGAATGCCTGCCATAATCTAACTGACTGATAGCGGCGATTACACTCCTCGAAGAATCCGTAGACCCGATTAATGGCCGAGCACTAGAAACAAAACGATTTTTTAAAGATTGTCGATAACAGAAACTACTTCGTGGTTGCCACGAAGCAAAAAAAAGTTCTCTGGATACTTGACCTAAAATAATAGAATAGAAATTATTCAGAGGAATTATACCTTGTAACAAAAGAGAAGCCCAATCGTCTCCAAATTTTGACGTCCACGATCAACATAATCGCCAAGAAAAAGATAGTTCACACCGGGCGGAAAGCCACCACGATCGAAAAGACGTAAAACATCCGAATATTTAAAAACAATTATCAGCTCTTCATTTGCTAACAAACTTACTGTCCGTGTGTGTCCCCGCAGATGCGAACTGGCGCGTCCAACTCGATCAATGATCCTTGAGCCAAGAAAACTTCACGTGCCAATTGACACAACTGCATCAACTCTGCTTCTTTCACCGTCTTAGTCAACGAACAACCCGGTGATCCGACGTTCAACAGCTTGCAAATCAATTCGTCCAAATCGACTCGTATTCCCGCGACGGCTGCTGGAGCGTTGGAGCCCAATGGACCAGCAACAGTTGGAGCAGAATCCTTGACAGTAGTCATTGATGACGGGAACTTTCCAGTCGATCAAACGATAAACGAAAATGAGTCCAACTGACGGAAAACCAACTTGAGAAGATCACAATGAGAACTTCAAATTCATGCATAATTTTATTCATTTCGATCGATTTCTGGTTATGTTCATATCTTCAATTAAGTATTAACCGCCTTCTGACAGCCCTTAAAACTTTCGTTTATACCACCATGACGTTAGATTTCGTCATTGACTTCTCAATTATCTTCAGTTTGTTTCACTGAGTATCGACGGGAATGTTCGAGATTTCAACATTTCTTAGTATAATCAATGAGCTTCAAATGATCAATCAGACGCGATGTCACTTTAACTGCGCAGTTGATTTGCAGACGAACACAAGCCCAAACTGATCATAATAAACAAACCACGCGAACTAATCTATCAAAATAGAGCGCAGCTGGTCGTTGAGCAGTTTAAAAAACCGGAAGTTTTGTGTGAACTCCACTTTGCCGAAGACTTCTTCTTGACTCCTTGTAGTGATCCATTATTTGTACTTATATTTGCTTTGCTGATAGAATTGAAATGGAGAAATACGCGATATTACGAAATCCTGGACAAGAATATTGGAATCAAATCGTAAAATATGTAGGTTTGAATATTAATGTCGTTTGCACTTTTGAAACGAGCACTAGTCACAATCTATTTCAGTTGGTATCAAACGAAAACTGGGTCAGTTCGTTAAATGATTATCAATTGTTTTTGAATGCTTTTGGAAACAATTTTCACTTATTGGTGGCCATTGATATCGGTAAGTAATGAAGAACCTAGAGCTTCATGGTATGAATTACAGAAACCAGAAATTTTATTGGAGCCATTTCTGTGCTTACTTATCCGCCGCCTTATTCGTTAACTCAAATAGGTCTCTATGTTGTAGTGAAGAAGTATCGCGGCGGTGGAATCGGTTCGCAGTTATGGAATGAAGCAATGAAACTTGCAACTCCAAATATGTTCCTATACGCAGGTGATCTTTTAAACGTAATAGATTAAACTGTCTATTCAGATGAACCAATGGATGAGAAATATCGTGATCGTTGTGGTTTCAACAAAATCCCCGACTGGAATTTGAACATGAGTACGATCGAGGTACAAAACGTTCAAGCAAATCGATTGGATCACGATACAAATTTAAATATTCGAGTGCCCGACGCAAAAGACTGGAAAGCTATTGCAAGGGTATTTGCAATTTGTTTTCTTTACTCAAACTTAGTTTTTAGTATCACCAGAAGCTTTTGCCACAATTGAATAGTCAGCAACTTATCAAGCTTCTTTTGTCATCGCCAGGAATGCATTGGGCAATAGCAACAGACAAGAAGAAAGAAATCGTAGGACTTGCACGCATAAGAGATACGTATAATCATGTTTTGGCCATTGGACCTCTTTACGGTGATAGTTTGGTTTGTCGTCGACAACTATCAAACTCAAACGTTCGCTTAAGATTGTCGCTTCGTCTGTATTGCGTTTTGTTCTTAATCAGATTCCCGACTTGCAGAACTTCAAGCTTTTGAAAACCGATTGGCCTACAACAAACGAAAAGGTGGCCGTTTTGTTGAACAAATTGACTAACGGTAACTATGAAACTGATACTCGCAAAATGCATCCCCAATGGACAACGGAAATCTTTGAGGTTTGGAAAAACAACTAGTTGTTAGTGTAATGAATTTCAGATTCCAACGACGAAGGTGTTTGCGATAAGTCAACCGGATCTTGCAATAATTTGATTGTCGAAATTCAACACGAAATCTTTCTGAATTTATTCTTCAAAATACCAAAATGTAAACAGTTACTCGTATTGATTTTGAAACACGTTTAAGAAGAGAAGAACATTTAACACAAATTAACCAACTCGCCACGGCATTTGTCCTTCCTGACGATATTGCTGAGCCCGAGTCATCAAAATGACACTTGCAGCTCGTTCCGGAACAATCAGAAGGGCCTTAAACATACAAATTTGATCACCAACTGACTGTGAATGTAAACATACTCGACACAAATGATCTTGTGCGTAGCCACTTCGAACACATTCACCAAACGCGATATTGCAACCAACTCCACCGACCGCTTCGTATTCATGACACGTTCGCCATTTAGAACAACAGAGTCGTGCTTAAAGTTCAGATTATGTGATTGAAATAATGTGCTAGAAAGAGTACAAACACTAAAATACCACATCATTTCGTACCTTCATGACAGTTATATTGAATGTAACGACGTGCTGAACTTCGAGCTTCGGGCGGTTGAGTGCAAAACCAAACTCCGACACCTGAAACAAGCGTATAAATACGTTTTGTTTAGCAATCAAAGTTTGTGCTTTAAAGTTGCTTACCGAATCCACGTGGTACGATTTTTATTGGGAGCTGACCGTCGATTTGAGAAACATCGCTTTTCGACACATTCAACTGATTGGTTGTGCTTTGTGCAGACGTTAAACAAACAAACGCAAGAAATAGGAGAACGAAGTTAAGAAGCAAATCAATAGACATCTTACGTTCCGGCTAACTAGTATTCATAAGAAATACTTCGGAATATAAAGTGAAGAAGATGAGTGTTGATTCAAATGCAGTTCAACAGTTCAGCCGTCAGTAAACGCAATTTAGATAGTAGAAACTTGGAACGAAAATACAAGTTTCACGTGTAAAATTCTTCGAATCGTTCGTTCACCAACTGAATTTGTGCTCTTAAACCTCCGACAATGACTGTTCAACAAATCGAAAGGTTGTTATGCGATGAAGTGTCAACAAAAAGTCTTTCGTATTATGTCCAACTCGAACAAATTCATAAGATCATAAACTTTGCGTTGACTAATTAAGATGAAACTGTTTAAACAACAATTTACGTTAGCGTTCACCTTTGACCTGCTTTCAGATTTTACCTACGAAGTCCAAAAGGTTGATTCTATTTCGCATAGTTGCGGTTAATCCGGTAGTAATTGGACTACAGCGTTGAAATTAGTGTCTAGTTGTTTTTTATGACGTACTAAACAATCTTCAGAGGAAAACTAGGAAATCTGAGCACATGAAATTTTGAGCATATGCCAGGGACACTAACCACTGGCTTTTAAACGAATGTCGAGATTTTGATGCAATCTTGTTATTTGAGTGAGTGGAAGTTTAACGAACCAAATTCATTGTCATTCAACAAGTACGCAAAAATACGATTGTAAACGTGCTTCTCACTTTTCCGTATCTTGAACCATAGATGTAAAATTCGATTTCGACAACCGATTAACATGCAATTCGCATCGGAAAGAAATTTAATTTTATGTTGTTTATAGCGATTGAGATCAATAATTACGGCCTTTGTCGTGACCATTTTACCAACTTTAAAATATTCTTTCGATCCCAATTTATCTACTGTCTAACTTCAGCTCGCAAAACTTCTGGATTCTCATCCGCTCATGAACAAGTGTGCGAAATTGCAGATGAGCACCATCAGTGTGAAGAACTGCACCAACTTTGTAACTTCGCGCGATTTCTGACAAAATGTTCGGCTTTAAAGCGCTCTCATTTCTCTCTCAGTTATCCGATAGCTGCAAGTTTAAGTACAATGAATGGCCAAACGTTTGGGCTTTTAGTTGATATAATATGATCGTAGATTGTCATGAAGATCCCCGCGCTAAATCCATTTGCGTGAAGAACGTGTCATAGAAGGGAATCAAGAGTCGTGTTTTAGCTCAGTGGCTGATAAGCGTTTGTTAGTATTTGCATGCTTTGAGTTCATTAATTTGAGTTGCTGTTCTGTTGATCGCATGTTTCGACAGCCACTGGTTCTCGAGTGACAGTCATCTGAAGTGGGCTTCTCAGACATCCCATAGCTAATATCCTCCTCTCTTATATTCCGTTTGATTCTACTAACTATGTCTCAACTTCAATGTTCACTCAATTTAATATTATAGCAGTCAATCCCAATCAACTTCGTAGTCAGCATTATGAACTCAAATTTAAGTGATTTCCGAGTATGCTACTTTGTGGTAGTTCGATAAGTATTAGACGAATGATGACAAAAAGAGTTTGATAATATGGTTGTTGATCTTCTAAAAGAAAGTTAAATCTGTCGAAAATGAAATTTCATACTCAGTGGTTTTAATGGCATTTTTCGATCTCCGGTTTTGGTCACACAAGTCTCTAGCAAGCTTTTGGAAGTTTAACTAAATCAACACAATACGACAAGTTAAAACCAATAATATGCCGTTAAACAACTTAGAAGTAGCGCATTTGATTTCAGTCTATTGGATTTTAAAATGACATTTACAACATTTCAATGTTCTTTTAACATCGATTACCAATATAACTAACAATTTTCAACACTTGAATGTAATTGGACCACACGCCGCGTTTTTTCCGCACATTTTTCGTCCGATTGATGTGGGTGGTCTTTTTAATGAAGAATTAGTTTGGAACTCTAAAATTTGAGTATCGAACGTCAATGGAAACGGATAAGACGTTTCGACTACTGTGACAATCCAGCAACTGATCACCAACTATCAAGCTCCATTGATGAATCCTCGAATTAATCGACTTCGATTTTTTGAACCACACGCAGCAATGGACAAAAAATGTAGAAAAAAACGCGGCGTGTGTTCTTCAAAAGTAGTTAGGTGTTAGAATTAAATGCATTCAATTAACTCGAAAATCAGGTTCTCTGGATTATCGACAGCGAAAAACACAATCGATTCGCATTAGACGATCTGTGTCCTCAGAACTCTAATTTGTATGGAAGTACTTTCACAAAAGAATTCAATTTCCAACTGAATCTAAAGGCATAGTGAGTGTATTTGTTAGATTCATATGTAGACTATTTGAGTAGTCAGTTGCACAGCAAACGTTACAAATGGAAGTCGACGATTAAGGAGCTCAAGCTCTTGTACTTCCAACATTCTTTTGGTCCACTTCCCGAGTATGCCGATTGCACGAGAAGAAATCTAAGCGACGTTTGCGATAAAAAAAGTTATTTTTCGAGGATTCAACGGACGAAGAATCTGAAGGGAGAAGATCCGCGTTGATTGCAGCCGATTGGACGTGTCGATCAAAAAGAACTCCGATCGCTCATTTGGCTGACCAGTGAGTTTGTCGTGTGTTTGGGAACAGGCGCTAAAGACCGCAAAGTTCGGATCGATTTTTCCGGCTGCTCACTTGGCATTTTTTAATCAGTCGGGAGTCAACGAGCAAAAAATCGAAATGAAAATTTTCGCTTTTTCCATTTTCATTTTTGCATGTAAGTTGCAATTACGTTAACAAAAACTGTTTGTTGAAGATCAAACTCACGGTTCGGACGATGAAGAACGACTGATGATGGTAAACTAGTTTCCTGACCTTTAGAATGAGTTTTCAGGATGTTTTCCGCGGCTACAACAATTTAATTCAACCGGTGAAGCATATGAATCAGACGCCTCAAATCGTTAAATTAGCTCTTCAGTTATATTTGTTGATCAACGTCGTGAGTTTTGAGGTCGCTAACTAATATGCCCGGTTTTAGGACGAAAAAGATCAGACGATGAATACGAATGTTTGGTTGACATTGAAATGGACAGACTTTCAAGTGGGTTAATGTTTGAACAATAATAGACGTAACCCTTTCAGATGACTTGGAATCCAACTCATTACGGTGGTTTGAAGGAAATTCGTGTTTCTCCGGACAAAGTTTGGTTGCCGGGTGAGTGTCGTTATTCTTTCACTGTATAGTTGTTGTTTAGACATAGTTTTGTTTAACAAGTGAGTTGTGCTCATCGGAAACCTCCAATTCGACTTTAAGTGCCGATGGAAACTACGAAGTGAGTTTCATGTGCAACGTCGTAATTGGTCACGAAGGGAATATGCTATGGGTGAGTTTACGTGGTTACAGATTGATTAGAAGTCATGCAGGTACCTCCGGCTCTGTACAAAAGTTCTTGCATTTTGGATGTTGAGTATTTTCCGGTAATTTAGGTTTTAAGAACACACATTGAAGTATTTAGTTTGACGAGCAAACCTGTCACCTCGTTTTTGGTTCGTGGACTGTAAGTTATTGCGAAAAAGATTCCCGTTTTTGCGTCTGCCGATTACTTCAACTTTTTGAAAATTTGTTTCAAGTGATTGTTTTCAGTACAATCAAGACGAAATTCACATGGATTTCATACAAGCGGAGATGATTGATTTGTCCGTTTTTCAAACTTCATCGATTTGGGACCTCATTGATGCGCCTGCTTCTCTAGTCAACAAGAGATCACGAATGGAATTTCAAGTTCGAATTCGCCGAAAAGCTCTGTTCTACACGGTGGTGTTGATTATTCCAACAGTATTGATGGCGGTTTTGAATTTGGCCGTGTTCTTCCTGCCAGCCGATTCGACCGAGAAAGTTACACTCTGCATTTCAATTTTGCTTTCAATTGTAGTTTTTCTACTGCTTGGTAAGTTTGACCACACACAAGTTTTATCAGACCTTTTTTTTTATCTAGTTTCAAAAATTTTGCCACCAACTTCATCAACTATCCCACTAATCGCCAAGTACCTCCTTTTGACTTTAGTTCTTAATATTGTGACCATTATGGTTACTGTGATCATTTTGAACGTCTATCATCGTGGTCCAACTACTCATCGGATGCCTAATTGGGTTCAATTTGTTTTTCTTAAGGTTAATAACTCGGAAGCGCGCAGAAGATCATTCAGCTTTCTAATTTCACTGTCTGAAATAACGTTTTATAGGTTATTCCCAGATTATTGTGCATGAAAAGACCGAAACCATTGATGCCTAAGAAAATTCCGCCTGTTCGTTCGGGACTTATGGTTTTGCCGGGGATCGGAGAGTTTAGCAATCCACCAATACCCGTCCATCATCCGCATTGTTCTGCTGCTCAAGTTCAGGAGTCAGTAGAAAAGAAATCAACAATCGAAGACTCTCGGTTTAGACCCTTAAAATCCTATCATACACACGAAGATCAACTCGAAAATTTGGATCCAACAACAAGCTCGTTCTATCCGCTAACGCCAGAAGCAACACGTGCCATTGACTCAATCGAATACATCACGGATCATTTGAAGAAGGACGAGGAATACAAAATCGTAAGTTGTTGAACCTCATAGCGCTTGTACTGTCTTATCTAATATCGCGGTTACAGAAACGAGACGACTGGAAATACGTTGCAATGGTGATCGATCGGTTTTTGCTGTTTGTCTTTGCTGGAGTTACTTTGGGCGGTACTGTCGGAATCCTGCTTTCGGCTCCCGACATTTTCGTTGGAATTAATCAAGAAAAACAACTACAACGGTTGATCAACCTTTATCAGTCGCCGCGAGAAATGTGAAGACGTTTTTCGAGACAACAATCAAATTCGTCACAATGACAAGTCAGTCCCGCTCTTCTCTTCAACGACGGTGGTCCCGAGGTACCGGGTGTAATCTAAATAACTCAGTTAGTACCTCAGGTAGTCTGACAGCTTTACAAATAAACCCAACCAGAAGTCTTAAATCTTACGAACGATCACTCACGGTGTATCGATTCAATAAATTGATCAAAATCAAGAAAACCATCGAACGTCCCAACGATTCGCCCATGCACGATCTTTTGCCCAAACCAAACGGAAAGAATTCGCCAATTTTTTTCTTAACAAAACGATCAGGATTGAAACTCTCTGGACAGTCAAAAACGGTCGGATCGATCAATGAAGCGGAGATTTGAGGCACAATAGCGGTTCCTTTTTTCACCATGTGACCATTAATTTGAACGTCTCGAGTAGTGGAATGAAGTAGATTCAACGGTAAAATATTTGCGATTCTATGAGCTAGAAATACGGTTAATTAGCCATTAAGAACTCCACACCTTCGTTCGTGAGAGCCCAACAATATGGTAAATTTCTTTTGTCGTCAAGAGAAATCAGTCGATTCGAACCAATGTTCGAGTCCACTTCTTGCTGTGCTTTCAACTGAATTTGCGGATTGTGAATCAAATAAGCTACGGCCCATTTTATTGTTTCACTGGACGTGTCCTGAAAGCAAATTATTAGCTTTAAGAGAATTAGATTGCAAATTTTATAGACAACTTTACGACTTACTAATTCTTCCAATAATCTTACTCACCTGTCCAGCAAACCAAAGATCACCAGCCAACGAAACAAACTCTTTATCATTGTATATTTCTTTTCTTTCACTTGTTCCTCTTTGCTTAATAAAAGCAGAAAGAAAATCAGTTACTACAATGTCCTCCGGCAAAATGTCTTGCAATTTTTCTTCTTTCATCAAAATTTGCTTTTTCATCCATTGGTTGACATATCCGATGGCTTCGGCTGAAGCCTTCAAATGTCCAGAAAAGTATGGAAGATGCTTGAAGACTTCGGGATTGCGTTGAAGGAACAAATTTGCGGGATGAGCGAACAATCTCATTGCTCGATTAGTTTCTTTTAACAGCATCCGAAACTCTCGTTCGCTTTCTTTCGTCACTCTTCGACCATAACACAAATTGCAAATGATCGACGTGATTGTCAGATCAATCTGTTGACACAGATTCGGAGCTGAATTGTCGAGTTTTTCGAACGTGTCACACAAATCCAAGAAGATCTAAACAAATTAAGTGGACGGTAGAGCATCTACTTACAATCTCTTGCATCAGATTCGTTCCCATTCCCAATTGTTTGAAGGTTTGTTGAGCAAATGTGCGCAGTTCTTTCCAACTTTCACCGTCGCCGAAAGTTATACCTCGACAACCGCCTGAACAAATCAATAGCCGTCAACCAACTGTAATCTACCTCTTGCCAATTTCATGTACTCGCCGTAACGTTCTCGATAAATTGATCGGGAAGAATACGAATCGGCATCGCGTACAAACATCTCTACCATTTTCTTTGGATCCGTAATCATAATTACGGGTTCATCGCCCAAATAGAAAGTAAAAACACCACCGAACTTCTTGTTCCATTTTGCATAAACCTTTTCGCCCGGCTCGTTAAACATCACTTCCAACAGATTACCTACAAAAGGTTTTGAGATGATCAATCTACATAGAACTCACCAACAATTGGCAATGGAGTTGGGCCATTAGGCCAATTCAAACGTTTCCAATAGAGATGGTAAAAGAAAAAGAGGAAAATCAAAAGCACAATCAACATTCCCGAACTGCTCAATTACACTGAATTTGCAACAACTTGAACGGTCTCGGCGGTTAATTCAAAAAACAAACGAAAAGAACGGGCAGGTGCTAATTGATTGATTTGCGCATGACATGAACCCAACGATCGTTTCAATTTGTTGCGAATTAAAAAACGATCAGAAGTTGGTGTTTGCTTGTTTACAGTGAGAGTTTTCACGTAGTGTTCGATCAAGTCAGCAGTCAAAATCCCGTATTTTAAGTTGAATAGCTAGAACTCTCAAAGAATTTGATATGCGGTTTTATTTCAAGGCGAGGAAAAAACACATTCTGATTTTGTCTCTGAAATGTGCTTGTTTAGAAGTTCAAAAATACACGACATCAAACACAAACGTATCGGTTTAGAAAGCTTATTCCCGAAATGGACACTTTGTTAGCGTACCACGAGCAGCCGCCGATTTAAAGTGGGGCTTCAAAAGCGCATCAATTTCCTTTTGACCAGCAGCAAGAAGTTCATTTGCCAATTGGCCTCGAGTTTTGGAATTCGATGATCCAGCTGTGGAAGTCGATTGAGCAATTTGGAAAGTGACAGCTTCTGAATTTTCGAGTGTTTTTGTTTGGAAATCAGTCGGTCGTCTAGCACTGTTCCAGGCTGAAGGCCTTTATCGCCAGTCAGCCAATTTTCTTATCCACGCTACAATCCCTACGCCACTAACAGCAAAGACGAAGAGCAGAGCGATCCGTCTTGTTCACGACCAAACATTCATTCTATTTGCTTCTTTACTCGTCAATTTCATCTGATCACATCAAATTTCAGTCGGTAGTATTTTTGTGTTTAACGTTCCGACAATTCTGTTTTATAACATAGAATGCTCGGAGTTCAATCGTACTCATTTATTAAACACAAGAACATTCATGGAAAAAAGATAAGTTTACATTCCAAAAAATATTCCGATTAAGAAACCTGTTTATAAGAATTTAACGGTCATAACAATTAAGAGCAATAAAAAGTACAAAGGTGCTGACAAATAGTTAAGTTCCTGAAACACTGTTAAGTTAAGATGGAGCAGAGCTGTAAACGACGAAAACATTAAAAGATAACAAAATGTTGAGATGCAAATGAGCGAATTGAACCACCTGAAATCAATGCTGAGCTAAAGTTGAGAACTGAAACTCACGACCAAGCTCGTTGGTGATGATCAGCGAAGACTGAAAGTCCATTTGATGGAGACATTCAAGTAGTTGCTTGAACGACGTAACACTTGAGAGAGCACCTTTGAATCGATCGGCCAGAA
The DNA here is from genome assembly GCA_024699855.1 of Aphelenchoides besseyi. Taxonomy (NCBI): domain Eukaryota; kingdom Metazoa; phylum Nematoda; class Chromadorea; order Rhabditida; family Aphelenchoididae; genus Aphelenchoides; species Aphelenchoides besseyi. The sequence continues at coordinate 5,869,975 of JAMPIQ010000001.1, read as the reverse complement.
GTTGAGAATTCGGTTTCGCAAACCCCAGAAAGTGACCAAACTTATCGTTCAAATTAAAATAACAAAATGGGCTTTCAAGAGTAATGTTTCCATTCCAATTAGCTGAATCCAATTGCAGGACCATCAGTTCACAGTCGGCGCAGTTCTTCCAGATGCTGATAGGCAAAACCGAAAACTCAGAGCCAACCTACAACAAGTTGACAGAGTAAAAATGTAGACTTACGGCTTTGTAGTCGTAGTAGAGAAATTGGGGCTTCTTGAACATTTCAGTCATTAGCTCGTTAGCCCTGTTCTTGTTCTGGGTAGTTGGTTGCGGTGTCGTAATGAAAGATTGCGATCGAGCCATTGAAGTCATTAGTTGCAAAGTTGAATTGGTCGGTTGAGGAGTGTGGCAGCTGAACTGAGATGCTCGAATATTCGGTTGAGGTGTTTGGATGGCTGGTTCAGGCAGAAAATCATCGTCGGAGTCATCCAATGTGATCTCTTCAAGTACTCGAACTCGTTTGAGTGAACAAGACAAAGGTGCAGATTGATTGAGACGTTGAACAACCGGCGATGATTCACGGACTGAGATCGTTGACTGAGGTTGAAATTCGTCGTCCGAGCTGTCCAATGTGACTACTTCGATAGCAGACGATCGTTTTGATGGTCGCTGCACAGGTTTAGACTCAAGAAGCGGATACTCGTCCCTTCGTGCATTTGAGCGAGACGAACGTTGCGCTTTTTTGATGTTAGTCTGCACTTTTTTAGGTTTCTTAGACGGTCTTTGAGGATTTGAGTCCATTAATTGTTGTAGTTCTTCCGTTGTTGCGTCTAGATCTTTCGTTTCTGCCGCAGATTTGATTGCCGATTTCTGCACGTCGACTAACAAATAGCTGACATTGAAAAGTTGTGGCAATTGGTTCTAAAGAAAAGGTAGAAAAAAGGGGAAAGTCAACTTACTTTTTGAATCTTCACGGCCTCTTTTGTTTTGCAATCCTCTGGGAATCGTTCAAATTTATGACATATTTTTTCGTGCATGTTGCGATTAGAAGCATGTGTTTGATAAGCTCCACAACAACTGCACTTCCAACCACTTTTTCTGTCGTGCGTTCTTTTGTGAAAACGCGCGGAATTTCCGGGCGTTAAAGTCATTCCACACTTTTTACAAATGATCTGAAGATTATGTAATAAAAAAGAAAAGTTTGAAACTCACAATTGATATGTTCCGACTCAAGTAAGTTAATCCTTCATCATCATTGCTATATGTTGTTTTCGATTCGTTTAATTCGGTCATACCGGAAAACAAGTGAATGCTCAAAATGCAATTCTCATTTCCTGAAAAGCGGATAAAGTCGATTAATGAGTAGCGGTTGGCCAACGAAAGATTCTTCTCGAGTTTTTTCAAGTTGTCAAGAATAGTCAACTTTCTTCTTGATTTTCCTGAAGTTATAACTACTAGCCAAACAAACAAATACACAGTCTAATAACGAAAGGAGTTTTTTGGTATACAGTGTGCGTGAAAATCACACCGCCGCTAAAGTGCCTTCCATTGTTAGATCTAACGTACGCAACAAAAGGCTTTCTGTTCACTCACGGGCTTTAGAATGCTGACGGAAACGATTAGCGTTGTTCGGTTTTCTATCGCAAATAACTACTGTACGCAGTTGAACGCAAAGAAATTTGGCGCCAAAATCCTTCTGCTTTCAATGGCTGTTGACCAGATGTCGTTATTGTGTAGACGAAAGGGAGTTCTTTCGAAGAGCAGTAGAAATCAATCGAACAACCTACTTTTGAATAAGATAAATCAAAGTTTTATATGAGATCAACAATGCCTCTTCAATTGCCATTAATGTTGCTTGGAACATTTTATTTATTTCTAAAATAGCATTTAAACACACAACAAGATTAATTCAGAAGTAATCAGCAAACAGATGCCTTCAACAATTTCGATCAACAAATTGAGATTACGCCAATTGATCGTATCCACTGGAACTTGCATTTTACATTGAGTAGTTCGATCTTAACAACAATTTTCAGGTATCTGCACTTTAAGTGTTTCTTACACTTCAGCCTTCCAGCTGCACTTTAAACGTCTTAGATTGGAATTTTCAAATACAGATTACTAAACGTCAGGTTTTTACCTACAAACAAACCACACATTCTACTCTGATGCAAGACAAGTAATCAACACTAGGAACGCACAAACCAAAAAGACTCGTTAATTTAACGAATGCTATGAAACTTGCTGTGATCAACTAATGGTAAGTCTAAACTACAATAGTTGGAATGTCTAAAGTAAATCACAAACTTGACAGCGGAAATAAAAATCGATACCGAAAATATGAGTCGGAGTTGGGCGGTTGCTTTAGCGCTCTTGTTGACGATCTCAGTTTTGGCTTTGAATTATGGAAGACGACGAGGATTATGGATTGGTTGGTTTGACTTCGAATTCGCCTATTTTACCGGCAATTTCAGGAGTACTCCGACGACTCGGAATCTGAACCGGATGTTGCTCTGGAGAATCAGTACTACGCAGCGAAGGCACTGAAATCGGACGGCGACTTCAACGACGCGTTGGCCACCTTCCGCGATGTCGTGAATCAGGAGAAGGAACGTGGCGAGCAGGGCGACTGGGGATTCAAGGCGCTGAAGCAAATGACCAAAATTACGTTCAACATGGTGAGCTCCAAAGCAACTTTAAATTTTTATTTGATGTTTTAGGAAAAGTACGATTTGATGCTTGAGAACTACAAGCAACTGCTTTCGTACATCAAGTCTTCGGTTACGAAGAATTACGCGGAGAAGTCGATCAACTCGATTCTCGACTATGTCTCCACGTCCAAACAGACCGGACTGCTTCTGAAGTTTTATCAAATCACACTCGATGCGCTACAGGTGAGCTGTTTTTTTTGTTGTTTACGTGCCCTTCAGACTGCCAAAAACGATCGTCTGTGGTTCAAGACGCAAATCAAGTTGGGCAAATTGTACTTCGAACAAAAAGACTACGAGAAGTTGGAACGGATTCTGAAATTTCTCCGCCAATCGTGCAAAGATGAAGAAGGCGAAGAGGATCAGAAGAAGGGAACTCAGCTGCTCGAGATCTACGCTCTCGAAATCCAAATGTACACCGAAATGAAGAACGACAAAGCGCTTCAAAAACTCTACGAGCAATCGGTCAACGTCAAAGGTGGAATCCCCCATCCGCTGATCATGGGAACTATTCGAGGTGGGCGTTTGGTGTCTAGCGTTTGATGAGTTGGGTATTTCAGAATGCGGTGGGAAGATGCATTTGCGACATGGCGAGTTCTCAAAAGCGCATACCGACTTTTTCGAAGCCTTCAAGAATTACGACGAGTCAGGATCGCCACGTCGTATTTCATCGTTGAAGTACTTGGTTCTGGCCAGCATGCTCATGAAATCGGACATCAATCCGTTCGATTCACAGGAAACCAAATCGTTCCGAAATGAGCCGGAGATTGTGATCATGACCAAACTGGTTTCTGCCTATCAAGTGAGTTGGAAGTTCAAATGTACAGAAGATACTCATCTGTTGTGTTCAGGACAACAACATCCAACTGTTCGAAAAGATTGTGGCCGAGAATCGTGAGTCCGTGATGGCCGATCCGTTCATTTGTGAGCACATTGAGGAGTTGCTTTCGAATGTGCGAACACAAGTGAGTTGATGCCGATCACAACAACTGATCTCGTCTTTCAGGTCCTTCTTGGTCTGATTCGACCCTATCGACGAGTTCGTTTGGACTATTTGGCTAAGCAACTGAACATTTCCGCCGAGGAGTTGCAACGTTTACTAGTCGAGATCATCCAAAACGGTCTAACAAAACTGAAATTGGACCAAGTGGAAAATTGTTTGACGTTACCAATGGACGAGTTTGCGAACATCGAGATGGATCGCTATTTGGCTTTGGAAAAAATGTGCAATCAGATCAGCAGTTTGCACGTGAGTATGGCCGAAAAGATCACTTGAAAGCTTTTCAATTGCTATACACTTCTTTTGTCATGGAATATAAATACATATACTGGTCGTTGAGTTTGTTTACAATAAACTTGGAAAACACTGATTACGTGCTTTTGATAGTTGACGAGCATCCTCATAAAATTGAAGCGTTTGTTAAACAGTGCAAATATAAACTTTACTTACTTCTGTATACCACGCCGCCTTTTTTCTAGACTTTTGGTCGTTCACTATGTGGTCCGATTGAATGGCTATTTTTGTTTGTTTGGTTCCATTTAACTTGCTGTCTATACAATCGCTATAGATTTGGACCCAAAGGCGCGTGTTAATGCGTCGTCATGGTCAACTTCGATTGAAATGCCAATAGACATTTTGCGTATGTGATCGATTATCTCAGAAACGAACACTGTTAAAAGAATCTATTATTGAATCAACTAAAAGATTAAGTAAGTGTTTGGACTTTTGCATCACGTTTGTTTTGTTCATCGATCTTTGAAGACTGCGTTCAAGTAGTTTGATTGGTGGGGAAGGAGCTTTCACTTTGGCCGAGAGTTCGTTATGATTGTTTTTGCGTCGTGTTCTGTCGCACAAAAGTTTTGAGTTCCAAGGTGTCGACGTTTACGGACGTCTTTTTTCGCCGTCTCACCCTGTGGTCATCGGAGTAGCTTCTTCCTCTGAGTAAGCGACTTGTTTTGATGGTCTGCGGAAGGGGAAAGCGTCGTGTTATTCGGCGGGAAGTTCGAAAACAAAAACAAGTGGCTCGTGGATTGTCGTCTCTACGATTGGAAAACATTCTGTTCAGTTGAAAAACGAAAAAATGACGTCGAATGGAATTCGGATGAACGGTGGATTGCTGGTGCGCGAACTCAAAGATCACTTTTTTGGAGCAGTCAAAACGTTTGTGGCGAAGTTCAGGTCGATTTTGGTAACATTTTTTGAAAGTTTGATTTTGTTTGAGAACGACAGTGAGGAGCAAGTTCGATGAAGTAGCAACAATTTGGATTTTGAGTATTTCAAGTTTTTGTATTAAAAATATTTGGAGTTAAAAGGTCACGTTGCGTGTGTTGACGTTAATAAAATTAATTCGCCATGGCAACCATAGGGGCCGTTTAAAAGCGATGTCGCAAAATCCGTACAAGTTCATTAACATAATTGCGGGTCTTCTGAAAAAGTTGTTTACGTCAAAAAAGAATTCTGCTTTTTTGTGCGCTCGTCGTCTAATTTCTCTTTCTCGCTCCGCCCGGAGAAAGTGGGAAACTTGCTTGTTTGTTGTCAGCCACTTGTGTTTTTCAGAGCTCAAAAATGGACTCTCGACTTCTGCACTGGGTCGGGATTGGCGCATTGGGTTTGCTCGCTTTTCGCATCTGTCGACTTCTGACACGAATTCTATGGGCGCACATCTTCGGTCCGCCGAAGGACCTGAAGAAATTGACCGCACACGCCAAATGGGCAGGTAAGCACGTTCGAAACCATAGGGCTGTTGTTTGGGTTCAGATGGTTTGTGTGTGATATGGTCTTTGAGTCATCAACCTTGTTTAGTCATTACCGGTGCTACGGATGGAATTGGAAAAGCATACGCGTTTGAATTAGCCTCCAAACACTTTGATTTGCTTTTGATTTCGCGCAATCACGAGAAGCTATTGACTACAGCCGATCAAATCAAATCGACACATCCGCGCACTGCGATCAAAGTCATTGAATTCGATTTCAAGAATCCGCAACTCGAGGATTACGAACAGAAGATCTTTCCGGTTTTACAAAAATTGGAGATTGGGGTCTTAGGTTAGTCTATTCTTTGTTGCTATTTATGTTTTGATTTGCAGTCAACAATGTTGGACTCGCGTATGATCATCCCGAGCGAATCGATCAGCAACGCAACGCCTTGCGTAGTTGCCGCGACATGCTCATCATTAATACGATACCGAATACACTCCTGTCCACGTACGTCTTGACGCAAATGACCAAACGCAAAGGTGGAGTTGTGGTCAATTTGTCGTCCGCGATGGCTTTATATCCGATGACAAATTGGGCCGTTTATTCGGCGAGCAAGGTGGGTTGCATGTTTTTGTGTTTCTACGTGAATTTTGCAGAGATACGTGAGTACGTTGACGGAGATTTTGCGCAAAGAGTTTGCGGACTCGAAAGTCACCATCCAAACTGTTCATCCGATGTTCGTCGAAACCAAAATGGTCAAATTGATCCAACCGTTGCCGAAGATTTTTGGTGTGAGCCCCGAGTACTTCGCACATTCGGCCGTTCGTACCATTGGATTAGTCGACGAAACGTGCGGTTGTCTTTGGCATGACGTTCAAGTAGCTATCGCGTTTTACCTACCACCCCATTGGCTGATCGAGCGCTTTCTGGCCCTTGTCAATCGCATCGCCCGTTCAGAGGCTCTCGAACGTATGAATCAGGAGTCAACAGATGGAAACGACGAGACCGGATGTTCCTCTTTGTTAACATCCAACATTCGACTTTAATTTATTTTTTGCTCTAGTTTCTTGTTAATAAATTTGTTGTCTACGATACCGAAAGGTTTGCCTTGTTAATCCCGATTCTAAACCAAAAACTAATCCACTGGTGGAATGAAATTGAATAACTTATGAGGACTCGGAATGCGGAATTGGAGTTTATTTTGTAAGGTTCACGCTTTTGGAAATACAAAGCAAAGAAACTTTAATTGTCAGTCATGACCTCGTAATAACTATATACTTTGTTCTGATCCTAATCGTTAATTGAACAGAAAACTAATCCGGTTCTTTCCAAGCTTATAGTTTTCTACGTAAAACTTCTAATCCATCAAAAGCCGTTGCGTGTCTGCGAATAAAAAGGTAATCCGTTTTAGCATAACAACGAAGAAACGTTGTTATCTGATGGCAACTTTAAACAAACTTCCAAACAAATAAACTACGATCTTTGCACAAACGTTTATTCAAAAGACCGAATCCAAATCTTTGTGCGCTGAATCATCTAATGGATATACGTTGCTTTTGGAGTGTTCAATCGAAGATTTTTGATTTCGTTGAGTTTTCATCAAACGTTTCGATTGCAATTGTGTCTGGATCTGAACGGCGTTTCAAAGCTTCGATCTTGCGTTTAGATTTGTCGGCTTTCACGAGCTGTTGTTTCTCTTGTATGTCCGTTGTGGTTGTGTCGGCATCGTAATCTTTTTGACGATTTGCTCCAACGTGTTTCTTTTGCAAAACCATGATTGAAATACCATCAAACTTACTTTTCCGTCTTGCCAAAGAAATTGCTGTGCCTGTCCGTTTCGCACTAATGGTTCCTGCTCAATCATTGGTAACTCTTTGGCCGATAATTTGTGATCAGCAACCAATTTATTGTTCATTGCTGGGTGGTATGCAGCTTTCGGTTTATCCATTTTTATGTGTTTAGCATTCGATTGGTTTGCAAGCCACATCTCGTATTCTCTGACCGGTTCCTTTTCTTTTATTGTCTTCTGTTGAAGTGACGCCTGTTTGTGCACTCTCTATGATTTCTTCTGAAGAAACATTAAAGAATTCTAACGCAGAAGAACTCACTTTGGGGCCATAAAAACAATAAACCAACCACGCCAAAACGAAGATCGCTTCAATTGCGCTGCAATGATAAGAATCAGGCAAAAATTGTAAGACGCTGAAACATACCAGAACCCTAAACCAACACCATACCAAAAGTCCATCACGATTGAATTACAATGAACAAAACTTCAGATTGTTAAAACTAAAATGAATATGCGAAATTTTTCATGAAAATTGCGATGTCAAGTCAACGGTTTCAGGTTCGGACTACTCAATGGTAATTGCCGTAGTTGTTGCGTTTGTTCAATTGTATGTTGGCTAGTAATTTTAAGAAGTTCTTGAAATAAAGTTGACTTTCTTCTCGAGTTTGCGAACTTTAAGTTGATTAAAAGATTTCGATTTTTGATTTAGCCGCACATTCACTTATTTCGCTTATTGAATGCATTTAGAATGTCTTGTAAATGTTTGTCAAATGTTGATTGCACTATTCCAAAGGCTTTCAGATAAGACATAAACTTATGGTTAGGTGTAAGTAACCTGTGTGTTAACCATCAACTTGCAATCAGCAGCTTCAATTCAGGCGTCTTTGCTTTCCGGGTGTAATTTCTGCGATGTTTTGCAATTGCCATAAATCACCTCTCAAGTTCAACTTGAATATTTACCATTCATTTACAACTTAATTCTGACTTATCGACAATTTATGGACGCAAATTTTCTTCGTTCTCGTCAGATTAACCAGTTAAAAAGCCTCAAAAGTTTCTCAACACATTTAGCATCTCTGTTCAATTTTCAGACTGGTTAGTTATTTAAACGTCTCTCTTGTTCTTATAGTCGTAAAACCCCTATTCCTATCGACTTAAACATTGAATTGAAGTTGACGTATTGATTTGGTTCTGATAAATAATTTGTTTTTTTTGGACTGGCCGTTCTATTTCCTCATTCGGGTTTCTCTTTCGTTTTTGTGAGCAATCAGAGGGTGACAGCGCAGATGATTGGTCAATATGAACACTCGAAATTATATTTCTGTAGTCTATTAAATCGTTCATTAACAGATTTAAAAAATGAAGGTATGGACATCGAATCGTGTGCTTTGCATTAGACTTTGAGTCTTGAAAATACTGTTATATAAATCGAAAAAAAGAAAATATTTTTAAAAATGCAGTTTTCATCAGCAACTTTTCGGCGCTACTGCACAACAGCCCCTCAACGGGTGAAGAATAGCTCCCCACGATTTTTTGGAAGATCACTCCCTCACCACTGAACAACAACCCCCCAGTTAAAAAATCCCAAATTTGCATATCTGATTCAGCTGGTGGGAGGTTGTTCCTTCCTATAGGGGGCTGTTCTTTACATGGGGCGGATGTTCAAAATTGCCGACTTTCTCAACCTTTCAATTTTCTCGACGTTTGTAGACGTGATTTAAAAGCATGTGCAAACGTTTGTCAAATTTCTTAGTTTGATTACAACGGTGACAACTTACTGTCCGCAATTGCATGTTTATCAAATGATATTTATTCATTTTTACTCACTCGACACTCGGATTGCCGTTTCTTTTCGATTCCTTGTCTCAGCTCAGCGAGGTACCAGATGCCTTGAAACGAAGACAGACATTCGAAGAAGAAAATCTATCGAGTGTAACCGAAAATCTGATCGATTACGTTGAGTAAACAGTGAGAAGAGGTTACTCATGTTGTCTGATGCTTGCTGGAATCTTAACAACACCAACCACGTGTTGTACACAGAAGCTCTAAGGGCTTTACGTCGTTGATTATGCTGTTAGCTAAAATTGATTTCGATTGTTGAATAAACATTCTGTTTTTTGCAACCCTAAGATTTACATCGTAAACTTATTTGTTTATGACTTTTAGAGAAAGTAAAAAGCGCAGTGAGATATTCCCGTATGTTACAGAATATTTCGGTTACTGATTATTTCACGCAATTGTTGTTCATAAACATAACGTGCTTAACTACTAGCGTTGACTGTAAAGTGTTTGATGCAAAAAACATCGTTCATTAATTTATTCTATCTTCTAGCGTCTAACAATGCAACTCATTGTTCAAAAGAAGTTAATCGATTTAAACAGACTCCTACGATATATGTCAAGGTAGACATTACTGCTAATAACAATAAACCAAACGATTACCAATTTAACTGATCGAACAATTTCTACGAAACAAAAAATGCGATCTCTATTGACCTTGCGATTTTAAGTCAAAATTACTCATAAGTGCCGTTTGACTTATCGAAATCGAATAAGTTTGGGAATGAAATGAAATTTATGTTATCAACGGACAACAATTTAACGACGATTAATAAACGAATAGAAAACTCCGTATCCCTCTCTGTACTCCTGTTTTATGTGTCCATCGTCGATTAGAAGATTGATTGCGGTACGAAATTCAATCTCTTGTTCATCGATTGCTGTGGAAGTTGATGGAACTTCTGCGAATGTGCGTCGTTCGAGTTCGTGGTACGAAATTCGACCGGCCGCACGAATTTGGTCCAAAACCGTTCTCTCCATGGGCGACTAAAAAATACATGAAATAATAATTCCTGCAATTCAAACCCACATGTTTGCGGATTTTTAATTGTCGTCGACGAAACTCCATGATACGTTCCACTGGTGTCATGTCTGATTCGGAAGGCATGAGATCTTGACAATGATGCCGATTAGACCGCTTTTTTAGCAACGGTGATAATGACGGTGTAACGACCGGGTCAGGTTTCGGATCCGGTCGAAATGGCGACGGTTGAATCGGAAATTCTTTTGGCACTTCAGTATACGTTCTTTGCTTCATTCCCGGCCATAACACCATAGGATCGCCATTGTGCAAAATAGAACGCGCAAACGCTCTTTGTTCTTCTTGTTCTCGATGAAGAAAGAAGTCTATTAGCTGAAACAACTTGAAGAGAAAAGGCGAGGAATCAGTTTACCTTCGCCGAGTTTTGTACGTGATGTTCCAAATTCATTTCTGAAATTTGTAGATTTTTGGACATTAAACAGGAAAGTCGTTTTCGATATACAAACATCACAAACAAGTCCAACAATCATGACAAGTGACGAGCTTCGCATCTCGCTGCCAAGTGAATTGTGAGTATAATGAACGCCAAAAAAGAACGCGATTGACAATTTTTGACGCAACGATTTTTGACAAAAGATTATGCGTATGCCTGGCGGTAAGTACAAAGTGCGCGAAAACGCCAGAACAAAAACGAAACGCAAGAGATCCGATCAAAAAAGTTTACAGTGTAATGACAAAAGTGGACCAAATGATATTTCGACGAAATGAAACGTAAATCGATTTTCGATTTTTGGTCTGATTTTACTCAAAATCGTTGATGAAAAGATTGCATAAGAGTATTTAAATGTGGCAAGAATAATTAGGACGCAGACGTACTAGCGACTACACATCTAAGGGTTTGCGATTACACATTTGCATCATCGAGAGTCGACGTTTACAAGTTCCCTATCTTTTACGTTTAACTTTTCAACTAAAAACGAAAATCATTGAAGGCAGTCGACAAGAAGTAAATACAATTCGGTTTAACAAATGAGAGGAAGCGAGTTGATTGACGAAACAAAGGAACCATGAGAAACTTTAGATTGCGAGATTCTTGTACGTAATCAACTTCAAAAAATAGGCGTCAGCTGTTCACTAGCTTTGCTAGTTATTTATTAGTTATATGACGGTTAAGACAAACGACAAACAAATTCGATGTGAGGGGAGTTTATTGTACAATAAATATCACAGGATCACATCAGCATCTTCATGATTATTGATTGCAACTGACAGTTCAAATGTGATGCCATTTCTGCCTTTGAATTCGTCCACCCACGCGGTGTGAAAATTATCGTAGCGCAAAAAAAACGCAGTTCGACGAGCCACTTGCTAAAACTGATGGAGATTGTAAGAAGAACTTAAATTAACCGACCCTTGCGATCTCTAGCCTGACTATCTTTCCTTTCTGACGTCTTTGGACGATGTATTCAAGCATCAGATAGTCCATTTTGTGGCGTCAAATTTCGGCAATACGCTCTCGAACCACTTGTAGCGCTTTCTCATGCTTGACAACAGCCTCAGCATCCATGAACACACTGCGAATTTTGAAGGCCTGACGAATTACTTGATCGTAGGAAGAACAACTTAAAATCTCATTTATTTTGGTCACGCTGTTTATAGTTATGTTCGAAATCTTCACATTGCATAGCAATTAGTTACTTCTCTTAATTATCTTCTTTCAAACTTTTAACACGTCGTCAAATTATGACCTGTAGTCAAGCAGTTTTTGCGACCTAAATCTTAATAACTATCTAGTCGGTGTGCTAATATTTCTGAGTTAACCATGAATATTCTTATTTCATTAGTTGACTCTTCGGAAAACAGTTTGTTTGCTTGCTGACTTCGAGTTGAATTCAAAACGCATAGATGGTTTTCATTGAAGAGAGATTATTTTCATTAGAAATCAGAATTTCCAATCAATTTGAATCAGACGTATAACTTTGTGCCGATCAAGTTTATTGATAAGCATTTGAAAAAGATCGGGGTAAGGATTCTAGGAAGAGATCACAGTAATTTCATTTAGCATTTAGATTGTGTTGTTAGCGGTGAGTTGTGTATACTGAAAATGTTTGTTATTTTGTTGTCGTTATAGTCCACGTACTTGTTGCAGCATTTCATTGTATTCTTCTTTGAGCTGTATGCTTTCTAGTTCCATTCGCTGAGTTTCTTTCATTTCGTCGAGCAATTGCTGTTTTAATTGTAGAGCCTTGATTTGCCATTGACAAACACCTTCACGCGATCCGTTTATAAGCAAAATTTCCTAACTAAGAATGTTTTTTAAGTTTTCAGCGATCACTTACATCTTCCTTGATACACAGCGGACACTCTCCCTTGTAGTAGACTTTGAAGAAAAGATTTACTGGACGCTGCGCGTTGAATATCATTAGATAGCCATAATGGAGAGGAACCGTTTGAACTAAAACTTGGAATTAGTAAGCAGCTTATTGCATTTACGCGGATGTCCACCAACATGATACTCGTCTTGCATAGCCCAAACACTACACTCGAAGTCCTCAGGATTGTCGTTTCCATCGCAATTAAGATATACGGCTGCTTTGTTCAGATATCCAACGGATTGCAACGTAAAATAGAAAAACCACGGTCCCACAGAAAACATCGCTTTGCGACTTTCGATCACTTGTCCTTTTGAAGTCAAAAATGACTCTAAGCCGAAAAGTTCCGATTTCTTTTTGAGCATTCTCTTGATTGTGTGGCCGCGAGCACAAGTCGACTCCATGGACTCCATTGCGAATGGGAAACAACAAACCTTGAAAAGAAGTTACAAGGATGACCGATGTCGTTAATTCGCGCAACAAACTAAAAAGAAAACGAAATTGTTTAGCGCTTCGCAGACAGTCGCTGCCATTTGTTTTGGAGCAAAGAATGAAAATCTACAGAAACGAAAAACAATCGGTCGTTGTGTAGCGCAAAGACGAACGATCAAGAAAATCGAACGAGCAATTGGCAGCGCTACTTTGTTCTCTCAAACGGTTCGATGAAATCGTTTGCTTTGGCGTCAATTCACTCGTTAATTTTCAGTTTGGTTGAAGTTTAAATACAAGAGCATGCTTTCAGAAATGTGAATATTAACCAAATAAGTGGGCAGCTAAGGAGCACGAAGTAAAATGTACTTGGAATTGCTTTTAAGGACCTTCTGAATGAATGCCTGAGTTTGACTAAAAGAATAAGTTTAAAGTTTTGTTCAAAAAATAGAACCAGTTATTGAAATTGCTATAATAGTTATAACAAAAAGGGTGCTACTTTGGTCGTCTGTCAAAGTCTACAGTTCAATGTCAGAAAGCAAATTTCGACACGTTGAAGGCAGTTTGTCTAGCCTATTAACTTACGCCCGATCGTTGTTGTGGTTTGTTTTGAAAACTGGGTAATTGCTTGTATTTCGAGTTATTCCTGGCAACTTCGATCAAACCGCATTGACGAGTACGGTGCAATTCGAAATCCCAAATTCGCACTTTCAGTTGACGAAAGAAGTTCGAGGAAGATGTGATTTCATAGAAACAAATGTATTTTTTGTTTAGATCGCTGATCACGAAGGAGTACGTGCAGCTTCTAATGACTACAAGCAGTTTCTGAAACGTACTAACAAGAAAGACGAACATGACAGAGGCAGTTGTCTGTTTAATATCAATTAGTTTGTAATTGACAATGAATCTGTCGAGAATTTGTCACATTTGATAATTGAATAAACGTTCAATATGTTGTTATTTATTGGACAAAAATGAACAATCAAGATTTATGCGTTTGATGAACCGAGCTGTTATTCTTGTTCCTCATTGATCTCTGCAGCTGATAAAAGTGGTAGAAAAATACACTGAGGTTTGAATATTTTTGGCAACTGACTTATTATGTAATCGTAAGCTAAAGAACTTGAGTCGAAGATACGTCTTAACTCAAGCCAAATTATATCAAACAGCTTTTCCGGATGACTAAAACGATTTGTCACCAGTCGTGGTTGCTAACTTACTTGAAAACGAATCGATAAACTTTGTTGTTTTGCAAGATGACAATTAACTTGTTTTTCCCATCATTGTGCAGAGTTTGAACAGCATCGCTCAATCTAATGGTTGTTCTTCTTCGTTCCAGGGACTCCAAATCGAACGTGTGAATTCGAGTTTCTCATTCTACTCGATTAAAACTGCACACAAACAAACTCTTACCAACCTAATAGAGTTCTGTTGACGTAGCGTGCTAAAGTAAATAAAAAGCTTGTAGAGGATCAGGTCATACCCGGTAACTGTCGTCTGTTAAAAGTTTCCAATTGGTTGTTTTTTCTTGAATTACTTTCCGGTTTCTGTTGAAATTTTAGCCAATCCAATCGGTTTATCCAACTAATTATTGCAAAAAGCATAGACAAATCCATCGAAATAACGGAAGATTATCATATGGTGATCAGTAGTTGATTCTTGTGCTTCAAGTTGACCATCAGATCCCAATCTAATATCGAAATGGTGCTCTTTAGATCCAAACCACATTTGGAGAATCAATCCGTCGTCAAATATTAGTGGAAACGATCGAGGAGTCCAATTCGAGTGACCAGCAAAGTAAAGTGGATTGCTTGTTAAACAATTCCTGAAGATCTTTCGTAATCAATGTCAAGAATTCCCAAGTAAGCGTACAAATTGTCTTCAACAAAATGTACAAATAATGTGTTCAAATTCAAAGAAAAAGCTCCTTGAATCCAGTAGCTATGTTTCGATTTTAACGGCTTTCCTTTTGTTATAAACTCCCGGAACTTCACACCAATTTTCCTAAAAGAACATGGGAATTAAAGTACTTTTGTTGATTACCTTTTCGTATTGTGAAACAGGTCCTGTATACTTAGGTAATATTATACTCAAAGATTACTAAAAAACGACCGTCAAGCGAAAATTGTGAGCAATCACGGTTAATCGGAAGTTTTCCTAAGTATCCAAACGCATTGTCGATTTCCATCTTCGAAATGCACATTGACGTGTAAAACTACAAATTTTAGTCTCAACTTTCAGAAGTTTCTTCTTGTTTTTTGAAGAAGACTTTCTTATCTTACCTGGTTAGTCAAACGCTTTTCGTTGTCCAAATTGTTTGCTTCCGAAACCTTAAGAGTCGTAGCGATTAATCGGAGATTCCGTGGGATTGTAAGAGAACCAAAGCTATTGCATGTAAGTGTCCAGTTACAAGGTTTGTGCTGATGATCGTAACAACAAAGTTATCAAAAATTTAGGTTCATAAATCTTTTACTTGAAACATAAAACACGTATTGATTGCCTGTGGAGCATAATATCATCGGATGAGTTTGTTATTAATGAACACGTAAGCGTCTAAACAAGATGATTCCATTCTGTTATCTTTTGTTTAGAAACGATTTTCGTTTTGGTTCTCCGCAGCAATCGAAAGAAAGGAGTTGAAAAACGAGATTTCTGAAAATTTCGATAAAAATGATCGTTGCGAACGGATTCAGATAGGTGGTTGAAATCACGCAAGTCAGAAAAATAAACGGGTGTGAATTTACATCGATTGAAGAGAAAGGAAAACGCAACTGTGGGGAAGACGTTAGTGATAGCCAGTACTTGAGCATTGCAAACTCATGATCAGCAATAATCTGCCTTTCGATTTTCGTTAGGAGATTCAAAAATTTTCAGTATCAAGATGTTTAATTGGCAGATAGCATGAATCGAACGATCCCAGAGCGAAGATCATTGCTTTCGCACGGAAATATTTCCGTGTTAAGAATAAGAATCTGTAGAGATAAGTTTACTGTTTCTGAGGAATCTAACCAGATTGTACGTACGAATCGTGAAAATACCAAATACGTGGGTTTAAACGTCGTTACGTGCTCAATGGGCACATTTCATAGTCAAAGAATTGGGTCTACGTTCAGTATGAGCAAGTCACTTCGTGAGTTTGAGCGATAAATAACTTTATCAGAAAAACTTTCAATTTGAATGCAAACACGGTACTGAGGCTTTTTGCTATGCACTTTTATCAGATGGTAAACCATATCCTTTATGTCGAAAAGTGCTTTTCCACCAACTGATAAATGAATTAGATTGACAGAGAAACTTTGTAGAGATGATCATTCAAGTGTATTGGACTAATCGAACTCTTTGTTTCAAACCGAAAGCATCACGTTGGTTCATTACTGTAGGTTTGAAGAACAATCAATTGAAGGTCACGTAAACTCATACGATAATGTTGGTCATTTAGAACAAGCACATAGCTTTGTAGATTTTATGATTCCAACTCTTTTTGCAGTTAAATGAACACTTTTTTAGTTTAAGTTGCTTTGCAGCACGCTAAAAGAGTTGAGAATTTGTTTTCAGGGATTAAATGCTGAGAGGAACAGCAACTTCGAGACGAAGATGATTACCTATTGTGTAATTGCATAGCGTCTGCTAAACTTTGCGTGAATTCTTCGCGTGACAAACTCAATGTTTGGGTTCAACAGACGAAGTAGCTGACGATTAGTTCGATTTATCACTTTGTTCAAAACGTACCAAATGAGCGTCGTTTTTGATGATCACTGCGAAGTCTACGATGAACTGATTCAGAGAACTTATCGTATTCGTCGTGCTGTCATGTACGCTAACATATATTTTCCAACAACCCTCGGAACCAAACAAGAGATTCAACGGCGAATTGCCGAGCTTCAGCATAACGAATTGAACAAACTGATGTTAGAGTGGATTGATGGCAGACAGCAGAAAGGTAAAAAAGTCACAAATGATCTTGCACAGGTTAGCTAGTTTCATTGATTTAACGATATTAGTGGCTTAGGAAGTGGCAAGAAGGTTTGCTTGCATGCTAGGAGTCTCAAACTTTCAAGCGTTGTGGTTGGAAGAATTCAAAGTCAAGAACAAAATCACAATTGAAACATCGATTGACATTCGCGTTCCCGTACCTATCATTCTAACGCTTTCGATTCCTTTGCCAGCCGTTTCGCCATCAACTTTTATTATTTCCAAGTTGACCGCGTTTCGTCCTCCTCAGTAGGCTTTAAGCAACGACAACAATGTGACTGTTCAGCCAAAACTAAACGTTGATTCACTGTTAAAATAATAATAGAGTGCTAATGAAAGATCCGAAATTATAGAGTGAAGACAAGCAATAGCTGAGGTGGCTGAAGAGAAAATGTAAAAATGCAGAATATGTTGTGTTTCTTGAGAAATTAACGTGTATATGGCATACGTCAAGAGGACTAAGACAAGTAGTTTTTGGAGGCAAATCAGTTGTAATCGACGAGGACATTAGAATCACAGGTGAGGCAATTTATTGAGTTTCGAAAGTGTCGATCGCATTTATGTTTATTGACGTGAAAATTGCAGACCAACGTTTAAATTCAGTCGACTATAATAGGCAGCAGAAAGAACTGATGAATGAGCAATTGACGACATATAGAACGATCACAAATGTTCTAGAAACTGATGGTATGTTTTGCTAATTTCTGCTTTTAGTTTGTGATTGCTGAGTAAGTATATTGGATTTCTATGTTCTTCTTTAAACTTGTAAATTTAAAGCCGATTTTTATTGGAAAAAGTTAGAAAGCGTTTTCACATGAATTGAAAGCGAATGGATTCGGCTGATTGTCTTATCGATTTGATGTCAGATTGACCATTGGAACATCTTGACCAACACTTGCGGAATGCTCACGAACCTTTGAGATAATTGGAAAGATGAGTTTCCTGTAAATGTGATCACGATATGGACCGATAAGAAGAACTGTGAAGGCCGAGTTCACACCTCCACAACCGAGTATGAAGAAGAATTGAACTTTGACGGGAAGTGCAGCGACAGCAAAGTAGGAGAAAAAGGTTGTCAACTGAAATTAAAGTTTAAGCAAAATTAAGGTCCACTTACTTGCAGTGTCAAAAGAATTGCGAGTTGCTTGTGAAGTTGAAGATTGGGAGAAGAAAATGTTCTAAGGTGTGCAAACGTAAAACCAATTAGGATTAATGATGCGAAGATGCTGCCAAAGTACAAGAAGTAAATCTCAGAAATTGGTTGCCCTTTAAGTAGAAGCTCTCGAACCAGAAGTTCACGTGTATAGAAACGATCATTGGAGTTCATTCCAACGATCTAAACGGGCGTTCAACTGATGATCAGAATTAGACTTATCTGTGCTGGAGCAATCAGATTATAGAAATTCATAGCGGAAGGAACCGTGATAACTTGAAATAAAATAAATATTCCGAATTTCCATTTTGACAACAAGAATATTTGACGTGCCAATCGGTTGTCATGAATTGCGGACAATCTAAAGTACCTTGATTGGCTGATGTCTTCGAACTCACCGATAGATCATCAAGTAGACGTGATTTAAAAGAATATTGATTGCGGAGTACGGTAAAAGAGACAACTTAGCGAATACGACAATTTCTTCGTTAATACTTACCATAAGATTTGCTCCAGTTTCTCCGCTGTATATAACAAACTTGTTGAATACTTCTGCAACCAATGGTTCGTAGGGTTCCGGCCTTATTAAAAACGTTGCGATAATTGTGAAAATTAAGTTCCAAATCTGAACTCTTGAGCTTCCTTGTATTCGTGTTGCTTTACCTTAAAAGTTGTCAGAAAGTAGCGATAGTGAAACATTGAGGGAGATGAACGATGTCGAATCAAAGCAACCACGTAGAGTTGTAGGCCGAGAGACAAATTAGCCACAGTGAACAACGAAGACTCATACCGCGTAAAGTTGACCATATTGACGAGTATGTAAATGAAAATAAAGTCCGAAAAGTTAACTTTTCTATGACTATGCAATTCACCTGTTTTGTCGGTATGAGAATAATTTATGCAATAGGTTTTAGCCACTTATATTCTTTCCCAACTACTACGATTTGTAAAGAGGATTGACCGACAGGTGTAAATTTGCGACCTTTTAATTGCTCCATTGCTTCGAATGTTGCTGTTCGTTGAGTCAGAGACTTTGCGTTTAGCTTCTTGTCGTAAATTCAAAAATGTTCTGCATTTACTTATTGTGGAACCAAGAACACGAAGTGAATTAAGACATTCATGTTTCAAGTGCATGACTATTCTACATAGACTTTAATTTTGACTAAAAGATCGAGCTTGAAAGGTTGAATTTACTCAATTTTTTGAGAGAATTTAAGATTCGCAAATGCATTACGATTGAATTTAACTTCAAGTATTCAATAATGAACACAATCACCTTGTTGATGAACGCTAATCACATTGTTTAGTCCAAGATTTTGATCGGATACGATCTCTGGTTTAGGATCTAAACTTCTTAAGACGCTGATAAAAACTCAATTAAACCAACATGATACAGCGATGCTGATGTATAACTATCAATCTCTATTTTGAGCTATAGATGTGAACTACGACTTTCGCACCTACATTTGATTGAATGCAGTTTCAGCTCGTTTGTATCTACTACCATATTCAGTCTATTTATTCTGCTTTATTAAGGAAATTTGAACTTTCAATTGTTCTTTTTTGCTTTCAAGCTTCGGGTTTTAACGCGATTTGTTGCGTTTGGCGTTGTGATTTGCATCGCCGTCTTGTTGACGAGCTGGTGATTGAAAACGAAAAAATGTTCAGAAACTTTGTACGTAAAATGTCGACCGTTGATGACGGCCAGTTGACTCGGTAAGCTGATTTCGACGATGCGTAATTTGGTTTTCAGTGTGATTCGTCAAAAATTGACCGACTTCTTTCAAGTGAGTTGTACATTCAATCGACGTCAAAGGCCCCAAAACTTTTAGCCCGTTCATTTGGAAGTGGAATGTGAATCTCGTCTGCACAACGTTCCTTCGGGTTGTTTGAATCTGTGGGCTTTTTGACTTGTGATTTCAGGCACCGAAGCTCATTTTCGTGTTCAGATCGTTTCGGACAAATTCGACGGCTTGAAACATTTGGACGTAAGTATCAAACTCTACTGGCATTTAAATTGCGATTAGCGTCAACGTATGGTCAACAAAGTTCTCGAAACGGAGATGCAAAACGGAATTCATGCGATTCGAATCGACGCCAAGAAACCGGGAGAATATCACGGTCAATCACAGGGTCGGTTTTTCGATTTTGATTTTTTCATTTCCGTTCTTTCAGTCAAACCGCCGGCTTGTGGTGGCGGTCATCCGAAATAGACGACCGGTTAAGCGAAAGTGTACATCTCTTTTGTGTTGTCCTTACCTTTTGCCAATAAATTATTTTTGAGTTGACCGAGCAGTTTTCATCGTTTAATCCGATTAACTCGTCGAGGAGGGAGGATGTGCGTCAATGGTCGATTTACGTAAAACAATTTGAATGGAATGAATAGGCGAAGAGATTGAGTTGAAAGGAGGAGTTGAATAGAAATGCCAAGAAAAGTGTTAAATGCAACAGATGGATTGGAGTGAAGTTAAAAGTTGCGATAAAAAAGTTGTTCTTCAATCTTTCCACTGAGAAGCTTCTTAAGTGATTGGAAGATGGAAGAGTTGGATCGAGTTTTGGTGATTTTCGAGTTCTTCGGCTACTTCGTGCATTTTATTTTGGGTTCCTATTTCGTTTGGCGTTTGAAGAACATTACGTTGATACACGCAAATCTGCGGATTATTTTGGTGAGATTTCGATTAGTTTCAATCATTTTCTTTTGGGCTTTAGTGTTTCAAAGTTACCCAGTACTTTTTCGTTGCTGTGGGACGAATCGGTAAGTTCGGATTGCTGACATTGATAAGGTTTATAGGGGATCTGGTCAACGATGCGGTGGAAAAGCCGTTGATTGTGACCAATTTGTTTTGTTTGTTCTTTAAACTGCTTCACGATGCGGGAATCTTCATCTCGGCATTTTGGTAAGATTGTCGAGTTTGATTGATGGAAATCTTTTCAGTCCTTTGTGGGTGGCTGCCGAGCGTTTCTGTGCCACAATCATGATCAAAACATACTCTGAGCGCACGGCGAATGTCGGAATTTGGATTGTTGGAGGAACGGTGAGTGATTGATGGATAGATACCGTCTAATCGTTTTTAGCATATCTTTTGTTTTGGACTTGCAACTACTCTAATGGCCTACGACTTGAATTCGGGACTTTTTATCGTTACGCAATCCGACTTTTCGTGTCAGTTCATTCACTTGCATCCAAACTTCTTTCCGATCATTTGGTATGACTCTACGGACTTCAACGTAACGTTCTTTCAGGATCTTGATCGGTTTCATTTTCTGCTTATCAGCGATCGTAAGTTCCCAAAAAAAGTATTTTTGATTTTGTGCTAAGATCTTGGTGTATTTGTACCGCTACAATGTGCTGATGAAAACAATTCATCTTTCAACCAACTTGTCGGCTCGATATCAGGTGAGTTGAAAATACGAATTCAAAACGACGTTTTTAGTACTCGGAGAACGTACGAACCCTACGGTTCCTTGTTCCCGCATTTGTTGGTTTGGGTTCATTGAATTTGCTGGCGTAAGTTTTGAGATTCCAACGCAGAAATTTCGATCTTCAGCGTTTTCTCGCTTCCGTTCATTTACTTCGCCGATTCGAACGTTCAGTTTTTGTATCTAATTCCCATTGGCTACGGAGTTGTAAGTCACGGACTAGAGAGGTTGAATGAGCAGAAGGTTTCAGTACTTCGTTGTCTACGTGATTGCTAAATACGACGCGATGCGAAAGTCGTTTCTGGCCGATTTCTCGTGTGCCGAAGCGAAGATTCGACCGCAATCGCGTTGTGTCTATGATGCCGATCTTTATTGGAAACATTTCGAACAACAATGGTGAAGCAGTGGAAAGGGAGAAACCGACGGCTAATCCTCGTTCTTGTGTCGAAACGTCTCACGCGCGATTTGGCGTTGCAGCTGCGAAATACGATCGTGAATAGCGGTCATTCGTGTGGACAAACTTGTTAATCTAAAAACCCAATAAACAAATCGAAATGAAGAACAAAACCCGGAACTCGCCGTTTCTGACTGTCGTCCAATTTCCTCACGAACTTTTCCAAATCAAACGGCATTTGCAGTTGATTGTCATTGATTTGTTTCAAAACTGAGCGAAATCAAACGAGTAGGTCGGGAACTTACGTTCAGCGATTTGATTGACATCGGCAATCAACGAGATCTGCGATTTGCGTGTGTTCTTCACTTGGGTGTCCAGTTTCTCGACCTGAAAAACATCAGAAAAAAGAAAATTCGTGGACTTACTGACGGTCGAATCATCTGCATTATGCCTGGAACTGTGAAGTAGTTGACGCTCTTGAACGGGACTTACTTTCACTCACGTCACGACAACCGCCGTCCGGATCGTCGCTCATTTTCTCCAGTGGAATTTGTTCGGTTTTCGACGTCGTAGTGAAAATGCGGAAAGTTTTATTGGACCGAAAAGGAGTGGCGACGAGCTCTTTAGAGCTCAAGAACGCTGTTTGCAACTATTGAGTTGCTTGCGGTGGAGCGAAGTTGAAACCTTCAGTCGATGAATTCGGTGGAGTTTTTAAACTTTTTGTGCCTATGATCTTCAAGCAACCGCTGTAGACTTTGAAACTTGAGGGCTAATTCCATCTTCAAGACAGTGTGATTATTGCGTTTATTCTTATTAAGATTATGCACAACTGAAAATTGATGATTTTTCTGTACAAATTCACAAGACATTTCACTCGTTTTTATGCGTTGATAACTCTACGGGCGGTGGGAACGAACCGATCGGAATCTCTTGCGACTCAAACACCGACGGATCGACGTATTTGTAGCGAATAGCGAGAACAATGAAGACGACCATTACCGCGAACATCAGACCTGAAATCGAAAGTTGTTTCGAAGGGTCAATTGATCTCACCGGCGTAGATAAACAGCTCCATGGCCGGATCGGCCACGATGTGCGATCCGCTGATTACCATGTCAATAACGTTACCAGCAAAATTACAAAGATGCCAAACGGCCTTAACCGGAAGGTTAGAAGCTGTCAAATTATTTTTACCTGCAGAACGGATTTCATCGACGGGGAGGATTGGGAATAAGCAAACTCGAGACCAGTAACCTTAAACTTCGTTTAGTTGGAGTGATAAGTTACTTACCGAAACTAACACTTCCCCTACAGCAATCACGTAGATCTGCGGGATTTGCCAGTAAATTTTGATTTGATTCGCGCGAACTACAACTACCGACTCATCGGTCTGAAGATCCAAAATCTCGGTGGCTCCCATTTGAGCATAGAAATTGCTGTAATGGAGTTATTGGTTAATTGAAGTTTGGAAATTACCGCTCGTGATCTCCGTACTGAAGTTTGTAGTCGGGTGCACCAAAGAATGCGGGTTGAATTTCAATGGCAGCTCCCGGTTCTATTTTTTTCTCGGTCACAACTTTTCCCGATGTATCAACCACTCTCAACTGTTGACCAACGAGTTGGGATTCGGGATCAACAGATAAGTACTGAAAATCGAGAATGGTGATATTGGAACTCAACTTACAATTCGCGTCTTTCCATTCGGCGGTTTCTGACATTTGTAGGGGAATGTTGAAATCGAAATTCTGAGAAAATTAGTGACACTTTCCGAATACTCACTTATCGTCGTTTCGTTTGTAGACGGACATTGCATAACCATTTCCAGAATCCAAAGAGACATTGAAATGTTGTCCATTTGTTGTCAAGTCCAATGGACCCGAAGGTAGAATGTTACGCCCGGAATTCAATTTTGTTCCGCCGCCGAAAAACTCCTCGTTGCCCATCAGTTGCAAGAACGAGTAGCCATCCGATGGTAACGGCTCTAGAGTTGAGTTAATTTGTAACTGCAAACACGAGTACTACGTGAATTTGTTGAGCACTTACCTGCAAAAAACCAGACATCACGAAAGCAACTCCGGTTAAGATTCCGCCGAGAGCAATCTTACGCAACGGAGTCAACTTGAAAATCTTGTTGACAGCCGGATAGATCCACGCTTCAAATAGTAGAATAGTGAGAAGAACAGAGAGAGAATTGAAAATGTTCATTTGATCTAAATGCTATAATTAAGATACATGATACAAACACAACTTGCCGGGAAGCACGGTAATCGGTCCAACTCGGCCATCCATTGCTCTCGCTTGTACAACCCAAGTAGAACCCTAATAATGATTGCTAGAGTGAACAAAACAATGCTAACAAACCTGTTGATCACCCAAAGCAAAATAGAACGGAATTGGGAAGAAAACAACTAAAATCGCCAAGAATGATCGAACTCCGGCCACGAGTCCAGAATCGAATTGTCGAGGCGCATAGTCAAGCCAATCACGTTTCGTTGGATCTCGCGGACAAGTTAACCGACGATAAGCAGACAAGAAAATGCATTTGAAAACCTTGACGTTGGATTAGAACACAATGATTGGGTTACTCACTTGGAAGATTGGGTTTCCTTTGTCGGCCGGACGAATCTTGTAATATTTGTAGCCGGCAATAAAGATCAGAAAAGCAGCAAACATAAACACGGCGGGTACTCCAAACGCCAACGGAAAACAATATTCCGAGCCAAAGCATTTGACTCGACCACGCAACAGCGGTGTGATCAATACGGAGCTCAAGGAACCAACCTTCACATTTGATATAACTTTTGACGTTATTCACTTACATTAATGGCAAAATAAAAAAACGAGAAGAACTGTGTTCGTGCTGCTCGTTGCGATTCTTCAAATTGATCGGCTGCAAAAGCCGATAAATTCGGTTTGATTGATCCGGTGGCTAAAGCCAAAATAAAAAGACCACAAAATGTTGAAATGTATCGAATGTTAATGTCCAAAAGATACAATGAACCGAACGAAACACAGCAGACGCCGACCAGGTAGACGATTGAACCCTAAAAGCGATTAGGAAATGCAAGGTCGAAACTCACTTTCAAGATCACTTGAAATCGTCCGAAATAGTTGTCAGCCAAAATTGAGCCGATAAGTGGAGCAAAATAGGCCAGAGATAAGTAGAGATGATAAGAAAAGTAGGCATCACTGAAATGCATGGTCTTCGGTCTAAATATGGTACCTACCTTTCTGCAAATCCCAATTCGGTAATCAGATACAAAGTCAAAATGGCGCGCAGTCCATGATACGTGAACCGTTCACAGACTTCATTTCCCAACATAAAAAACACTCCCTTGGGGTAGTCGGCTACTTTCGACATGGTCGAAGGTGATAAACGAGTTTAACTGAATGAACGGGAGGGCGATTCGTTGTTGGGAGTTTTTTCGCAAAAAGAAAGTTGATCTTCGGCTTTAGGAGGTTTAGAAACGCTGCGGATATCGTGTAACTAATCAAACACAATCGCCGGTCATCTAAAACTAAATCGTAGGTGACAACGCGGAAAAACGGTATTCCGAAAACACGCAATAAGCTCTTGACTACAAAGCAGAAATAAGAACAAATCAAAAGGAGTACTTTGAACTGAAGAGTTTCGGATTTGCATCCAAAAACGTGATGATGCAAAAAACATTTTGAACAAGTCAATGGTGGAAATTGATCGTGATGTTAGCAAGAAAATTTGAAGTCGATTATTCAATGATTGTAAATCGAGAGGCACCTTACTGATCAAGTCGATTGGTCACGTCAGAAGCAACATAAAGAAGTTTAATTGGTACAAGGATACGAAGCGATGTTATCAATAACCTCGCTAAGTATTTTCGTTTCTGAATCGTAGACAAATGAGCTTGGCGGAAAATTGTCTGCTCGGTCAATTGATGGCGAACGAGTAAATCGCGGTGTTTACACGAACGCTGAATCGACTTTTGGATTGACCACAAGATAATTTGATTTGCGACAACACAGTCAATGCACTTTTGCTTCCGCTTGGCGATCGAACCCGAAAAGGTGAGTTGAAGTGTTTACAATCAAGTCGATCGAAAAATGACAAGAATGAAGTCGTTGTTTTGATTACTTATGAACCCAACGGACCGATCGATCAACCAGGAGTCAGGGCGTTCGAATGGGAACATCAAAAAAGTTTCCTGTTTGCGTGTTCACCGAACGACTCAACGACCTGAAGACCCAGGAGAAGGAACGATTGAAAGTTTTGTAAAAAGTTGGAACCCCAATGGAAAGGAACTAATGGAATGTACAAGAGTGAAGTTTGTGTGCGCTTGTTTGCGCATGAAAGAAATGTTTTTGGCGTCTCGAAGTCTGCAGTGTGGAGTGACACTAAAAACCACGCTTGTGGTCACGTACAAACTGATGACCAGTTTTTTTCTAGACCGTCGTTGATCGGACGTTGTGGACGCAAATTAAGGTCATTGAATCCCGGAGCGTAAGATCGAACGCGTTTTTTGACGACTCGAACGTTCAGAGCGTCCGAGCACTTTAAGAAAAGTTCGTGGGCTGTAAAACAAGTTTGTGGATGACGAGCGCGCAAACTAATCCGAAGATTGAAATCAGCGTTCCTGATGCACTACTACCTGTCGGCGGTGTTTTCGATCAAAAAAAGTTTTGGCTTTTTTCGCGCATTATCGACTTCTGATCAGTTTGGTTCATCAACCTTCTGACAAACATTGTTTTGGCGTGGGCGCAACTGACTGTTAAAGTGAGTCTTCGAGAGTCGTTGTCTAGCAGCATGTCGTTTAATCGACGCGTAGATTTCAAGACTTGTGATTCGTGTAGTGGAACTCGCCAGCAATTCAAATATATCCGGTCATTAAGCTGCAAATTCCCGTGTTTTTCTTGTCGTTGGAGTTTTGTGTTCGGAACTCCAATTTTTGCCGCTTCTGACGTCGAGGTGTCCACTCGACGTCCGGAATGCAGATCACGCAAAATCGTGACTGTCGGCAAAAAACGTCGAAATTGAAATTCGAAGCACGGCGCCGCGACAAAGCCCGCGGCCAATGGCGCATTTCTGTCATTTGCCAAAATGTACTTTGCGATTCTCTTGATTCTGTCTGTGGTTACGATGACGGTGAGAAACGAGAAGTTTGATTGATTCTGAATTCTTTCTTTTCAGTCGGCCGTCACTTCGAATCGCAACTTCTTTCTTGCGCCCTTCAAAGAGCACTTCTTCTACGGCCGTCAACCGGCTGATGAGTTCGTCGTGGATCAGCAACTTCTGAAAACCGTGGCCGACGCCGTTCGCGACTACAAAAACGATTTGAAGTTTGCGCCGGTGAGTTCTTTTGCGTCTGTAAGATTCTGATTTTTTGTAGGCTCCCGAGTTGAAGCACAAACGTCAATACCACAACTCCTTCGACGTTTTGGCCGGTAAGTGACGTGACTCAGGACGTTGAAACCGCGTTTCGCTTTTTCCAGGTGGTGGTCTCGGACGTCGTTGAGAGATTGTGCGCCATTTGAAAACGCCGTTGAGGATTTACGCTGCAGTTACTTTTACGAAACCATAAGGACGAATAAACGCTGTTAATTTTCATTGACAGAATTTGATTTTCCGCGAACTGAAATTCGAAAATCCGATTAGACAGGTGAATTGAATTCGCTGTCCATAAGAAATGAGAACGAAAGGTTGTGAGTCTTAGACGGCAGTTGGTGTACGGTTTGATTCAATGAATTGTGATGGAGAGAGTTTGGTATAAGATTTTCGGGTTAATTTATATTCTTTTCACGTTGCCGACAATCGTCATTCACTTGTTTGTTGGGATTGTAAGTCACGTATCTTTGGGAATGAATACGAATTTGAAGGCGATTTGTCGAATTCCCACGTTCCGACAACGAATAACGTTACGGTAAGTTTTGGGCCAGAAATAACCCTGTGCTCTTTGGTTTCAACGATCGTTTTCAGGATCATGTTGTTCATGGGCGTTGCCGACGCGATTCAAACTGCAATTCACTTGTTCACCGGTTTTGTTGTTGTTTTCGAGAAACCGATACCCCAGAACTTGAATTTGATTCTGGGGATTTTGATCGAAACCGCTTGGGAGTCGATGATGTTTTTGCAGTTGTTCTTGGCGTCAAATCGCTTATGGATTATCATGCAGACAAACATCTCACAGGAAAATGATGTGAAATACTTCGACGTGAGTTTGAAGGCTGCGAAAATATTCGAATCGGACCTTTAGACTCCAATCGTCCTATCTTATTTGTTGTCTTTTCTCTATACTTTTGCCTATTGGAAAGGTGGAAGGTATCTTCACTTTGACATTGACTTCATGGGCTGGACGGGAATCGGTACTGACTCAAAAATCGTGACATTTCTGGCTAATGGCGAAACGTTTTTCATGTCATTCGGCGGCTTTCTGTGTATTATTACGGCACTAATCTTGATCTATCGGGTGTGTTCGACAATATACAGGTCTTAATTGCTTTTAGAGATCACACGTGGGATCTATGGAATTGCGGTTATTTGCACAAACATGTTTGATTTACTTTCTCTCCATCTCAAACATAATTCTGTGGAATTTGGATTGGAACGGAAGAGTCAAGGTCCAAGCACTTCTGAACTTTGGTAAGTCTGTCTCGGCTTAGTAATCATTTTCGCGTAGAATGGATTCTCATTTGCATTCTACCACCGTATTTGAATTTGATAATGAGCAGGTGGGCTGTGAATTCTGTGGTGTTGTTGAAGAGACGTTCAGCGAAATTCGACGATCTCTGTGGCGCGTTTTCAAAGCCAAAAAAGTCAGCAAAGTTCACACTCAAGCAGGCACGATGATAACTCGAACGGTTAGTGCTTCAGCAGAATTTCGCGATCGAAAGCTTCAGAAACGAATGAGTGTGGCACGAGTGGCAATCCGCAATCAAACAGTTCAAATTTGGATGGTAACCGTCGAGTCAAATGGAGGTCGAACTTATTAGACGAAACGAACCTTTATTTTTAAAAGTGCATTTGAGCGTTCAATCGTACGAAATAAACAGATTTCGATAATAGGCAAACATGTTATCGGAATCTTGCTGTCTACTGGTCAGTGAGTTAACGTTTTCTTATCGCCGATTGGCATGTTGAGTCGGAAACAATCAGCAACAATTGCAGTTTTTTATTCACTCGACGTTTTAATTTGCGATTGGCACGTTCGGAATTCACGCATTGAATAGAAACCGACGGTTCTTTTGTTTGCCTCTCGATCCTTTTTATGTGAACCACGTGGTTGTAATCCGTCGGCAGTGAAAAACTGTTTTTAAAGTTTCAGCGATCAAATTCATTTGATGTGATCGAGTTTTTGGTTCACTGCAACGTTTGTGAAATGGTCGGAATTCATGTTGAAAAGGTCGAGGTTTTTGATGGCCCGAAACATGAACCCCCGTTGACCAACTTTGTGATCCTGTTGACCACGATGGCGGTTATTGGAGGCTTTTTGTTTGGGTAAGCTGACGGATTAAATGGCTAATACGGCCTCCAGCTATGACACGGGTATCGTTTCTGCTGCAATGTTGTACGTCGTGAATGACAAGCAAATGGGCACTGTTAATCATTTGTGGCAAGAATGGATTGTCGCAATAACACCCGGTGAGCTTTGTTAGCCGACTTCAGATGTTGGTTTTAGCGTTTGCGGCTGTTGGATCACTTTTCGCTGGTCGCTTGAGTGATCGCTTTGGACGACGACCATTGATCTTGGTATCATCGTTGATTTTTGTTGTTGGATCGTTGGTTTGTGGTGGAGCAAATGGAAAGTTAATGTTGTTACTCGGACGCGTCTTTTTGGGTTTGGGAATTGGTGAGTTTGAGTTGGAAACTTTTAATCAATTTTTAGGTGTTGCCTCGATGATTGTTCCGATCTACGTGAGTGAGACGTCACCGATGAACTGCCGAGGAAAAATGTTGTAAGTTGCGACTGAGCGGCTGTTTAGTCTTAAGGACTTCTTTTAACATTATGGTTTGTTTTGGCCAAATGGCCGCTAACGTAGTTGCCGGTGGGTTTTCGTATGTCGACAATTACGGTTGGCGCTTGATGTTCGGATTTGCTGCATTGGTGAGTCAGCGACAAGTTCAATTGATTGATTCTTTAGCCGGCGCTCATTCAACTGATCGGATTTATGTTTTTGCCGGAAACTCCACGTTATCTTTACAAATTTGGCGCGGAAGAGAGTGAACGAGTGAGTCGCACGGTTTGGAGTTTTAATTAGTAGATTCTGACCAAAATCTATGGTGGCGACTTGGCGTACGTAAAATTTGAATTGGACGTGATCTCCGCGGCGTATGAGCGCGATAAGGTTACTCGAAGGATTTGGAAGACACCGCACGTGTTACGAGCGTTGCTCATTGGTTGTTCGTTGCAATTGTTTCAACAGTTGGCTGGAATTAACACACTCATGTACTACACTGGAGCGTTGATAAAATCGGCCGGCATTCGAAATAACCATGTGGTGATTTGGTTGTCGTGTATCACATCGGCAGTAAATTTCGGCGGCAATTTTATTCCGTTTCATTGCCTTGAACGTTATGGCCGAAGAAAAGTTTGTGATCATATTGTGACCTTTGACTTGAGATCTTTAGGTTTTGCTTACAAGTGTCACAGGGGTTTTCCTGATGCTGATTGCCTTAGGGACTTCGTTTCTGATCATCAATCGTGATACGGCGGTTACTCTGGCCATTTCTAACGATTATTGTTCATCCAAAAGGTTTTTGTTTCTGCTCATGACTAATCTGTTCTTAGCAATTGCGACTTTTGTGTCACGTCCGATTCCTGTGGTTTTTGTGAGTCCACGGGAACTGGCTTGGGATACTGTTTACCATTCACGGATTCTCAATTTTGTTCGTCAACAAATCGAACTCTGGAATGGCAAGATACCACGTGCTCGACAAGATTCACGTTTCTTCCTTTGATCTTGATGGTTTTGTACTTGTGAGTTTATGAATTGAACCACCAAAACTATTCGCTTCAGATTATGTTTCTCCGGTGGGTACGCTTCGTTAACGTGGACTTTGAACGCCGAATTTTATCCTCGATGGTAAGTGAGAGCTTACAAGGATCTTAACTTGTGTGCTTAGGGCTCGTGGAACGTGTGTTTCAATTTCAACTTTCACGAATTGGACTGCGAATTTGATTGTATCAGCGACTTTCCTTTCACTTTCATCGGCAATCACACGCTTCGGGACTTTCTATTTGTACGCAGTTTTGACTTTCATAGCGTGGGTTATCTTCTACAAATATGTTCCGTAAGTTCGTGGAGAATTTCAATTGACAGTTCGATTTACAGTGAAACAAATCGTTGTAATTTGGATGAAGTCGAAACGCTTTTCATGTCAACCAAACGCTACGAACAGTACCGATCTCATCGTCGCAATGTCAATAACATGGAAATGTAAATAAACGTGAAATGTATTCTCTGAGCTTTTGTATGTACGAGTGAAAGTAAAAATCGCAACAAAGATGGGGCTGCAATTTAAAAGGTTATAGACGGAAGATTTAAAGTTTATGGTGAGTCATTTATTGTTTATAACAGGGTTGAAGAACGGTTTGATGCATAACTAAAAATAATTTGTATGACCTTCAGCCCCTTAACACGAACAACAAGTTACGATTTGAATTTGTCACTTGTTTATTATCCAATTCACGTCAACTTGAGTCTGCATCTTCTGTTCGGAAGTAAAAGTCCATTGTTTGCAAAGCTACTTGAAGCCGATTGACGCAGAGGATCAGCCACTTGTAATGCAATATTCGAATGTGAAGCTCAAAGTTCATGGGCAAGTGGATTGCAGGTTTTGAACTTGCGGGTCTGAAAGGATTAGCGCAGTTAAGAGCTTAAAGCTCAGTAATTGGAGTTAAGCGTTCGATTTGCAACCTTTTTAAACTTGAAAGTTCAATCGAATCATTACAAAAACCTCGTGAGTTTGGAGAAATCTGCGCGTCACAGTGTTAAGTTCGTTTTGGGTATGATTGATAATTGATGGCGCGCGTTGTAAAGAAATTCCTTTGTTTAGATTCGCCGAACGCTATTTCTGTGGGATATCTTTTGCGAGCGGGTTATCACGACAGCAGTTTCATGTCTGACTAAAGACTGTCGATTGATGATAACATTCAGTCATTCATGTTGATCTTATGAGATGTTTTAGATTATTGGGTATGATCGAGAAACCGTTGGAAAAACCGAAGTTATGTTGTTTCATCTATGTGCTATGTCTGATGTCGGTGTTGGGTGGCTTTCTTTGTGGTTATGAGACAGGCGTGATATCGTCGGCAATGCTTCACGCTTCGAACAACGACTTCATACGTCCGGTTTCACATCTCTGGGTTGAGCTCATTGTCGCTGGAATGCCGAGTAAGTTGTGATCAAGGGAATCTCTTAATTCAATCTTCAGTTGCTGCGGCAATCGGTGCACTTTTCGCTGGCAAACTGAGTGATCAGTTTGGACGAAGAATTGTGATTTTAGGTTCTTCTCTGATTTTTGGCTTCGGATCGTTGGTTTGTGCCGGAGCAATGAGTAAACTCATGTTGCTGATCGGTCGTCTTCTATTGGGTTTGGCTCTCGGTTTATCGTCATGTATCGTTCCCGTTTACTTGGGTGAATGTTCGCCGACTCATGTTCGCGGTCAGATGCTTTCGGCCTTCAACATCTTCTTGTGTTTCGGTCAAATGTTTGCCAACGTTATTGCCGGTTCAATTTCCTATGTTGATCCCGACAACTTCGGTTGGCGTTTTATGTTCGGTTTTGCAGCGTTGCCGAGCATAATCCAATTCGTTGGGTTCTTGTTTCTGCCCGAAAGTCCACGATGGTTGTTCGTGAATGGAGAAGAGAAGACGAGTCGACATGTAGGTAGAGAGACAGAAGATGGAAATCAAGATTTTTAGGTTTTACACAAAATTTATAACCATTCGACCGATTGGATCGATTATGAATTGTCAGAAATTAGCGCAGTCTACGAAAAAGAGAAGCAAAGTCGAAAGCAAAATGGACGTGAGTTTTTGGATTTGAATTCATTAAGGAGAACTTCAGGAGACGATGAGCTTACGATCGTGACGATAATGAAAACTTCGCATGTGCGCAAGTCACTGCTAATTGGTTGTTCATTGGTTGTCTTTCAACAACTTTCGGGAATTGATACGATCATGTGAGTTGGTTGCTTGACGGGGGTTTGATTGCCGTTTAAGGTACTACACGGCACCTTTGCTCAAATCTGCGGGTATTCAAGATGATCGTAAGCGGTTGAGAAGTGGAAATAATAACAACAAGTTCAGATACGACCATTTGGTTGTCATTGTGCACTTCGTTTGTAAATTTCTTCGGAACCCTACTGCCGTTCTTTTTCATCGAACGTTTGGGTAGACGAAAGGTTTTGTTGTTGAGTACACTGATGACAATTCTGGCGTTATTGGCTATCGCTAGCGCTTTTTTGGTTGTTAATCGGGACACAAAAAATGCAGTATTGATCGAAAACTTAACTCTGGATGATCATTGTTCGACTAAAAGGTTCGCTTTCCGATGTTAGTCTCATTGAACTCTTTCAGCAATTGCGATTTTTGCACCACCGACGATCGCTGTGGGTTCTGTGCATTCGGCGAAATCGGAGTTTGTGTTCCGATCGAATCGAACTTGTGTGCGGTGTCGTCGTCTTGCGAAACTAAGTACACGGCTTTACCGTTGATCCTTATTGTCGTCTATTTGCTTGTATTCGGAATGGGTAAGGATAAAACGAATGATTACTAATCGATCCATTAGGTCTATCGACTATTCCGTGGGTTGCGAATGCCGAGTTTTATCCAATATGGTAAGTGGAAGTGACATAATCGATCACATTGTTTTAGGGCTCGTGGTACGTGTGTTTCGATAGCTACTTGTGCGATTTGGTCAGCCAATGCGTTCATTTCGTTAACATTTTTGACTTTGGCGTCGACAATCACTCGATTTGGTACCTTCTATTTCTATGCCGCAATCACCACAGTCGCCCTGTGGGTCTTTTGGAAGTACGTTCCCGACACTGCCGGCTATTCACTGAACGAAATCGAGTTCCTTTTTATGACGCCAACACAACGCGAAAAGCATTTGAAATCGTTGCATCAACAAATGGCAACCGTCAAGATTCCCGACGACTTGTCAGAGGAAATTCCCTACAAAGAATTCTGAACCATAAACTCAAATTGAGTTGTCAATAAATATGTACGCGAATGAATAATTTATGAGACAATCAGTGTCATTACGAACGTATAATTATAGACCAAGTGTACGGATAGAGTGAAACGGTGTTTGGTCATCAGTTTGATATTCTGCTCATAAGACAGGAAACAAAAGTTTCTAATCCGGGAGTAGAAAAGACAAGCTGCAGACGTCTTTGCAAAGCGGTTGGTACTTGAACGGCACTTGTTAATTAGCAAAGAAAGAAGGAATTATGAAGAAGAAATGTAAACTCACAGGTTCGTTCACGTTTTAACGAAATGATAGTCGACAAGTAGTTCACGTGTTCCATAGCTTCTGGAGACTAATCACTTAGAAACAAATTCGTACACCTCAGTCTATGCAAATGAACAAGAATGAGAAGTGTCGGACTTGTTTCTAATTTAGTTGCCGTAAAAATTGAGCGTTCGAGTAGAAATGCGAGGTGATAGACGGCTATCGAAATAAGCAGACAAAATGGTCGACCTTCATATATGGAGTCGTATGTTCTCATGGATGTCGATAACCAGCAATTAGAACGTAAACAGGCCGGAAAAGCCATAAAGTGCGAAGATTTCCGCTTATACGCTGCAGTTTAGGTCTTCGAATTAAAGATTAGCGTCACACTAGTAAGTGCATTTCGATTGTTGATAAATGAACCTGGTTGTGCAAAGGTTTCTTTTGATAAAAGTAGCAGTTTGAGCTGAAATATAAAAGTACAAAAATCTTATTTTCGTCATCATTCCAGTTTCTACACTTTGTTGCTGATTTTAAAGTCATTTATGGATTCTTCTAATTTCCGATATGACTCATAAAATGGCGAGAAATATGAAAACTATTCAGAGTGAGCATTAGTGGTGCTAATTATAGAGATAGAATGCTTTTCCATTACTTCATGTGCAACTAATCGTAAGATTGTAGCGATCTATTTTGCGATTTATTTGTTAGATAAGCTAGTTCATAACATCAAAAGGGGCAGATAGTTGGAAATTCGTGTAAGATTGAACTTTCATACTGCTCGGTTAATTCCGACAGTGTGATCTATAGATAGGGTA
This sequence comes from Aphelenchoides besseyi, assembly GCA_024699855.1. Taxonomy (NCBI): domain Eukaryota; kingdom Metazoa; phylum Nematoda; class Chromadorea; order Rhabditida; family Aphelenchoididae; genus Aphelenchoides; species Aphelenchoides besseyi. The sequence continues at coordinate 5,834,985 of JAMPIQ010000001.1, read as the reverse complement.
TTAACTTCGGCGTGCGTTTGTGTAATCTTCTTTAGACTAAACTCATTTAGCGTTTATCAAAGCACATTCGTTCCGACCAGCTAACAGCTAATCAACCAAAAGTTACTTACCTGTTTAGAGACAAGAATGTTTAAATTCCTTTGGCTATTAAAAGTTTATGTCAAACTTAATTCCGCAAACCCTAAAGGTTGTTCATTCGAGATAGCGATGTTAGTTTAGGATTTATATAAGATTAATTCCAAATATACTTGAACGCTCTGTTGAAGGGATCGTAGATGTTTGCGAACAAGTTGTTCTCTACTTTTACGTAGCTTACTCTCTCACTAACGGTCAACTATATTAACTACCTTGGATCTTTAGTTGTAGTAATTTAAACAAGGTTGGTAATTTCAAATGTCTATACAAGTGCTCTTGAAATAGCAGCTTCAAAATGCGCTTCACCCGCGCATTTGAACATTGTAGTCTTGAGAGTTTCAAGAATCGACGAGTACTCTCGAACTTCAATAGAAACCCCTATTCAATAGCGCTCGATGTACTTCCAAATCCTCACCCCGGCAGTCCCTTTTCCCCGGCCAATCCCGGCGCTCCTTGTGGTCCTTGCGGTCCAATTGGTCCCGGCAAACCAGGAATACCATCGCTGAAAACATCCAACACTCAGCCATTCCACACGAAACGCGTCTTACCGTTCCGGCAAACCAGCTTCACCTTGAGGCCCCGACAAACCTTTTGGACCCTTAAAATAACAAGCACGTTAGCTGAAACAACCGAAACAAACGAACCGGCGGTCCCGGAGTCCCTGAAAATACTCGAGACTCAATTGACTACAATACGAAAGCGAAACTAACGGGAGGACCTGGTGGACATTTTTGGCACGGCGGTTTCGGCGGCGGGCCCGGCAATAAGACTCCGTCTCTTCCCGGCGGCCCTGAAAAACGTTCAGTGATCTGCAATCTTCGACAATCAATTCCCTGGATTTCCCGGTCTTCTTAAAGCCAATCGATTAGCTCGGCTGCTTCTCTTTCCACTTACCCGGTGCTCCCGGTCGCCCATCGCGCCCCGGCGGACCCTGCAAAGACTCCGAATTCAATCGAATAAGATCAAACTCACGGAGGTCCCGGCGGTCCAACTTGACACGTACAACAACTACCACCTTGCGGGTTGCCGGACATTCCCAGTGCCGAACCGTGCGAATACGCCGGCTGTGCATCGTAGGTCTGACGACGAGTTCGATCCATCGTCGCTACGGTCGGGAGTCCAGAAACCGTCTGAATCTGCACCATCTCTTTCCACTTACAAGCAATCGAATCGACCACTCCACCACTACAACTCACATGTCTCTCGATCTCGTCTAAACCAATGATTACAATAACTGAAAGCAGTGGGTGCAAACTCACTTTACAGAAGTCGAATTCATTCTGCATAAACGACTGAACACTTTGAATGTGATTGTAAACAATCGGCAACGTGATGGCACACGCCAAAACCGAAATCGTCGCAAAAGCAACCGCACAAATGGCCACTGGCCGCAGCGACCGCTTTTCCTCCACCGACGATGTGGACGTCGCTGTGTCGGTGATTTCCGTTACGTGCATCCTGTCGACTGACTAAAAGACCGAACAACCGCTCATCCTTTTATGTTGGAGGTCACAGAAAGATTTCCCGGGGACAAGCTTATTTACCATCGAGAAAACGTGGCTGACTGATTCGTCTCTTCTGTTGACCAGAATGAAAAAATCGAGACCACAGATGGCACTTGTAACTCAAAGGTCTCAAATTCGTTTTGTTGCTCTCGTGTGCCGGCCGTGAAATTGGTCGTGAGTATTGAATTCGAAATTTGGAAACAAATCGATTGACTGAATTTGTTGATGAATTTGTTATACAACACTCATGACAAATGATTTGCATCGGTAGTTTTACATAAGAACTGAAACTCGAATTTTAGGACTTCGAGTCGAATTCTGTTGACGACCACACGCCTCGGCACGTCACGACAGCGAGTTTTTTAAGCGGTCGGTGTGGTCGAGAAGTGAACTTTTCACCTCGACATTTTGAGTGAAGAGTTCGATTGACCGCGAAGGTGGATTGTTGTCGCAATAATCGTCCAGAAGAAATGGTTGTTACCGTTGACTAGTGAGGAGAAAAGAAGATTAGATTTTGTCTGAAAATCTGATTGACGACGAAAAATCGACGAGAAAAAAATTCCGTCGCGTTGACTGAAGATTGTTCGTAATGAAGTTTTTTCGTGTTTTCAAGTTGTAATGAAACTGTCAAGTTCATCGAACGGACCGAACGATGTCGTCGAAATGTCGTCGATGCTTCAAACGATTTTGGAAAACATGCGGAGAGTGAGTTATCATTCCGACATTCCAGACAACAAGAAGGTGGAAATCAAGAAGTTCCTGGCACGTCAAGGAGTGAGTTTACAGCTTTTCGGTCATTTCGTCGTTTCCAGGATCTCTACCTATGGCTGCAACAATACGAAGCGCGAGTGATCGATTCGGAGGATACGGAAAACTTTGAGATGTTGGAGGAAGAGCGCCAAAGGATGAACGAAGAGCTGCGAGAAGTCAACGGATGGCTAAAGGAGCATCTGGAGTTTCAGGATGCAAAGCCCGAGAAACTAATTCAGATCACTCCGACGAACAGCGCCAAACTAAACGAGTTACTCACGGACTTCTTTCGTAGCAACCCGTAAATTCTGATCCACAAGCTTTTGATCGACGATTTGTTTTAGCGTTCTAATGCCGAGCAAATTGATCGAAATGATTGGCAAGTTGGACGAAAAGGAACGTGAGTGGGTCGGAACTTCGGAGCAACTTGAAGATTGTGAGTTCAACTTTTTCGGCTTTTGATTGCCGTTTAGACACGTTTATTTGCGTGTTGACCGCTCAAATTTCTCTTCACATTCGTGGCGAACGATTTGATCGTTGGGTCAAGGAAACGCTGTTAGATAATCAAGTTCCACAGAGCGAAGAACCCGGACCAACTATCGAATTGATTTCGAAAGTGAGTGCATTTTGTATTTGGTTTTTATTGCTTTTTAGGTCTTTGTTGATGAAAAGGAATCGGAAAAACCAGAGAACTCCCAGAAAGAAGGTTCTCAGAACTGGAGAACCGAAAGTGAAAAACAAGAAGGTATTTACGACTGTGATCAATCGGAGTATTCGGACGATATTGAAGACGTCAGCGCAGAGGAATCGGATGAAACTGACGTTATCTACGTAAGTTTTCAGCTTTTTGATTTCTTTGATGAGTTTTAGGACGGCGAATGGGAGCGTAAAGAAACGACGAAGCGTCGAGCACGAGGTAGAAAAAAAGAACTTCTCGAAATTAAAGGTTTTAGACAAGCTGTCAACTTTCTCAGTATTCAGTTCTGTAAATTCAAAGAAATTGAAACCTTCGGTTGAAACGATCACTCTGAGCGATTCGGAGAACGACTGCATTATCGTGAGTGATTGGCGACTGAAACAACACTCGACTGTCGTTTAGATTGACAATTGATTTCGACTTCTTATAACTGCGCGTGGCTTTCAATATTGGTTTCAAGTAATCAAGTGTTATTATATTTGGGGCGTTCTGTTATCAATGCCCAGTTAAATTGTTCTACCATTAATAAATTAACTTTTACTTTTTGTTGTTTGTGTTTTCGCTTGAAATATGGATTTGCTTGAGCTTGACTCTGATGGCTTTTCTGCAACTTCCACAAAAGGAAGACCCGGCGCTTACGAGTTTAATCTCGGAAGCTTGTACCATGAAAACTACACAGTTAAGGTACTGAGCTCGAAGCCGATGCAATGGAACTGGTTTGCAAGATGAACGTTCTCATATTCCAACTTCTATTCGAATGAGAATGCAACAGTTCTTTGCAGATGAGGAATCAGAAAGCGATTGGATGCTTTGCCAGAGAATGAAAAGAAATGATCTTACTAAAGTAAACTGTTTTGCCCGAGTAGTGTTCTGATCAAGTTAATAGAAAGGTTTATTGGGTGCAATTACAATAAATCACAAGTCGTCCAGAGCAGGGGGAGAGAGAGGGAGACAAAGATCGGACGGCCGGCCATCCGCGGGCCGACCGGGAAAATCAGAAAGCCAAAAACACAAGAGTGCCGTGCGGAACTATCGAAGGACTCAACATAAACGAATCAAAATTTCATCTTCTTTTAACCATAAAGTCGATCAACTTTATTGCTAACCACGATTTGTTGTCATACGAGAATTATACGCTTGAAATCAACTTGTGAGTCAAGATCGAATTCGGAGCTCCAGACGTTAAATAAGAAAATAGGCCAATTTACGAATTCGTGAAGCAAACTAATGAACACCAACCTGAACGTCTACCGTGGGAACCTAACTCAGTTGTGGCTAAATAAACAAACAAATCGTTCCACGCCGGAAGTTGCATATATTCCCGCGTGCTCGTTTTTACTGGCAATCAATCTCGCAACTCGGGACGTGCAAATGAACAAATTTATTTTGCTTTTCGTGAACAGAAGATTCTCGAGAGTCAAATTAACGTCCAAATCGGATTGTGTCTTGTTCAAAAGTTGTGCTTTGTCCTCCCCACGGATTGGTTCGAATCGTCTCCTTGTCGATCACTTCAGTTCCTCCGCCCCATTGATTACCCCAACCACCGCCGTTCCAGCCACCATTGCCCCAACCACCACCATTGTTCCATCCCCATTGTCGTTTGGGGCGAATAATATTCCTAAAAAATAAGTTACAGTACCCAGAAAACACTCACCCATGGGCACCGAGTAAAATACAAACAAGAAGAACGAGAAGAAACCGCATCTTTCTCGGCGAAATGATTAATCAGCAGCATTTTTATACTTACAAAATGACGTCGCTAGAACAGAAATCGCGCAGAGAATGTTGAGCGAACGGAGCGCAAATTAAAGCGATGATATCATCAGTATACGTGATCAAGATCGTAGGCGTCTTCACAAACTCGATGATGTTTCTTTATTGGAGGTCAGTCGTTCTGTAAACTAATCGAATTCCCCGTGACTTTAGTTGTGAAATTCGCAACTAGACAGCACAAAACGAGTTGAAAAAGAGCAATCCAATAAAAACTAGGACAAAATTCCCGGCAAGAAAGCCCAAATACTGAATTATCGGTAGCTTACACTATCTTCGTTCTCACCTCCAACTTTGCAATCCACCCAATTAACAGACTTATCCAGGTCTAATTATTTGGAGAGCTTAAGGCAAATTGGATAAACGCACTTATCGCTGATCATTTAGAGTTGTGTCAACGCAAAACATTAAGTTTATGGTGGTCAATAGAATAGGAGTTTTAGGACCAACTACCGATCAACCAACAGAAACAAATCAGAGCAGATTGCAAGATGATCACCTTATTCGCTAATGCCGGAAGGACTGAGAATTTATGTATTTAATTCTCGTATTTCGATAAGATGTGGGTGTTGGACTTTAAACGATCTGACAATAAGTCTAAATTAAAATCTCGAAATTTAATTATTAAAATCATCAAATTATCCATCACTCATCAGCGAGCCCAAAACTGCAAACATTAGAAGTCACTTAAATTTGAGTTCATAATGCTGACTACGAAGTTGATTGGGATTGACTGCTATAATATTAAATTAAGTGAACATTGAAGTTGAGACATAGTTAGTAGAATCAAACGGAATATAAGAGAGGAGGATATTAGCTATGGGATGTCTGAGAAGCCCACTTCAGATGACTGTCACTCGAGAACCAGTGGCTGTCGAAACATGCGATCAACAGAACAGCAACTCAAATTAATGAACTCAAAGCATGCAAATACTAACAAACGCTTATCAGCCACTGAGCTAAAACACGACTCTTGATTCCCTTCTATGACACGTTCTTCACGCAAATGGATTTAGCGCGGGGATCTTCATGACAATCTACGATCATATTATATCAACTAAAAGCCCAAACGTTTGGCCATTCATTGTACTTAAACTTGCAGCTATCGGATAACTGAGAGAGAAATGAGAGCGCTTTAAAGCCGAACATTTTGTCAGAAATCGCGCGAAGTTACAAAGTTGGTGCAGTTCTTCACACTGATGGTGCTCATCTGCAATTTCGCACACTTGTTCATGAGCGGATGAGAATCCAGAAGTTTTGCGAGCTGAAGTTAGACAGTAGATAAATTGGGATCGAAAGCATACACACAAAAAGCTATAATGAATCCGGTGAAATCGTCAGAAATTGATCGTCAGTAACAGAGCAACAAGTGACAGCAATAAACTGCATTTTTGTCCAATAAAATTCGAATTGGCCAACAATCTTCTGTCCAAGTTCACATAAGAATATGACCTGAAGCTAACAGCTCAATGATTGTTGTGATTGCATTCTAAAGGACGCCGCCAATCTTGTTCAAATTCAGAATTACCTCGGGAAAAGCGTGGGAATGAGAAAACAATCTGATTGGAACGCCGATCAATTAGTGAATTTGTTTTCTTTTGTCTACGGAGAGGTCTCAACCGCCTTGTCAGTTCCAATCACTGGCAGCCATTGCATATTTGAGTGCGGGTACCGCCTTCTGCAGCTTCGATAGCCTTATTCGGGCAGCATATAAACCGTGGAAATGAGTCCAAACAGTCACTCCATCGTCTCATTCCTTCTCCTCTCATTCCTCTGCTCTTCTCTCCGCTGGTCAATCAGCGCGCTAATTTACGTTTACTGTTTACTTCTCAACTAGTAAACTAATTTAGCGCGTGGAATGACCAAACGGTTCAATCGAAGAGCAGATTCCTAGTATAACTACGCGGATCGTTTGACACTTCCAGCCAGGTTCTCAGGTTACTCTTCAGTTTTGTGCGAGTAACCGAGGACGTGAGCGGAAATGGAATAACGATTATTTTGATGTTAATCTGCTTTGTTTTTTGAACTCTGCAAAGTCTAGTTGGTACGAAGATTTTATTCGATTAAAACAACAACAATTAGTAGTTAAATGTTTGTTGCTGGTTTGCTGCGAGTACTTCGATGCGATGTTTCAATTCATTTGGTTGTAGGCCAATTTCTGCCATTCGCGTCCGATCGTGCGGTCTACATCCCTCGCCATTGGTCTGCCGGTCGTCGCCTGTCCGCTTGAGATTGCACGTCGCAAAAGTTTGCCGGGACGTCTCACCTTGCATCAAATCCATCGCAACGCCCACCAGAAGAAGTCGGCCAATGCTTTGAAGAAGATGAAGGAAGCAAAGTCGTAGCCTGACGATTCCGCCAAGAAGCTCGAAGCGCAAGAACACGAACAATCTTTTCGAGCTAGTGAAAAAAGAGTTGGTAGAGGCAAAGAAGGCGCTTGATAGCAAAATGAAGGTCAGTGCAGAAATTGCGGCTTTGGATGCGACTACTCTACAAGTCCGATCCAAGTCGTTTAAACTCGGGCCTATTCAATCGGAAACGACGACTGCTCGTGAAATCTCATCTCGGGCCACAACTCCTCAAACTACGACGCCGCAAGCAAAGACCATCCAACCAACCACGGCGCGTGCGACGACTGATGTCACAACCGATGTTACGACCGAAGAACGACCGAAGAGCCAACCATTGCAGCACAAATCACTGACGACACTCGTACCGACATCTAATCTCCACTCATTTCTCTGCTGTTGTTCTTTTCGAATGAGCGAATAAACCTTTAGCCGTCCGTTGGGAATGATCTGTGAGTGTTTGAAAAAGAATACAAGCGAGTAATCGTGTTTTTGATTTACTGAGCTGAAGTTGAAAGGGAGCAGAATTGATGTCATGGTTGTTGACAGTTTCCTGTCACTTGTCGATTAGTTGCAAGTGACGATTGAGTGCTTTCTCGTTGATTGAAAAGAATACGTCGTCCGAGAGTAGACGTCGAGTGATTTCTTGCACCGATTGTTCAGAATCACTCGATCTCACTAAACTCCGGTCAATAGTTCAACGGGTGATTTTAACGTTCGGATCTGTTCGATGATTTTGCAGAAGAAAATGAATTAGTTCGAGATCCTGTGCCGCTAAACTATCGGATTTATAGCTCTATTCAAAAGTCCTGTGGTCAAAAGTAATCCGAGCTTTTGAGTGGAATCAATAGAAGGTTTAGTTTAGGATTGATCAAAGCTTGTAGAACCGTGAGTAGATATCTGAGAATTTTACAGAACAAGTAAGTTATAAACAAATCAGAGAATCCTAATTGATGTCTGTTGTAATTGCACAACTGGATATTCGTTATAGCTGATTATTGTTCTTGTAGGAAGCTCATACTTGAACAGAGTTGGAAGAGAATCGATTTGAATTGTCTCATCGATTAAGCTTTTCAACAAAAATTGATGCTCGGTTATATCTGTCGACAAACAAACGCTCAGATTCATTGCTTGCTGTAGGTGAATGAAAGGTCGAACACAAATCATTCGCCCTTGAGAGATTAAAGCATCCTGGAGCCATGAAGTACTGAACTCATTTCTACAGATTTTTTGAGGCCGAGCAGATGACATTCAATTAAGAGAACAGTATTTTAAGTCGTTACAAATTCGTGTCTGTTTCGTATTAAATTAAGAAAGAATAAATTGCAGGTGTTATTGAGCAGTTAACAAACTTAGTGGATTAACGAATGAATTAAAGTGCTAAGATTCTGAAGAAATAAAAGATCGTCTTCAATGGAAATCTGGTTTATTATTAAAACAAGTACAAGTCCAAATACGCGGGATAAAGTAATTGGAAGTAAGCGATAAAAAAGGTCCAACTGCTGACTTGTCACTAGTCATTGAAGCCAACAGCCGGACCAAGTCTTCAGGTAGAAGATACAATAATGAAGTGGACGAAAACAGATTCATCCGATCAAAGGGTAGTCTCAACAGATCGCAGTGTAAAGACTGCTCTGCTGCTTACAACCCCTTGACCAGTAGTCAAGTCGTATTCAGGCGATCTTGCACCCCGACATTACACCACACAAAGTCGTATGGAATCGACAACCAAGCGGTAGTTAAACCACGAGGCAAGGCCAACTACGGGGTTTGAGCTACGCCGCACGCGAGTGCAACGCATAAGAGTACCGCCCGACACCGGGGCACGAGAGTATTGTCAACCTGACTAGACGGACTTCCAACTTAGAGGCATTCAGTTGTAATCCCCCAGATGGTAGCGTCGCACCAGCGTCCGATCGGACGAGCGCATAAACCAATTGTCTGAACCTGCTGTTTTTCTCGTACTAAGCAGGATTACTATTGCAACAACGAATTCGACAGTAGGATAAAACTAACCTGTCTCACGACGGTCTAAACCCAGCTCACGTTCCCTATTAGTGGGTGAACAATCCAACGCTTTGCGCATTCTGCTACGCAATGATAGGAAGAGCCGACATCGAAGGATCAAAAAGCAACGTCGCTATGGACGTTTGGCTGCCACAAGCCAGTTATCTTTGTGGTAACTTTTCTGACACCTCTTGCTGTAAACTTTACAAATCAAAAAGATCGGTAGGCCACGCTTTCGCGGTCTGTATTCGTACTGGAAATCAAGATCAAGTAAGCTTTTGTCCTTTTACTCTACGTAAGGTTTCCGTCCTTACTGAGCTTACCTTAGGACACCTACGTTACTGTTTGATAGATGTACCGCCCCAGTCAAACTCCCCGCCTGACACTGTCTTCGGCGCGGCTCGTCCGTTCGCACGAACTTAACACCAAACACAAGCACACCGCGAAGGCGTGCGTTTCCCGTCTAACCGAATAAGTAAGGAAACGATGAAAGTAGTGGTATTTCATTGGCGTGCCGAAACACTCCCACTTATGCTACACCATGCATGATTCTTCACAAAGTCAGACTAGAGTCAAGCTCAACAGGGTCTTCTTTCCCCGCTGTCTTTGCCAAGCCCGTTCCCTTGGCTGTGGTTTCGCTAGATAGTAGTTAGGGACAGTGGGAATCTCGTTAATCCATTCGTGCGCGTCACGCTTTGGCGGAGGGCCCGTCACCGGGTACCTTGTCTGCTTCTCGGGTAACACCTATCGGCCGCGAAACCGACATTCAACCTCCACAGAGCTTTGTTTAAGTAGTTAAATCCACTACCTGTCCCTAAGGACTAACCGCTTAGAATGCCATGGGTAAACCCATGGATTAGACCACAAAGTAGACAAATCCTTCAACCTCAATCTGACACCGCTCCTCGTCGTTATTGCCAATTCTCTTTATCAAGACGTCTCTGTTACTCCCTTCACCGATTCCAACGAACTAAGGCATCCGGGCACTCCACATTTAGTGGGACGTGGGCCATCCTTATATTCAGCTTCACATCATAGTAGTAAGATTGGTTTTGAAGAGCTGAGCGAACTACTACAACGATCCACCAAACTTTCGGCAGGCCTCCAACTGCACACGAAGTGAGCTGGTCGTGCTACACAGCCACTCGCCCTTAGTCTCCTCTTCCTCAACTACAGTTTCACTTCTCCCACACAATCGGGGGGTCTCAACATTCAACAACAACTTCGAGAGGCATCTAAGTTCAAAGTCGTGTTCTGAGTCAACTCAAGTTATCTTCCAGCTTATCACCGTACGTTCAAATGAGCTCTCACCAGTCTACTCGTATCTAGCACTGCAGCTCGCTGGATGCGCTCCAACACCGCTTTCGCAGTGCGGGTCGGGAAGCCTAACTCTTTCAAGTTCGATAATACATTCGCCTTGACTTCACCGCAGGTACCGATAAGTATCGAAATCACAGTCACCCCACCTGGGTAGTCTTTACCATAGATATCCGACACCACCTTTCTCAAGTTATTCTCATCCGGGTAATAAGGAATTGACATCGTTTCACTATCACTCACAGTTGAGTTGACAGCATACTTTTGATACTTAACTGCTTCCATCTTGTCTAACGCAGTTAGCCACGCTACACCGATTTCTACAATCTGTATACGCCCATTCACCTTGTCAAATATAACGAAGTCTGGCCGATTGTGCTTCATTGGATGAGGAGTAGTGACGGGGAGATCGTACCAAATCTCAACCGTGTTACGTTCAGATCTCACTGGCGTGATGATCGGTTGGGTGTAGTGCGTTAATGCTATCCCATATAGCTTACATAAACCACCGTACAGAGCGCGGCATACCGAGTTGTGTCGAGGAATCACTACCGTAGTACGAAAGAACGGACAACCCGATACGACGTGCTGCACGGTTTCTGGTGCAGACTTACATCTACGACAGATTCTTCTTGTTTCAGCACCCGAACTATCACAAAGCACACACATCTCCTGAACCGCAATCACGTTTCGATAATTGAGCTTAGACAAACAACCCTTCGCATTCCACAAAAATGAAAGCTCCAGATCAATCGTCGGCTCCTTCCCTTCAATCGTGTGCAATATCACTACCCCAGCACGCGGCAATCTGCTCCAGTCCTCAAACATCCTCTTGTAAAACTCTTTGCGTATCAGCTTTTTGACCTTCCGACTCGCTTGTGTCGGATTTGTGTACCAAGCTTCATCGCCTCCCGGCTCCACTCTTACACTGATACCGCGACGCTCTTTCGAAAACGCCACGACATCTTTTAATTGGAATTTCTCTAGGGTTGCAATGAAATCAGCCGTTAACGTGCGTTTACTTCGTGCTAGCAGGGAGTGAAACAAACCCGATGCTGTTATCAAATCGTTTCGACACTGCATGTAAGCGAAGCCTTGGACTACACTCTCATACAACACCAATTCAACTGATTTCAGGCCTAATCCGCCCATCCGGGGGTCGACGTACGTCCTTGCGGCGGACGCAACCTTAAACCGGAACTTGGCGTCGGTAAGTTTCTTACGCAACTCCATATCGAATTCTATGCATTTCTTTATTTGAGAGGCAAACATGCCATGCCCAACCAACACGTTTCCGAACAAGTAGCTAGCTACCGGCATGACGACCGAGTTAATATCGACGACAGTTTGACGTGCCATCCGGTCAACAGCCAATATCTTGTCTACTCGCTTAAGCATAACACCTTCGATACGCTCCCACGCAACGCCTTCAGCCACTTCAATGCCTTGCTCTACACCTAGATACTTATACACATCCTGCGAGCCCAGCAACTTGATGGATTCGTATGTGGAACTACCAGGTTGTGGGTTAACCTGTCGCGACGTAGCAATTGCACACTTCTTGGGATTAAGTCGAAGCCCTATAGCATTGCCAAGCTTCTCGACCTCTCCCAACATTCTCCTTGCTCCATCCTGTGTTCGATTATAGAGTTTCAGGTCGTCCATATAGAACAAGTGATTCAGGGTCAGAGGGCGTCTGTTCCCGTCACCACTTGCCCCACGTGAGTGTACGCTACCATAGGCAGTTTCCACCGACTCAAAGCTTCTATTAAGATGGTTTGATATTGGCGTAACCGCAAGGCAAAACATCAATGGACTCAATGAATCACCCTGCAGCACACCGTTCTTGATAGGCAAATACTTACTAGTGTGCGTTTTGTCATCGCTTCGAACCTCATACTTTACTTTATTCTTCTTCATCAAGTCCGCAATCAGTGTATGAACACGACGGTCTAAGCTAACACGCTTCAACAAATAATTCACATACGAATGAGGCACCGAGTCAAATGCCTTCGCGAAATCAACCCAGGCTACAGAGAGGTTACTCTTAGCCGTTCCGGCTTTGGTATATTTGGCATCAGTAGTCAAGCACTGGTCAAGGACCTGCGCATGAGTACAACCCCATACACCTTTTCTACATGAAATCTGCTCCCCAGGCAGGATGTTATGTGCATCAAGGTGACTCCGTAACCAAAAAGCGAGATGAGCCGTTACTAACTTATAGCATGTATTCAAACAAGCAATCGGCCGGTAATTTCCAGGGTCCTCAGGGTTTCCACCCTTCGCCAATAAGATTACCCGTCCGACTGCAAACCATTGAGGAATTTTCAGCCGTTTCGTTGTTGAGGTCCACAGCCAATCAAAAAGCTTTCGACTGGCTGCACCGATACGTTTCCAAAGTAAATTCGGGATTGCATCGGGACCGGGTGCTTTCATGGGTCTCACTTTCTTCAGCTGTTTGTTCCATTGTTCCAAATTATCAGCTAGACTTCCCAACGACGAGCTAACATTCGGTAAACCAGTCTCCCATGCAGCAAGTGCTCCAGTTCTCTCGAACCTTCTACTCTCACCAACAATAGGTTTCCAGTACTCCCGAACACTTTCACAAGTTTTGCTTGTAGCATCGCTGCTACTCGCTCTATCACCACCAGCAAGTAGGAACCGCACCGGCTTTCGCCGAAGTGCAATTCGTTTCTCCTGGCTCAATCTCAAATTAACCCGTCGTTTCAGTCCATCTAACTGTCCTTTAAGGGCACACAACCGTCTAGCCAACTCATCTGTTGAACGTATATTGGCGTAGCGGTTACGAACTTTCGCGAAATTCTTCTTCTGACGATCCGTGGGCGGTGTCCCGGCGCGACGGCGGCTGAGCTCATCTGTTATCCAAGAAATTCGAATACGCAGACTTCGCTCCTCCGTCTTCTGAACTTCGTACCAAGTGCGACGCTCCGTCTCGCTCTCATTCAATCTTAGTGCAGCTTGGGCGTGAAGGACACGACCACAAGCATACACAGCGCAGTTAAGCCTAAACAGCTCTTCTACGCTTCGGCGGTTTCCCTCGCCGTTGACATGTATATTAACGACTCTGTTACACCACTCCCACTTCTCGTCCTCGACCTTTTGCAGTTTCACTTTCCGTCGTTCGTTACCCTTTCTGTTCTTAAGCGCTTCATAGAAAAACAGCTTAAATAGCTTGTGGAACTCAGTAAAGTCCGTGATTCCCTTTTCGGCTAACTCCTTAATTCGGTCCATTCTCCGAATATCCTCATTCTTTCTCACATAGTTATTCCCATTTCCAACTCGCTTTTTGCTCGGACCGGGGATCTTGGCTGCCGTTTGAACTGCTACTGCATGCACGCGTAACTCGCTCAAAACAGGCGCTGAAGGTTCGCCGTTACTAGGTCCGGATACTGAGTCTTCGCCACTATATCCAATGACACTCTCCGGACTTTCCTCGACGTCTCCAACTGCTCCTCCCGGGCCCTCAAATGCCACAACGTTTCGCGTTCGACCAACTTCTCCGTCATTTCCTTGTTCCCGAACAGGAAGTTCGAAATTTTGAGTTTCAGGTTCGAGTATCTCAGCGTCCAGCAATTCAACAGACTCGTTCGCATACACCGCTGACTCACTCACTTCTGTTCGCCCTGCCATGAGAGTGTTCTCAGGAAGCAACTCAACATCCGAAGATGCGTCGTCACTCGGACGCCCGCTAGTCTGTAATCTACGGTCCAATGAGTCACGGTTAGCAACCGGCCTGCTTGCTCGAATAGCACCGTTCATCAATTCATAGCACTCATTCATTCGTTTCATAACCTCCGAAGGTTTGTACTCACTACTCTGCGTAAACTTCGAGTATTTAGCTGTCAATGATTTCGCCGACCGTTCCGGGAAATCTGTCCGTGTTTCACGTACTATATTCCAGATGGCTAAGAAACTTGTCCACGATAACTTCCCAATCTGATGTTGCTTTGCCAAAACATAACAACAAACCAAAATCTCAGTCTCCTCTTCTGTCCACTTTGCGGCCTTCCCCGTCCGTGAAGGAGGGGGTATCTGCGGCTCCCCAGTGCTGGCTGATTGCTCGGCCGGTTGCCTGAGGGTTTGCCACGCTTGTCGACGCCGGGGTTCGGTGCCAACATTGTCTGCTTCACCTAGTCTCTCAATACCAATAGGATTGACATCGTGCGGGCTAAATACACGGTTAGCACAGGGACTAGGTGTGACCGAAGTCACCGGTTCTATGCCACTACGTGCACCCGCCGCACCATTTAGGTTTTTGCTGATTAGTGGAGTTTAACGTCTTTTTCTTCGGGGTTATCGACCCCTCAGTAAGACTTTACCAATTAAGGAAGGACAGGTAGATCGCCCGCCCGAATCTGGCTTCAGCCACCTTTGCGGGTGCCCAGGGACACGGCGTGGACGTAGCCAGCGTGAGAAGAGACCAGAGAATACAACTCTGTTTTACCCACAGAGGGTTATCCCGTGCTCACCCGTCCCCATTCGTGCGCGTCACTAATTAGATGACGAGGCATTTGGCTACCTTAAGAGAGTCATAGTTACTCCCGCCGTTTATCCGCACTTAATCAAATTTCCTTAATATAACATTCAGAGCACTGGGCAGAAATCAGAGACGGTCAACGTCTTTCGAAGACCATCCGTCTCCTCTGTTTTAATTAGACAGTCGGATTCCCCGAGTCCGTACCAGTTCTAGATACGCTCGTTAAGCGTCTACCGCAACTCGCCGACAACCGCGAAGCCGTCGGGAGCGAAGCCGAAGCCTTCCACCGTCGGACCACGCCACTAGCCCACGCGGTCTTGCGACCACGCAGTCACGGACGCATTCCAACGGCCTCACGCAACGACCCGATAGACCCGAGCTCTAGAGCCAATTCTTTTCCCAAAGTTACGAATCTAATTTGCCGACTTCCCTTATCTACATTATTCTATCAACTAGAGGCTGTTCACCTTGGAGACCTGCTGCGGATATTGGTACGAACGAGCGAGAAATTCATCGAGCCTCCCCTGCCTTTTCACGGACCACATGAAGCACTCGGAATGGCGCCGTAACCGCGCCACTCTACAACCCCAACAACCATATCTCCGGATGAACCGATTCCATGGTCACGCGAGTTTAAACCAGAAAAGAGATCTCTGATCCGGGCCTCATGCAGCGCCGACAGGTTCGTTTGCGTTGCCGCGCTCGTCGCCGCCGAAGCGACGACATCTCCTCGTCTCGATGCGGGAATATTAACCCGCTTCCCTTTCGGCACACGCGACGCAATCCACAAGTGGAAGTTGAACGTCGCCACTTCAAAACCAGCCTTAGCCTGTGCCTTAGGATCGATTAACCCACGTACAATCACTGTGCACGCGGAACCCTTCTCCACTTCAGTCTTCAAGGATCTCACTTGAATATTTGCTACTACAACCAAGATCTGCACTCGTGACGGCTCCAGTCGAGCTCACGCTCCGCACCTTCGACGCCATCACGACAACCTTCCTACTCGTTGAGAGATTGGGCACCATCTCAAACAACGGCCGAGTATAGGTCCTCCGCTCCAGCGCCATCCATTTTCAGGGCTAGTTGCTTCGGCAGGTGGGTTGTTACACATTCCTTAGCGGTTTCCGACTTCCATGGCCACCGTCCTGCTGTCTATAGCAACCAACACCTTTTATGGGGTCTAATGAGCGGAGAGTCTGGCGGCTGCTGGCACCAGACTTGCCCTCTCGTAGATACTCGTTAAATTGTCTACATTGTACCCATTCCAATGTCCGACCTCAGAGAGAACGGACTCGTTATTTCTCGTCACTACCTCATCGTATTGATATTGGGTAATTTTCGCGCCTGCTGCTATCCTTAGACATATTCGCCGTTTTTAAGGCGGATTCTCCGGAGTCAAACCCTGATTCTCCGTTACTCGTTAGAACCATGGCAGTCCAATACACTGCCAACCAGTTGATAGGGCAGATACTCGAATGAAGCTTCGCCGACACAAGATCGTGCGATACGCCGTATTATCCAGAGTTAGCAAAAGGACTAACGAATAGTTTTGCTCCATGGCTAAATCTTTGAAAGAAACACATCAGTTCAGCCAGGATCAACCAGATTAGTGGATTCGCCATTCGAAAATGTGCTCACTTACCGCGACTCCTCGAATGCACTCGATTCGTCGCCTCTGCTCACCGGGAGTCCGAATTGCTCGGCTCCCAGAACCAACACCATCGCACTGCAAGATCCCTGGTCGTTCGCACGACACTCGTCTCACTGCTTTCTCGAAACCGAGCACCCACCGCCAAGCGGGCGCTCGTTCGTCTTTTCACTCACAACCGCCGTGAATTCGAATACAACCATCTTTCGATCGTGGAGCGCCCCAGTCGACAGCACCGAAGAGCTCTGGACACTCGAAAGCATCGCTCTTCGATCGACTGCCAACCCGCACGCAGCATTCAACGGGACCTCTCAGCAAAGGCCGATCTTCCCTTCCCCTACGAAATTGGAAAGATCTTCTTGCCCGTCAAATAACCGAACAGCGGGCGCCTTTTTTGCGCCCGCCGACGGAGCCCTCAATTTGAATGCGTTTCGGATTGATGGATTCCCGTCCTTGTCCACTTTGTAATTCGGATTGTTCTCCATCAAAAGACCTTCAAAATGAACTCCCACTCGACTATAAAAACAAAACCAACATCTCACCCGCTTCTCAGCTTCGAACAACTTCCTTGGCTTCCCACTTTGCATTTAGACTCTTCATGATCATAAGACTTCTTGCTACCTAAATGTTGTTCATTTTAAAAGTCTTTTTTGTGCAATTTACTCACCAAACTTGCGGTCCCTTTCAACATGCGCTCTTTTCAAATCGAAAGATCATATTCAAACTCAACTTCAATCTCAGACTTCCGATTTCAATCATCATTCCTAAAAGACATTTTAGTTCATCAAATCTCGCTATTCAGTCGGTTGATTGGAAACACGATTTTCATACCCGTCAACACTCACTCACTCGCTTCCGCAAACGAGTCTTTTTTCTTCCCGCAACCGAGTGCTCTTCATTCACAGAGACGAGTGCTGACTCGATTCCCGCGAAAGGCGTCCTTTTTCGACACTTGTTTCTGAAAGCGCAGACTCGAACTTCTTTGGTGAGCACATTGATGGAACGGCACGGTGAAGAAGGTCTGAAAAAAACAGAATCAGTCCGATCTCAAAAACAACCACTACCAGCGATTGTTGAACAAGTCGAAATGAGAACTGAAATCAAAACGATTATGCATCACTATTTGATTCAACAAACGGTCATAATGTTTGGACGAGAAGCTCGTGAATGAGATTTTATCTTCGCGATACTCACAAATTCAACTTCAGCCCTTCAACCGCCATCAACAGATGGACTTGAAGCTTGTCGGAATTAGAATGCACGCCGGTGATCAAACGACAGAATAAGCGTGTGATCAACAGAACAACAAGTGACATTATGAACTCAAAGCCCTGTAAATATCAGTGTCATATGGTCGATCAGGAGCTCGTAGCAACTTATCTTCATGCCTGGAACACTTTTTCTGCACACCTTCAAAACTCATATTCAGAATGATGGTGAAGTTCTGTAATTCGACACACCTGTTAACAAGCTTGTATAGTTGTGATCGTAAGAATTTGGGCAGTTCAAGTTGGTCGGGAGCTAAATTAAAAACAAAAATATGCTCGAATCTGGGTATTTTTAACTGACTACAGAACTTTTCGGAACCGATTTTAAGAAATGTCATTTGCATTGATGTTACACGCAGTTTAAAAGCCACTAGCCAACCTACTTGAACAGGCAATCAATCAATTATGAGATGTTAAAAGTGATTTTATGTTGATTTCTGAGAAACTAAAGAGTGGTTGTTCTTTTTCGTAAACAAAATGGAGGAGTATACAGGCGAGGAAAATCTTATCGATCGCACACAAGGTATGTTTATTGTGATTAAATTGCAACTATTAGTTTTATATGAATCCGGACCTCTTCCGTTTGATACGCGCGTGATCGAAGATGATGAGATGATGAAGATTAGAGGGTTAAAAAAGAACGTGGGTTGTAACTTGATTCATTTACTATCGATCGTTTTAGCGTGCCAAACCTGGAAAAAAAAGTTTAATGTATAGACACGAAGAAGGTAAGCAGCTAAACGATAGTTTTTAGTCAATTGGCGATTTCAGACGAAGATCGTCCAGAAGACGATGATTTTTTCCATTTTCGTCGTTATCGACGTTATCGACCGAGTAAGTCAAATAGATCGAGAAGTTGATTTGTCTTGCAGAACTGTGGGTAATCATCCTATCGGCTCTTGTAATTGCCTATGCTGGAATGTCTTTCGGATATCATTTGATGGCGAGTGCGGGTGGTCTTCATGGTATTCAAATGCAACACGATTTAAAAGGTGGAGATGAAAAGGTAGAAGTTTTTTGTTTTCTCATTTTGTCGTCTTTAGGTAGCGCTTGATGCAGCTTTTGCAATCTTCCAGCACGCAACATTGAAAGATCGTTTTGGTTTTGTCCTACGCAATGCGACTCCTAATGCTCGAACTGAGGTCTACATAAACTGTCCAAGTAAGTGATCAACTACAGTTTAAATAGCTATTTGCAGTTTGGTCGCGAACTGTTTGGAGTCCATGGAAGGAAACTGACTATGTTGCTTGTGGATTGAAACGATGGGAACGAAGACGTATGATTGTTAATTTGTTTCCCAACAATTTCAACTCATCTACGCGAATCACTTGTCCAGCTACTCATGAATATGCTTTCAATCAGGTAATTTCTGTGAATTGTTCTTGTACTTGTCAATTTAGACTGCTTGCCACACGAGAACTGGAGTCTGCAACACCAGCAACGAGTGTGTTCTTAAAAATGAGGATGATCCAAGTTCGTGTTTACTTTTTTGGTCGTGTTGGGATGAAATTTCTGACAATGAACGTAGAACGATAACCGGATTGGCAAAGATGACATATGAACAAAATAAGAATGTTGTGGAAGAGTTTAACAATACGCTTCATTAGTTGTTGGATTCGACGAAATAAATCACTGGCAAAAGTTCTACAATTGAAGCCAATCACCAAATTCTTATTAAAATGTGAAACGTATAGAATGATATTTGGATTCTCTATATTGTCTCAAACAGAATAACAATCAGTAAGGTTCGAATAACCATCTCCACTATAGTATTAGAATATACAGTTAACAGCCGATAGTCTTTCAAGTCAAAAGTTTAATTTGTACTTACGAGAAAAGTTTTAGAATTAAAAGAAACCTCAACAATCATTTGTCTTTGATTCTACGCATCTATTTCGACGACTTCAGAGATCAACACAATTATAAGTTCTTCTTTTGCTGTTCACTAGTACGTCCAATCCACAGACTCATCAAACGGATTGCCCGTCTTGAAACAACAAATGTTGTGTAAAGGAATGCAAACAAAGTAGTGATGGCAAGGGCAAGAAGATCGAGAGAGTTCTGTTGAATAAAGTTGATTTTAGCTGCAGGAAGCTGCCATTCATTCAGCGGACCTTGACGAGAAGAAAACTCGACACTGCGAATAAAAACTTCTCGGGGAGTGAACGGAACATCGGTAATTTTTCTGCTCAGTTCTTTAGCTGCGTTTCTATAGACGGGGTTTTCAAGCACCGTTCGAATAGCATCGGAAAGGGTTTTGGTGGTGATTTGACGTCGATTTAAATAAACTCCAAGTTTTCGTTTCAACATGACCGCTGTGTTAAATTGCTGATCGGCGAAAAACGGTATTGCAATCATTGGTACACCAAACTGAGCAGCTTCGTTCAAACTGTTCAAACCCAAATGCGAGATAAAGGCGACACTACGAGACAAAATACTCGGTTGATTCATCCAATTCACGAGATGAACGTTTGGATAACGAGTCGACGCTAAACGACTCAAATTGTTTCCATTCACATCGGTGACCTTCCAAATGAACTCGTAGTCCGGAAATTGAGCGAAGGCATCCAAGAAAGCGTCCCGAATTGCTGTTTTCATGTGAGTCGTATTGACAATTGATCCAAAACTGACCAAAATCACTCCCTTTGATGCACGTTCGAAAATCGATTTTAAAATCTAAAGCGAAAGTAACTGACGATCTACAACCGTGTTTACCTCATCTAGTTCTTGCGGCTGATCGACTCCAACACCACCAATTTGCTTCACTTTGGCGGGCAATGATCTCGGAAAATCAATGAACTTGTTCGTGTTCAACCAAACGAAATCGGCTCGTCCCATCAACTCCTCGGAAGTTGGAAAGTCGGAAGCGATCATTCGTTTCATTAATTTGTTTACAGGATGTTCTTCCAACAAACCCCAACGAAACGACAAGTACATAAACCAATTTCTAGCTCGTTCGAACAAACTTTCAATAGGAGTGATTTGTTCATGATTGAACGTAACTAAACCGATTGAGTTGTTTTCTCAATAAGATAGCTTACGTGGAATGTTGGGATCTAGCGAAATGCCATGATTTACTTGAGTATGCTCCATGAGTGGCAAAGCGCTCAATTCGTGAGTGACTTTGATGCCGAGCAAATGAAATAAACTGAAAGAACATGGATCGATCGTTTCCGCCATACCGATCGTGTAGTTTCGTGAACGCAGATGATCGAGAAAATCCGATTTCGACAACATGCCTTAAACACTGATTACTATACTTCCGAGAGCAAACAACTTTGGACGAACTGCACCTTATCGGCCCCACAAGAAACTGTCCAAGGGTACCCTCATTCAATGCGTCTCAACGAGCTAATTTGAAATCATATTGGTATTATGCTGCGGAAACGCCTCCGAGCTGAGATATAGCCATCTGTATATCCAGCGCGCAGGAAGCCAAAAAAACCGCTCGGCGCACTTACATACACCAATAACATACGAGAAACTCTGTTTTTTGTCATCATTTTTGTGTCCAAATGAATTCTGTTATCAACGTTTGCCGTATTTTGATGGAAGAAACGCGTGGTCCATTGGAATTTATCCGACTTGCCAACACCTTGGTGTGGTTCGCTCTGATGATAACCCACCGCCATGTCCCCGTTGTCGAAATTCCATGTCGTTGCAACCGGATAAATATGCTTGGCGTTGTCGTGCAATAGTGTCCGTCAACAATTGCAAAAGAAGCAAGTGCAACACACATGTGTCCATCAGAAGCGAGTGGCTGACATCTCGATCCCCTAACTAATCGGCAATGATGATGGGGAGAAAGTGGAGTTGACGATCGGAAGCAAGGTGTTAAACTTATAGATTGGAGTATGGAGAGTACGTATTTGACATTTGTTTTGCAAGACACGAAATTTTACTGAGTAAATTTTTGACTTGAAATTAACACTGAAATCGGTTATTCTGATCAAACCATATCGAAAGTTGAGCCGATTGCCTTGAAAGAACATAGCGTTATGCGCATCAGTGGGGCTCATCGACATGCAATATATAACAGTATATAAAATAATTACAATGGACTTATTAACTTTGGTAAAAATTTTTTTACATTTCTGCTCCAAATGTGGGTTCACATATTTTGGTCGTTACGATGTTTCCCTAATATGTATATTAGCATTCTAGAAAGCTCAACTTATGAGCGTTACAACGGTATATAATACATGGTTCCAAAATAGCTATTCGCAGAGATATGGTTGGTCTCATGTCAAGTTTCTGATTTCTTGATTTCAGTGCATTTCACCAGTTAATTGTTGAAACACCATACAAGTAAGCGAACGGGAACGCCGCGAGTTTTCCTGGTTCGTAATAAATGTTGGTTTTCTGTTAACTGAACT
Source organism: Aphelenchoides besseyi (assembly GCA_024699855.1). Taxonomy (NCBI): domain Eukaryota; kingdom Metazoa; phylum Nematoda; class Chromadorea; order Rhabditida; family Aphelenchoididae; genus Aphelenchoides; species Aphelenchoides besseyi. The sequence continues at coordinate 5,812,663 of JAMPIQ010000001.1, read as the reverse complement.
TATTGATGCGCGCTGGATATACAGATGGCTATATCTCAGCTCGGAGGCGTTTCCGCAGCATAATACCAATATGATTTCGAATTAGCTCGTTGAGACGCATTGAATGAGGGTACCCTTGGACAGTTTCTTGTGGGGCCGATAAGGTGCAGTTTACCCAACAACTTACTTTCGCAATAATCCGCAAACATCGATTTAAACTTCTCGGGCTCATGCGGTGATCCTTTGCTTTCAAAAACATTGTTCCACCACTCCAATTTTAGAATCCGCCGTTCCAAATCGTCAGTGATATCAAGATGCACTCGAGTTACATTCGCCTTCTTTGTTCCATTGATATTGACAAAATTATTAAAAAGCGGTATAACAAAGTCCTAAACAAGCTAATGAGACTGTCGTACGTTTTTGACTTACAACTTCATGTCCGGCATCAATCAGGATATCGGCAAGGCGTCCATTAAAAGCGATGTGCGAAAATGCTACATTTGTCGAGATGAACAAGAAACGATCAGCCAAAACTTCGAAAGACAACAACCAAAGGTTCAGGAAAATAAGCGAAGAAACAACTCGGGAAAACATGTGTGCTTATCAAATTGCGGGTTATGACCACTCCGGTAGCTTTTTATTTGAACTTTATATCATCGTCTACAACTGGTCGATCGTTTGTCGCTGACGCCTATCTTGTAGTTTCTAGTCTTGTGATGACTCTTCTACTGATCGATACAAATCAATTAAAGATTTCTGCTCAATGATCACAGTAAAAAATAGAAGTTTGTCTAGATCGAAATTCGTTTCGAATATTGAAAGCAAGAAAGTTGTGAGCACCTTGTAGTCTGTATCAAGAAAACAGCACCAAAGGTACGATATTAAGTGCACGTGAAGTTCACGACAATACAGCTTTCTATTTCGTACGATAATTTTGAATATAAGCTTTCAATTGTAAGAATATTCGTATTCTAGTGTCTAGAAGAGCCTGCAAGCTGATTTACGACCTTTACATTGAAAGTAAGTACCTGGATACTTCATCATTTTTATGTTTTCAAACCCTAATGATATCTTCTAGTTGTGTTTTCTTTTCATGTTAGTTCTAACTTATAGAAATGATCGCATTAAACCGATTACTCCAATTCGATTATAAAACTAAATTCGTGAGTTTTCTTCAACTAACATCCAGATGGTTCAGTTTACTTGCTATAACATTGCTACAAACATACGAGACTTTAAAATAAAGTTTCTGAGTAAACGAAGTCGGACAAAATGAAATAGGAATGTTCAATGTTTTCGTGTAAATCAACGGTTTCAGTTGGCTGTGAAAGTAACAATAAGCTTTCAGATCTGGTTGGGGATTACATTCACGACTTCGAAAATCAAACGAACCAGCGAATTCCAACGCACAATTGCAATCAACGTCAAAAGCAAGAACCGGCGTTTCTAGATATCAACGGCAATCATTGAGTCAAAGTGGGTATTAGGTAGCCATAGCGATCAACAGTAGGATTCCGATCGGAATACTTGATCGAACTGGAGCGTTGGAATTGAACAAAAAGATCCAATTTACTTGTTTGCGCTGAATTCGATGTTCACGCATCGACTCCACCGTTTCGTGCGTGATCACCTCAGCGTCGAGATTCTTCTATAATTGACGTCTAATTTTCAACTTTTTTTGTCTAAAAACTTAATTTTAGGGCTCCATTCATATTTGAAATGGTTTCCGAGGAAATTGAAACCAAACAGGCCCGTCGAGATGACCTCGAAGCGTGACACATCGAAACTCTGCGCTCATCGATTTTCGTTCACTTCGTCCAAATAAAAATTCCACTCGTGGTATTCGGCAACTTGCTTTTCCGTTGGTCATACGCGCTTTTGCGTCAAGCGTTCGGTGGAAACAGCTCCTCGGATGTTTTTGTTGGGAAATCAACGTCCATCTAACGTGTAAATTTCTTTAACATTCTCATCTTTGTTTTAGATTTGGGTTTCACGATGGCGAGTTTAAATCACTCGTTGCGCAGCGGACCATTTAACGTTCAATTGGAAAAACACTGGTTGTTGTTTAACAAAGGAACGAACGGACGTTTCGTCTACGGTTTCAGTAATCTCAACGATCGATGCAAAGCCCAACTGCTAATCATCGACATGTGGAATGAGGAGCAAGAGTAAGATTCTTTTGTCGCATTTCTTGAACTTTGATTTCAGGATTCTAGTCGATACCGCTGATGTCTCCTCTCCATTAGTTTCAGATTGTATCTTCGATGTTTACGCAATAAATTCAAACACAGTGCTCATTCTCTGGTGCAATACGCGCAATAAGTATCTGACCGTTTCGCATTTGCGTTTAAACTTCGCAAATCGCACGTTCACCAATCTAGAAACCTTGTTGTACAAATGCAATGTAATGCCGGAGGAACCGGAAGATATGATCTTTTCGACCGATATAGCACATCGTTTCGTCATTCGATCGCCTCCGCCCGAAGAGCGTTTAAACTTCTACGATTCGGCAGCGATGAATATCGATCAAATCGCTAAAGTCGACCTGAAGACACGAAATTTCCACGTTTTCAATTTCCACATTTTCAATCAAACGTTGTATATGCTTGAAACTCGTGATGTCAGTTTCTCGTCTCCAACCGTTCATGGACCACAACCATTTCCGAAGCCACATTTAATTTCCGCAGATCTGGAGGTAATGAAAACCGCTGGAAAACGCGACGACATTGTTTTGAGGACAAGTGCATTTGAAAGATCTGAAGCGGTGGGTTTTTGGATTTTTAAATGTTTGATCATTAAGATTTTCAGACTCGACCAGACGCCGACAACGACTTAGATCGTGTCATTCCCGTCTCGACTGCATTTTACAAAACCACCGGCTATCTGCTCTGTTTATTGACCGATTTGTCCGGACAGCCCGTTCGGTTTCCGCGTCGTAACGAACGTATTCCGCTTGTTTACAAACTTTTCTCCGTCGACTTACTAACAAATCAATGGAGAGAAGTGGTCATCCAACCGGAGTTCTTTGGACCGATGCGTGAAGAAAATCGTGCATACGTTCGACCACAAGTTCGAGTGCCACGACTTCGTGTTGTCGGTGGTGTTACATTGAATCGTTTCGAAGCGATGTTGCCCGCGTTTCTTCGCTCTCGATTTCGCTTCATGCGCACCAGTTTGGAGTTCATGAATATGGATCGCGATGGTCACTTGTCATTATCGATTTTCCAAGGCCAATTTCACAGTCATCGTTTAACGAACATCGGCAATCTACGAGTGGAGTTCTATCGTACACCGTTGCGGTAAGTTCGAAACATTTATGTTCAACTAACCTTTGTACTTTAGTAAGCCGGAACTACTGACTAATTTAGCATGGTTTATTATAAAACAAAGCGGATTGTCTCAAAATGTTAAAGTTCCACGAAATTTCTCAGGACGATCGTTATTTTCGACAATCACTAACGTACGTGATTTTCAAGGTCAAAACGTTCTCGAAAATCGATCACCGCCGTCAACTAGTCACGCATACAACGAACAAGAGATGTTGTCCGAAGCGATCAATAGAACTGAGCAAATGGAAGACGCAACCGAAGTAACCTCAGATGTCTACGAATGGCTAACTGATCAAATGGACAATAGTTTGGTTGGACAAACGAGCGAAAGACGTGAAGAGCAATTGGTACCGCTAGAAGAACATCAATTGAACGCTCTGGAAATGACAGATCAACTAGTTGAAATGTCAACCGCTAATCATCAAATTGTCAAACATAAAGCAAATCCCTAAGTACTTCTCACCAAATCATTTGCGGTTTCTTCACTTACTCTAAATGCATTCTTGAATCCCAAAGCTCACCGTTCCGCTCTTTCTTCATACGTGGTTAAAACGATTTACCGTTTGTGTATCCAATTATAAGAGTTCTATTTCCTTGTATCAAATCTGAAATCTCTAATTGTATTTATTGTTCAAATTAAGACTTTAAATCTTAAAGATCTACGGTGTAAATAAACTTCAGTCTTATGGTTAAGTTACGAAATAAACATATATCACAAGCCATGTGAGTCTGACTGTTTGCACGTTTGCCTTCAAATCTATGGACCTTCAGTTCTTGTAGGTACTTTAAAGCAATCATCCGCGATTACAAAATGGAAGCAGCTATTTCTGTTAACCTTTTATTGGTATTCTTCTTGAACTCCAACAAATAAGTTCAATGATTGCACATATTGGAAGGACGAGAACGACATGCACGATGAGCCGATCTGCTTCTCTCTCTTCTAGCACTTCTTTGTCGTTTCGAGAAGGTCGAAGCATTTGAAAGACCTGTGGTTTTTCAGCGATTAGTATTTCCACTGGTTGCGACGTGGAGATGCTGTAAATGAGCTGTGAGTTTTGGGGCCGTTTTGTGACTTACCGTCGAATTTTGTATTTTTCAGTGCGCAGAATGTTTTGCGATTCAACGTCCGTTCATATGTATGCTTCATCTGTAATCCAAGAGAACTTACACGCCAAATCAAGAAATTTCGCAAAGAATGATTTCATCTCGTGCAGTTCGCTTACTATTTAATTGTACTTCGTTTTACCAGACAAAAATCAGGTAAATCAACGGTTCATCGTTTTCCTCAATTGAATTTTAGGAGAACGCGTGTGTTGCGCCCGATTGCAATAAGAAGTTAGTCAAGCTACCCGCGTTATTAAACCACATTCTGAACGACCACGCAGAACTCGCGGATCACCGTCGTGCAACCAAGTGGAGAATATCTCTGCGTCGCCGATCGAATTGTTACGTTAGAACATGTGTTTCAACGTATGAACTCACATTTCAGCCCGGAAATTTACCGCATTATGCCGGGGTTGTCGGGCAGTTTCGCTCACGCCTCTATGATCGCAGTGTCTTTGAAGCTTCTCAGTTCCCAAAAATCGTAGAATATGTTTGAGAATTCTATAAATACTCAGCTGTTACAAGGGCCATTTGTAATCCCTTCATACGTGAGTTAATTTCAAACATACATACTAATTCATATACCTATTTCAAAAACGTATTTGTCCACTGCCAAATTGCACAGACAATTTCCATAAAGTTGCACAACTTCGCATGCGCAAACTACTTAACGACTACCGAACATCACTAATCTTAGCTTTAGTATGCTTGAGCTTAAGTTATGGATTGATGTTGTTTCTAGAAGGTTATGTCTATGAATTGGGAATCAACGTTCTGTTATGTGTTGAATCAATTTGGTTTTTTAGATTTTCAAATAAAGTTAGTGAACGTTGCCATATTTATTTGTAATCTTCAATGTAAACGAAGAAATGCGGCATGTGGATTTAAACGAAAGAAAGTATTGAAATGAAGGAAAAAACAATAACAGAGATTATGATGAAAGTGAAGGAACAAATTAAAGTTGAATGGAATCGATGAAAAAAAGTGATTTTACTGTTTCATGAACGATGGTTCTGACGCCGACGACGTCGGTAAGCAGCGAATGATGAAAATGATTCATTGCAAACGCCACATGTTCGCTTAGCTTTATGCGCAGACAGTTCATGGTTTCTGTAGGCGTTGTCTTACTCAAAAATGAGTCTGCAGATTTTGCACCTGAACGGTGTTTGGTGCTCCTTCCTTCGGTGTTGCTGGTAGTCGTTGTGATTTTTTGAATGGAATCTTACAAGCACCACATCTATATCCATCTGCGTGAACTCTTGCACGATGGTGACGATATTCTTGCGTAGACTTGAATGCACCGTTACACGAGTTACATGTGATCACGAGTTCGCCCAATTCTGGATGGTCGTGAATGTGTGCTCGCAACGAATAGTAATTAGTGCATACCGTTGAGCATTCCGGGACGTAGCATTGGAGTTCCTGCAACGTTGTGCACGTTATTATGATTTGGTGTGCAAGATCTACCATCGTTGGAATAACAAACGCCCCAGTTGCAAGTTCACGGTTCAAGCATTCCAAGACTTTGTTGATGAGAGACGGGTCACGAGAGTTTTCAACCAGACTTCGGGTATATGTACGAGCGTGATTTGTTGCAACTACTCCGGCGCGTGTTGGAAGTTTGCCGTGAGTAAAAAATGATTGCATTGCATGAAGTATGTGTTCGAATGAGATAATGCAATCCCCTACAGAACAAAAGCACGAAGGAAAATTGTCTGCTGTTATGCGGGTGATTTCAATTAGTGCATGAATTTTTGAGTTGAATTTTCCGGTATCTTGCTTAACAAGATGTTCAAATACACGGGCAGACAAATGTCTACCTAAAAAAGTGTATATTTACGTCTAGATGACGAGTATTTACCTCCGCACGTGCCGTAGAGACGATGCTTCTTCGGAGATGTTTTTCCTTTTCAACGGAATTTTCTGACATCAGTCGTGCTTAGAGAATTTGCTTCTGTTAACAATCACATATAGGCAACCGCCGATTGTAGCGTAGATGTAGTCTTCGACAGTCCGTTGTTTGATGCGAGGAATCTTAATTAGGTGTAATTGGAGCTTGAGTACGGCTTACGAAGAGTTCGTGGAAAAGTTCCGATGAAAAAGTTGTTAATGTGCATGCGGCATTGTTCAAGTACGAATAATTGGAATACTAAATGGAATTTACATATGTGGGAATGTTCGGAGTTATTACCTTCTCGGTGGATTCTTTAACTTTAGAAGCACAAGAGGTATGGTGAGACATCCCGCTCTCAAAGTTGACGAACTGAGCAGAACAGTGTACGCAAATCCATTTCGTCATACGTTCGAAGTCGCCAAAGTTTCCGTGGACATCGCGAATGTGTTTCAAAATGTAATACGCAGTGCTATAACTAGCAGGACATCCCGTAGACATGCAACGATATTCCTTAATTGAAATTAAGCGTTATTGGTTTTATCAGGGGCTTAGGCAACCGGAGAAATAATGTTGGCTGAATCGAGTGCGGAAAGAAGAGTCAGCCATGTGCTGTGTTGAAGTGAGCGGTCTTTTGATAGTTCGATGGCGTGTGAGTCGTAGAAATGAAAATTTGACCCGATGACACCGGCATGTTTCGGTAGATGGTCTTGCGTAAAGTAACTTCGGAACGTTTTTAATATGTATTCCATAGTTACAGCGTGTCGTCCTGGATCATCATACGGCAGCGGTAGAGTCTTGTCGTCAACATGAGTAAGTTGGATTAACGCGTGTTCGTTTGTGTTGAAGCGACCTCTCAAACCGAAATGCTCGTTTGCACGTAGTCCAAGTTCTCGACTTGCAACGTGTGGTGAACACGAGTGCAAACGTTTTACTTACCAACTGATGTTCCGAAATAAACGACTGAACGCAGTAAAGCGAAACATCTTTCTCGACTGCTGTGAATCATACGAGCGGAATTTGGATCCTTTCGGTTAACGATGGCAGATGAACGCTCCAAAATGCTCGTAATAAGCGTTACAGACCAATCTGTCTTCATATTTAGTTGATTTCAGCTAAATACGTACGTATGGATTACATATGTGCTATTGCGTAGTTACAATTTGACTGACATGAGGCGCAATGTTGTCTGATTTTGTCAAGTCGAAAGGTTTTTTGGCCGGGAATACGATTGAAAGAAGTTTCGTTTGCGACAATCCATCCAACTGCTGAAGGAGAGATGAAAAAGATCGAAATGATGAGATGTACCTGGTCGTCTTTTGCCAACTCCGCTTCGTCGAATTCATCTTCGTCGAAAGCTAGGAAATCAAGATGATCCTCATCCAATTCGTAGAGATACTAAAATTCACATATCTATAAGACAACAGTATCACACAAATTACGTCGGTTTCCTCGTCTTCTTCAAAATCAGATGATGGATCATATGGAACAGTGGAAATGGAAGGCTCGGGCTTATCTGTTTGTATGTTGTAAGCTGCGGAACGCTTTGCAGGACGAGTTTCGAATGATGACTGATCGATTGGACGATGTGGAGTTCTGAAAGTTAAAGATAACAAACTGTATTAAAGTGGAATTTACCTCGAAGATACTTGTTTGTTTTGCTCGTTTACGACTTGGTTCATCTTCCAGGTCTGCGGGCGCGTTTTCTGTCATCAATCTTCGGGTCAAGAAAGTTCGGTTCGACTTCGGACTCCATCGCCATCCGGAACCTGAAAATAAATGGGTTTGTAACTCATATGAAATGTAGAAGCAAGAGAATTTTCAAGCAAACAGCGAAGACGACGAAGTTTTTTTGTTGGGCGTTAGAAAGTCAAAAGCAGTCTATTTAGGCCCGAAGACCATTGAATGTATATCACGTATTTGCAGACTGCTGGAAATGCGTTCCCTCAGCGAAATTGATTTAGTAAACTTGTCGAACTGTTTATTTCTGCGTTTTCAAAATCGCACAACTCAAAAGAACATTGCGGCCCATTTCACGGGCTTCCAAAACGTTTGTGCAATTGCTCGTAAAGAGAACGCAAATCATCGTCATTGATTGGGACGATTGTGTCCTGTTGGTAGGTTTTGTCGATAAAATAAAGCATCCGTTCAGTCTTTCCGATATGCGGCTCGAGATAAAAAGTCTTGAAGAAGTTCGCGTTCGAAATCAACCCCTCACAACTGAGCAGTTGGCCAGATGTTTACGACTTCGAAGATGTAATGAACGTTTCTGGTGATGAATCACCTTGTGAAAAATCAAAACATTTGTCGAAAATCGTGTTTTCCGTCAGTCAACTCGTATTTTTTTCTACTATTCGGCTGCTATGGACGAGTTTATTGATTTTACGTTTGCGGATCTTTACGAAAAGCTCAAATGGGATGACGAGAATTTCATCGCTTGGCTTCAACATCTCAAGCTCCTGTTCGGCAATACTCGACGTTGTGTTTGTGGCGGCAAGATGACCATCCGCCCAGTAAAAGCCGGTCGTCGTTACGGTAATTACCGATGCACCACCAAAGACTGTCGCAAAGAAAAAGGGTTTCTTACGGACACGTTTTTTGAAGGAGCCCATCTCGAGTTAAAAGAAGTACCACCCTCCTTCCTTACTTTAGTTTTGATTCGTACTTCCAGATCTTCCAACACGTACTTTTGGTGTTTCGAAATGTCTTCTCACAAACTGTTGCCATTCCAAATGAAGCGCACCGATCATACGACAATTGGAGAACATACATTGGTCGATTACAAAAATTTTTTGCGAGATGTTTGTGTCGAGTATTTCGTTCGTAATCCAGTTCGTATTGGTGGAGAGGGCTGTCAAGTTCAAATTGACGAAGCATTTGTGACCAAACGAATATACAACAAAGGACGATTGGTCAACGAAGCAATCATGATTTTTGGAGGAATCGAAGAGGAAACGGGGGAGTGTTTCATTTGGCCGGTGGAACGACGCGATTTGGAAACTCTTTTGGCGTTAATTCAAGAATACACCTTGCCGGGAACAACAATCATCAGCGACTGTTGGCGTGCATACGGTGGAATCGCAAATCTTCCTGACGGTTATCAACACTTGACTGTGAACCACAGCGTCAATTTCGTCGATCCAGTTACTCACGCCAACACCAACAAGATTGAGCAGTTGTGGCAAAAATTCAAGCGCCGTCACAAGCACGAATTCGGGACTGCACGATCGGTATTTGAGGAATATGTGGCAGACTTTTGTTGGCGTCAACAGTTTCGTGGACCGAACGTAATCTACAATTTGTGATCTCAGATCGCTAAGTACTATACCATTCAATGATGTCCTCAACAGTTAACAACTGCTTTGATGCTATCGGGACAATTTACCTCCGCTTATTTGTTGTTTTATTTTTTTATAAATTCCGTCGGGGGGCCGAGCTGCATTTTTAAGGGGGGCCCAACAGCATTTTTCAAGGGGAGGCTAAACTGCAAAAGTACCCCCAATCATACTAACCTCGTTTTCACCGTCGAAAAACTTTGCATGCGCATAGTCGATGTAAATATACGTTGCGTCGATGATTCCTTCCTTGCGCTGTTCCTTCGATTGACGAACCACTTTCATAAAATCCCGTAAACTGAACTTCATGTCGCCGGAGTCTTCGCGAGTTGGTCTACATATCTGCGCGTAAGATTTTCAAGCCAATCACTCACATGCCAATCATATCGATGTATTCGTTGAAGCATGTCTTCGGGTTGGTAGCCACAATTGACGATTTGATTCGCAGATGAGCGTTGACTCGATTTTGAGATTTCGGACGTTGGAATAATCCACTTTTTCGGATTCAACGTTGGCGAGTAGACGCTGGATGCGGGAGTTAAGACGAAGAAATAACTGAAAACGATTTGCGTTCAATGAACAACCTTTGACCCATATTAAGAAGAAGACCACCGGCACAATGAGCAACGCTGATCTTCTCGTATGATGCTTTTTTGCATTGTTGAACATACAGTACTGGACAAAAGTTTGGAAGAAACTTGGTTTATTGCGTTTTTTTGGACGCTGTAGTAATAATAGAGTGGTTTTTTTTTGAGATTTTTAGTTTTATCGATGAATACTCTTTCATTTTAGATGCTTTCGGACGAAAAGAAAAAAGAAATTAAGGAACAGTACGCGATTTTACGAAGTATTAGAGGAACGGCGACGAAATGTAAAGTTTCGAAGTCAAGTGTTGAGCGCGTACTCAAAAATTCGAGCAGAAAGACAGCAAGACTCTCGGTCGTCCAAAGAAAGTGAATTCGCGCCTTCGTCGTCGTATTAAACGCCATGTAGTCAACGAACTTCAAGGCGGTAGCCGCGTTACCTCGCGTTCAATCCAGGATAACTTGGAAATGGAGGTCGATCGACGAACGATTGGCCGCTGGCTGAATCGCGACAATATCTTCTACGAGTTTGTTAAGAAGCGGCTTCCTCTCACGGACACACACCGCTTAAACCGCCTCAACTTTGCACGACGTCACTTGAACGCTGGGATTGACTTTACAACATGGGTTTTCAGCGACGAGAAGCGCTTTTGTCTGGGCAGACGGGCCGGGCAGTGCAGGTTCTTATGGAACCGAAAACGTTCATTTGTGTCCGCACTTTGTGCGGATCACGAAAGGCCAAATCCCCACCCCCTTTTTTTCCATTATAAAAGCGTCGTGAACGAACGCCCCTTGCTTCTTCTTCTTCCCCGTTTTTGTCCCCTATTTTTCTCTTGAGCTGAAACGGAGCGGCTCCATAAGCTCAAGAGGAAATCCGACAACAATAAACTCTCTCTTTATTTTGGAAGTACGACTAAATCGGTCATTTGGAACGATACAAGCGACAAATGGGCGGTGGATCAATCATGATCCTCGGTGCCATCTGTTCAATAGGGAAACTGCTGATCGACGTACGTTTTTCGTCGATCTCTTCAACTTTTGATGGCAATTTCATATGTTATAGGTATGCAACAATCACTACAAGGCGGTCGACTACGTTTCCGATCTTAATTTAAAGTTTTTCCTGTGGATCCGAAGGCAAATGAGACGCCGGTTCTGGGTGTGGCAACAAGATCTAGCGCCAATTCACACGGCGAAGGTCACCACCGACTTCTTACTCAACCAGCAAGTAGCTACAAGCGATTGGCCATCCCGTAGTCCGGATTTGAACCCGATGGAGAACGTTTGGAAGCTGATGGAAGACGAAATATACAAGAATGGTCAATTTTGGGCAAAATCTAAACTTGTGGCCGCAATCCATCGTTCCGTCCCGAAGATTAAGGCTCAAACGATTAAAGACCTTTTCTCGTCTATGAATAAGCGACTTGTGGACGTGGTCGAAAAGCTAGGCGCGCAGATGTCTTAACAATACAAAGTGTCTTCCAAATTTTTGTCCACCCCCATTTTCAATTTTTGATAACTTTTTTTTATTGCTTAAATTTTTTCAACTTTTTTATGTTCATTCAAATGCTCCTCGAATAAAAACTCTAATGTACAAAAACCGACCGGGTTTCCTTCAGCCATTCGTAGTCACCTACCATTAACTCTTTTCCTTTTTTGCTTTGTGCATACAAGACAGCAGCTTGCATTCGACAACAAGAGAATTGAACCTGCAACCTCCAAAAGAGTTTGCAAGCCCATCACCTACTCACTCGACTACTGCAGCTCACACTTCCGAGGGAAGATTAGTGGAACATAACCCGGAACGAATGTTGGCCAAATAAAACGGCCAATATCTCCGTAATAAAGTGAGATAAGAATACGCGGACTTTACCACGATAATCAGCATAATCGATACTACGATTTTGGCAATTTTAGTGTTTTCGGTTTTGGCTAATAACTTGGCCAATTCTGCGACTGGGCAAAAAAGATCGGTATATTCAGAATCAGCGTAAAATTCCGCGTGGATTGATCTATAATTCAGCCAAAAGTAGCGGGGACCACTCAGGACCTCTCCTTGTTAGTCGTCGACTTTCGTTTTTTTGTTGCTGCTACGTTTGCTTGGAATTATGCTCATTTGTACATTTTGTGTTTTCGTTTAAAACTCAGTTTTTTCAAATTAAGAGCTTTTATTTTTACGTTGAAGTAATCAACCCAAGTTTTTAGGCCGTCATGGATTTCGGATCAAACTCCGACGATTTCGATTCCTATGAGTTCTTGGATCTCCCGCCTGAACTCCAGCCACTACCGGCGTCGAACGAGGCGGATGAAATGGCCGATGACGGCCACTCTGATGGCGACGAAACCGACTTTCGAATCAACCACGTATGCTACAAAGAAAGTGGGTTCTTGAAAACCGAGAACTTACGTGATGCGCCATCGTTTTGTTGTAACTCTCAGAGAAGATATTCGAAATCGACGAGTCCGCTTGGCAAAAAAGAATCCGCGCGTCGCCAAAAAAACGTCCAAAAACCGCGCATTTGACGTCGTTTTCAAAAAGTCTGTGATTTCGCGCACAGTAACTCATTGCAAAAATTAATTATACTGTCAAATTCCTCACAACAAGACGAGTATTTCGGTATATAGTATGCGTGGATTCGAGGTGCGAAGTAAAGTGACTTCCCTTGTAAGAAGGACAACGAAACGGTCAAACGATCCGAGTAGTTAGACTGGTAATCTGCTCTTCGGTTGAATCGTTTGGTCATTCCACGCGCTAAATTAGTTTACTAGTTGAGAAGTAAACAGTAAACGTAAATTAGCGCGCTGATTGACCAGCGGAGAGAAGAGCAGAGGAATGAGAGGAGAAGGAATGAGACGATGGAGTGACTGTTTGGACTCATTTCCACGGTTTATATGCTACCCGAATGAGACCGTGGAAGCTACAAAAGGCGGTACTCGCAGTCAAATAGGCATTAACTAGCAGAACGGCGGTTGATATCTCTCGGTGGACAATAGATCCCGATATCATTTACGGCCGCGAATTATTTCTTGACTTTAAGGCATTTCCTCGGGTGCTGCTCAAGTTTGAATTTGAACAAAGAGATTGACGGCGTCTCAGAGAATCGTATAGTTAACTGTAACGATAACCAAAATCAAACTCATTAGTCGGAATCGCAAATAACGTTCTTATTTTTGAATTTTACTGGACAAACTGTATATTTTCTGAATCCTCATAGTCCCCAAATTCAGATGAGCTCAAAATTTTGAAATTTTCGAAAAATTTTGCTTTGGTCCTTCCTTGTAAGTTAAAAAGTTGGTTGATTGATTCTTCAATCGATGAGTTCGAAAAGCGGTGAGTAGTTGCTGGAAGTCACAGTAGTCACTTCGCATTGAGTTTTCCATCGATGGTTTATGCTTGCATTTTGGAGCCTCAAACTAATTGCCATCGAAATGTCCATGCGCAACGACCGACCAAAAGTACCAGCAAATTGTCGTGTGTGATCCAATTGATCCGCTATTCTCAGCTATTTTTTCTTTATCTAACGTCTTATCCGGTTATTTCATGCATTTCTCGACTATCGCCTGATACACATGCCATTGTGGAAGTTCACGTCCACGTACACAAGTGGACTCGATTACGTTGGCATCTTTTATTGTGACAAAAATATAAACAGAAATTTCAGTTGCTAATCTCTACGTCTCACTCACTACACTGAGCAAAAACGGGCATTCTCGGGAAGTTTAGTTATGAACCTAACGTACAAATTTGAATCTCTCCGAAGCATCGTACAAAAGAAATAGAAAGTACTTGAACAACAACTATTATATAGGGGATTATCGTACGAACTTCTTAACTAACGACCCCGTGAAACTGAAGATTTTTACAGAATTCGAAATTTATATGTTCAATAGTCTATGGTTTACGATCCGACTTCATGATTAGTCAATAATGAAAACAACACATTAATTTACATACCTCAAATGTGGGCTATGATCTAAATGGTAAACAAGAGAATAGGTTCGATTTTAACGACTTTAATGAACAAATGAACGACAATACTTTTCTTTGAATTTTACAGTTTAATGACACGAATTGCAGTTGCGTAGACGTTTATTTAAACAACCTCATAATGAGATGTTTGTTCGAGTTTCGAGTAGCTGAGTTATTTTCTCATTGATAGCTGACGAGTGATTATAGCTTTTTTGCTCCGGTGGAACGGTAGTGCCCTACAAAAAGACTAGTCGTCAAGTTACGACAACCGATCAACCTGATAACGATTACAAAGGTCAGAAGAGCAAAATCGCCACCAGTGATTTTCTGTAAACGCGTCGTAATCAGAAGTATGTTCTGGGTAATACATCTGCTGGAATAAATCCCCCGTAAAACGATTGATTCCAATAGCACACGGATATACCGTCCATAGTTGAACGGTATCCCAAGCATTAAGACCCGGCGTCCAACATTGTCCACTCATATAACAGTAACACCAAACTCCAACGATCGTTCTGACAAACGAAAACGTCGTTGTTATCAACAGAAGAGCCTTCGACATTTCGAAGGAATAATAACAAGGGAATCGAGTGTGGGCAGTAGAAATATTTCAATGGACTTTATAATTTTATAGTCTAGAAATAAGATCGTTAATTTAAGAGTTTCGACTGTGAAAATGCTTTCAGCATTAATGTGCTTGCTATAAACGGGCTATAAACTGATCATTTTTTAATGATTGTCGAGTAAACTACTTTGAATTACGTAGACACTAAGGTTACCGTCACTCATCAACGATTACAAACTAGCAAACACACCAGAAACCGTTTAGATTTGTGCTCACGAATTGAACTATAAAATCGTTTGGAATTGATGTCTACAACTGTAAATCGCATAAACTCGGTAATCGAGTTCTCTTCTTCGCAGCTTCGAAATGACTCAGATTCTTATTCGTGTACGTTTCTAGACTCCAATAAGCGTTTGAGATTGTTTTCAGCGGCCTGTTGAGAAGAGGGCTAACTAGTCACGAGTTTTCATTCGATTAGCCTACTCACTTCAGAGATAAGACACGCGAGATGCCAATCTCTGAAACGTTCTTATTTGACCGATGAAAATGGTACAAGAATGTTTACTCTTCAAAGCATGTTCGTATTCTAAACGTTCCCTTTATCCAACTGATGGATCCAATTAATGGAAATAAATTTTAATTTAAAAAGAAAAATTAGCAATAAATAACCAGTTAACTAGGTCGTGGCTTATGTAATCGAACGCCTAACGGCGCGGCGGTGGGTCGACGCAGATTCGGTGGCGGAATTCCGGACGTGTCGACGAGCTGAGGCGGCGGCGATTTTTGATCGTCGGACGAGAAATCACCGAAAAGTGGATTCGTTTTGTGAAGTCGAGATGCTGAAGGAGAACTTTAGACGCGCACTAAAAGACCACTAACCGGAAGGAACACGTTGTTGAAGAAGCAGAGTCGTGGCCGAGTGTCTTCCCGACTGATCGACGGCGGAATGACGTCCGGCTGAACGAGATCGCATTCTACGGCCTTGGGTACCACGTGGTTGCTGAATATCTTCGTGGGAAACATCCATCATGCTGAAACTTTCGTTAATAAAATCGATGATTTGACTTCTTACCTTCGACCGGTCAACGAACTTCGCTTTCCACCGTCGCGGCTGCCCGCTTCTCCACGACTTCCGGTCGACACGAACGATTCGTTACGCGGCAACAGACGTGGACCGCCGAGTGAAGAGCGTCCCGGTGACACGGCGGTGGCACGCTGAGAACGTCGACGCGGTTCTTGACGCGAAACATCAGAACTGAAAGCGAAGTCAATGGACATTTGTGCTTGGAAACTCACTCCTCAAACGATGCGTCTTCATTGACGACCGATGCATGCGGATTGAACGGCGACCACAAGTCGGGGACAACGTCTTGTGTGACGGCAAAATTGCACGGCGACGATGCGTTGAGTGGATCGAAAGAACGGAGTTTGTCGATGGTCTAAAGACGAGAATACAAAATGGCGTCTTATCGGCAACTCACTTCCTCCAACGTTCGAATCCGCGCATTCATTGCACGCTCGTCGTGGAACCATTTGTTGCGCAGTTTCTGTTCCGTTTCTTCGGCACGTTGCAAACGTTTCTCCAAATCCTTCGCGGTCGTCTCGTTGCGTTCACGCAAAGCGTCTAATCGATAAACCTCCTCTCTCAAACCGGCGCTATCCGTAAGTTTTTGATCCTAAAAAGCGTTCGAAAAAGATTTCAAAAACACGTTTGCGTACCTTCTCCTTGATCATCTGCAACATTTCGGCCACTTGTTCGTCGCGTTGTTCCAATTTGGCTCGCAATTGCTGTGTTTCGCGCGCACGTTCGCGCAAATTCTCCAATTCGCTCTCGGCCTTCTGGAGATCGTGTCTGAAAGAGGGATGAAAACAAGAAAGGTCGTCGACTCACTTCAACTGATCGCGTTCCGCTTCGACGCGACGCAATTCGCCACGAGCCGCCGCCAATTCCTCAATTTCGGCCTTCGACCATTTCTTCGACGGCTCATCGATGTTGTCCAAACCGGCGCCAACCTCCGACCAGCCACCCGAACCGTTCGACGCGCTTCCGTCGCTTTCCTCTTCTTTGGGCGACGTTTTTTGATCGGCGACCATCTGAACAAGTTGATCGTGTTTGGCCTCCAAATCCGCGTATTTGCGTTCCGCATCTTTATATCGCGTTTTTTGTTCGTCTAATTGATTTGCAAGTTCACGTTTCTCTTTCTCCAATTTTTCGATTCTAAACGCAAAAATGAAGATTCACGTGTTTCGAACTCACATCTCGTTCTTTTGCGTCAATTCCGTGCCCACGTCTCGCAAACGTTTTTCCAGCTCACGAATCTGATCGTCTTTGGCCTTCAACGTGTGTGGATCGATTAGCTGTGCGCGCAACTGTTGAATCATCGTCTGTTGTTTCGCGTGTTCACTACGCAGTGCCTTAATTTCGGCCAACTGTTGTGGCGTTTGGCGTTCGCGTTGAAGCTGTTCGATCTCGCATTGCAACTCTTTGCATCGTGTTTGCGATTCGTAGAGTGTGCGTTTATCCAATGCATCCGCTGATTCTAAAGACAACGCCATGACTTTGATTCGAGAACCGAAACTTACTTTGATCATTCAACAGAAAGCTAACGAGCCACGTGCAAATAGCCACGATAAAGTACGTAGATACGACAATTCCCGTATCGTCCAACATATCCAAAAACGGAAGTTGTGAGCGTAGAGTTTGCATGAACGATCCCAAGACACGGGTTTGTTGTACCCGATTAGTTGGGGATTGTTCAATCACAGGTTCTGAAGTCACTGATGACTGTTGGATCGGTGATGGAACAGTAATAGTTGGTTCCTGGACTGGTGTCAAATCAACAGGAGGTTGTGGAGTGACTTCTTGATCTACGGGTGGAATTGATGGTTGAGTAATAACGGAATCGAACTGTTGCATCGGTGGTTGCAATTCGACGGGCGGAGACAACGTGGTCGTCGGTTCTGCGTGCTGATGAACTGGAACTGACTGATGAATTGGTTCAGGCGGATGTTGAATTTGTTCGATCACTGGATCCGAAATCGCTGAAGGCTGTTGAACTGGTGGCAAAGCTTTAGCAGGCGGTTGAGTGCTTTCTTGATGTTGAGGTGGCTCAACGGTTACTACCGGCTGCTGAACGGTCTCCGGAGGTGTCTGAGTAACTGATGGTTGTTGAACTTCAGGAACCGGCAGATCGACTGGCTGAACAATTGGTTCTGCAGGGACGGATTGCTGGTGAACTGTTGGAGGAGCAGTAGAAGTGGATTCTTGGAGTGGTGTCAAAGTCATAGTAAGAGTGGGATCGGAAGGCACTTCTTCTTTCACTTGTTGAACTGATGGTTTCTCTTTTTCTACTGTCAATTCAGGTGGTAACGGCAAAGTAGTCGATTCTACGGTCTGCTGTGGCTGCTGAGTTGACGACTCCACAATTGATTCGGCACTTTTACTGAAAGACGAGAATAGAAATTTGAAAACCTTGAACTCACCTTTCTTCTTTGGCATCCAAATTCAACGGTGCATAAGTCCACGGGTTGAGTCCACGATCTTCTGGAGGCGACAATGTTGAAGTGATCGCACCTTTCGGATGGTCGTGCGGATGATTATGCGAATGTTCGTGTGAGTGGTCGTGAGAGTGACCATGCGAATGGGAATGACTGTGCGAATGCTGTGCAGCTTCTTGTTCGGCAGCTTTCAATTTCAGAGTATTCAGAAGCGTTTCGTTGATTGGAATTTCCGCAGCGTTTGCGTTCACTTCGTAGTCGCGCAAAAATTCGCTTTGCGATTCGATTTCGTCGACGACTTGATTTGCAATTGGCGTATTCGATTTGTCACGATGTTCAACGCGGAAAAACTTGCGGTTTGTCTTCAGCGATTCTTCCAAAAAGAAGACATAAGCCACCGGATCGACAAAGCCCTTGTAGACGAAGCCATAGCGATCGTTCACCTGAAAAACGATTGTTTAGCTTCCGAGTAGAGTTTCCACGTACTTTTGCCCAAAACTGATCCGTTCGACGCGTGTACTTGATGCCCACGATTTGAACTTCAGCTTCGGCTTCCAACGACAAGAAATCTTCGTGCGTCGACTGATAGGCCCGAGTGACGGAGGTGTTGAAGAGGGTTTCTGAAAAAGTCGGTAAAATGGCCTCAATAACACATCTCCAAGTGTACCTGTGCATTGCCGATCGGCGCAAATTTTCGTCGGCACATCGGGAGCCTTTTGTTGGGCGGCCAAAATGGTGGTAATTAGAAATAAAAGTCTGTACATTTTTTGATCGATCGAAAAAAGACCACGTCGACGCGTGAGATGCGTAGAAGTGACTGACGGGCGGAAAGCAAAAAAAGTTTTCCGCTCGAAACGCACGACGTTCTCCGCTCCGTAGAAAACAGAAGTCGAAGAGAAGCGTCGAAATGAACGGAAAACTTTTTTGGCGCAAGAAGTTCAATCTTCGAAACGATTAACACTCAGGAGTTACGAATCAACTTTCCGATTGAGTTTTGATTATTTTTATTGACCAGTTGGGGGATTACACGAGATCGAGAAGTTGAGCAGATGCGAAGGCACAAGGACTTTCAGGCCATAAAGTCGGTGGTCGGACAATGAGAACGTTCGCGTTTTGGAACCACGACCTTCGACTCTTGATCGCCGCAAACTGCCGGTGCGGTTTGTGTTTGACGTTGCTGCGAAATCTCCGGACGATCCGGTTGTAGCAAATCGAATTCGTAGAATTGAAGGCAACTAAAAAGGAAGAATCAGACGAAACAGTTGTCACTCACCTGTAGATCACGACCACTTGCCAGACGTGAATCACCGCCAAAACACAACAACCGACGACCGTAGAGCCTACGACCACGAAAACTAAACCGACCGTTGGCTCCGTGTCCAAATTGTAAGCTAAACGTCGATTAGTGACTTTAAGAATTCGAACTTCTACCGATGATCATCTTCAACGTGTCGTAGTTGAAAATCGCAAAGAGTGCAATAATGAAGCTCATGATCAAGCAAACGATCAATTGAACTACCTGAAGACCTTTCAACGGCTTGTACGACTACAAATGACTTACGGAAATGATTAGAAAAGGGTAGAAATACTTGTGTTTCTGCTTGTAAAAACCATAGAGTGTGAAAAATATGACACCAATTGGAATCATAATCCAAACCATCGCAGAAACCATTCCAAAACACAGACCCAAGATTGTGATTAGCGAGTAAAAGAGTAGAAAAATCTTTGTCGCCAACTGAAAATTTTTGTTAGAATTTACAATCGCTGAAACGGTTACCACAACATGGCAAGTGCCACAGAGACAATGCGACTGCTTGGTTGTCTCAACATGCATCGGAACATATTGGATTCCACTGCTCGACGAATCCAAACGTTCGCAATCAACGGTCGTTGGTTCTAAACACGCGAATGAGTACGTGACTGATTCATAACTGCTGCCTTTATTAGCTAGAAATAGTGGTTGACCTGCCAATATAAACCCCGATAGCGGAATTAGAGGATCACCAAACGCCGACATTCTTTCCAGTCGGAATCCGAGTTGAAATGCGAAAATGAAGTTTAAACTCCCGACTTTTTGTAAGCCCTCAAACCAAACGAACCTACAAACCAATTGGCTTTTTGTTCCATTGTTAAACTTTTTGGATAAGAAAAGGCTGTTGATTAAAGAGGGAAATCTCTGCGCTTCACACTCTCAACTCGTTAACTCGAAATGAACAACAAATCGAATAAACAAACCGGAAACAAATAACTGAACATCATCGCAGTGGAATCGAACTCGTCGCGCTGATGAGTCGGACATCGGACCTAACGAAGTTTCGGCGCAACATCAAACGTGAGAATCATATTAAACACATCAACTTTTTTGGAGCGGAATGCCTAATGAAGATCATGCGAATTCGTGAACTGAAGACTATCGACGACTACTTCTCTCAAGTTTAATTGACCGTGAAGGAACGGAAGTTTTTAGTCTGTGCAGCTAACGAGTTCAAAGTAACTATTCGCGGCGTGACGTCGGTGCGAAAGCTCAATGGAGTAATGGGACTATTCCGGAGATCCACCATCAACCCTTTTTAAGTCCCGAGAAACTCCTCTAACACTCGAGTAATCGTTCAACCTCGCCGGCATCCCCAACTCAATGGTTAATTTCGGATACCCACGTCGCGATGGCCGTGAATTGGCGTTTAAATTAGTTTTTTGTTTGAGTGACATACGCCGCTAAACCCCCCACGTGAACACTTACGATAAAACGGCGTCAAAAAGCGATTTTTCTGGTCCATCGAACTGGACGTCGACTCAAACATCTTCGTAGACTGAAACGCACCAAAAACTTGCTAGTCACGCAGCATTAGCATCGATGTCACGCAATGCAAAGGAGGGAGGCACCTTGCCGAAAAAACGTTCTACACTCCTTCCGGACTTTCGGATGAAAACGAAAAGAGTCGCAGCGTTTTGTCCCGCCGAGTCGCAAATCCCAGAGGTCAAAACGAATTTATTTCCAAAAACAGTTGTGCGGGGATTAAAGTTGACGTTTCGTGTTCGCCGAAACCGTGGAATTCATTTTCCCTTTTCGATCACGTTTTCACCGTCGAAGGTCCGATTTTTTGTTCAGTAGGCTTCTCGTTTCCCGTGGAGTGATCAGTCAGCTTGATTTGATTAAATGGATTTTGCGGCCAAAACGTTGCTCTTCCTCCACGACCTTTTTCCATCAGCGACGTCAAGTGGCTTCTTTTGGATTGGACGCAAAAAGTGATCAGATCAGTTGGAGCGCGCAGTTCCTCCGCGGCCAAGTGGCAGCGAAGTTTTTGGATTTGACGCCACGCAAAAAGAAATCGGCGCGGACGCTTTCCGATGATCACGGAAAACGAATTGGCCGATTTGGTTTTCGAGCAGCGAAAATGCGTGACCAAAAATTTCGTCGGTTTGCGTTCGATGAAAAACGCAACGATCGAAAGGTAAGTGAGTTTGTTGCTTTTTCTCTTATTTTCCAGTTTGTTTCAACGTTTCGCTCGACGTTCGAAAGTCCACGCGTTGTGGTCGATTTGCGTCGAAGTCGAAGAGGAGCATTCGGATGAGGAGGAAGAAGAGCGGGAGAAGTCCACGATTCTGAAGTGTTTGACATTCAATCGTCTAAAGGACGCCGAAGAACGATTCCCGACCATAAGATCAAAGTCGATCATGGCCGTGGCGGCACAAGAAGTGTCCATTGCGATGATCCTCAACACCGACGCGTCCGAAAAAGCGATTAGCCTTGAAGCCAAACCTTTCGGTGAGTCTTCTGAAGTTTGTCTAAAGACGTTTGATTTCAGAAGATGCTCATAGAATCGTGTTGGTTGGCCAAGGAACCAAGAACGATCCGTTCATTTTGGAAGACAAGACGATGGATGTCGCGGGACCGTCGAGTAAGTTCGAAAACATATTTCCGGTTTATTCCAGCGGTTTTTAGCTTCGAACGCTGCGGACGAAAGCGACGTGGTGGGTGAGTGGAAACGTTGAATTCGAGTTATTTTTCTTTTTCAGTCCTCTCCGATCGTCTACTACCGAAACCATCGGGGCCGTCGAAGAAGCGAATCGTCGACTCGCCGAAAATGGTGCCGAAGAAGAAGGGAAAGATGGCGGACAAAAAGAAGGCAACCACGAGACAACAAAAACTTACGACTTTCTTCAACAAAGTTTAGAACCACTTCTGGGAACTCTCAGCTTTTGTACGCTTGTTGCTTCTTGAAAATCTGACTTATCAGTTTGCATCTCATTCTTATTCGGGTACAAATAAACCGTCTAGCTGTTTGTGAATGTTTTTATTTCTACGCAAAAACACTTTTGAGATCAAGAAGGTTATTTTGGAAGCGCCAAAAAACAACCGTCGGACGTTCGCGGAGGCGCCGGTGAAGGAGCAGCGGACGCGTACGACGGCAAACGTTCACGTTCTGTGGCGTCAATTAGCGAATCTTCGCTTTCGCGTATGATAGTCAGATGATCGAATTCGCTCGGTGTTTCGCAATAATACTTGAAAGTCAGGAATGAAGACACGACTCTTGACGGCACTTACTTGCGACAGAAGAGAAGCCGATCGATGGACTTTGACGTCGATACTCCTGCGATAGTCGTCGTCAATGTGACGTTGTGAATTGCGTCGCGAAAACTCGTCGTTTGCCGAAGCAAACCCGCGAATCGTCGACTTTGTTGAACTAAACTGACAATTCTACTCTACCCATTCGACCACTCACCGCGTATATACGCTTATCGGATTCACTGGTTGACCCTTAACACGCGGCAATTTCCCAAACTTCTGACATTGAATCATGTGAATGCAAATTCGTCGAATGTCCGGATTGATTAGACAGTAGAAGTAGAAGTTTAAAGCAAATTTCGTGAATTCCAACAAATTCACACACGCACGAATAAACTGAAAACGAGATGAACGTTGATTCCATTGAAAAAACTGACTTGAAAAGTCCAATTCTGAGATCGATCATCAGCGACAAAGATTGTAAGTGGCTAAATCCTCCTCAAATGATTTCGATCGTAAACTCGAAACTTACAGCCGCCGGTATTGTGCACAAGAAGAAGACGATGATGATGGCAAAGAGCAAGAAGAATAAACGACGTTCCTCCTGAAACAAACGAGCAGTTCGGTTGCAAATTCGACAACCCACTTGCTCGCTTTGTTGTGTTTTTGTCGAATGTGCCAAACGTTTCTGTCGATCCTTTTTCGTATTCTTGTACGTTAGCAGAATCTTTGTGTTCATGTAGGCAATCAAAATGAACGGGAAAACGCGCGTGAAAAACTCTCGAACCCATTCGTAGGCGAAGAAGAAGGTTTCAATTTTGCGATCGCAGATCACGTACGGACATGTGAGAAGACCGGCCGGGATATGATGAACGGACTTCTTTGTGGCCCACGGTGCGTAGATACAAAAACTGAAAATGTACGCAAACGCAAATAACCAAAAACACAGTCGACGTTTGCGTAGGAATCCGCGATGAAAGGGCTGACATACCTAAAAAAGCGGTTGGAGTTTGGTTCATCAAGCCAACTTACGGCCATGTATTGACTGAACGTCAGGAAAACAACAATCCATACGCTGGCACTCATCAGCGCATTGGACAACGGAAACCCGATATGTGCGTAATAGAAGGCCGAAGATTTAGAACATAAACGAACATCAAGAATCCATAGAACCATTGGAATAACGGAGATATGCGTGAACTTAAGAATACGGTAAACACTTTTAATGGCCACAGACCACATACCAAGTCGGTCATTGCCAACAACGTCAAATAAGTGTAGATGATGCCGGCACGTCGGAGTAACGGATGTGTGAGTGTTGCAACGGTGAGAACGTCACCGACAACCCCAACTGATATGATGATTGGGGTTATGTAGCCGTAGGTTACGCGATGCAGACGAGAAACGGAGATTTGTGATTCGGCAGTGAAGATTGTTTGGTTCCATGAATCCATTGAGTACGATCGCTGTGACTCTTCCATGGATTGAATATACGAACAGATAGACACTAACAAGCAAAGTCCGTCATTTCACTCTACAAAACTTACTTTAAAATTTGTCCAAACGGACGAAGAAAACCGAAATGTTGTCGGCGGACTTTCGCTTCAACGCCAACTGAACCAAATGGTCGGCGATGTCGGTTTGGCCGCGATCGAGAAGGTAGTTGACTTCCAAAACAGCTTCGTAGCTCTTCACCACGTCCCAAAAACCGTCTGACGCCAAAACCACGTAGCGAAGCGGCGACTCGCGAAGATCAAGTCGCACAACTTCCGGTCGTACAATCACCCACCGTTTGAATGCCGTATCTCCGAAGGCTCTGAAAATAGTTGGAAGCTTAGAGCACGTGCAACATATAGGCGAATTAAATTATCGTGCAACGGAGATTGCGATGATGTTTCTCTCTTGCAGAAACGTGACTTTCGTTTCCACCCTCGAGATTAAGAGGCAAAGTGGAGACAAACAACAAAAGAGAAAATTACTTGAGGATGACAAATGGCCGTTTACTGAAAACTCGTTAGCTCATAAACCTCGTGGACAAAAACAGAAATCACAAAAACGTCTACGACGATGTTCGCATCTCACGCAAAAACGAAATTTCAACGCCAAGCAATTGGTAAATCTCGGAGCCGAAAGTGCTTCTCGTCTAATCCACGGCTTCTAAGAAGCCGCGAATTTCCGTGTTTAATCGCCCACAATCACAACCTTGACGGTTTGGTAATTCGAGAACAAGCGTATGAATTATTCAGGCACGCAATCGAGACTAATAGCGCCAAATAACCGAAAGTTCGTACCGTGAAACCGCTAAGATCCCTTGCACACGTTCGACACCATAGAATTCAACAAAACCACCGGCCTTTTCGATGCGTTCACGTTCCTCGGGCTGAAACGAAAGGATTGTAATTACAGTAATGACTTTAATAAGCACTTTGCAACGCGCGAAGTCGACTGTGATTAGAAGGTTAACAGCGAGAGCAAGTTAATCGTCGCCGACGTAACGGGTCCCCTTCTTCACCAAATGACCGTCGGCATCTCATTTGCTTTTCGAAGAGTCAGTCAAAAAACCTTTTCGAATCTTTCTGGCTAACCGGGCAGATTAAGGAGTCTACGTTGAAAAAATGAGTGCAAAATCATGGCGAAATCAGCGAGTGAAGAAAGGATTCCAGAACAAGAAGTAACGGATAAGCCCACCAGCGAACAAAAAGGAACCAAACTTCCGGGGATTACCGCGCGGCCAGTCCCGACTCATCAACCGGAGAAGTGCCACATGACAAGTGGGCACACACGCAATTTCTGTCCATCAAACGCAATCAACCAAATTAGCTTAATTTCGTTGTCTTCAAAAACCCGTAAATTTGTTCGAGACCGGGAATCATAAGCGGAAAATTTTCGGGGATTAGTCGTCGAAATTCTCCACTGTGTTCGAATAATTAGATGGATGGAAATCGTAATTTAGTAAGATTAATGTTTGACACTATTGAAATGACAATGCCGGGACGCGAGAGGTCGACAACAAACACACGTGTCCATTGACCCAAACATACTCACCAAATCTGGTTTATGGTCTGTGGACAGCGAGACCAAGTTTCCAGATGCATCACAACCAACGCAACGCGAATCTCCGACATTTACGACTGTTAGGAAATGGTTGTGATCGACGAGAGCGGAGATCAAAGTCGAACCTAAACAGCCGATTAGCAACTTTTAGAACGTAGATCCTACCGGTATAGGAAGTCGAAATGTCCGCGTCGATGCGTTCGACTTCGTCGGAAATTGACTGTTCAATCAATTTGGAATCATCGTAGATCTTTTCGCCGCAACGTTTCTCTTTCTTCTCCAACATACGCAGAATTCGTTTGTTGAAGTTTTGTTCTAAATAATTTGACACAAACTACAAGGTCAGGTGTTAACCGGAGCCCTTCGTTTTCGAACTTACGGTTCCGCCATGTCCATCAAAAATTGAGAAAATTGACATGTTGTGCTTTGTTGGTTCGTGGTTCCACGCCATCCGATCCTCCATCGTTTTGCGTGCACTTTGATGGGCAGCAAATGAGAAGTTCCAATTGCGATACGACCATTTCTTCGAACTACATGGAAGTTCGCGAAATCGGACGCCAAAAGCCACGTTCTCGCTTCGTCTCATCATATCCAATCGCGCCAAATGTTTGGCGTGTACCAGCGGTGTGTAGTGGTCAATCAAGAAGCGAATGTAACGGTGCATGGTCAGAGTCAAGCAGACAATCGAGCAAACGTAGTTTATTACTAAAAGAAGTTTTTACGAAGCTTTTTCGAGCAGACAATCACTTGAATCATCTTATTGAACATGATCTGATAATAAAACCAAAGCTTCCCAACTTTAGACTTTAACCGTATGTATACTTATGACTTACCGAAAATAAACTCAACAGTAAGATGTTCCAGTAGAGCGACGTAACTCATAGCCATCATTTCGAGAGCTGCAGAAACACGTCCAATTGATTAGCAAAAAGATTACGACTGTTGAAAATCCTCCTACACTCACGACTTTATTTCCGGTCGAGTGCTCAATCCGAAGACACGTGTTCGACGAATTTCCACGTCTTTTTGTTTTTCGCCAATTGTTTTCATTCAAAAACAGCTGCTTCGGCCCCGAGTTCACGGCACCAATCGCTTTCTGTTTGTTACCCGTTTGATCTTCGATGATTATGCTCAAGGGTGTCGAAATGCCTGGTTAGTAATTGGTGATTGATATGCAATTGCTAAGTTCATTTATTGTTCAATAGCTTTTCGATCTGACAAATATCGACTTTCTTTTCGGACAGATACAACTGGGACTTCGAAAGTTCAGGAGCAGAAAAATAAACTTCGTCCGTTTTCTTTGAACGATTTGCGGAACAAAATCCTGAGGTTGATGGTGAATTTGAGTCACAGAACGGAAACTTGTTTTCATACGAAGTCGACGTTGCTTCATTGGCGCGAAGAACGATGATTGATTCGTAGATGGCGATTTGTTTCGTGAACTTGCATTCCGACAAAATAGTTTGTGAGAACTGAAATGACCCCAGAAGTTAAATTGTTGGTTCGAACTTCCTCGGTCTGTTGAAGCAAAATCGATGGTTTCGTTTGTTTTTGCAATCGAAAATCTTAAATCCTTTTGGTTTGGATGCATTCAATTAAAGTTGCCGAGATGCTTCGAATAAAACTTTTGTTTAGTTAGCATTCCAACTTTCATGCTGCAGAAATGAAAACACTTTCTGGCAATTTGAGAAATTTTATTCAGCAAGAAATTTACAAAATTGATCCTTCAATGTAAGATAAACGTCGATCTTCGGTGGAATTGCCGAGAATCGGGAGTTGTCGTTGAGCGTGCAACAAACTTTGATCGGGTGAATTGCGTGAAGGCGACGAGTGAGTAGTCGAGGTTTGCATGCTACGTACCATCGTTTCACTAGGCAAGCTGTTTCTACCCTGTGGACGACTCTAAATGAATGGTGAACTTGTTGACCGTTGTTATGTTACCTCATTCTGAACAACAGTTAGTCCTTCGGTACTGCGATGCTGTTTGTGTTGTTCGTCGGGAGAAGAGTCGTCGATGTATGGGCAATTGAGAGGGGTTTCTGCGGCCTCGCTCGGTTGATTCATCGGACAAGCGGATGGTTTCACTGAGTAGCCGCGTTGACTTGACTCGAATCCGGCTCTCAACTGAAATCAAAAGGTTTCGAAACAAAAAAGTTCACTCACTTGATCGACCAAACACGCCGTTAAAACCACCCACGCTTGACCGGCTCCTGGCAAGTCCCGCACCGCTTCTTGAACCAAAACGACGTCAATGATCGTCTCACCCAATTTTTCCCACATTGACGAAACAAAACCGTAGGGTCGTAAGCACGTATGAGCTTTGCCAATTAGAATTGGGTCGTATTCGCTCAAGGTGTCCGAACGTTTGTTGTCTTCCTGATCCAAATTCTTAATAACAACATCGAACATTTTGACGGTGAAACGTGCATGATCGCGCATTCCGTGAAAATGCTCGTTTTTAGTCATTGCACTCAAAAAGGTTCGCGTTGTGAACATCTCACGCATCGTTGGTAACGTTCGCATCAAACGTTCATAGATCTGAAAACTATGAAGAACCGTAGAGTTTTCAACTCACTTCTTCGAAAACGTTCTCGACCCGTTTACCACCGTTACGAGTATGCAAACGATGCCAAGTGAAACGAAGAGCACGCTTCTGAAGTTTGTTCAATTTGATATCATAATTATAATGTCGAATCTTTTCGGCTCCTGAAAACTGATGATGAATTGGCTGAAGACTTCAAAAAACCCACGTTCAACAACCGACGGCATTGACGACGTTCGACGCAAACGCTGCTGTTGTTCCATCTTATCCGTGAGACCCAACGAAATGTCCGTCTTTTGACGTAGAGCTTTTCTAAAATGATACGGCGGTTAAGTCATGAAATGAATAGTTCTGGGCGCAATCCCCTACCCATAATCTTCAAACCACAGATTGTACTCTTCATTCGCCTCATCGGCCTCACCAACAAGGAACTCGGAATCCATTCTGCGAAAATACAAAAATGAGTCTCGACCGCACGTCTCAACAATTTCAACTACGCGCTTCGTTATTGTACTCCGATATATGATCTCGCATTGAATTTGCAAAAGTACGATCACTACTACACACTTCGTGCTTGAGCTCCGATCGCGTACTTCTTCGGCTCTTCTCCAAGTACTCTGGACTTGTTTTTGGCCAAAAACACAGCAATTGAAATTGTCTTTAAGTCGCTGAACTCACGACCGTCGGCACAAACGTTTGCCGGGAGTTAAGTAAACAGCGAATGTAAACTCGAAATCACGATGCATATCATGAGCAAACAGTCGAAGCGTCGCGTTCAAGCGCTTCGGCCGAAGATGTTCGCCATTTCGGAAATTGAGTTGTCCGCAAAAGTCAATTTCAAGTTTTCAAGTGCCGCCCCCGACCAATCCACTTACTTTAATTTCGAACAAGAAATAAGAACGGTCAAATTAAACGGCATGTTTTTCAAGCGAAATGAATCCACCGGTGATGCAACACAACAACGAAGTTAAGCGTGAGAAAGAGTCGAGGAAAAGTTTCCCAATTGGGTCGACGAACCGTTCAATTCCCCCCGCTTCCGTGGGATTCCGACATATCCGACCAATCGAAATAGACGTTTCGGATGATGTCCGTAGACTAAGAAAACAAAAGTTAATCCTCCTCAAGATTCGTAATCGGTGGGTTTCGGACCGTGTAAATCTTTTGAATTAAAGATTAAACAAGTGGGTTCGAGAAGACCGTCGACGAAGTTGTGGACAGAAATTGTACACTGACTTCCGACTCAAATTTCCAAATACAAACAATGAAGTTCAAGTGCAGAAATTGACGTGAATCGAATGGATCGTCATTTTGGGTTTCAGATCAAAGTCGAATGATTTTTGTGTCTTTTTGCTTCAAGTCATCTCTGTGGTACCATTCAATGGATAAATATTTTAAGTTTGATTACTTTTGAATTAAGACCAAACATCTCTAGTTGACGTTACACAACTTCTGGGACCATCCATTCTCCAACCATTTGCTTTCAATAGAAACTTTCGGCTCTGAACTCTGATGCTTTTACACTCGACACTCTTCGCGTGCAACTGATGACTCGTCGCAGTTTGCTCGTTCGCTCTTCGTTGTTTTTAGAAATGTTCCGATTCATTCGCTCTCACGCACGTATCTTATCCACCACTCAATGGCCATCGAATTTCGATTGGCGCGAGCGACAAGTTCGCTTCTACGGGACGCTGTTTGCGGCCTCTTTTTTGGCGTACAAGTTCAACGATAACCGTTGGCTTAAGTGAGCTCAATACTTGATCTTTTCATGCGCAGTTTAGATTCCATTTTCCGGTCCTATGGCCGGCGGCTGACGCCGTTTCCGCAGCTCCAGCACATGAAAACGATCTCGCCAGTCCCGAATGTGAAATCTTTGAGGCACCGAAGAAAAAGAAAAAGAAAATCGGTTTCCGCGAACGGCGCATAATCGAATACGAAAATCGTCTACGTATGTATTCATCGCCCGACAAAATCTTTCGCTATTTTGCAACTCTAAAGGTTTGAATTCGGAGTGTTGAATTGTCTTCCATTTTCAATCCCTAGGTCCAGGACGACGATGGAAACTATGAGGTAAGTTTCGTGGACTGAAGACCGCAATTTTCGTCGATCAGGTTTTCATGACTCCCGAAGATTTCGTACGATCACTGACTCCCGGAGTAATGCAGCCGAGACGTTGGGGTCTGGACAAATTCAAGGTCTTTCAGCCGGGAGTAAGTAATCAACTGCGGAAACGTGATTTCCGTGACTGCAGGATCAAATTCCGTACGCAACAAAGTCGACAATTTTCTATTGGATGGGCAGCGATGGACTGATCAACTTTACGGATTATCTTTTTCTTATGACTTTGCTGTCCAGTGAGTTCAGTTTGATTGTTCATTTCATCGTTGTTTAGCCTCACCAACGGACATCCATTTGGCTTTCTATGTTTACGATTTGAACGGCGACGGTCAATTGGACAAGGACGAGTTCGATCGGGTTCAAGACCTTCTGCTACAGCACTCACACGTCGGTCAGAAACATCCCGCACCGTTCCGCAAATCCTCGACGTCTGCACTCCAAAAGCACTTCTTTGGTCCCGATGGGAAACAGAAACTGAACGTTCAAAAGTTTCTGGAGTTTCAGGTGATTTCCGGCCGACCGCGAGATTAATCGCAACGGTTTTCAGAAAGATCTTCATCGCGACATTCTGCTCATCGAATTTGAACGTCGTGATCCCGAATCAATGCCTCACGGAATAATCAGCGAGTACGCGTTCGCGGACTTGCTTCTAATTCACGCAGCTTTGCCGGAGAAGAAGAAAATCAAGATGTTAAAGCGAGTCAAACGTGCCTACAAAAACATTCCGAATAAGCCTGCAAGTTTTCGTTTTGAAGACTCTGATTAACGGCCTTTTAGGGCGTTTCATTTGACGAAGTGAACAGCTACTTTATTTTTCTGTATCAAATCGATAAGGTCGATTTGGCGCTGCACTTCTACAAGTTGGCCGGACAACCGTTGAGTCGTCAGCTGTTGCAGAAGGTCGCGCGAAAGATCACCGGTGTCGAGCTATCGGATACCGTGGTCGATATCGTGATAACGATGTTCGACGAAAACGGAGTAAGTGATCGGTTTCCGTCGATTTTCAATCCACCTCAACTTTCAGGACGGAAAGCTATCGAATCAGGAGTTCATATCGGTGATGAAGAAGCGCATGAACCGCGGTTTGGAACGACCTAAAGATACGGGACTGCTTCGTCTCATGGATGCGCTAATCGAATGTACGAAGAAACAGATAGCGAATTTGATTTTCACGAACGAATAAACTTACTCAAACGAATTTCGTTGTATGCGAACCCGTCGATCGTAAATTGTTGTGAATTGTCGAGAACCACGGCGCACCAACTCGGCCCCCATTCGCATCGTACGCTCCATATTCCAAGTCCTAACAGCGCGAGTTTTCCCCCCAAAATTTACGAATAAAAAACTTACTTTCGTCGTCGTACTCCCGCATCTTCGGCCTCCTAAGTGAACCTGGTGATGTGCGTTGAGTCGATTGAACTTACGGCTGAGGTTCCTTCGATCGCATGAACTGACTTTTTCTTGGTTGTTCCGCGCCGCAAATTCAACGATCCAATCGATAGGGAGTCCGCAGCAGCACGTTGCCGTTCCTGGCGTTCTCGTTCGCGTTCCTTCTCCTTCTCTGCCTGTTCCAGTTCGTGCAGCAACCGCCTACCGCGCACGATCTTTGCAATCAGAAACATTCTGAAATGAGCGAATGAAACCGCACGGGGGTCGACTGGTCAGAAGCGAGGGGGAACGTATAAGCGGATCAAAAGCCCATTATTTTAATTAAAAACTGCTGCTCGTTGGTTGCTAAGCGGGACAGCTGGAACAAAATGTTTTGCCACCAAAATGTCGACTCCTCCGAAGAACAAACATCATCGAAATTCGAGACAAAAAAACTTTTCAAGGTGCTTAAAACAAGAGGAAAAAGACACACGGTTGTGCGTTGAATTATTAAAATTCGATAAACAACTGCAATTGACAGCCGAAGCGCTTCAAGGAAGATGTCGCTGCGATGGTTTTCATTCAACAGTTATTTACAAAATTTCCCTTCTTCGGCCCCTAAATTGTGGGACAGCAAAACGTTAATTTGTGGTGACACATGCGGTTAAGAAGTCGTTTAAGAGTCTGAATGACGTTTGAAAAGTTTATTTCGGACAAAAGTCTACAACTTGGGGACAATAACCTAAATGGCGGAATGAGCATTTCGACGATGGTCGCGAACTTACAGTGAGCATTCCATCCGCGTCGACGGTCGACTTCATTTGTTGTAGATCATAGTCGGATAGCACCAATACTTGGCTGAATGATACGGTCGAGTTTGCTTCCTCTTTCTTGCCCGCTATCGTTAATTTTTGTCCTTGAACTTCCACTTTCAGGTTGTCAGAGTCGTAGTTCGTCACATTACATCTGATATTCAACTCGACCTCATTGGCTTTCTGTTGACATGGTTGGGAGAAGATGTTGCCGGCGAATTCCTGCGAACCAAAAAGCGATCTAAAACGTTCTTCTACGTTTCGCATCATTTCTTCCATTGCACGAAACGGATTGGTTCGAATGGGAGCTGGGTAATCTACAAGCCAATGGCTGTTGAGTTTGCAATCAAAACTTACGATAAGTAAACCCTTCGATCTCAGTTTGATTCTCCACCGGTTGTCCATTAACAAGTACGAAAATCAGGAACAGGAACAGAAACATTGGAAACTAAAACCAATAAACTCGTAAAACTTCCAATCCAAGAATGCTTTCTCGTATATATCTGGCGGTCTTGTGAAGTGACTCAAAAGTGTCAATGATCAATCAAACTCACTTTTCGTGTGCGAAAGTGTGTGTGTTCGTTTAAATGAACAAACAAACTTGCTATGTGACACATGATACCCACAGAATTTACACACAAAATTTCGAACAAAACTAACACCTGCTAAAGGGCAACTCGAGAGCAACGATCGAACAACAAGTGACCTTCCCAGCAGAAACCTTTTCACGAGCTCTTTTTTGTTTACAATTGCAGTCAATTGATTTGCAAAGTCTAATGTTGTTATCTTATTTTGCATCCATTTCTCCTGCCCAACAGTACCGATGTCAGAATAAGTCGATTAACACCAGTGAGATTACTCTTTCACATTTACATGACAAATTCTTTTAACGCGTAAGTGCCGTTCTTTGCGCTTCTTTGAAACCGAGGATGTCATTTGAGCAAATTGCTATGACAATGAAACAACGGGGTTGCAGAAAACGAATACACATGTCTTGTACACTTGAGCGTCTACGTTTTCTGTGCATGACCTATTTGGTCTTCGTCCAATGGCAAACGACGAATTTAAACCGACCAATAAACGCCCAATTTAAAAGACTACAAATTGCTCGACACAGATCTCACGGCTTACCGAAGTCCCAATATGATAAATGGCTTCAAAGCGATTAATTTTCTCGAACAGTTCAATTGAAATCCAAAGCACAAACAAACTTGTTGTCCGCCAATCGCTATGTTTACTGGCTAAATCAAACTGTGAACCAATCGTTCAGCAACAGCCTATTATTTGAAGTCCGAGAAAAGTTAACAATATTTATCCAATCAACAGCAATAAACTTAAGAACGTGGACGTTCCTTTTTGCCTTTGAAAAGCGCAATCAACGAGGTGTTAGCCACTTTGACGACCTTAAAACGAACGCCGGGAATATCACCGACGGCGTGACCGGAACGTCCGAAACCGGAAACCAAAACCTCGTCGTTTTCCTGCAACGTCCAATCAAAAGAACGAACACCGAATCGTTGATTACCTCAATGAAGTTCAAGCAGCCGTCCTTGGGCACGAAGGCGGTGATCTTCTTCGAGTTCTTGATCAACTGGACACGAACACACTTGCGAATGGCGGAATTGGGTTGTTTCGCTTCGACGCCGCTAAAACACAGAAATCAACTCCTCAAATGGAACTCACAGCTTCTCGACGACAATTCCTTTTGCCATACAAGCACCACCGAACGGATCGGCCTTCCATCTGGTGCCCAAATTGGCTTTCTTGTAGCGCTGGTCGTGCCAACTGAAACTCGGGATTCGGAGTCGGAAATAAGCGGGAAAACTGACCGTTGCTCCTGACGATGTTTCTTCAGCTTTCGTGCCGTACAGATTCCCTTCGGTTTTCCCATTCTGGCCTGAAATGCTCGGTTCAATTGGTAAGAACGTGGACGGTCAAAATCACGAAAATCACGGCCAAAACTTTAAAGTAACCACTGCTAATCTAAAGAAATTTTACGCAGAAATTAACTTGTAATACGAAGAAAAATCAAATTTCTTAGCAGCCCAAGGCTTCAGCCACAAGTTTGCGTCGACTCCCAAACGAACTGATTGATAGGTTTGCGATCGTTGGCATTTCGTTTCCAACTCCATCATATCAAGAACTTTTGCTGATCAAACAAGATGATTGACAGCGTTTTCTGGGATTCTTTTATGATCTCAAAACTCACGCTTAGGATCAATGATCAAGTTGGAGAATTGAAGAACACAAAGAACCAAGTTCATCACAAATCTGATGAGCAACTTTAAAACAAACCAGCGACGATAAGACTGTAGACCGACAATCAATCCGGCATTTCAACTAACCATTCAGTTGCAATGTTCTGCAACTCCTCGACTTGAATCGTTTGAAACCTTCGTTGATTAACTCGTAAATTCGCATAAAATTGCGCAACGACTTTCCTACGGTTTACCGTAAAAAGCTGAAGAATGTAACTGCGTAGTTTTTCAGTTTCTGTCGCTTGTACGTTTCTTTTAGGTTTAATGAGATTTTGATGTAGCTCAGATTAGAAGATTTCTCAACCGACTGGTTTGAAGGCGACAACAAACGAGTGAGTTTTGTTCATTAATTTCATTGACAGATTTCAGATTGTTCACTCGGTCCTTGTTTGGGCGGTCTAGGTCAGCTTCTCCATATGCATGAAGTTGGATTACCTCATCAGTTTACGGAATGTCTCTGGAACGTTATCGACATGAAATACGGAAAGCGTTGATGATTGGTATCTTCAGCTTTGTGTTATTAATAAGCTTCGATTTGTAGAAGATCGATTGTTTATCGGTGCCTTTGTTCAATGGCAAACGTACGGAAACTGAGAGTATTGCAGAGGAAGTGAAGATAAAAGCGATTGCTAGCGCTCGTGGACTGCGGTTGACATCAGATGCCAAATCGACAGTCCTTTGTGATTCATCGCAAGTTTTCGAATTTTGCTGAGTTGATGAGTCGTTGCGCCTATTCACTTAACAGAACTTTTTATTGAAAGTTGTTTTTTGTGAATAGATACGAAAACAAATTGCTTGCGGTTGAAAGCGTCTGTGGACATCAAAAAGCCAAATGACGAGAAAAAGAGAATGTTCGTGTGAAGCGAATACCACAGAGCACGTGTTCGTTTTTTGAGGGAAATTTGTGAACGTTTCTTAGCACTTCACCGGCTTTCTGATGGACGATGTGAGTTTGCTATTTCTTTTGCTTTCAATTCGGATTTCAGGAAGCTACAGTATCAGTCAGGGATGTCGAATTGACGAAAAGAAATCTTACCAAAACGAAAAGAAAGATCTACGAGTAAGTGGTGTTTCAAGATTTCGTAATGTTGTTGTTCAGTAAAAAATGGCTTCTTTGCGTTCTATTTCTTGTCATCACTCTCGTTCTTATCGGAAGTCTCTTGTTGCCGGCAATCCTCAACTCCTCACCACCGCCACCGTTAAACAAGATCAATTGGAATCATCACACAGAGGTTCTTGAGTTCAAGTCTTAAAGCGATGATTGTTCTTTAGGATCATCTTCCGAAGAGATTGGAAAAACAGATAGATTTGTTAATTGAACAAAACAGACGACTACAAGAGCAGAATTTGATTCTTTTGGAACAACTCAAACAAACGCTTACGAAACCGGAATATCGGCATCAAAGCTGACTATCGCATTAAGAAGCCTATTCTCCTTTTGTAACTACTTGTTACTTATTGCTTTCAAATAAACATTTCAACATCAAATAACTCAGTTGCTCTCATCACAACGATTCAATTCGAAGAGTAGCTCTTGATTTATTTGAAATAAATTAACTTGATTCTATTTGAGCTATTCAACCCTGATAGAAAAGTCAATTCGATTTAAAACGACCGGATATTTAAGTTAGAGATGAACGTAAACTAAAGAACTAGAAAGCGGCTCAACGACTAAGCGTTGAAACGCTGATTACGAATCGGCAACTTTGCGTAGTCCAATTCCTCAGTGAGATTCTTGTAGTCCGACGGCTCGGTGCAAATCGTTTGACTAAAATTGGAAATAGATTGCCAGTAAAATTGAAAAGTTACGTTTCAGACGCAATATAGATCACTTGACCACGTTTAGCCATTTCGTCTGCGACGTCGACGGGTGTTGGCAACAAAGTTCTGTTGTTGACGGTCTGATGAGAAAAGCACAAATATATAGATTGGAATAGAGACATCCAACTTACTCTGCTTGACTCACTCGTGTGAACAGAAGTTGGCCGTAACGTTCGTTTTCGCCTTCGAAATTTTCGAATTCAAAGGCACCAGCGATCCAATACTGATACACCTTGATCTTTTCCTTTATGTCAATTTCGAAGAAGTTCGTGCGAATGGCAATGTTGTTCGTCGACTACGACGGTTGAGGATAGTCGGTCAATCCGACGGGAATCTAAAAAGCGAAGATCGTGGCTAAAAGTCCGGAACTATGAGTATGGTTCAGGTGCTCTTCGATCAACTTTAATTCTTCACATCAACGTTTGCAGGTTCGGAATTTATTGCGAAATGAAGCGAAATACAGAAAATTTTTTCAAAAAAGTTAGTACTTTTCGTGAAGTAAAATAAAGTTGGTTGTTTGATCGTCAGTTAGTTAGTTCAATTGACGTAATTTCTTTTTTTTCTGACGATTGTTTTATGTTGAATTCCATAGGACTTGTGTTTTCATCGACCACCGTTGTCGGGACTTTTTCAAGGAGTTGCGTTTGTTCTTCTCGAATCCTGTGATAACAATAACGACAAACCGCCTGATACATTTCGGCGCCGCCAATAACTTCACGCTGAAACCTCAACGTTAAGTTCTTCGCGTCAGGAAACTAACCACGTTGGATGCAATCGTGCGCAACGTAAACGATGCCGAATGTCCGCAAAACTGACAAACCGCCGTGATCTTCTCGACTTTCTCGGCCAACGGAACCAACTTGGCAATCGATTCAAATTGCTGAAACAACTTGATTCAGAATAATTTCGAATTGAACTTTTAACTTTTCGTTTATAGTCTCCATCTAAAGCTGCCACAATGACCATCTTTCCGCAATTCGCCAACGTCTCGGCGCCTTCGACCACGTCCTCGAACTGGAACGAAAATCAACGAACAACCTCAATCGGCACTCACGAATTGTCCCTCGTCGATTCCAATCACATCGCTGTTCATGAGTTTCTCCCAAACGTCGCCCAAACGAATGGCCCTCAAACCGTCCATTTTGAGCGAATCGTGAGTGCAAATCATAACATCGTCGTATCGAGTGTCCTTTTTGTACTTGACGATCACAACACTTCGTTTGGCCAACGTGTGTCGACGACATTGACGCAAAAGTTCGGTGCTAGAAACTCGGGAATATGGAAACGGAAACTCAAACTCACGTTTTACCACTAAACATCGGTCCAACAATCAGGTTGATTGATCCACGCGAAGTGTCGTCACAGTTCATGATAGAAGATCCGGAAATGATCGGACGTTAGAAAGCGAAAATGGCCGCAGCCGAATTGTCTCAATGAAACGCGAAGACTGAGAGGAAATCGAACGCAAAAAAAGCGAACTCGCTCGACATTCCACTCGTTTCGCGTCTGAAACCGCGCTTTCTGAGTTTCAACTCGATTGAAAACGTTTCGATCCGAATTCTTAACGTTGATTGACAATCGACTTGTAATCCTTAAACGCCAAAACAACCGCCCATTCAATTGGTCTTCAAGACCCAAGAACACCAATATCACAGAGCCGTCGAGTTGCTTATGCGAAACGAGTGAGTCGTTCGCATCGCAAAGAAATGACGCCGAATTGTTATGACGAGCATTCGTTTGGGAAAACGTCCGTTTGCGTCGACAATCTCAAATGCTTTGGCTCTTAAAGATTAACCACTGAGACGATCTTTTCTGATGAACTCAAAGCCCTGTAAATATCAGTGTCATATGGTCGATCAGGAGCTCTAGCAACTTATCTTCATGCCTGGAACACTTTTTCTGCACACCTTCAAAACTCATATTCAGAATGATGGTGAAGTTCTGTAATTCGACACACCTGTTAACAAGCTTGTATAGTTGTGATCCTAAAAATTTGGGCAGTTCAAGTTGGTCGGGAGCTAAATTAGAAACAAAAATATGCTAGAGAAGAGCCAAGATCAAGTCTTTGAAATGAACTTTAAAAACGTCGGCAATTGATAGGGATTCCATGTGCGCAGTTAATTACGACCTGGTCTTAATTGAAAACAGAAGCAGGATGTCTGGAGCGCTTGATACTGTCCATTCAATAGAAGTCGATGGTCATCTTTGCGCGTAATCTGAAAAAGTTTATTGCATCTTCCAAAATTTTTCATTTGTCCGTTGATTCGATACGAACCTAAACGAACAGAAACATTCGCTTTCTTTTCTATTGAGAAACGTGAATTGCAAATTTGGAAACTTTAATGCTGAACTGTACATTCTCTTCATTCTTTTCAATCAGCCGGTTTTCGATGTCCACTACAGCGATTACTTCCGAAAAGAACTGTGCGAATTGGACTCTGAATCTCTCGTGTTGCCATTGCTTTTGGTTTCATGTCAGTTTCTTTCTAGCTTCTCGAACAAACAAATTTAGACGGGAACAATCGGAATCGCGCTACTCGGGATCTTGAACGCCTTTTGGTCCACTTTTGATGCTTTGAACTTTATGTCTTTCAAACAAGTTAGTTAAACCAACACTTCTAATCGGCTTCTTTTAGACTCATAATACACAAGGAGCATCGATCAGTCATCTGTTTTCCTCCCTAATCTTCGTTCTTTTCACTGTTCTTTTGCTCGTTGTATCAATCAAACTTCTTGCCTTTTCATTCTGGCCATTCATTCTGTACGCTGTTGCTTCGTTTTTGAGCTTTATTGCACTAATCGTTATTATGACTATTGGGCTGATACAAAGCCGCAACCGAGCGCAAGAACGAAAATTCCACAACACGCTCATTGGGGTTCTGGTTGGATTCGTAATTGTCGTTTGTTTGGAGATCATTTACTTTATTTTGGTTGTTATTCGTGTTCGTGCAAAACAGTCGGGAAAATTGAAATAAACTTTAACAAGCCAAAGGATAGTGATTGGGAAGAACGGCAACTACTTAATTATGAGCGTTAATTGGTATTCTTCATGATGGGACAGTAAAAGATCTACAAGTGAAACGAATAGAGTTTTCACGAGTAAGCTTTTGGTCGTGAATTTCTTTTAGCAGATTCCAATATGCAACGAACGGGAGTTAGCCAATTGGTTGATGATGGATTACAGTTAAACGCTTCGGTTTATTTCACTACACGACAGAGATCTCAATTTGGCTGCTAGGGATCTATGATTGAAAGGTTGAGTTCATTCCAGATTGTGAATTCGTCAAGCCAATGCGACATCGCAACCTCATTCTCTAGTCCGTAAACGTCAAATACTGTCGATTTCTTTACAGCGAACAAACTTGAATGCAAGAAAAAACGGTTCAAAATAAGTCGAGAAGAAGAAGTTGTACACTGGACATAAAGAACAATGAAGAGATGTCCACCACCACCTTTCCCAGTTGAATTTTTGTTTTTGGATCGGAAATCTTTGCAGTCAAAAGCTCTAACTTCGTGAACTCGAAATGTCCAGTCAAATCGATTTTCTAAGAAATTTTTTGGCGCGCAGAAACTTTCGGCTTCTTCGCTCTTTAGTTAACGTCAATGGAGTATCAAGATACGAACGAACGTTTTTACATCACGAACGACGATTATAGTCGTTCGTATGGCAACCAACAGTTTTATCGTCAGTACAATGTTCGGTATCGTACATTCCAGTCACTGTGCTTGAAGCAGGCACAAAAAGTTTATGGTTCGTTTGAATTTTCAAAGTCTTTGTTCCTTTTGGTTTTTTAGGTCCGAATCTTAGTTACACATCACTCGGTCATGTGAAGCCGGGAGTTTCAACGTACGTCGACGGTATCGTCGTTAAAATCTCAGCAAATCATCAAAGTATCTCTGCCGTAGAGTTTCCGATTCCGTGGATAGTTCCGGTCGTCGACGATGTGAAGTCAATGGAATACGATGCGCGATCGAAGGCATCGCCGCGTGATACGCTTTGGATCGAAAACGATGTTCATCGTATTCAAATTGATGGGGACGAAGTTGTGACGGATAAACTTGTTGGCGGCTACGTGGTTGGACTCTACGGACACAAATCGCCCGAAACTTTCGTTTTTGTTGTTGAACGTTTGTTCTTTCCCGAAATGGCACCACAAGTGCCGTGGCCGATTGGTGAACGTGAGGTGTAAGTTATCAACTGGAAAGCTCAGTAAATGTTCTCTAGCTACCTGTTGTTCATTTCGGGAATCGGATTGAATTCGGAGGTCGAGAAAAATGTGGAAACTTACGCGGCATTCAATCAGCTTGTGGATTGGTTGGATACCGACGACGGAAAGAAGATCAATCGCGTCGTTGTGGCTGGAAACACACTCGACATTTCTGGCGGAGTGAATCACTGCATTGCCTTTCATATCTTTTCTTGTTCTTCAGGATATCAAACTTGGACAACTGACCAAAAACGGACTATCTCGTAACATCGATATCAAGGCTATCGATCAGGCGGATCGAACTCTCGAGGAGCTCGCAGTTTGTTTCGTTTTTAAGGCCGAATTTAATTCCATTTGCAGAAAACTGTCGAGGTCGACTTGATGTCCGGTCCTACTGATCTTTGTCCGATAATGTTGCCGCAACAGCCAATGATTAGCGCCGTGTTCCAGTGTTGCAAGAAGACCAAAAAGTTTCGTACATTGACGAATCCACACAGCTTTACGGTCAATGGAGTTCACTTCCTGGGAACTTCCGGTTGGTCTCGCATTCATTAACACGATTCATTGATTCAGGTCAAAACCTGGACGATTTGCACAAACACACTCGTGCCTGTACGTCAGTTGAACTTATGATGCAAACGCTTCGTGGTCGTATCATCACTCCGACGACTCCGAATTCCGTTGATGGTTGGCCATTTCATGACCGTGATCCGCAGATTCTCGACGAGCTTCCGCACGTCTACTTCGCTAGCAATCAACCCGAATACTTGTCCGAAATGGTGGAATTCGAGAACGGTTCTCGTACTCATCTGTTGACGATTCCAATCTTCCGCGAAAAATTCCAAGCGGTCATCTTCAATCTTCGATCTATGAGCACTCAACTGCTCAACTTTAGTCAAATGTCTTCTTAACTTTTTTTGTATATTTCATAGATCATGTTCACAATTGAATCAAATCTCCTATTAATGCCGATCGTGTATGGACAAACAGAGCCAAGATATTTGGACCACACGAAATGCTCGTGACTAGGTTTCAAAATGTGTCACCCGTTCTGTTGTGTGAGGTCCCTAATGTTGTCGAATGAAAACTTTAAAATCAATCGATCAGCAAATTTTGTTGATGTATTAGCTGCTCAGCTGTAACGGCCGCTGGTTCTTATCGCAACTTTTCATCTTCGATTGGCATTCGATTTTCCAAGTGCTGAAACAATTTCAGTTTTCGACCACACGCGTCGAAATGTCAGAAAATTTGGCGGACTGTTTTTCCGTGACGCGATGGCCGAGTTTGTAATTTTGATTAAC
The DNA here is from genome assembly GCA_024699855.1 of Aphelenchoides besseyi. Lineage (NCBI taxonomy): Eukaryota > Metazoa > Nematoda > Chromadorea > Rhabditida > Aphelenchoididae > Aphelenchoides > Aphelenchoides besseyi. Next base: position 5,770,422 of record JAMPIQ010000001.1, on the reverse strand, counting down.
GTTTTGAACTTCGGTTGTGAGTGTAAGTTTGTTATCGTTTGCTGTTACGAATGCAAGACATCGTGAATCATTCGGTTCATTCAAGAACCAATAAAAGTTTGTTTACAACACAAATTGTTTATTCTGTACGTCTTTTAAGAATACAAGAGATAAGTTTCGTTAGACGATGCAATGTCCGTTAAGAATGCCAAGATCAGATAATGATACAATACTTGAGATTAGTAGCGATAACGGTCACCACGAATACGACGAGCCAAAGACATGTCTAAAGGAAAGAAACAAATGAGAACGAAATGAGGAACAACAAACCTTTGGGCATGATCGTGACACGTCTGGCGTGAATGGCCAACAGATTGGAATCTTCGAAGAGACCAATTAAAAAGTACTCGCAAGCCTCCTGCGATTTGCGAGTTATTCAGAACGCGAACTTCTTCTCACCTGCAACGCCAATAACGCTCCCATTTGGTATTTGTAAGGCTCGTTCTTACAAATGCTGCCGGTGATTTCCTTGACAAGTCGCATAAACGGACGTCTAGAAGTGCACGATATCGAGTAATTTTGAGAACGTAACATACCGTGGAATCAACAAATTGGTTGTTTTTTGGTAATGTCGAATTTCTTTCAACGACAAAGCGCCTGGAAAACAATTTAAAAAGCAAATCGATGGAATTCACAAAACCTTTTTTCAAAACGTATTTCGTACGCTTTCCCTCGGGCATCGTGACCTTTGTTCGCTTCTTCGGCATCTTGAACCCGACCCTCGGATGAGAGTCCGCCGGATTTGAGTTGCATTGCGACCTGCTCTGAAATAACAAAAAGTCGTGATTGAAACGCAAAAAGCCCCGGGAAAGGTCGGAAGCTGCGTTTCAAAGCGTGGACCCTTGAGTCCAATTGTTAGCCAAAAGTTCGCGCATCGTCGACGCAACAAAAAGAAGTTTTTGGACAGAAAAGTTCGACCACCTCAATAATCAAACTTACGATCGACTTTTTCGCCAATTGTTTTGTACGAGCCATTTCCGAAAGATGTAAATTCGACTAGCGCGCGGCAAGAGCGTGACGGCGTCGTTGTGGCGTTTGGCCAAATGCAAATTTTCTTCGGCAGATCAACGTCCGCAGTTGAGATTTCTTGTTTGCTGTTTATTTCGATTAACACCAATTCAAAGGGGGAATTTAAAGCTCGATATCGATGGTTAGCGATGGCTTGGCGCTCGCTGAGATCAACAACCAGATCCATCGAGGACTACGGCGCTTATCGAAATTGACCCGCAAGCCTTAAAACCGTTTCTTTTAGGTCGGGATTGTGTTTGAGCTGGCGCACCAACTTCACGTGTTCGTCGATGTTGGTCGCGGTCAAATCGTTCAAAATCGAATGACTGCACTTCTTCTGAAGAGAAGTCATGACTACACGGTTGTAGACTTACCGAGAGGTTTCTCAATTGAAACTGATCAGCACAAAGCAGCAGTTCGGGAGCATTTTTTCTCAACAGAAACAATCGGTTCGTATAAATATAACTCAGGAGCTGATCGATCGTTTCCCATTTGTGTGTATCAAGTCTGAGGATTTTCCTTGTTCTGAACATCCGACTGAAGATGACCGACTTGCGACTGAGAATCTCTTTTTTGACCTACGAACTTCGATTAGAAATCGTAGACTCACAAACCTTGAAAACTTTGTCTTGTACGTGTATCTCAGCATTCCAATTCTTGTCGTTGATGAAGAGGGATTCGTACGGATAGAAAAAGTACTGCTGAGGTTCTGGGTCGCGTATCAGTCGAATTTCACAACGAACCAAAACGACACTACGTTCATTCAAAAGCATCAAATTGGTCCATCCACTCAGTTGATTGTAAAAAAAGAAAGTTGTGTTTTTGGCTGAATCAATTAGATCAATCAGTCATTCAGTACTTACTCATTTTTCTGCTGCGTTCGTTTGCGTATTCGACACACAAAGTATGTTGGATTTGCAACTTCGAATGTACACCCAAATCCAACAAACACAAAAACAATCCCTGAGACTTAAGATCATGAAAGAGGCACAATTTGCTCTCATTGATAGTCATTTCTGGACCTTTTGTTGATGTGCTTTGTGGCAACATTCGCCAACTGTGATAAATCGTATGATCCTCGATTTGGCCCATAGGATTGACAGGAAATGGAAAACGAAAACAAATCGCAATGGTCGGTTCCACAGCGATCTTTCTCAGTTCGGTGTTGGTAATCATTCCATTACAAGCACAAAAACCTAAAAACTAATTGGTTGAAAAAAATTAGAGCTTACGTTTAACTTCGGTTTCCTCTTTTGTGTTCTCGATCCAAATCTCAAAGTCAATTGAAACGTCCGCTTTTATGCCCACGCGACAAAAATCGTCGTTCGATTTGGGTTGAAATTGCAAATAAAATTCAACTTCTCCTGTGGGTCTTTTCATTCTGTACGGTTCGCTTGCCCATTGATCGCCTTCTATCGCCTCAAAGTATCGAGATGAGAAGTTTCGCAGTTTCCAGACTGCGACATTGGGATCGGGAATCAAAGTCGACAACATCGCAAAGCAAAAGAAAGCCCTGCTATTGCTTTGCGATAACCGAGTCCCGTACTACAATTCTGAAGGTCGTGGCTGACTAAGAAATTGGAGTTATCGATGCAGTTGACCAAATAACCCTAATTTGATTAAAGAATAAAGTTGTAAGAGAAGTTGTAGTTATGTGGTATTGGAGTTATGGATTTCAGTGTTACCAAATTAAGTGATTACTTTCGGAAACTTTCTAATTATTCTTCTTAATTAACAATTGTCTTCGAAATCTCTTTTTGAGCTCCAAACGTAGTTTTTAAGAAACAACGATGTCTCGTTAGTTGACACTAGTAATTGCACTTCAAATGTTCAAGACATACAAAGAGATCATACGATTACTTGCAAATCAAAAACTCACTGTTATGAAATTCTATTATGTACTAGGAACCACTGGAAGAAGATATTTTCAATCACTAAGGTTTACTTTTCGATCTTTGTGAATTGAACGGTTAATTTACGAGTGCTTCTTTGTTAATTGCAACGGATCTTCCTATGGGTCATAAAACAGAACCTCGATAACTTGTTTAGAGTAATCAACAAAACTTTAGTTGAAGTATTCCAGCCATGAGTTGGCAAAATAGATGAAATCGTTGAACAGAAGTGTAACGACTGTTCGTTGTTAGATTTAAAAAGGTGCTCCGTCGATAAAGAGACGTTAATTCTGATCAATTAAGACGTAACTAAGAATAGTAGGAAAATCTCTCCCCCAAGTCGCCAAAAACGTTCTTTTATGCGAGGTCATTGATAACCACGTATTAGGCGGAGTGAACCAAAACCGAAAATTCCAATCAATCAAATTTTTATAACTGAACGTTACAGAAGATTCCACCGTTCAATCTTCTTTTCCACAAAATTCTTTCCGTTATGATATATAGCGAGTGTTGTATTATTTTTGATTCTTTAGCTTAAACAAAGAAATGAATTAATGGATTTACAGATCCTCAACTGTGATACGAGTTCCTATGTGCAATTATCCTGCTAATTCAATTTATAAAACTTACTATATGTTGCTCTTCTTTAAGCACGTGATCTCTTGTATTTACTTTTGTTATTCCGCTACAAATGCCAATTAACATACATTGTTTGACCTACGCATTTTGCCATTAAGACCAACGACAATTTCCGTAAAAGTCCTATTGTTGATCACTCCATTGTCGTCCACTAGTAAGCACTGGAATCAAATTCCGTATTTCATTTCAAATGAGTATTTGGGTCCATATTAGTACCCATTGTCGCTATTCGTTCGAACAAGACTCCCTCCGCTCGATCACGCGTTTTGGTCCATTCGTCCTATTCTCGTTCCGATCCAGTCAGTTGGACGTCGATTGGGGTTGACCGTCTTTGGGAGTATACTTGGGAGGTACCGGCTCTTTAGTCAATTTTTTCACTGAGTCGATGTAATTTTGGATACGCGTCTCATAGTAATTGGACTGTTGTTGTGTTGAGTCGGTCTTTGATGCCATTTGATTCCCAAACAGAAGATTGTCGGGAATTGTATCCGATCGTGGTCGCCAGAAAATTGTGGTATCAACCTCAAACTTGTTAATAAACTTTATTCAATATAATGAAGAAGGCCTGATATCCTAAGAAAAGGAAGCGGATGAACGCTGGAGCGCTAGCAACAGGACTAAATTTAAAGAAGCTTAGACGCTGATTGCCCGCGGCTGTTCGATTCATGAGTGTTATGAAATAGAAAGGTTTCGACTGAATGTCTCGAGACTTTATTTACTTTTGAATGAACAATAAAAGACCTTTGGTCTCAGCCGCTGATCGGCGCTTATAAACCCTTCCCAAAGGGCGGCGCCGGCCAGCTGTCTGGGCCACTACAGTTATCTTTCTTATGGTTTTTAGCGCGTTTAATATAGAGACGCGACATCATAAAGCTTAGTTTTTTTGGCATTCATATATAAACTAATGATTCATTTCGAGCCTCTCTACCTGTTAATTAACTGCGAGATCTGTAGACATCAACAAACTGATTCTCATTCACGGTGAAGGCGCGAATGACGATCAAACAATTTCCAAAACTTTTGGCTACAAATTTGGAGAAATTCATCTGCAATTAAACAAAACTTCACTAATTTCTAAGTTGTCCAAAGTGTAACTTGCAACTTACTTTTCGTTGTTATTCGTAAAAACAATTTCCGTCAACTTCTTTGTCAAATCTATCCACTCAACCTATTTGACCATTAATTTTAAGTTACAACACGCTCATTTGTCAGCAGTGAGGTCGCAGTCGAACCACTGACTCTCTCGCATAGTCGGCCACACACTACAAACTAGAAAGCCAATTGAACGTCGATGTTCTTTTAACATTCTTCGCTAATTGATGTGCGAGTATTTCATTCCTGAACATAAATTGTCCTCGCCTTAATCTCCTCAGTATTTTCTACGGATACATTCGCATTATATTTGCATTGTCTATCTTTATTCTAAAAGCAATCAACTTAGTATATCGTAAGTTCAAGCATTGGGTTGAAGTAACTGAACTTCCTTTGCGTTTTCATTGAATTGAACGAACGTTTCTTGGCATCTGAAAGCAAATCATTAGACAAAAACTCACTGTCGAAATCACACACGAGCTCACGGGTTGACATGACGGTTTGCGCTCTTCGACGACAAACGCAATGGCCCGAACGCTCTAAAGTTTCTTTCTCTCCGAAAAGTGTTTGTCTCTCACCGAACGCGAACTCAACGGCTTTTTGGGTCTCGAGCAAAGAACTAGTCGCCGGTCGCATTTTGCTCGTGAGTCGCATACAATGGACAGCAATCGGCATGAGCAACACCAAGTGGTCATCTTTAGAGTTCGTTGCTAACGTTGGAGACTGAAATCAAGCAAAAGACTGAGCCGCACATACGACGGAAACTTACGATCGCCAGCTCCAAATACGATCATAAAATTTGTGTGATTGCAACTAAAAACCACAACGTAAGAGATAGTAGTCGCAATCGGAAAGAAATAGAATTGTCTTCGAAACGATTTGACAAAAACCGATTGTGAATATAAATCACAGATAACCTGGTAGTCACAATGTAAAGCGTGAAAATAGATCTCTTGAAAATGGAGTAGATGACGTTGGTTGTTGACTTGAAATCTATTGTTTGAGAGTTGAACTTGCAACAACTGTCACTCATAATTCTTGTATGTCCCTCGATTTCACGTTTTTGAGATTGCAGCAAATTTCTTGAGACCAAAACCTCAAATTTGTGGTCATCCGCAACAAAAACGAAACACTGAAAATTTGATGTAACTCTCTTGAATTGCAGTGGACGTACATCTGTGGGACCCAGAAGCAGCAAGGCCGATAAGAAACGTTATGGTAATCACATTTCTCAGATTAGTTTGACGCCATTGCACTCATTTGTTATGAAATTCGATGTTTCTGAAATCAACGTTCGTTAATAGTTATCAGCCAACTTGCAATCGGCTCTTGGAGTGACTCTTCCTGTAAGTGGCTTCTCCAACAAAAAGCGATCAGATCGACTGTTTGAACAAACGGTTTAAGCGGAAGTTGATTTCTAGTCGGTTATTGCAGACGCTTTCTGCTCTCCAATTTCCTCCATCGACTTTGTTTCGCTTTAGAATCAGTTGTAGATCTTCGAGTGTTCCACTGCGGCCATTAGTGCATCAAAAAACGAGACAAAAACTGGGCTTCTTCAGTAGCTGATAGTCGAACGTGACACAAGTGATAAGCGGAATGTCGTACTAAACTTTTATGTTTAAACTTTTCGTCTTTTAGAGCCGATTCAAAAAAAGTTTTTTTACTTCAAAACACATTTGTTTGCTCGTTTTTGTTGCCGTGAAAAGGCTCCGATCATAACCGCATTTCTCTAATTGACGCACGAGAAAATGTAAAGATCTTGAGGTTTTCGTAGTAAATGTTTTGATTAGGGAGCATGCGGTAGTTATCGAATTCCCACGAGTTTTCTGAAAGGACAATGGCAATACGTGCTCTTAATGTTTCAGAAAGAACACCACTACTGATGGAAAGAACGGAAGAAACGACGGTCGTTGAAACTCCCGACGATGTTTTGGACAAATTTAGTAAGTTTGTTTGATGTTCTTTTGACGAATTTTCTAGAACCGTGGAATCCGTACATTCTTTTCGTTTTCATTTGCGCATCTTCGGTTTGGCTTTTCAGTGGACCAAACATAATGGTTTCCTCATTCGCAGTTGATGAGGGAGCTACGAATACGATAAACGCGGAGGTTAGTGGATTTCCTGTTGTTCCATTAAGTTAGTTCAATTTAACTGGAACTCGACGATATTTGGCCGATTGGACAACATCTGCGTATCTTTTGGGTAACACGATCGGTGCTGTTGTAGTGGCGCGAATCACTGATCATAAGGGGCGAACGAAAGTGGTTGCAATTTCGTTGCTTTGTATGGGAGTTTTTGGTGGGTCTTGTCGGTTTTGCCTCCAACATAAGCATCTAGTTTCTTCGGCTCTCAATTTTATTCTTACATTTTGTCTTTGGCTTAGACATTTAACTTCTGGTCTCCAGTTTCCATCGGATAATTGTGATTTGGTTTTGTGTCCAAAAGCTTTTTATAACGTGCGAAGTAGACGTTTTTCTATGCAACAGACTTTTCTATTTAGTGGGGAAAGAGGCAAATTCGAAGAAGTAGCTAACTTAAACGCCTTCCAACACTTCGCTAGTTGTGAACCAAATGGTCAGAAAGCCTCGAACGCTAGTTGATTAGAGTCAGATTTGCGAACTGTTCGTTGAAAATCAAATTTGAATGGCGGAATTAGTGGTACATAAGAATGCAATTCGGCTGATAGGGGAAATCGACAAGATCTCTTTAGGTTGTATTGGCGCGCTAATGAACAACATTTACCTGCTAATGTTGATGAGGTTTTTGCAAGGAATCAGCTTTCCTGGCACTGGAATTCCCGGCTGGAACATTGCGTATGAGTCGACACCGAAAAGTTTGCGAATCTACACAACGTTCTTCTTCGGAACTCAATGGGTGTTTGGATATTGTATTGTTGCGCCATTAGCTCTGTTGTTTCCTTATTGGCGTACATTGATGATTGCTTGTTCGATACCCCCGGCTATTGCTGGAATTGTCTTCTGGTTTGTCCTTCCCGAATCGTTTCACTTCATGGTTCAACAAGGAATGGAAGAGGAGTTGATTGCGTGGTTTAAAAAAGCCAACATGTTCAATCAGCAGCCCGTCGAAGTGAATATTAAAAGTCTGATAGCTGCCCAACAAAAGAAAGTAAAAGTGGAAGAGAAGAACATTTTCATCCAAATAATAAAAAACCGACGTCTTTCGATCTACGTTTTGATAATGACGGTTCTGTGGATTTGCGATGTAAGTGAATGAAACCTTGGAAAAACGTTGATTTTTAGGCTTTAATTTATTACGGCATTTCGCTCTACAGCTCTCAGTTGTCGGGAAACAAATACATCAACTACGTACTCTTGGGTCTTGTCGAAGCACCGTCTAACTTTTTCACTCCTTGGTTTTTAAAAAACTTGGGACGTCGTCTCTTCATCTCGGGCACACATTTCGTTGCAGCAATTTCTTTTCTATTGTTGATCTTCATTAGTGAGTCGACAGTATAGATCTTAAGTGCGTTTTAGAGAATCCGACCGGCGCTTTGATTCTTTGGCTAATTGGCAAATTTGGGATCATTTGCTCCTTCAACTGCCTCTACGTTTATTGTTCTGAACTGTTTCCGACGAACATACGAAACGGTTGCACGGGAGGCTGTGAATCCGTTGGCCGTTTGTTCTCAACGTTTGCTCCTGCTCTTTACTCATTGGTACATGATTGTTTTCGTTCTTCATTTTGGCTTTAGAAGTCGATTTACGTTGAATTGCCAACAATCGTTTTCACGACATTGGCGAGCATCAGTTCCGGTCTTGTTTTGTGTCTTCCAGAGACGAAGAACACAAATTTGCCCGACACTACTGCCGATCTTTAAAGATCTCTTTCATGGAATTGAATGGTCGATTATTCAAATGACTTCAACTCATAGTTCTCATTTTCTGTTTCCAATGAAGTTGACTGGATTTCTGTAACATTGCACTTTAGCAAACGTGTAATCTCATAAACGAATTAGCAGAATAAGATTCTTAATCGAGTTTGTGATTGGTCAAAATGATCCAATTGACTCTTGCGGCGCCATCCACAAAAAGTGTTCATTTAAAGTGAATTTCGTGAGTGAAGACATTGAAGAAATTTCTGCAAAAACGATAAATGCAACGATCATACGACGATTTCTGTTCCAATATGTTAGCCAACTTGGACGTAAGTTTTTTGATCGTCACTTTTAACTTGTTTTTAGTTCTTCACGACGTTTTTTAGTAAGTCAAAAGTTTGAAACTACCAAAAGTATCATTCTATTCACCACTAGTGCCCTACGGTAAGTTCTTGAATTTTGCTGACTACTAACCAAAATCTTTAGTTTTGCGCCTAAAACCTTGATCTCATTAAATGGTCTTTCTACCTTCCATTTTACTGTCAGTACTAAGCTTGGAGTTATTAACATCAAAAGGTTTCAGTTTTACCACAGTCATCTTAAATGATCGTCTATGTTAACCGGTGATCTTTATTTCTTAGTCTCCACCCAAAATTAGATTTCGCTTTATAATCAACCAGCTCATGATCTTTTTTACCATGTTAAAAAGCAATTTTAAAGTTCTTTTAAACTTTGTAGTCAAACAGTTGGTCTACTAACTAAGACACATCTAATTACTCAAATTTTGCTTCTCAAACATTTATACTTGAAAACCTGGTTCTCATAGCAGTTTGAACTCCGTTGTTCCATAAAAACATTCGGTTATTTAGACAAGCTCATGATTCCCGTAGTCGAATTGAATATCAATTTGCTTATCATTAACTACTCACTTTAATTGATGTCGAAATATTTAACTCGTCAAATTCAACAGAATCGACAAACGATTTTTGCAACTGATATCATTTTGCTTGTTTGTGCTATCAGTTGGTTTTACAAGACACGAATGTAAGTTATGTAGTCGATTGCAAACCACGATTAGATTATCGGATGGTTTTCGTTGTTCTTAAGACAGACAATCGGTGATTCGAATTGATTGATCAGATCGGACTTCTCTTTCTCGAATTGCGCTCTAATCTCTTCGATGCCTTGAGTTCGACCGATAAGTAAAAGAATCGCAAAATTGAAACGATAACAAACTCTGAGACGGAAAAGTCCCATTAAAGGTAATCGGATTGCCTTTTGATACTTTGCGTCTTTTACATTTTCACGAAGAACGTATGCTTTAAATCTTCAACAAGAATTAGAATTTGCATTTGTTTTTGAAAGATGTTTGGTCTCGAACATGATGAGCCAACTTGTTCAGCGCAATTCAATTAGCTGACTACCTAATGGATCTTGAATGATAAATGAGCTGTTTACAGTAACTACTCAACGCCAAGAAATACAAGTTGCCGTAGCGATTTCGTAACTGTATTCGATTTTGGTTTCCAAAGATGAATAATAATGGTCAAAGATTTAGGAGAATAGTTACATTTGTCTGAACCAAGCAACCTGAGGACTATTGGACGAGAGAAAACAAACAATCTGAAAGATGCAACTACAGTCGCTATTCATTTGACGACTATAAAAGGAAATTCGAAATTGTTGCGAGCTTAAAGAAGTTGAAGGGAAGTCAATAGATGCATTTTTTCGGTGTTGTTTTCGTATATTACTAAACGTAATTGTAGTGAATGTAGCAACAAAAGAGGTTAAATTAAATGAAAGGTTCTCGAAAAGGTAATGGTTGAAAGCAAATTTTGTTTTTAAAACAAACAGTGAGCATCAACTTTTGGTCGACATTTTTCAATCGGTTTGTTTGTCGTACCTCACCGTTCAGCAAAATTCGAAACTTCCGGCCGCTTTCGTTCGCGTCATGCAGCTAAGCAATCAGTCTACATGAATTCAGATGAAAACGAACTTGTTTGAGGAGCAAGCAGATGTACGATGTACGTTGCAAACAGTGGGCGCAATCGTTGGTTATAAAACAGTCAACTGATATGAACGGTACCATCAGTTCACAATGCACCTTCTCGTTTTTTTTGTTCTCGGTATTGCGATAGCAAATGCGTCGATCACTTTTCCATTGAAACGTACATTCGGTGAGTCCATAAGGTTTATAGAGTCGATTAACAAACGTTGCAGCCAAGGAAGAAACTCCCGGACTTCTTACGCGGCTTCGCGACATTTTCAGTGATCGTTTGAAAAACAAACATGATGTAAGAAGTCATTAAATCTAACGCTAAGAAACGCTTTTAGGTGATTTACAAAGGTACCGTCTATGTCGGAACCCCTCCAAAAGCATTCAATGTAAACTTGAACTTGAAGTTACTAATCGGCTTCTTAGGTTGTCTTCGATACAGGTTCTGGAGTGTTTTGGCTGCCTATTAAGGGATGCAAATCGTCGGGTCCACACGCCGACGCGTGCAAATCGAAGGATCGAACTTACGGTAAGTAGAATCTTGAAAGTTTTTATCTTGTTCGTAGATCCCAAAGAATCGACAACCTCAAAAAGATCTCGTCGTTCCTTCCGTTTACATTACGGCACTGGTCATGCATTTGGTCGATACTACACGGACAACGTACAATTCGGATCGTCGAATAACAAGTCAATGAAAATGGATAATGTATTAATTGGAGCAGCAAATCGTGAGTTTGGACTTTAAATTCTGTATAATTTTGACGTTTAGATATCGAGTACATTGATCACGGTCTGTTTGACTTATTGAGAAGTTTACGAGCTGTTTAGGAATCGTTGGATTGTCGCTTCCCGCCAGCAGACAAGCGAAACCGCTGTTCTTCGAAGCCGTCGCTCGAGGTTTGCTGATGAAGAAGTTGCAAGTAGTTGGCTAATGTTTTCAGGTCTTATGGACGAACCAATCTTTACGACGTACATGCGCAAATGTGATGGAGAATGCGAGGACGGTGGCGCAATTACTCTAGGTGGTTTTGATGATCAACATTGTGTCAAAGACATTCATTGGGCTCCAGTGGTTTCCGGAACTGTTAGTTGCAGTTGAATTAGATGAACTTGTTGTTTAGTCAATGTGGCGATTTGTGGTTAGCGAATTTAAAGTTGGAAGCTACAGTGCATCGACAATTCAAAAGTACGCGATTACTGACACCGGTAATAGAATATTCGAGAACCTGAATGATATATTTTCAGGCACAAGTTACATTCAAATCCCCACGAAATTCTTCCAAAATGTTGTTGATGAACTTAAAGCCGAAAAAATGAAAGGATACTACGGTTAGTTGGTAATTGTTGTCGTGGTGAAATTTGTCTTTTAGTGATGCCTTGTGATTCGAAGTTCGAGATGGAGTTCACGATCAATGGAAAGACGTTCAAAGTTTCCGAAAAAGAGGTAAATTCACTCCATGAACTGTTAACCCGGAGTTTAGGTTCTTTTGAATCAAGGCTACGGACAGAAGTGTGTCGTTGCAATTGGTAAGTTCGTCTGTTGAGATGTCTAATCTTGCCTTATTTAAGGTGACGCGGGAATGTTCGACATGTTCTTGTTAGGAGACGCGTTCGTGCGAGGATGGTGCCAAGTATACGATATTAAGGAGAAGAAAGTTGGATTTGCACCCGTGAAACAGTAGTGGATTATTTGTTGAACAATTTCCTGAGATCAAATGCTGAATAAACGAAGTCAAAGCTTGAATATTGCGTCTTGAAAACTTTTGGTCTAATCATTTATGAAGCATTCTAATTAGAAGTTGATTACTTGAGCAACGTGGTTGATTGTCTCTTAAACTTCCAGCTGTTACTCTGCGATTCTCAGTTTGTGTTCATCGAGTTAGCTTTGATTCTCATATTTACGTCACGTTTTTAACTTTGTTGTTCGACATTTGAGTACTCGCTTGTTGACAAGCTCGTCGCTCTTCGTGCGTACTTTCTATTTACATCGAAATTTTCGGCATCAGCCTTCGTGCTCTTTAGCAACCGTCAATTTTTGATTGATATGCAATTGTTTTATGACCAAATTTCGCAAACTTCTGTTGCTTAACAACCGACATTTTGATGCCTATAAAATTTCTATCTTCATTGTCTTCTCGATCGTCATGATATTTCTTCTGTTATTAAACTTCAATTTTGTTGATGCTGCTCGATTTGTTTTGGCGAATGAGTTGGTTGTTTACGGTCAAACAACGGCAGCCACAGCGTCGTCATCAAACGATTGTGCTTATCAGACCGTAGCGACTGATGGAGCAGGTTTCATTTGGGATGGAAGCTCTCAATGTCAAATCTATTCGAAAATCACTGGCTACGTAGCCCGAACAGATGGAAATCAATATTATCTCAAGAACGATGCCACCTCATGTCCATCGTTAGGCGCTTCGGTTGATGCGGTACATGACTTGGGTTTGTTTGCGTCCTTGTTTTCATTTTTTGTTCAGTTTATAACGGCAATCAATGCCCTGCTCAGTTCACTTACAATTCCAGTTCCCTTGTTTGTGAAGCCACAATGGTAAATTTGAGCTTTCGAATTCAATTGCCGTTTAGACTCAGACTCAGTGCAATCAATACAACGCGTCATGGGCTTATCCGTATGCTGGATCGACGTGTGCTGTCTGTACAAATTCTGTGAGTAATCCACGCAAATGCCAAACGATTCTTCCAACCTTGATTACCATCTCTCCAGCGAATACCACAATCTTAACCACCTATTTAAATACCTACTTGAACTGCTTAAATACCACTGAACAGACGAACTTTGCCGGCTTCAACAGACGTATTCAGGTTTGTTGGATCAAATTGCTAACCTAAACATTACTTTAAGACCATCGTTTACAATCCCACAGGCAGCCCTAATTACGACACTGTCGCAAAGAAATTACAGAACGTTGCTCAAGGTAAGTTTTGAATTACACAAAGACATTGATTGAACTTGTAGTTTTGTCCTCGTCGACTGGCAATGCCGCCAGAAAGAAGATGCTCTATGCCACGTGGATATCTCCGTGTACTGAAAACGTCGGCTACTTTGTGGATTGTGTGAATACCATGTTATTACTCTTAATTTTTATGGTCTTTATCGTGAGTTTTCAGGTATGGCACCAACTATTAATAAGCTAACGCTTCGGAACGAGTTGCAATTGAATTAAATAAACATTAGACAGACGTTCGACTTTTATTTGTTAGCTTTCAGTTGCAATCTTTTATTCTACGACTACGAGAGAGGATCAGTGAATGAAATGATTTCACGATCGTTAAACTTGTCGATGAATTGTGTTGTCTAAATCAACGCTATGTCGCAGTGCAATCAAAGATGCTTGTTTTAAGTGCGTATCTTATACGAAACGTATCTGGCGATAATCAATAAGGACTTCACGTCGACATTTTTGATTCTTCCGATAAATTTTGTTTGTTTGAATGCAAATTAGGTCAAAAAAGTTCGCATCACTGAGTGTTCCTATCCTTCATATCCGGTCGTTTTCAACCTAACGTTTTGGAAAGCAATTCTTTTTTGTTCTGAACAGAGTTGGTTGAGATATTTTGTTTTTTATTTTCTTCTTTTTGCTTCAAGGAATCTATGGTTATCAGTATGGTCTATTGCCACGCTTGTAGCAAACTTTTTGTTCAGAAGTTTTGATCGCGAAAACGAACAATTCGTGGCTACGTACACTTTCCCTGGTCTCAGTGCCGTTGTGTTTTGTTTACCTTTGATTTTGTTTTTCGTATGCAACGGAATCGCTCTGTGCTTTTTCAAGAAGTTTACTGGCTCTTGCTTCAATTAACTTTCAGGCACAAAGACGAACGCAACCAACGAGCAACGGGACAGGTTTTGGTACTCCATCGGATTTAAACGACACATAAATTGTTTCGGTCTAATTTTTATCGAATAAAAGTAGATTCATACGTTGGTTGCCGTTACATTTTGTTTAAAGTTTGAGTAGCTTCTGAGTTCAATCTGGAATCGATGAGCACGATGATGAATGCACGTAGACACTAGTCTTATACGATAACTCATCACCAATGGTCAAAATTCACTCAAGATTGATTTCAAGGGTTGGACTAGGCTATGCAAAAACATGTTGGCTTCTAATCGCATGAACTTAAATGCACTTGTAGAGCACGAAACTAACACAGCACAACAGTGTTCAATGGACTTGGAGTCTTCTTCAAGCCTAATGAGTTTGAATTCAATAAAGAAGTCATTCAATCTGTGATCAATACAATCGACAAGATTATTAATGTTCAAAGATAAGCGTTATTATGTGACTTTAACTTGGAGTTTACTTACATTTTTTGTATCAATTATTTTTTTGTGTCTAGAACGATGTTTGTTTCGTGAATAATTTCTATATCTCACACTTTGCGCGGGATTTTTTATTTTTATGTTAGTATCCCGCAAGTACACACAATCCAAGAGAGTACGATCTGATATGTGGAGTCGGAAAGCAAATTCGACGTCAACTTGCAGTTCGAACAGTGGGATTGCAAGCTGAACTGTACGCGAGTTAGGTTGAAGGAACACTGGTCATTGTCGTTATGTGCACGTGGACTGTTCAGTATAGATAGCCAATGAAATAAGCTGCCTAATGACATCAGATTCTAATTAGCAAAGTGCTTCGAAAATAGCACCGAAGCGATTGGAAAAAGGCGGACGAAGTATTCGCATCAACAAATTAACTATCTTTTACCACCGTTAATTTTATCTTGTTGTTGATTTGTTGATTGAACCGAATAAATCTTTGTAATCTTTGTTCGAAAATAGCGCAAATGAGTGGTTTCTTTCAGTTAAAAATTGAAATTACAAGTCTTTTTATCAGTGGGAGTGGCTGATCTCTTACCAACAATTGGTGTTAGTTTTGAGTGTTTGCCTGTGTTCATCAAGTCGGTATTAGCATGTTACTGTTGTGCAATCCGATTGTTATTATTCGTCATTCAGTTCTCAGCTTTCTTTTGCGTGGTGGTGTTAGCATCGTAACGACTACCTGCACTGTCGCTTTTTCTATGACAACAAAACAAACTACCTGATGTGATTACTATGCTACATCATGCAATTGTTTAAGCACACAATTAATACCAATCAAGCGATTTAAAACTTGTAATGTTTGTTTGACAAATTGATGACGATAAAGTCTTTCGTGTTCGTAATATCACCTGAATAGACAAAAACAAAAGTTGATAGAACGTATAATTGGATTTTATTCACAACATGAATATAAACTCAAGTGGGTTGAGATCATCAGAGACAAATAAGAAATTTAATAGCCGTTGCCTGTTTGCTCACTGAAGTCATAAATGCGTCTGTCCTTTGGACCGAATACATCAGCCGGATATTGGTAGCGATACTGTAACGGTGAAGAATAGAAGAACTGGGCGTACGTTTGAGCGATGAGTAGAAACAAGTAGATCAAATGAAATCTCATGGCTACGAACGTTGAAACTATTGCAGAAGTTCGAAAGAAGTTCGTTTAAATAGGTGGAATCTTCGACTAGGCGTGAGCAGAATCGTCTTTGCAAAAATAAACTTGTTTTGTCGCATTGTGTTGAGAACCGAGCAAACGGTCAAATCAAATTTAACTTTTCGGATCTTCGAGTTGAAATTTTGAGTGTGATCCGCCAATATGATTGCCGACTTTTGAAAATTCACGCACAGCTTTAAGAACTTGGACCCGCAAACAGCAGGAAACTGCGCAGCTGGAATTGTCGACCCACGTTCATCGACGACCTTCCGAACGTTTTACTGCAAAATCGGGCATCGAACACACGCGGTCGGGAAAGTCACGATGACGATTTTGGTTTTTGTGCTCTTTGTCATTAGGTTGTTTTTGCGTAATCGGGTGCTGAAACACTCGTAGCAGGAAGGAAGCGAAATGCGAAAGTAAAAGGAATCAATAGATGTTGGTTTTAGACTGTAAAACTGGTTGGAGATTATCAATGTTAACTGGTGGCTGTGAAGATAAAAGAGAAAGCTGCGAGCTCGAACGTTTGTAGTTGAGTTTAAGCTTAACTTTTAAGGAATTTGTTTTGTTAAAGTCTTAACGGCGACCACATTCGAATGAAATGTTGAGGTCGACTTTCCGATTAGCAATTTTGTTTAGTCTTCTATTGATAAACTTTATGTTGTTTGCAATTCCCACAATTTGAGTGTTCGCTGTTAAATAAGTTCCCTGATGACAACCCATTTTGACAGTATCTAACAGTGCAGGAAAGCCCTGAAATGACTCAGGAACATCGGAAATTTAATCGAATTTGAGCAAAAAGAGTGGTAAAACCAAGTTCTGGTCGTTACTGCTGAATCAGAGCCTTCTTACTACAAAGAACAATACTTTGAGATAATCATTCTAAAAATGCCCACTCCTCTTGCTTTCCAAACTATCTTCTTTGTTTGTTTCTTGACGTCAATCAACGCTCAGTTTGTTGGCTATTCATCGGTTGAATATCCGTCATATGGCCAATCATTTCGCTTTTATTACTCAAACGATGGTTCGAAGTCTTACGCCCCCTTGACGATCAGTGGCAATAGGTTCTGAATCAACGGATCTCTTACAATCTTTACGCTCCTTCATTGACACTTTTGATGTAAGATAGCCGTTCATGTTTCTCTCATTTCAAACTGTTTTAGTGGTTTACAAAACGTTTTGTAGTGGAAAACAGACGCAGTAAAAGTGCGCAGACTGATCTTTTGGTTTAGAAACAACAAACTAGTTAGTAAGCCTTCTCAATCGCAAAAAGTAATAAATTACATTTATGAAATCCGATGCTCAGAATTGCGACAACAGGGTCACGATTTTTAACACCAATAAACGAAACTCATTAGAGTTAAGAGAACTTTCAATATTCGAACTACGAGTTTGAAGCGTAAGTAATGAGTTTCTATCTTCTGATATTCGAGTTGTTTGCGCAATGAATTCAATCATAGCCAAGTTTTTACTGAACATAATGTTTTTATAGGATAAAAAGTCCACTAGAAAAGTTCGTAAGCAAAGAGAAGAAAGTGATTGGAAATACTGATGCTTGTAATTATTAGTCATTCGTCGTTGAAAATTACATGCAATTTAAAAGACACAGCGCAAAGACCAACTGCGTCATGACGTTGTGGTTTCGGATTACTCAGTTGGAGGTAAAGAACTCATATGAAGTCTAAAAATAGAAGAACGAGACTTATTGTATCAACCCGACTGGAGACTTCTGAGTACTTTCAACACTAAGAATGCGCCTTTACAATTAACCATCTTAAAAGATGCAGAACCCTGTTGATCACTGATCTTCAATTAGAAATGTTGTTTCAACGAAATGTAACGAAAGTGCAAAGAGCTTTACGTCAGTGCTCATGAACTTAATAGCTTACAAGCAAAGTTGTGTTTAACGTTGCAACTCTGAAGAAAGTTGATAGATAGTAAGGATAAAGGCAGAGAAACAAACTTTGACTTTCTTGGTTATCTTTATTGTCTTGCAGTTTAGAAGTACTAGTAATACTCTCTTAGCTTTCCAGTTCGCGAACAAACTCACTCTCAGTTCATATTTAAATTAAGACACCATGTTCATTATGTAGTTAGTTTGTATGAATGTTGTAGAGAGATTTCGTTTGGTATATGAACATGAGAACGTTTTTGGGGAAAAACCAGAAACCAACTGCGTAGTCAGTTCGTTTAGATCAAATACACTTCGCTCGGTTCTCTGCAATTTTCGATCTCTGAAGGTCTTTGTGTTTACAGTAAAACAGCTGATTAAATGGTAACGAAATGACATCATGCTCATCAGGAGTGAACCAATTAGATTCTGAAAAGAAAATGAACGGCGATTAATCATGAATATGTCGTGTTAAATAAGAAAAAAGATAATGGCATGTAAACGAAAGAGCTTCAAGAAATGAACGTCAATTAATAAGAAGCTTTTAGATGAGATCTTATTGGCAAAATGACATGGCAAAGGTATGCACAAATTGGAGAGTTGTCTACACTAATTGTTTTATTAGACTTCTGATTGCAGTGGCAGAAAATTTGTGTTAATTCATTTCAAAGCATTCGATAGTTTTTCTTGAGCACTCTCTTGTACAGTAGGCTGTTTTATTTTTCAATTTATTCTTGCGATTGACTAAAGGTTGTGACGTAACAATTTTGATTGGTCTTTAAAGTTCAATTGCTCTTCTGAAGATCTTCGGCGAAAACAGACGAGGCGTTTACATTTCGGTTCTTTTTACACAACGGAGTTGGCGCACAAAAGAAGGCGGAGCTAAAGCACAGTACTCGGGCAAGTATTTATACGAAGGGGTAACAACCGAAAGAATCAGTTCACTGTTCTCAAAACTTCAATTCAAAATGTTCGCACTTTTCGTTCGATTCCTCTTGTTGGCTTCGCTTTTCGTTCTTACTGTCAACGGACAATTTTACAATTCGCCCATGTATTTCGGTCGTCAACCCGCGTATAACACTTATCGAGGATACGCACCGAATACCGACACTCGTGCCTATCTGTTCAGCGAGTTCACTGGCAATGGATATTAAAGTCGATGGTTGCAAATCAATGATCTCATCCTGTTGTACATATTTTGTTCAATAAACTTTTATTTTTGAAAGAAAAGTGGTTCATTAAGTTCAATTAATAGACAATTTAAATGTCTATAGAACAACTAATCTTTGAATCCCAATAGTTAACTACAATAGCAAATGCTAAGGACAAATTGTGCAGAACTTGTCTCGTCTGTTACATTAATTGTTTGAATAGATAAGGCGAGCTTGGTTATTAAGTTATAAGTACGCAGAAAATCGTAGATCTATTTGGAGCACCATGAACTCCAGCAGTGCCTTCGAACTGATGACGCAGTTGGTTTTCGGGTTTCCCATAACATCATTGTTGAAACTCGTGAGTGAGAGTTGTTTTTGCTTTACATTGGCACCTAGTTTTGATGTTGCAAATTAGGATGTTGGTTAAAATGGACGGTCTATGAGAATTGGACATTTCTGTTATGCATTTGTTGAGTGTTTGCTTAATTGTGTTAAGTTCGAAATAATTTGCCCAATCAAGCTCAACATAAAACAACAGAACAAGGACGATTGCAAACTCAAGGATGCGAGAGTTGTTCCGAGACACTGAGCATCTGCAAGTTCCCTTCAAAAACAAAGTTGTTCAATCTCACTTACGTAAGACAATCGAAGGAATAAACGAAATGCAATGCAAACAAAACGTTCGGGCCAAGACAAAAGAGCGGTGGCCATTAAACTCGAAAACGATGTTCGTTGTCGAAGGTCGACGAATAATCCCAAATCGTGCTTTCGACATGTCAAGAGTTTATGTAAATTATAAGTGATAAGCCGTTTGGCATTAAATACCCGAATATTAACTGCGTTCTAGTTCTAAGCCATAGAAGCAAGCGAATGCACAAGTTTGATCGTTGGAAGGTAAACGCTGTTGATAGCGACAATGAAAAATGAGTTGAAGAACTCAACTTATGAACAGTTTTTTCATTAATCTAAGCCATAAACTCCAAAACATGTGTGAACTATCTGATTACGTTGAAGTTTCATGAAAGTGAGTTTATTGTCAGTTAATCCAGAACGCGCCTTTTGTTGCTATGAAATGAGAGACTTCGAACAAACATCGTAACATCTGCTCCAATGTATCATCGAATTATCTTCGTACTTCTACTGGTTCTTGGAGTTTCTTGCTTACCAATTCAAGACACTGCTTAGATTCTAAACAATAAACTCACGACGTTCTTTACGAAAGCACAGCTAGTGAAGGTGCTCGATAAGATCGGAAACGATTTATACATCTAGAAACCCAATGCCAACATAACCAGAGGTTTGTTCCTTTTGTCTCGGAGCTTAATGATTTCAGATGCCGAGAAGAAACTCGGTGAACTTATGAGTGATGGACAGAAATCGTCATTTAAATCGATGAACAAGAAACTCAAGAATGGACTTGGGCGTGGGTACGCAAAAGTGGTCAACGATTTTCGTAGATTGGTTAGATGTGCATTCGACAAGAATCTCAGAACAGAGAGTTCCGTTTCATGTTATTGATCAAATTGCTTGTTTAGTCCAAGAAGATAACCAGCAACCAAGTTAAAGCTGGAAAAACTAAAGTCGACGCGATTAATGTCGTCTGGAGAATCGTCGACAAAAAATCGCCGAGAAAATAGAGGATGGGATTGCAGCATGGAAGAAAACTGTTACCGCCAACCAATGGAGAGTCATCAAAAGCTCTTTGGCCAAACTCAAGATTTGACTTGTATCCGTGATTCAAATGATACTATTTGAGATTTTGTTAAAATAGATTAAGTTTTATTTCCATAAAAATGTCAATCAAAACGAGAGGAATTGAATATAAACCAGTCCAGCAATCTCGGATCATTTCCCATCTTTATTCCAAGCCCTTTGAGTAAGACATGAAACTCGCGTTTTCGTTGAGCAAAATGAAAATACGTTTCGATCAATCCAACCAGTTCCGCATATTTTCGAGCGCCTTCTACGCTTCCTCTACGTGCTTGCATTCGTCGAAGTAGTGCCGTAGAATAGACATCACGATATTTTTCCAGCTGCTTCTGAGCACAAGCAGAGAGACCAGGTGTCTCTGTAAAGAGTGTTATATGATTGTGTTCGAAAACAAACCAGAATGACAAAAGATTATTGCTTTCAATAGAAGATATTCTTCTCTCTCAGGATCAACCCGAGAGATCACTTCAATCGTGCGACAAAACGAATCCAATTCCAAATGATGTGGTCTAAAAACAAAAATCTTTGATGACATTTATTTGATGCCTACTCTGGATATGTCTCTACTATTATTGAGCGGTTCCGATGAATCAATGGTACCACACCATCCGGTAAAATCATCGTAGTTGAATGACGTTGATGACTGTAGAACGATCTCATTAGGGTGCAGTTAACCAACGCAACGTGCATAACCAGCGCTTCTTTGTCTTCGATTGTCAGGTCATAAAAGATAGGCATGACTTTCAAATGCTCAACGTTTAGTAGCAAATCCAAAATCGGCCAGTTGCTTATGTCAAAATTTGGTGATCTTGAGCCCATTTTCTGAAATCAACCAATTACTTTTCGTATCTTTTTTGGTGCACAAACTTCGTATTTGTCAAGGCGACCAAGTTCCGATCGCGAACGCAAAACCTCTCGAATATCCAGTTCGTAAAACTCTTCGCCAGTAAAAGCTGATTCACGTAATCGTTGCAACTTCATATCCATATACGATAAAGCGTCAACCAGTCCTGAATCGTTAGTTTGATCAAAAAGTGGAACAATCTAAATCCTTCCAGCTTTATAACCCTTTGCTCTCCAACCTTTTTCGGCACTACTGCGATGATTTCATCGTCCTGCTCATCTAACTCTCGTTTCTGTCGATCAACGTCAACAATCATTGTATTAAGATTCGACTCGTTGGACAGCTGAATCGCACGAGCGTCCATTCCTTCTCGTAAACATGCAACAAAACGGCACTTTTTACATTTGTCGCCGCGTTTAATGTCGCATTGATTGTTCCTAACACAAGTGTATTTTATATTCTTGACAACCGATCGTCTGAAAAAGCTTTTACAAGCTTAAAAGCAATTAAGATAACAAAGGTTATGTTTTACCCGTACATGCAGGAATTGAGTAGTGGCAACAATGAGCTGACTGATTGCAAATTGCGCAGTTTGTCGGTGTACCTTTGGTTACGAAATGAGGTTTGAGCGCCAACTTCGATAGAGCTGTACTTTCGAACGACGAAGTTGGAAATTGTGAAGACGTCCGCAGGCCTTCATTTCGTTTTGTTTCCAAAGTCCAGCCATCACCTTCTTTGTTATGCCAAGAGAAGAACTCGCCAACTAGTGACCATTCCACCTCTTTGCTTTCGATTATAGGCATCGAAATAAACGAACTTAAAGAACGCTAAGCGGACGTTTTTTCAATAAAAAGAAGTCGACCATATGATTCGAAAGATCTCGTCACATTTACGCTCCATTGAGGGTTACAATTTGTGCTCAAGCATACGTTTCGAAAAGACCGATTATACTCACGAGTTTTCAACTTACCGGACTATAAAAAGTATATGGACTAGGTTCTAATGACTTAAAGTACACCTGTTTTCGACAGTTGAATTAGTACGTTAGACGGCGGGTGCTTATTTGTGCAATTCATGGTGGAATACAAATAAATTTGGTCTTTCAAACTACGTTCATTGTTCTCGTCGAGAAAAGATACAAACGACTCTGCACACAAGTCTACTTTTCCAAATTTTAACCTTTAAATTCCACTTTTGAACTTCAAATTGGAAAGAATTCGAAGGTCCTATTACCAAACTCCATCTACAATGTAGGTTCGTAAATCAAATAATATTGGTCGCCGGGTGTGATAGAATAAGTCGAATACAAGACAACAAGCATTTTGAAACAGAAGCGAGTTCTCGAGAATTCGCCAATGTCGAGTTTTCGGACCACACGCAGCGATCAGTCAAAAATGAGCGGAAAGCGAGGCTCGACCATTGAAGTCAACGGAACTACCACAACGCGAAAATGCAAAATGTGGGAATGTGCGATCGCTAACAGCGCGTTCAACATTCCGTTCATTTCTAGCGTATAGTCTCGGAAATGTCGTCAATTATGCAATTGAACGTTGAGATTAACGAAAGATCCTGTTTAAATGATTAGTTCATCGACAATTAAATGCGCAGAGTTGGAATGAAGATCGGAATACAAATGCACATACTCAAATGTTTGCTTCTTTTCGTAAGATTGCTTATCGAGGGTTTAACGAAACCTTTCCATTTCTTCGATTGGCGTCCTCGATGTCGTGACCATACTTACAATTGAATAGTTACCTTCTTCGCTCGAAATATCATTGATGTGTTGACGCAAAGACGGTGAATCGAAGTTCCATTGCTTGACTCCACGAGTTACCAGCAAACTTTTCAACTGCCTGCTATGATTCAATAATGTGCGCGGAACGTCAAGCAACGGCTCTTAATTGTCTTGGCGATTGGAAGAATTTTGATTGGAGATGTTGAGAATAAACACCGCCTTCAGTCGTTCAAAAAAACGCGAGAGTGCACAACAGAAGGGTTGACATCCGCACTGAAAAACACAACATAACTGCCAATGAAGCCGCTCCGACAATGAAGAACATAAGTGGGTGCCGAATACGAAATCGAATGAACGAAGTTACGTTTCTATTTCTACCACTTTTCCAAGTTCTCACTGTCCACTTCTCAAAACGACCGGTCATCGTAATCAGAAGACAATGGTCTATAAGAGCACCAATAATAAGTTGAATGATTAATAAACTTACTTTCAATTCCACAGTAAATATTTCGGCTTCCGGGCTCTATAATAAGGTCCATATCGATGTTCATTGGATGAAAGCCTTTGCGTTGCTTGTCTAAGGTCCTTGGCACGCATTTCAATCAGAGAAGCACAACTAAAACAAAGTTTTTGAAAGCAAACTGGTTGTGTTTACTATGCATCTGATACATCGTCGATTGAAAGCGACAATGTTCATACCATTCGGTGAGCGCTGTTCAATTGGTCGTCATCCAATTTGACACGAAAAGAACGGTAATTATCTATGTTCGCGGTAGAGATTGACAAATTGCAATTCTGAAGCTTCCAATCTGTTAAAAACATATTGACAGCTTTAAATTCACTTATGTGTCTCAACCTTTTCAAGCCTTTGTAGTCCAATTCCTAAACATCCGATAATTTTCGTCTCATCTCTTATTTGACTTTCAATTCCGGAGAATCACAAAAAGCAGAATGATCGCATTCCTTAAGAGCAGAGTTTTACATCACGAGTTTTTGCAGCTTGTTGTTGGGAACAGAAGTAAAAGAATTTAAAGTTTGAATTTTCGTTCCACGCAAATCGAGCTCTTACAACCGTTTCAACAGACTTCGCTCGAAAATTGACAAGCGACAAACTACGCACATTTCTGAACGAACGTATCCGTGAACTTTAACGCCGCCTCATCTGATGAAGGATTGATTTATTTTGAACAAATAAAGATCGTTCATTGTCAGGTCTTCAAGACGTAAAAATGTTTTTATAAGGTTATTGATTTCGTTCAGTCTAATACCCGGATTGTGACTCAAATTCAACTTGCACAGATTCAGAAACTAAGTCGCCAATTCGTATGGAAACTGAACAGATTGGAAGACAAATCCAAGGTTCAAGTTCCAGGATCCGTCCTTCTGACACCTCTTTCTATCTGCAAACAGTTTGTTCAGTCACTTCCTTCTTGAACCTACGGTCCTCTTTCTATTTGACAGTTCACAAATCAATAGAACCAATGATGTTAATTAGCGAGCCATTGAAACGTGTGAAGTTGACTTCGGACTCTCGAGCCAATGAATTTCAACCGCGACACAAAGTTTACTATACACTTACGGAACGACTGTAATCTAATATTTGAACTGTACGATTACTCCAATCAGTTGACGTGTCGAAACAAAAACTTGAGATTCCAAAACTAAAATTTGCATCCTCGGAGACGCCGTTCTTCTTATTCTCGTCTTTGAACTCATTCCGCCTTTTCGAAACATTGCGCTCGGAATGTTCGTTTTTTTGGTCTACACGGCTCTTCTTCTCCATTTCACTTTTGCGTGCCAAAAAACGAAACGCAAATCCAAAACCGATCACTCGTACGCTTCTTCTCACGCTCGTTTCTCGTCACGAAAAGAAGCAGAAGCGATCAGCACGACGCCGGTCGTTCGGAAACGTGAGTTTTTTGCGTCCTTTGCGTCGAGATCGTCCGCTTTAGCGCCGAAAGTCGAGACGTCGCAGCGTGTATCAATCCGCGCATTGCCAGAATCCAACAATTTTTCGCCAAAATCGCTCAAAAAACGTCCGGTTTGTTGCGTCCAAAAATCGCCGGTACGTTTTCACGACCTAAACTCGTCGACGTCTTTCCAGTCAAAACTCCCAAAACAAAAGCTTCCACTGGATAAGACCCGAAAAACAACAACCGTAACAATGGACGATCGTACGATTCAAACGGACAAAACGCAGATTCCGACCGAGTATCTGAAGACCGCAATTGAAGAGTTCAAGGAGATAACACAGTCGACGGTAAGTTGTCTTTTCATTTCAACAGTCTCTTGTAGCAAAAGAGTCCGGCCAAAATCAGCAGCGGAAACACGATTTGTTCAAAAGAGGGATGCTCTTTGATCACTGATGCAACAACCGAGGCAACTCAAACTTCTCAGAAATGAACTTCCTGATCTTTGCAATAAACGAACATTTGATTTAAAGCTTCCGATTGATTGGCTTCCCAAAATGACCACTTGAACTTTCGATAGTCTTCGTAATTGAAGTTCAATGGCGGGCCGTTGATTTTTGTTCAGTGAACTCGTCAAAAAAATTGGATTCCAAAACTCGCTCTCTATTGAATTACGTTTGCGCCGTGAGAACGCAGACGTCCACCATTGCTCATCGTGGACAAAAAGACTTTCAAGTACGTTTTTTGTATTGTTTCCAAAAGCAAACAAAAATCTTTTCGACTTTGGACTTTCGACTTCTCGGGAACTGCGCATTCGTTCGATTAATGAACTCGCGTGTGAAGACGCCGATGTTCAATCATCAATTTAAGGTCACGCACTCTATCGAATCACGCAAAAACTTGTTAACGCGATTACCCGCTCTTTAAGCTACTTTTCCGAATGACCAGAGAACGTCCGATTCCTCTCTCTCGAAGTTCATTTTCCACGCTGTAAACAAGTCGATAGACGTCGAAATACAGAAAGATGGTCTGTGATTGCCATAGAGACGTTCTTTGTTGTTGCGCAAACCACGTGTTTCAGTCGGAAGTTGCGCTAAACACTTGATGTGATTGCATGACTTCCAAGTACTCAAGTGAGTAAAGAACGTGTTTCCGATTTCCCACGAGCCGTCAATGATTCCCATTGGGTTGCGGCGAAAAAACGTCTCTATCTCGACTCATCTCTCTGATTGCCGTCGTGCTCCTTTTTGTTCTCATCGACACGGAAATCTTTTTTGCGCCGACGATCTTCTTCGTTGGCATTTTTATCGGTTTTTTGTTTCCATTTGCGTGTGCGTCCGCTTTTTGTTTATTTCCACGTCCTTTTCCGTCCAATCGCGTTGATTCTCTTTGTTCGTGAATTTGCATTCACGTTCAGAAGATGCAAATTCCCAATTTCTCGGATTTCTTTTTCATTCCCACAAAAATGTTTTTGAGGTTTCGCTCATTTCTTTTTCGTACAAAAATGGGTGGTCGTGTATGTTTGATGTGGGAAAAGTGACCGTGGATTTTCTTTCTTTCAGATTCTCAAACTACCTCCCGACTTACATGAACCGACGATGAAGAGCTCCGGTTCCACCGTTTCGGCGCAACCGGCCCCCGGCTATGAAGTCGCTCAGCAATCCGAACCCACGCCGCCACCATCAACTGGTCCAATTCTCGTTCATTTCGTGGTTCATTGGTAAGCAATCGATTGATCTCCATAACCTCGATCCATTCAGTCGTTCAATTCGACCCACCGAGTTTTTGTTCTTGACCGGCAGCAACGAGAAGCTCGGTAACTGGGAACCGGCAAAAGCGATTGAATTAGCTCAGGACAAACAGAACGAGTAAGTTGCCTACCACAGATCTTCTGGTTATCATCTTTCAGATCTCTATGGAGAACGAAAATCGAACTGCGCGATATAGAAACTCGGGACATGTTAAAGTTTCGCTACTTCATCGGCTGTTATTTACAGTCCAGTTCGGAAGCGTCGAAGCAACGACTCATTCGACGTTGGGAATCGCAACGTTCCTCTCGCACACTGTTGCCGTCAGTCGAAAATGTCAATGGAGAATGTAGAGCAAAACACGTAGACGAGTTTGGGGTCTTCGGTAAGTCATGATTTGAAGTCTTTAATTGCTTTTTCAGGCGGGAAAGAGATGATATCTGACGGCTGGTTGACGCATAAGAATCAGTCCGAAATCTTGTTACGACTCTACGGTCCCGCTCTGAAGTTTTTTAAGCCACGACACGCCAAACGATCGTATTACATCAAAGTCACGGCCTTTGATTTGCGATACAAAGAAGTGAGTTGCGACCCAACAAAAAACCCGACCTACTCCAGGAGTTCACACCCTATGAGAACAGTGGTGCTCAAAAAAGTCGCCAATTATGGCGGCTATCATCCCTGTACATCACTTCCGTATGATAGTTGTTGTGTCGTGAACGTTTAGAAAACTTGAATTTTGAGTGATTTCGTACGCACGCAAAAAGATACTTCCGCTACGCTTTTCTTGCACGCAAAAACATTTCTGTGCGTTTTTCGATTAAACGCCAATTTACAGGTCGGCACAGAAGATGGTATTGAGGAGGACGACACCCACTCGCCATTGCCGTCCTTACCGTCATTCACGTCCACGGATTTAGCAGTGAGTTTACGCAATTTCTGGTCTTCAAGTTCCTTTCCAGATTCTTACGCATGAAAACCCGAACTTTCACGTTCAAGATGCGCACGGCGAGTTGTTCCGAAACGGCGACGATTATTTCATTTTTCGAACGCAGTCGATTGCCGTCGAGTTCTTGGCCTTTCGAGTCGAATTCTTCACCGAAAAGCGACGTCCCAACGACAAATCGTCGTCTTCAGAATCGCTGCGAGAAATTCGATTGGCACCCACAATCCTCATCGATTCGCCCGTTCAGACGACGACATCAATGTCCACTCCTTCAATTACACCGCCGCCATCCGTCAGTTTGTTGCCGCCCAGCGTTGCTCATTTGGAGTTGGAACGTGTGGCCTTGGCTTGTGATTTGAGCTTCCACGGCCCAGTTTTAATGTCAACTTTTAGATTGCATGCCAACAGCAATGCTCGACTCGTATGGTCAGTTAATTGTTCCGATTTTGGCGAAATCCCAACTGCCAATCGGCCAACTAACCATCGACTATCTTTTTGTTCGTGCAATGGCTCGAGATCCACATCCCGCTCTCTCCATGGAGGTCTCATATTGTCAACATTGGAAGAAGCGTCGAACTGTCGAAGTCGGGCATCGAGGTTTTGGCAACTCGTATACGAAGTGAGTTCTTACTTTCTCTTTTGTTTCTACTTGTTTAGATTCTCTTCGGTACGCGAGAATACGATTCACTCGTTGAATCATGCCATTAAGAAGGGCGCTGATTTTGTTGAATTTGATGTTCAATTAACAAAAGACAAGGTCTGAAAAACTCATCATCAGAAGTCTCTTGACATCCTTTTTTCAGATTGCCGTGATTTTCCACGACTTTCATGTTTTGGTCTCCGTTGCCAAACGCACGCACTTATCCACACCAACGGATGGATCGTCGGGACCCCAAAGGAAATCAAAGCCGAATGCCGATCATCACGAAATTGCCGTTAAAGATCTGAAGTTGGAGCAATTGCAATTGCTGCATGTTGAGCACTACAAAGCCATGGAGAATGAAGATAAAGTCAAGTTGAGCAATACGGCGGACGAATCGCCTGAACTAAGGCCCTTTCCGACTCTTATCGATGCACTCAAACACGTGAACAAAGACGCAGGTAAGTTGTCTTTTTTAATTCTTGCATTCCTTTTTAGGTTTTAACATCGAAATCAAATTTCCAATGACAATGCAGGATGGTGTAGACGAACTTCAAGGATCAAAGTGAGTACTCGTATCGTTAATCTAAATTGCTCTGCAGGTTTTTCGAGCGTAACGAGTACATCGATACGATTTTGGAAGCTGTGATAGAACATGCAGGTAGTCGACGGATCTTATTTTCGTCATTCGAGCCCGACATTTGTTATCTGTAAGTCACATTTGTTATTCCCTGGTATGTGGGTTTAGAATCGCAAGGAAACAAAACCTGTATCCCGTTCTGTTTTTGTGTGTTGGTGCCACTACTCGTTACGTTCCTTTTCTCGACAAGCGGTCGTCGACGTCGTTGACTGCAGTCAACTTCGCTGCTGCCACTCAACTGTTGGGTGTGAACTTTCACTCTGAAGAGTTGCTTCGAGATAAACGTCCGGTCAAACGGGCCAATCACTTTAATCTAATTTCTTTCGTTTGGGGTAAGTGATTTCGGAACTATCGGTGAAATCGAAATGTTCAGGTGATGATTTGGACTCTTCGAAGAATATTGACTATTTCCGTAACTCGTTGAACGTAGATGGTATCATCTACGACAAGTTTGAGATCATTGAATAGCTGAAGACTCTAAATCTGGACTTTAGAATTGGAGAGATTGAGAAGCGACAGAATTGTTTCGTTTTGGAACGTGAACTTCGCTCGATGCTTTTTCAACGAGGCAATTCGCCGTCACCATCTCGTCGTTCATCTCTCGACGACTGCACCGCAATTCCCACAACCAACGCCCTTCTTTTGGCTGATCATCAGCTAAAATTACCGCCTGCAACTCCCGTCCTGAACACCTCGAACTCAGCAGCCGCTTTGAGACCCAAAAGTCCCGACTCATCATCGTCGTCCAATTCATTGAGAGAATAACTTGTGTGAAAATAAACGTGTATATCCGTCAATTTTCAATTTTGGTTCAATTTCGAGTGAACAGTCTTTTTTACCTTCTCAACGAACACCACTTCCTCTGCTAAAGACTATCGCATTGGCGCGAAGTTGGTTCCAGAATGTTCAGACGAACGTTTCTCCGTTCGATCGTACGATGACCAACGTGCGTGAAACGTTGCAAGCGCAGGTTTCTGCGATGCGAACGCAAAAACGTCGTGCAAACTTCGACCGTTGGATCAACCGCAGTTTCTGCATCGCTAACCACGTGTGTAATCCCTTTAGGATCACAACCGGAGGTTGGTGACGAGTATCTGAATCATCGTGAAACGACGCGTTTCGAAAAAATTCTCGAAAATTTGGACACTTCTGGCAGGTAAACACGAATTAGTCTTCAATAGCAAGTCAACGGTCATTTTTCAGTCTGCACCGCCTACAAACACAACCAAATGCGACAACCCATTCATCCGCAAACGCTGATTGTCACGGCGGCTGTCGATCGAATTGGTGAGTTGGCTTCGAGCACTCGATGATTTCAATTCCCAGACATTCAAAACACGAACATTCACCCGACGGAAGATATCGAAATGCACGGTCCAATCACGTGGGTCGGACGTTCGTCGTTGGGAGTAACGATGGTTCTGAAGCAAAAGAACGAACACGCACACGTACAGTAAGTTCGTTCGGAGGTTGTTCAAAATTTGTTGCAGAGAAATTTGACCGCCAGATTTGTCATGGCGTCATGATCATCGTCGAGCAACTCGGCAATCTCGAATCTGCAAATCGAAACTCAAACCGCCGATGAAATCGAACGTTTCGAACAAGGAAAAATTGAGTCCATGAATTCAATCTTTTCAACAATCTTCAGGTGTTCATTCGATTCGACGTGAACGCGAAAACTGATCCACGAGTTAACGACGAAATCGTTTATTTGAACGGCGACGTTTTAATCGTTCGACTCACGAAAACTTATTCGAATCACTCTTTTTTCGCATAAAACCGTTGACTCTTCACACCACCAAATTCGATTTCCTAGAACAATCAAGGATCACCAACAAAAGCAAAGAACTCACCATAACCAAACGTCCGGCTTGGTTGATCGTGTACAAACAGTTCTCGTCCGGCGATTCGCGTTCCAACGTTTTATGTGTCTCCGAAAAGACATCCGTCGCGTTGTTGTAACTGAAAGTAATCTGAAGAGAAGCTGATCAGCACTCCCATAAACTCACTCGATGCATCTCTTCGTCCAAGTACAACGCATCGAACGGCAAATCCA
This sequence comes from Aphelenchoides besseyi, assembly GCA_024699855.1. NCBI lineage: Eukaryota > Metazoa > Nematoda > Chromadorea > Rhabditida > Aphelenchoididae > Aphelenchoides > Aphelenchoides besseyi. The sequence goes on along the minus strand of JAMPIQ010000001.1, from coordinate 5,739,155 downwards.
GACGCCAACCGTTCCAATGCGCCGATTTGGTTTGAGTCAGAATCTCCGCCGTGTATGTTCCGTCCTTATTCTTTGCGAAAACTTTGGCCACATGAGATTTGCGGATCAACACTCGCATAAACCAATTGTATCCTACAATCCATTGAACTCGTCTATAGCTTTCAATTCTCACCTTTCGCAGTCAGATACTCGTCGAAGTTCACTGAGTCTTCGATGTCCCACGTACCAAGAAACTTCTCCGGCAACTCATTCGCCGCAACAAGCGAAATCACGAGCACGGCGATCAAAAATTTCATTCCGAATGAACGAGAAGAGAAATTCTTTTCGAGCTAACGGTCGCTGATCATGATTCAAAATGATTTATTCGCAATTTAAACAACCAATTTCCTGAACCAACGTTTCCCGACCACTCCGTTGACTTGGACACGCTTAACGACAACGGTCAAAAGTCGATTCCCGTTTGTTTACCTGCACCAGTTCGCCGTTGTTGTTGATCGTGTGCTCGCAGATGTCGGTAGTGTTTCCACTCTCGTGTTTCTCGTAGAAAGTTCCGTTCGAGTAGTCGAATGTGATTTGGTAGACTTTATCGTCAACGTACGTTCGATTTGCCGTCACACCGATCGTCCAATTGTACCAATAAACATTTTTGAACGTGGACAATATAAACTGAGACTCATTAGTTCACATTGATCAGTCACTCTACCGTATTGTAGCCTTCGGTGCCATTTCGTTGATACACACGTATCACACTGGCTATATTCACCATCTTGCGTTGAAAGAAAGTCAAACCTAAACCGTCAGAATAAGTTCCTTCACTCATAACAGATCTCTGATGTCAGTCTTTGACAACAAGCCTTCTGCTCAAAAACCTCTGGACTAACTAACCACGCTCTTTCATGTAATTATCAATGTTCTCGGTTCGTTCCAAATTCCACGATCCCAAAAACTTTTCGGGAACCTCTAACGCCAATGAAGTTAAGAAAAAAACGAATAAGATTTTCATTTTTTCACACTAAAACTCAACTGAACCACAACCCTATGGAAACTAATTTTATTTTCACAGCTTAACAAATACAAACGCCGGGAAATCGAATTTGACGATCTCGTCCACGACCATCCAACCGATTTGTTTGCCTGAAAAATCCCAATGAAAGTCGTTCGAGGTACTCACTTACCGCAACAAAACTTCGTCCATTTCGATTCGACGGTTGTCGATTTTAACTCCCGTCTCGACGCCAATCGTTGACTGCGATTGATGAACTCCGAACTGAACGTTTCCGTCCATCAAGAAGTCCAACTTCAAACTCTGAGGTCGATGTTCAACAGTCACAACCGATTGCAACTGCAAACCGAAAGGTACGCCGCCGATAAGCGGAAAGTTTGCATACAAGTTGGAGATCGGGAGATTGAACTGCAAAGCCATTTAACTGATTACTTCGTTGAATCTACCGTTCCGAAATCGTTGTACAAAACGTTGAGCAATCGGAGTTTTCGTTGATTCAAAGAAATCAACTCACTGCCGCGCCATTTGACTTCCAAATCTTCGGTTTTGTCCAGAGCCCGTTGCATCAACTCGAAATCGCCGAAACGCCAAAATTTGATTGTCGAATTGCCGTGCAATGCGTGAGTATTGTAATTTCGTTGGAAGACCTTGAAACCACGCAGTTGTTTCCAATTCTCGGAACCCTAAACTCTCGATCGATTAGCCAACAAAACACACAAACTTTCGCCAATAGAACTCGTTCGGCATCGTGAAAATACGACCATTTGGTAGGTTTCTGCGGTGCTTCAAATTCGGATCGCAGAAGCAGAGTTCCGGCTAACGGTTGTCGATTGTAGATTCGTAACAAAGTGTCCAAAGCTTTCAGTTGCCTGAAACATCCAGTCGGTTCCAACAGCAGAATCGAAACACACCATTTCTCTTCAACCTTTTTGCTACAAACTCCGTGAAAAACGTTCATCAGAACTCGCACGTCTTTAGCAGTGAAATGTGCGGGATCGCATTTGCTGATAATTTCCAATTGTTCTCCAACACCTTGACGACAAACTTCTTCGAGAGCACGTTTGCAGTTTCTACACAACAATCAAAGAGCCGACTACAAATCTCAAACCTTTCAGTTGGCAGCTTGAAAGTCTCCAATTCCTCGTTGCTGCATGTTCCACTTCTATGACATAAAGAAACGATCGTCGAGAGTGCTGTTGGAGAATCAGCAAACTTCTAAACAGCAATTTCCGTTACAAAAACCATACACTCACCTTCAACTCATCAATCGCAAATCTTAGATTTTGTTTTCGATGTCCCAAGGCTTGTAAGTAGATTGTAAATTCCTCTTTCTTAACTGACTTTTCCAACAAATTCAAATCGATTTCTCCAGCAGCGGCAAACGCCTGGAGATGTTCATTTCTGAAACTTTTGAGCTCATCAACTTATTCGACTAAACTCACTTTTTTGATGGGGGAACAACCGAAAGAACTTCAGTAAAACTGCTCACATCGACTCCATCGTACATTCGCAGCAGACCTCCAAACGGCAATCCTTTATCGATAGACTGAAAACTAAGAAAACCGAGATTCGATGACTTACCACTTTATGATTTGGAAATCGCATCTTCGTCATTATTTCTTTCCAATTCGTACCCACAGTGTCCAATTCCATGTGTTCGGCACATTTCGGCAAATCCCAGGTTCCATTGCAAAAACGAATTCCGTACGATTCCTGAACGCTTTGCGGTGATCACATTGATCTCTAAACTCACATTTTGAGCGATCAAATTGATTCGAATTTCGGTCTCGATTGTCCATCGCGTCTTCTTGTGCAACGGCGATGTAATCTCCAGTTTTTCGTTTCCTCGAATCAAATGCACTTTTCCGTGATACTTTTTGTTCAAATTGATTTCCACTTCTGATTCGTAGTTTGCAGCGTAAAGACCGGGGATTAATGAATGATTGCTCAGATGACAGTCCTTGATTTCTCTTGCTTGTCGTTGATCGGTCTTTCGAATAAATCGGTGAGCACAATCACCGTGAGGACTTTGCTGAAAGCACAGTAGAAACCATCGACTGATCAACCAACCCCACGAAACCACGCTTCACCATGTTCTTCGTGCGGCAACGTAATGAGCTGAACAACGGAATGCAAGACCGACCATTCGGGCCAATCGTCCGTTTTGTTCTTGTACAACCCACGAATTGAATGTCGCCCCTGTCGAATGCCCAAAAAGTACGTTTTGTTGACTTCTACATTTTCACAATCGCCAGCTAAGCACTTGACAAGCTGAAACCACCAAACTCAAAATCATTCAATTAATCTCACTGCAAATCTAATCATCGCTCCGCTTTCCGCATCATTGTGGACTTGGTCCCAATTGTAAATGAAGTGCGTATGTTGAATGGCGCGATTCTTATCCCCGTCGATTACCGTCGTATTGGATCGAAATTCTGGAATATTCCTTGAACAAAACTCTCGTGTTCAAACAAACCGTAGGTGTGAAATTTGAACATCGTTTTCTCGTGTTCTGCAACACAATAAGCGAGCACTTTAGAAGCACCTTACCGGGCGGTGGCATCGCTTTCGGCATATCCTCCAATCGTGCTTTTCGAAGTCCCTAAAAGAAACTAAACAAAACAAAAATGATCACTTACATGTTTTCCGTACTCGCCACAATAAATTACAGATGCCAATAGAAACACTAAAACAAGTACAGACTTCATTTCCTTAATCACGAATTCGAATCATTGAGTCTATTCTGTTGACTCACAAGCAACAAGTCTCGAAAAAATTAAGCAACGTTGCATGAAATTCGAATTGATAAGCCGCACCTTAGCAAACACCAAAACAACGGTCAGTGTGCGACGTGGACTGGAGTAATTGGTTGCAACACCAAGAACAAACGGTTTGTTCAGCTTAACAATTGATTACACGCAATAGAATGGTTTGTATAAATAACTCGTAAAGATCGTTGAGTACTAGCTAATGGGCTAAACATTTAGAGAATAATCTTGAACTCAAACATTCAGTCAAAAGCTGAACCGACGATAATGACTGGTCGATCTCACGGATGGTTTATCGTATAATAAAATAAATAAAACAGTTTGTGCGCACGTTGACTTTATTTATGTAGATTAACGGTTAATTGAAGCTTTGAGAGCGTTTCGATCGTTCGAAACGATCAAATACGTCCATTCCCTTCTATGGCACGTTCATCACGCAAATGGATTTAGCGCGGGGATATTCATGACAATCTACGATCATATTATATCAACTAAAAGCCCAAACGTTTGGCCATTCATTGTACTTAAACTTGCAGCTATCGGATAACTGAGAGAGAAATGAGAGCACTTTAAAGCCGAACATTTTGTCAGAAATCGCGCGAAGTTACAAAGTTGGTGCAGTTCTTCACACTGATGGTGCTCATCTGCAATTTCGCACACTTGTTCATGAGCGGATGAGAATCCAGAAGTTTTGCGAGCTGAAGTTAGACAGTAGATAAATTGGGATCGAAAGCATACACACAAAAAGCTATAATGAATCCGGTGAAATGTTCAGAAATTCATTGTCAGTAACAGAGCAACAAGTGACAGTAATAAACTGAAAATTATGTGTATATCAATAGAATCCAATCAGCCAAAATCCATCTATGAACTAAAATACCTGACGACTTTTAAGAATTGTTTTCCACTTAAACTATCGTTTCGATAACGTTTCTTGCCATCCCCAAATATCCTTAAATAGTTGGGATGATTGGAGGATTACTCGTGGGCAAACTTCTCAACTTAATCTACGTCTTCAATTTCAATAGGTATCTCGCATCTTCTATTTCGCAAAATGAGTTCTTCTATTTAACGGATTTAACAACATGCCCTCAGAATCTTAGTTAATTGTCGTGGAGACGTTTATGCTCATATAAAATACTGTTATGCTTCTCACCAATTGCAAGTATCGTTTACTTCTACATCTACGGCTACAACTTGTGGCACAAGGCTAATGCGAACAATAATCAGACTTGGTTCTCGACATCACACATCATCGTCCGATGGCGGATGGTCATATTCGCGATCTGGCGCATAATAGAGTTCACCGTTCGGGGACATCATTAACGAACAAGTTATAGAGACCAAAAATGCGAGCGAAAAGAAGAACATTAAGACTCCCACTTGGTATGCATCCAAGAAGCCGAAGTAGGGAACCTCGAGCTCATCAAAGTCGCTGAAAATTCAAAGTAGTCGATAGTTACGCCCAGATAACTTGCATTAATTTAGCGCCTGAACCTGAAGTGGTCGGTTGACCAGTGGTTGTGGTGCTTGTAGTAATCACCAAGATTTGATTGGTAATGCGCGCTCCAAAAAAACCATGTCCCTATAATTAATCTTTATGATAACAAACGTCTAAGAACTTACTTTGATCGTGACCGAAAAATTTTTAATTTCCCTCTGAGCAATAGCGTAGTAATTTAGACCAAAAGCCCTTGACTGTTCGAAGTATCTAACGTTGTCACAAACAACCGCAGTGTTGCTCGTTTGAAGCTTTCCATAAGCAGTCAAATGCAACTTGAATTCTCCCGGTTTGGCCTTGTACGAGCCTAAAATCGATTGTCAAGGAACTGCACAGTCACTCACCGTGACTCAAAATATATTCCCCACTACTACTATCTTCAGCTGATTCAACGCTAAAAAAGCAGTCTTGATCACCCAAAGCTATATCAAATCTAAAAGTCGATAAACTGAATGAGAGTTTAGCAGATACTTACTTCATAAATTGAGTGACTTCAGCTAAGAAAATGAAGTCCAACGGTGTGTTCGAATCCCAAAAAATTTCGTACGCAGGCGCTTGACAGCCATGGATTATCCTGCAATTAAACAAGGATATGCGTATTAGATTTGTGGTAACTTACATTTCGTTAAGAGAAACATCTGCTATACAAGTACCATCCAAAGCTCTACTATCGGCCACAACCACGTTGCCAATCTGAACGCCAAAAATCAACGCGAACAGAAATCCGAAGCTCATTTCGACGGTCGCAGTAGCGAAGTCACTACTAAGAACACAAGAAATGAAACCAACGAAACGTTTTGAAGAACTTCGTCTGATGAAACACCGATTGATTATGCAATTTGCTAGTTTACTAAAATATGCAAACTCGACTTCCAACAAAGTTTGTTTTTCGGTTTGAAACAACAATCGTACCTTTAGGTCGTGAGTATGAAATCTCAAGAATGCGATCCTACTTGCTCATCACTATAATTAGAAGTTGGTTTCATTTTTTGTGCTATTTATTCATCCACCAAGTCAAAGATAATCGAGAGTTCAAATATGAACTCGACTGATCCTTTGATCGCTAAGATTTTTTGGTTAAAATAACCTTCTTATTAACAGATCTTTAGGATCATCGTTCTGAGCAAATGAAGATGCTGATTGAGCAAAACAAAAAAGTTTCTCACGCTGAGTTTGCTTCTTGTCGATAAGGTCGCCTAAGTCTAACATTTTGTGACTGATGGAGAAACAAGCGAGATGATCGAACAGGAAAAATGAAATGATCATTCGAACCCAACAATCGAATTCTCTTTTCGCTTTCTTTCTCTATAATTCTGATCACCTCCATGAGTATGTTCGTTAGTATAATATTACGTGCTTCAAAGAAAGGGATCGTTTGGTTTACTCATTTACTAGCTTAAATACGCGAGATCTGATTAATGACATTGTTTTAACTACAACCTGAACTCTAACAATCTTCGAGTGAAAAATTTAATCTACGTAAGACATCGAAAACCAATTTGATTACACTTGGCGCTGCATTTTCACCTTACTTTTTATTACCATTTCAATTTAGCGATCAACAGAACATTCGCATGCACTTGACAGTCGTGATATCCAGCTAAGTAGATTGTTTTCGTCAAAGTTAAACTCGAAACCAAAACTGCTATCAACTAGGTATGAAAGAAGCCTGAAAGATATGTGTTTCTATTACAATGAATTACGATGCACAACTTTACTATTACCTGCGATTTGCTTACACCTTCAGTTTCGTCTTTTCGGCTCTTCTGTTTCCTGTCGTGATCTACATGATCTTTGCACACTCGTCAACTATACCACAATATCGTTTCTACATTCTAAACAATACGATTTGGAACTTCTTATTTGCAATCTTAAACTTTGTTTTGAGGCCTATTCCATTAATGCCATCATTCTGTTTTGTTTGTGATTCATTTATTCCATTCAACGATTTTGGATTTGTCTTGGCTATCTACGTATTTTCATTTATTTCACTTAATCTGTCACTGGGTATCATAAGTTCGGTATTATACCGCTATTTTCAGGTTTGTTCGATTCTTGAGTCAAAACTAACTGGTCACATTTAGGCGTTCCATGGACACCTTAAAAACTTTTATGACAACTCCCTGTGGGTTCAAGTATTCATACACTGCATAATACAACTGATCGTTTTGATTACTGTCTATATCGGACAAACGCCGAGTGGTGAGGCGACTAGAAAGCAATTTGAGAAGGAGAATCCCGATCTAATTAATCACTTTCAATCTCCGATCATATGTTTTCGCAACATCAAGCAAGCTCGTTTATTTGCTTTGTATGGTGCCTTTTTTATAATTTTCTGCACAATCTGCGGAACGATCATAATCATCCATCTCTCCTACAAAATCTATACTAATGGGACATCGTCTTGTCGTCTTCAAAAGATGTTGCTTCGTGCAGTTAGCGTTCAAATTCTGATCGCTGTTCTTTTCTATGGATTCCCGATTGCATTTAGCCTTATATTATCGTATCTGGAACATCCGTTAACCGGGTGCTATGCAATCATCGGCTTTGCAATTATAAGTTCTCACGGTTGGCTCGACAACCTTTGTTTGCTTTATTTGATTGTTCCCTATCGACGAGCGTTCGTCAAACTTTTTCCACTCAATTCCGCCAAAGCTTAAGTGATATAAACTGCATGTCCAAGTACTTTACGGCCCCAACTAAGTGTCTAGTGGGTAATGAAATCAATTGTTAGCAAATCAAAGTTCCGCGAATGTAATTGATTTACATAATGTATGAGACATTAAATTGTTCAAATCTCTCAGATATGGAAAACTTTTTAGTGGTATCAGGCGACACTGATAGCTAATCATTGATTTCCGAAAAACAACAGGAATTTGTACTCAAAGCTCAATAATCATCTTTCAAATACCCAACTAATGACATACAATTCAAGTGTTTATAAACAAAATAACCCGTAAGTGGCTGAGAAATAGTGAGAGATAACATCCACAGACGACCCAAAATCACTTCGTGAACATAAATAGCGGCCGTTGGAAACCTGAAACTCCAAATAAGATACGAACCGGTCAGCCACTCACCTTTGGATTTTGCTTCTGGAGTTCCCAGATTTTCGCAGCTCTTGAAACCCACTTCTTCCAGGAGATAGTCGGAGAACTTGTTCGGTTTCAATTCGATCTCATCGTAATGTTTTTTCATCTCCGTCTGAAAAGAACAACCACTCACTGACTTTGAGATGGCAACTCACGTCTTTGACGATTCGTTTTCGATAGCCGGAAAGTTCCTGTGGCTCCAGAATGAAACGACCGTTGGGCCGGAGCTGTCGATGAACACGACGAAAGAAACGTTTGAGTCCCGCATCTCCCCAGTTCAGGTGAATCCATTTGCTCACACTCAACGCCAAAATCACGTCGTGTTCGGGCAGAACCATCTCCAACTGGTCGTCGTCTTCCAAAATGTAGTTCCCGCACAGAAACCACAGATTGTCCGGAAACTTCTTCTTTTCTTCATTCCCTGTTGATTGAGGAATCTTGTCACCGGCCAACTGAAACGATCGAAGTCGGGTATGAGAACTCACAACCGAAACAACCACAAAATGTCACTCACCTTCACACTCGGATCGCAGTAGTGACGAATATTCTTTCGAGCGATTCCAACCAACTGGGGATCGATGTCGATGCCCACACAAACGTCGTGGCTCAAACTTTTTGGCCAACTGAATGGTAAAGATCCCCACATTGCAGCCCACGTCCAACACCGATCGACCGCGGAACCACTCGCTCTTGAGCAGTTTGAGTCGGGAGTCTTCTTCGAATTTATTCTCCTGTCGTTTGTTGTAGTACTGAGAGTAATTGCCGTATCGAAATCTGAGACTTTAAAGTCAAAACGAAACTGATCATCACTCACCGATCGTTGTTCTTCTTGGCCGGGACTTCGGCGTTACCGCCCGTTGATCCACCACTCCCTTCCGGCGGTTCTTCCTCGAACTTTCGTTTCATTTCTACGAATAACTCGGCACTTTTCAGCCATCAGGTTGACCACCAACTCGCGTCCTCAAGTTTGCAGTTGCCGAAAAAGCGAAGTTGGTGGTTGAGCGCCGAACCTTTTGGATGCTCGTTCTGAAGTTGAGAAAATCGATTCTTCTATTCCTAACAAGTTCTTCCATTGATCACAGAGACCTTCTTCACAAAGATTTCGAGTTCAACTGAACACTTCAATTTAAGAACCCAAACCAACAGAGATGTCCACTGATAGCTTCTTGTTGTGAAATGCGAATAACATCAAAACAAACAATCAACATCGTTTATTTGTCTTTAACATCAATAACAACGGAAATTGACTCACTGACGAGTCGATGATCACTCCTCGGCGTCGCCCTCATCTTCCTGATTGATTTGGAAGTAGCGGAGTTCGTAGGTATCCTTCTGTGTGGCGACAACTCGAAGCCAATCACGGAGAGTGTTTCGCTTCAAGAACTTCTTGACCAAGTACTTTAAGTAGCGTTTGGAGAGCTCTTGATCGCTGGTGACAGTGACCGCTGACTTGGACGCCGCAACTCGAACTCCATTTTGCTCCAACTGTCCGACCTTTCCTTTGGTCTTGATCTTCGCCTTCAGAAACTCCTCCTGGAATCGATGATTATGGAGCTGTTAGGGAAGAGAGCCCTAAAGCTGTGCTCCGACTCACCAAAGTCGCCACCTTGAGAATTCCATCTTCGACCGGGTTCTTGCACTCGATCTTGAAGCTGACGGTTTGCTTTCGCTTCTTCTTGTTGGCCACCTTCTTCACGACCTTCGGCTTCGCCTTCTGTTTCGGTTTTGGTTTCTCGGCGGCTTTCGCTTTGACGGTCGGCTTCTCGCTGGTATTCTCGACCGGCTTCTCGACGGGTTTGGCTGTCGGTTTCTCGACCGGTTTCTCGGCAGCTTTAGGCTTCGGATCCGCCTTCTTCTCAGTTGGCTTCTTCTCGGCCGGTTTCTTCTCGGCGGCCTTCGGAGCCTTCGAAGCCGTTGGTTTGGTCGTTTCCTTGGCACTCGTCGGCTTCTTCGTTGCGCTCACCATTTTGAAATTAACTGAAAACACACAAACAATAGTGAACGGTTATGTGAGGAATTCACGGGTATAAATAAAGAATTAACACCATAAACAAAATAGAATGCATGATTTAAATTCCTATTTGATTTCGATTAAAAAAAGGCTTCAAAATCTCAAGTAAAATTCAGATTCTTAAGCAAAAACGTTAGAAACTTTAGAGCGCAAGCACCAAAGAAAAGCAGCCTATGGCGTAAAGAAAAAGTTTCCAGTTTGGACCTCCGAGTAACTCGAAGAGCAATTTTTTCAGCTGCTGAAGCTCGTTGCATTTCGAGCAACAAGTTTCGTTTTCAAGTCAAGTTTAGTGCCACGAGAATTCGACTGTAAGTTCAGAATTTGTACATTGTTTCGTTGTTCTTTAGCTCGGTAATTATGCTTGAAAAGTTTTTATTTGACATGAAAAAATTTGATCAGCCAGTGATAGACATGTATCGATGATACGAATAATCAGAATCAGAAATGAGAGATTGAGTTTCGTCGGAGATATTTTGCGGCACCGAACGGAAAGGATGACCTTGAGAAACCGAAGCTGCGCGAAAGCGAATCTCTTCGATGACTTCGGCCGTGGGTTTGTGTTGAGTTTCTATAAGGAGCTGATTAATGGAAAGAGTTGGAGAGGTACTTACCGGGCAGTAGGAAGTAAATGAGAACAGTGAAAACGGTACTTAGAGCGATGAATGGCAGGAAAGAGAACGAAATCCCAACCAGCTGCTGGAACGGAAGGTAGCAAGTGGAGATGACGAACGAAAGAGACCAGGAAATGAAAACGGCCAATGTGACGGCTGCGGATCGAAACTGAAAACAAGGTTCTGTTTATGAGAATGAGACTAACCTTTGTTTCAAACAGTTCGCTTGTTATCATCCACGCAATCGGCGATCCGACTCCGTAGACGCACATGTACGTTACAAGCGAAATGATCGAACCGTAGGCCATGAATTTGGACTGAAAAGAGCGGTCAAAGTCTTTGAGTGATTGGCACCTGAGTAAGAGATTGAAGATAAGTAAAAGCACTCAAAATCGTAAGCGAAATTGTGACGAAAAACAACTGAAAGAGCGACAATTTTCGTCGTCCCAAACGTTCGATCAGGAACGGTGCTGAGCAGGCAAATAGGAAATAAGCGATTCCAACGGCCAACGTAGCGAATCGTGCCGACTGTGAAGTAACTCCGGCGTTGATGAACATGTCAGTTGAGAAGGCGAAGACGGCCGAGCAACCCGTGAATTGCTGAGCGAACATTACGGTGATCGAAACGATCAATGGAATTCGCAACTCTCGGCGAGTAAAAAGCTCACGATATGTGCCCAGTCCTTCCTACAATTTGTGTTACTATAAAGTCTTCCGAATGCTTACCTGCGACAGCGCAGCTTCTTTGATCATTTGCTCGAACATCGTTTTCGCTTCGTCGGAGCTCACCAGTTTGTTCAGCGCCAATTTCGATTTCTCGCGTTCTCCTTTCGACACCAAAAGATATTTAGGAGATTCGGGACAGAACGGTAGAATCAGAACTAAGATTAAGGCGGGCAGACCGGAGAATCCAAATGCTATCGGCCACAAACGTTTAGATCCTAAAATTTCGGGCAGACCCATGAACAACGAAAACCAATCCGAAAATGCGACTGCGACCTAGAGAACTGTTTTAGACTGATTTATAAACAAGATGACTGACCTGATGAAATGTTCCGGCAGCACCACGATAACGACTAGGTGTGATTTCCATGAGATACCTGAAGACTAATGAGTTTTCAAATTCAGAGCACTTACATTGGCACCAGACCTGTCGTTAGGCCCATACAAGCGCCGAGAACAAGACGACCGACAATAAGCAACTCGGGGGATGCGAAGAATTTGGCTGTGAGTTCCATCAACGAAGCAACAACGTTGACAACTCCGTTCAGAATCAGCGCATTCCGTCGACCCGCTTTCTCAGCAGCCAAACGCGTTAAACTGGCGCCAACAATCGCACCGACGGCGATGGACGAAACAGTAAAAGACCAAAACAAATTCAACTGAAACGATTGAAGTTTGAAGCTGCTAGACAACTTACTTGTGTCTCCGAGAGTCCGACTCCATGATTCCGATTCGCGTACGTTTCATTAATCCACTCTGAATCGAAGTAAACGCAATGCACACAGATGAACTCACCCGTTAATAGCTCCTGTTCGGGATTCACGATTCCGTAGTTGTAGAACTGAGTTGAAGCGCCCAATGTGGTCACGATCACTGTCAGGAAGTACAACGGCGAAAACATGCGCCCTGAAAACGGAGAGTAATTCCCTGAGTTTATGTGAACGGTTCTTTGGCGTGAAGAAGCCCAACAAAACTCCCGATTGGGTGGCGGTCGACTGTTTTATCAGAAAAAGGCGCCGGAAAATCAATAAGTTTTGGTTGCCGAGCAGACTGTTGATGAGCTTGACACTTACCGTTATGTTTCTTCATTTCGACAATCGAAAATCGTTCTTTGGGCTCCCGACTTGACAACAAAACTGATCGCTGGATCAACGGCAATTTCTCATATCGATTCTCAAGCCACGATCTACGAGTCATTCTTTTTGATGGTTTGATCGAAAATGATAAGAAGCATCATTTTTATCTCATTTACTCGTCTTGTTATCGTCGGTTACTCACTCGGATTTCTTTATTGTCTTCGGACCATTTCCTTTGGCCCTTAAGTCAGATTGGATCAAAATTGTGAATACGATCGGTAGTTAACTGCTGCATTCGCTTCATTGACCGTTTTCTTCGCTCAGCGTTCGTTTTCTCTTCCAAACGTTTGTTTCCATTGTTCGGTCGTGTGTTCCTTTGAACTTACAGCTTTTGAGTGTTCGACGGACAGCAAAAGCGAAATGACCCACGTGCACGTGTGTTCAGAGGCCGATCGCGTTCATTTTCGATTTCTCGGCGTTTCGCGGTCAACTTCGTCTTCCATCGTGATCAACTCCATCGTTTTTAGGTTTCTCAATCATGATCCTCGCCAAGATTCTACGTCCCGCCGTCTTCGCCAAGACTCCGAAATTTGCCGTCGCCTTCTACTCCTCCGGTAAGTTGGGCGTGCGAGTTGCACTCAAACAGAAATTATGCTTCGAAATGAAGAGCGTTTTGTCTTTGAAATCTCTCGAACTTCGATTAAAAAATCGCATCGTCCGATGGAAAAAATTTCCGCGAGAATCGGCGATTGATAAGAAGCTCCTTGACTTCGAACATTTTTCGATTTCTTTTCATTCGAAATGAGCGAAAAACTTGAAGACGATTTCTCCCGTTTAGCTGGTGGTATGTTCCAAAAGTCTTCGAAATTGCTCGGAAATGTTTGATTGAAAAAAACGGTTTCAGCCGCTGAAAGTCGCGAGTTCATCAAAGTCGATGTGGTCGGAAAGAACAATAATGTGGGACTGATCACTTTAAATCGCCCGAAGGCATTGAATGCTTTGTGCCGTGGACTTATGGACGAAGTGAGTAGCTGGCTTAAATCGCTATTGTTGACGATATTCAGGTTGCCGACCAAGTGGTCAAATTTGATGTTGACGAGCAGATTGGGGCGATTATTTTAACGGGCTCACAGAAGGCTTTTGCCGGTAAGATCTTGCGTTGTGATCGAAGATAACCGTGAGTTCAGCTGGAGCGGATATCAAAGAGATGATTCCGATGAATCTCTCGAAATGCTACTCCTCCGGATTCCTCGAAAATTGGTCCCAAGTTGCGAAGTTGAAGAAACCGATTATTGCGGCTGTCAACGGTTATGCTTTGGGTGGTGGCTGTGAGTTGGCGATGAGTTGTGATATTATTTACGCGGGAGACAAAGCCGAGTTCGGTCAACCGGAGATTCTGATTGGCACCATTCCGGGTAAGTTCGGTTTTCTTGGTACTTGAACTCGGCTTTCAGGTGCTGGCGGTACTCAACGTTTGACTCGTGTAGTTGGAAAATCCACGGCCATGGAGATGTGTTTGACCGGTGATCGTATCAAAGCGGAAGAGGCACTGAAACGAGGACTGATCTCGAAGGTTTGTTTCAGTTCTTAACATCACCTATTCATTAGTTCAGATCTTTCCGGCTGATCAATTATTAGACGAAACAATCAAGTTGGCTGAAAAGATCGCCGCACAATCACCGTTGATTACCATTATGGCTAAAGAGGCGGTGAATCGCGCCTACGAAACGACTTTACAAGAGGGACTTCTCTACGAGCGTCGTATGTTCCACACGACTTTTGCGACGGTAAAAATTTTTTGACTGCTCAGTTAACGTTGTTCTTCAGGATGATCGTAAGGAAGGAATGACCGCGTTCAGCGAGAAACGTCCGGCCAAGTGGACTTCCAGTTAACTTCCTGTTTGTTGTTTAGGACGTTTAAGTTTATTTTAATAAAAACGTTAATCACAAACATTCTTTATTGGGCCTTCCGGAGTTTTCACAGCAATGGTTTATCCCGATTGTTGAGACTCGATGTGCGTTTATTATCCAAGTTGGTGATGAAAATGTGAAATGACAAGATTGCAAAAAAACCAAACATAAACTAAAATGACTGGAAAATGAAAACCAAAATATTAAAATAGTAAGTTATTAGAGAGACGAAGGTTAATCGAGACGAAGACGTTTCGCGGCGTAGGGAGTGGTTGCAGGTGATGGCGTGGAGAAGTTGCGGCCGGTGGACCAGTTGTCTTGAAGCCAACGAACTTGTGTTGCCGGTCCGTAGCCTTTTTCGTTGCGTGCAGCGATTCGGAATATGACGGCCGGTTTTGGTGATGCCTCGACATGTGCACGTTGAAGAGCCTTGTTCTCGACCGTACAACGAGGTTCGGGCCCGGCGTACACACGCATAAACGAGTTCGTGTTGTCCGTCGCTCCACGCATCGCTAAATAAACCGAATACTCGGAAATAGAACCATTGGGAACTAAATGTAAGTATTAGACACTTGAGACTTTATTTCGACCAACCTGATGGTGCGGCCCAGTTGAGAACAGCGCAGTCCTGAGCTTTCGAAATTTTGATTGACGATGGAGCACCCGGAAAGCCTTAAGAACAAGTTAGAATCAACGATCGATGCGTTACCCGGAATACATGTTCGGAATGTCGAAACGTTTGACCACTCTCCCTGACCCACGGAGTTCACACCTGCCAAACGGAATTTGTATTGAACTCCTGGTTGTAATGCAGCTTTTCGTCGTTCTGCTTCGTTCTGACAAAAAAGATTAAACACTCATTTGGAGACTAACCGTGTTGTTGTCAATAAAGTAGTGAGTGACTTTGTATGTGGTTCCTTTAATCATTGCAACATCATGCCACTCTTCTTCAATCGGCGGAAGATCAAGAGAAATATCGGCCGGATCAACTAGACGATCGGGATCGTCCAAAATGTTGTTTGGCATTTGTTGATTGACAGATGAGTACTGAAGGAATAATAAGATGTGTTGATAGATCAATCAAACCTTTGGAGGTGAGTCTTCGGTTGATGATCCGTCGGTCCACGACGATGTTTCTTGTTGATCTAACGGTGCTACAGCGGCCACAGGTTTCGGTTTAGGTTGTTCGGGTGGACCCAATTTTCGAGTTTGTAATCGATACTCATCAGCCGTCGGTACGGGAGTCCATTGGAGTTCGACACCCTCGAGTGAAGCACGTATGAGTTGCAGATGAGATGGTGCTGCGGGAACTTCGGTTTCGAGCATAAGCATATCTTTGCAACACAACTGTTGATTCATAAGTCGACGAATGCCATCACGTCCCGACCAAACGTACAAACGACTGTAGACTACAGCGGCACAATGACCGGCACGAGGTTTCGGCAATTCGGTTTCGCCCAACTTTTCCCACGTTAACGTCTGCAAATTGAATGCCGCCAAATCGTTCGAACATTTCCATTGCATTTGTTCGGTCTCCACTTGTTCGCCATGCATAGGAACCCAACCGCCGAAGATGAACATACGATCGCCGATGATATTCGCGGTATGAAGCGATCGACCCAACGGTGCGATTCCCGACTGTTCGATTTGCTGCCATTGAAAGGTGTGCAAATCACAACACCAAATGTCGTCCAGACGTCGTTTCCCGTCCATTCCACCGTAAATGAACAGTTGCTATAAGTTGGCGTAAGATTCGCTTCCCACGCGATTTACCTTCTGTCCATCGGATTCGTAGATTACTGCGCTATGCGATTCGCGAGGCGATGGACCTGCGGATTGCGGACGCATTTCCTCCCACAATGCAATCAACTGGAAAGAAGTTCGTAGACGCAAAAACGTGCACACTTACCGGCGCCGTTTGGAGTTTGATTCGATAAAAATCGTTCAACTTTCGCGGTTCTTCGTCGCTCTCCGGATCGATGGTCATTCCGCCAAAAACATACGCTGTGCCTTCGCTGTCAATGTTGAAGGAATGAGCGAAACGCGGAGCTAGAACAACGTTTTTGATCCGCTAAAACGCTTATGCTTACGCGGAATTGACGTCGTTTGACGCGTCGTACGTGGATTGAACAGTCGATATTCCCAACGTCTAGCGTCCAATTCGTACAAATCGTTCGAATAACTGAAAGACGTACGAAAGAAAGTCGAAAGGGCGCAAAACGTCGAACTCACACGTTTCGATCGACCATTCCGCCAAAAATGAAAATCCGAACGCCATCCGTACACATTCCTGAAAACGCAATTGAGGCGCCAAAAACTCCAGAACCAACCAAAAGCCGCCAATCCAGGCGGTAAATCGCCCCGCATCGACGGCTTGTACCAGAGATTGTTGGTCGTGTTGAAGACGTAGAGATCATTGACGATTCCCTCATTGCCACCACCAAACACCACAATGAAGTCTTTGATTGCTACTGCACGATGACCATGTCGTGGACTAAACAAAAGTTTTCAAGCGCAAAAACTCTCACATACATTGGCTCGGGACCGGCACCGACCGTGATTCGATTCCACTTCGCCGGAATAATCTTCGTCGTCTCTTCTTCGTCCATCTTCAAACAAAATTGCGTCGGACAAACGACGCCGCGCATGGACGTCGAGAGTCTTTGAAACGCGACGCCAAAACGCTCTCGAGTTGCCAAGGAAAAGAAAAGCGTGGTGAAGTTGAGAGCGTGCACGAGAGCGAGTTTTTGAAAAAGTTTATCTTCTCATTGAACTAAAAATTCCACCTTGAAAACGTAACGACAAAGAAGACCGACGGTCAGAAAAAGAACTGAGACCACAGGACCGATCTGAAAAATTCTACTACAGGATTCCCGCAACAAAGTCACCTGATGAAAAACGTTAAGACCACCGAAGTAAACGCCCCAGTTCGATAGAACGGCAAGAAGATTGCAAATCACGGCGCCAAGCAGACCAACGAAGATGAGAACGTCGAGTACGGGTCCCCATTTTTTGTGTCGAAACAAATGGAAAAGACGCCCGAAAACGCAAATGATCAGAATCGATTCCAACGTCCACGCTGCCAACGACATTTTGCGTCCAAGCGTGCAACTTAACAGACGTTTCTCGTGTTTCAAGACGTCGCAGAGTTCCATACGCGGATCACGTAGAAGTGGTTTCAAACGTTGAAAATAAAAATCGCCCACAACAAACGCCGGCGATCCAATAAAAGAACCAAAAAGAAAGAACTGGAAACGAATTTTTGGGCTCCAAGCGCCGTAGACTCACCAACACGATAACGTACGTCAAAGCCAATGGATTCGCGAGAACCTCCGATTTGGACATTGAAACACAAACCGAGGGTTAACGTCGCAAATGAAAATGACCAAAAGGTCGGTGACCAAAAACCTGAAAATGTAAATTTTTGATGTTTACGTTCATTCGAGGGACAAGAACCGAAAACGTGTGAATCGAAAAGTCGTGTTTGCAAAAACTCGTTCGTCTTCGAACTTTGATCGTTCGCCAAACGAGAATGACCACCGGCTTATGCAATCGATTTCGTCAACGTCGAGTATAAAAGCCCGAGACTCGTTCGATCGCTTCGTATCCATTGTTTTGACCATTTCGGGCTTTCGATTACTCATCAATCTCTACTTTTCCTCAACGAACTCGTCTTTCCAGTGGTCATCTTCGAGTCTTCTTCTAGCGTTAATCGGCGGAACCAGTTGGTGCAACGGGACGAGATTACATAACAAGTGGTTGTCTTCGAAATTCGAAACACTTTCGATTGACAAACTCGATCTCACAAGTCCCATTGATGAGTTAACAACTGGTGGTCATCTTTCTAATTGAGACTGTAGAGTGGAAGTGGATTCTCACCGCTGTGTTTTGCGTTGTGCCGTCAACTTCAACGGCGTGCAATCGGCGGCGTTGGGAAAACCGGTCGCGCATCTCCGCGTGAAAAAGAAGATGTGTCGCGATTTGGAACATTTGAACTCACTTCTTCATTTTCACGTTTTCCAGGAATGCGTCTACTGTTTCTGCTGTTTTTCGTACGCTTTGCCTCGGGACTACGAATCACTTGTGGACGCTCGTTTGTTGCGTGCGCCGATGAGACGAAGAGCGAGATTCGCACGTCGGCGCGCGTCTACGGTGTGAGTAACGTGCCGCAGTTGGTGCGACCGAAGATTCCGGACAAAATGGTCCAAACAGCGGCGTTAGATGCGCAACGAGAAGTCGAACGTTTGTTGAACGAAAACGATGCACGACCTCTGGAGTTGCGACATCCACTCTCGGCTCCAATTGCCGAATACGTTCGATTACATTCGGTCAATCAGGCGGCAAAGGCCTTGAGTGTTCCCGCTTATGTCTCAACATCAATGACCAAACGGCTTTTACTGTAAGTTCCTCTAGAAGCTCTAGTTGCGATTTGACTTCTCAAGAACAAACCCTCAAAAATCACTTCTCTCAACAACCACACCATTGAGCTTAACTACGATCTTTTAGTCTTGGTCTTCGTGATGTCGACATTGCAACAGGAGTTGATGACAACGTCCTCTCAGGTACGATTTTGGGTCGAACGTGTCAGAATCGTCGAGAACGTGCGAACGAAAGTTGTCCACCGACTTTCTATCGTTCACTTGACGGTCAATGCAACAACGTTGCTCATTCAAATTTCGGCGCCGCTTTTCAACCGTTACAACGCTTAGCTCCCGCCGCGTATGCCGATGGTGTTGGACAAGCGCGCGAATCGAAAGACGGAGCTCATTTGCCAAATGAACGAAAAATTTCGTTGGAAATCTTCCAATCACCTCGAGAAACAAATTCACAAATCACTCAAATGACCGCGTTTTGGTTGTACGTGATCGGAAGCGATTTGGCTCATGTAGCACCGAATCAGCTGATCGTGAATGGTCAGTCCTATGCTCTCCCATGTTGTTCGAACGATTTCAAACACTTGGATTGTGATCCGATTCGTATTTTGCCTGAAGATCCGACCTACAATCTCTCCTGCATTCCGCATTCTCGTACTTTGCCGGCAGAACCTCGACACTGTAAATTGGGACAACGGGAGCAAGCTAACGAAGTGTCGAGTTATTTAGACGGGAGTTTCATTTACGGTTAGTTTTCTTGTGCGAGAAAAGCACGATCGATTTTAGGAACATCGATTGACGAACTTCGAAAGCGAAAAGCTGACAGTGGACGATTGATTACGATCAACATTCCTACAATCGGAGCCTACGACTTGTTGCCAACCGATCGACAATCAAACGAATTCTGTCGCTCTCAACAACCGGCTCCAAATCGTTGTTTTGTATCTGGAACTCGAGACGTCAATTTACTGCCTGGAATCTCGGCTTTGCACACGCTGTGGACTCGGCAACACAATCGACTAGCAACTCAACTGAAAGCAGGTTTTCGTGTGAGATCACGTTTACATAAATTTCAGATTCTGAATCGACGTTGGAACGATGAACGGATCTTTGAGGAGTCGCGAAAGATTCTAATTGCACAACTACAACACGTGACCTACAACGAGTTTTTACCCGTGCTTTTGGGTCAGGAATCAATTAAGTAGGTGGACAAGAAATGTGTGAGTACTGTGATGATTTCAGACGATACGAATTGCGTCTGAAGAGTACCGGGTTTGATTCGAGCTACGACATGAATTTGAGTGCCGATGCGCTGAACGAGTTTGCGGTTTTAGTTTCTGCGTTGGCTTTTTCGTTGCTTCCGAATCAGCGAATCAAACTCACTCAACAGTTCAACAATCCCGACTATTTGCTTCAACGTGGTGGTTTCGAAAAACTTGTTCAGTAGGTTGCAATCAGAAGTTACGATCAAAAGGTTTTCAGCGAGTTGATCACAAACACGATTGAAAAAACAGGACCCAAGTTGGCTGCCGAATTTCGTGGGGAATTTCTCGCCTCTCATGTCACGGGTTTGGGTTTGGATTTGGCTGCAATTAACTTGAAATTGGGACGAGATCATGGATTGCCATCGTATGTCACGTTGCGGCGACACTGCGGTTTCGGACGAGTGAGTTCTAAGTTGGAAAGCAATGTGATTGTTTAGCAGATTTACACTTTTAACGACCTAAAAAGCGAATGGCTAAGTGCTGAGCTTGTAACCAAAGTGTCGCAGATCTACGACTCTGTTGACGACATCGATCTGTTGATCGGAGCTTTGGCCGAGAAGCCAAAGAACGGCGGAGTTGTTGGCTCGACGATGGCCTGCATACTGGGAAACCAATTCTATCGGGTAAGAAGCAAGTTAGTCAACAGAATTACGAAGTTTTTAGACCGCACGAGCTGATCGTTTTTGGTACGAAAACTTTTTCGCTAATTCCGCTTTTTCGGAGAAACAATTGAGTGAAATCCGCAAGTTCTCATTGGCACGTCTACTCTGTGATGTTGGCGATCAGTCGCTGGTACAACCACAGGCCTTCCTACGCTCTGATAGCTACGAGTAAGTTACGATTGGTGGTGGTTCGAGTTTTTTGGTTGTAGGAATTTGGTTTTATCGTGTACCGCGGATTCAATTCCGAAGTTCGATTTGGCTGCGTGGAAGGACGACGACTTGTCAATCGAGTTGCCGATCAATCGACAAACTTTGGTCAAAGTCGTGGAGTTGGCAAAATTCAACGTCGAGGAAAGAAATCGAAAAGAAAAACTTCTGGTCGAGAAAAGTGAGTTAGCAACTAATGAGATGGTTAATCAATGTTTGTGAGATCAACGGCAATTTCAACGTGGCGATCCGTTGTACGCATACGGGAATATGATGCGTTCGAAAGCGGAGACAAAACACTTTTCACGTGTTGCCGATGTTCTCTTGGAATCAACGAAGATTCTGGCTGAAGGGTGAGTTCTCTCGTTCAATCCAATGAACAAAATTTGCAGCCGAACTCTTCCGGACGGCGAGGAGTTGCCCCGGTTGAATAACGAGCTTTTGCAACGCTTGTTACCGGGCGTACCAATTCACGAGGTTTTCAATAACTACACCGCCTTCTTGAGTGAGTACGGCAATGGAGTGGACGAGTGTTTGCCTCGAGCACTTCCATGCGATCATACAAGTCGCTACAGACACCCGTCGGGTTGGTGCAATAATTTAAAGCATCCGGAATTCGGCAATGCGTTCACTCCTCTCAAACATCTGATGACTCCCGTCTACGATGATGGTTTTGATCAGCCGAGGTCCAAAGCAAAGTCGGGCCGAGCATTGCCATCGGCTCGCAAGATCTCCAACACCGTTCATTCGGATGTTAACATCTCGCACGTTCATTTCACTCACATGATCATGCAGTTTGGTCAGTTCGTGGATCACGAGCTTACACACTCACCAGTCGCTCGTTCTGCTGACGATCAAATTTTGAACTGCACGCGCTGTGATTCTCCGACCACCCTATCACAACATTGTATGCCGTTGAGAGTTGAGACCGGCGATCCACACTTCCCAACTCACTATCCAAATGGAGAGCCACGGTAAGTTGATGTTTTGATGGTGTGCATAGGTTTCTGAGATACTTTTTAAACATTCAAAATTTTTTGTCAAATACTTGAAGTTACCAACAGAACGGTTTTAGATGCTTACCGTTTGCTCGTTCGGTTTTGGGTCAATTGAATTTGGGTTATCGTGGTCAAATTAATCAGGTAGACAAAGTCGACGGGTCTCTGTTAGTTTGGCTGTTTTAGTTGACTGCTTTTGTTGATGGATCCGCTATTTACGGTTCGACTCTGTGCGAAGCAAACAATCTGCGAATGTTCCGCGGTGGTCTAATGAACTTCACCAACTTGGGCGACGTTAATCACATGGCTTTGCCGCAGGGCGGTCAGGTAATATACGATTAGAATGATTTTGAGAAGTTTCGAGTTCATTCTCGAATCACGTATCAATTTGCAGGAAAAAGATTGCCGATCACTTCCGAAAGAAATGTGTTTTGTGGCCGGAGACGAGCGAAATTCGCATCAGCCGGGACTCACAATGATGCACACTTTCATGCTCCGCGAACACAATCGAATTGCCCACCAACTGGCAGCCATCAATCCGCAATGGGACGACGAACGTTTGTATCAAGTGAGTGGTCAGCGGGACGATAAGTTTGAAAGCGTTTTGTAGGAAACTCGAAGAATTCATGTTGCTCAATTCCAACATATTGTTTTCGCCGAGTTTCTGCCCAAAATCATTGGGAAAAACTTGTTGGCTGAATACGATTTGTTGCCACAGAAAGACGGTTATTACAAGGTGAGTTTGCGTAGGTGTTCAGTTCACAAGTTTTCAGAATTACGATGACACATGTGATGCAGCAATCTCACAGCCTTTTGCAACTGCTGCTTTTCGGTAAGACTGCGAATCATCAGCATTCCAATGTCAGTTGTTCAGGTTTGGTCACACACTTGTGAGAAGAATGTTCCCGCGTTTGGATTCGAAATATCAAGTAATGAGTGATCCCGTGGATTTGGCCAATCACTTCGGACATGTCGGACCGATTTACAATCGTTCGGCCGGCGGAATGGACTCCATGTTGATGGGACTGTTAGGCACACCAGCAATGGCATTTGATCGTCACATCACAACTGCACTGCGTAATCACTTGTTTGCACGGTAAAGAAAGATTGCAATTGCAACTAATCGGACGGATTTAGACGAGGCGAGCCGACTTCGGGAATGGATTTGATTGCCATTAACATTCTTCGGGCCCGTGATCACGGTGTTCAAGTTTACAACGACTACCGACCGTTCTGTGGACTTAAACGCGCTCAAAACTTTAACGATCTTTTGGACATCATGGACGAGTCATCGGTTGCAGCGTTGCGATTGGCTTACGAGCATGTTGACGACATTGATCTGTTTCCGGGGTCTGTTTTCGTATTGAACGTGAGTATGATTTTCGTTTAGGTTGGTCAGCGAACGACCACGACCTGGTGCTCTCTTGGGTGAGTTTTTTAATCGACAAAAAGTTCAATTAATCCAATGAGTAATTTGACTGATAAGTTATGAGTGGATTTTTTATCCTCATTTGAATTCATGTTGTATTTCAATGAGCTTCCGATGAATAGCCGTCAATTCCAAGCGTGTTGTGGCTGGAAGTTCATTATGACAGTCAACTATCTCCTCATTGCTGTCCTTGAACACCCAATACAGTGGTTAAACTCGATCGCTCATTTGACTATCGTATCTGTCAATCAACAAACTTTCCAGGTCACACGATGAGTTGTATTTTGGCCGAACAGTTTCGACGGTTGAAGAAATGCGATCGATTTTTCTACGAGAATGACAACGCGGCCGCTAAATTCACTCCCGGTAAGTTACTACTGAGCTCTTCAATTAATCGCTTCTTTCAGCGCAATTGCAAGAAATTCGCAAAATCAAATTGGCAAACTTGTTTTGTCAGAACTCAGAATTTTTGACGTTTTTGCAACCCAACGTTTTCGATTTGCCCGACGAGAACCAGTGAGTAGACGGATGTTGATTTCGATCGTATCTTTTGCAGAAACGCCCACTTGAATTGCGACCACTTCGAGCGAATCGATTTGGAACATTGGCGGGAGAAGGGTGAGTCGAAGAACGAAGTAGTTAGTTGGTTGCTGTAGAAACTTGTGAGATCAATGGGCTTCCGATTCGTCGCGGTGAAACGCGGAATATCACGCCATGCATGAGTTGCACGTAAGTTTGAATTTCTGAACTTTTTGACTTCTAGACGACATCTTTCTGGAATCTGAATAGACTTCTAATTGGTGTAACTGAATTGCTTTCTGTTCGGCATTTTCGTTTGATTTAGGAGACCCTTAAAAACCGTTTTTGTTGATTCCCAAAGCTTCTTTGAGTTTTTATTCGATTAGTTGGTTGAAACAATTAAGTCGGGTCACACCCAGACTTTCTAACACTCTCAAAAGCTTCTTAGAAACGGTAGAACCTGATCTGCTGATTGCTGACGACTGTTCAACTGAACTCTCTTGTTTGTCACAATCTCGTTGATTGTCCAAATTGCAGATGCACGATGGAAGGAACGGAATGCAATGCGATGAAGATTCAAAACTGCGAGAAACTGTTACAACTTCACGATTTGTCTGACCTGCAAAAAGACGCATCTTGTATGACCCAATGCGCCGAACTCCTGAACTCCCATGGAAAATCTCGTTGAAATTGTACATAACTTAAATTATTATTTTACAATTAGTTGATTAAAGAGACGGGAATGAGTAGAAGAGAATGTGCAATGACTGTTGAGTGATACCCATCTTCTCGGCCACTTGTCATGAAACTACAGGAAGAGTGTTGACTTCGAAGTCAACAAAGTACTTGTTTGCAATCGCTAGAGATGTTTTCAACGATTGTTTCTGTAATCATTTGCAATATCTTCGATAATGCCCGCACTCAAATACACCAATACAGCAACTATTGAAGCTAAAATCGACAGCGTCTTCGCGATTTTCACAAATTCAACTTCAGTCCCTCAACCGCCATCAACAGATGGACTTGAAGCTTGTCGGAATTAGAATGCACGCCGGTGATCGAACGACAGAATAAGCGTGAGATTAACAGAAGAACGAGTGGCATTTTGAAATCAAAACCCTGTGAATATCAGTGTCATATGGTCGATCAGGAGCTCTAGCAACTTATCTTCATGCCTGGAACACTTTTTCTGCACACCTTCAAAACTCATATTCAGAATGATGGTGAAGTTCTGTAATTCGACACACCTGTTAACAAGCTTATATAGTTATAATCCTAAAAATTTTAGGAGTTTAAGTTGGTCGGAAGCCAAATTGAAGTCGATTATCTTCAGCTTTTTAGTCTTTAAAGCGTTTAACTTATGAATTTAGACTTTTTAATGAATTAATCAGTAGCCTTGTGAGTACAGTAGATACACAAAGAGATTTTTTCATTGAGTTTATAGTCTGTAACCTTCTCAACGCGATGATCGTAAAGAACATGTCGTTGAAAAAGCACTCAATTGCTGACGTGACGTACGAAGTTTCCAAATTTAATAGCTTACAGTAATGCGTGGCATTTACATCAACAGCATGAATTCAAAGACCACACAACCTGCAGAATACTTGACATGCAATGGCCTTTGAGTACGATCTTCATGGAACAAATATATTCGGACTGAAGGTTTCGCAGTTCAATTTACGAGTGTAATGGTCTTTATCACATGCTAAGACCACACATCAACGCAAATAGATTAAGTGCACGCAAACACCTACTCAAATTGTGGGTTTAAATAGTCGAGATAAACGTTGGAGGAGTCGAAGCCATGGGTTTATATCACTTGTTCGTTAAGGGTCCCGAGTTCGAATTGAACTACAACTGTTCATTCTATTCGGTTGAAGATGTACCGTTGGAGAAACGTCAACATCGTGTCTTTGCTGTGATTGTTTTCAGTCTCGGAGTTCTTTTTGAGGTAAGATTTAATGCGACAAATGACTAAAAATTATTCTTAAAGCTTCTCTACTTACCATGTTTGTATGCGCTGAGTCGAAAGAAATTGTTACAATCCAACTTCTGTTACAAACTCATGTTTCTGATGACTATTGAGGTTGAAGTGAATTCAAAAACTTTAACTCGTTTAGCAGGATATGGTAACGTTGGCTGTCACCACTTTGTTGCCCGGCTATATGTCATTTTACGGACTAACTTATTGTTCCAATCCCGATCTTGTTTACTTCTTCGGTGCTATAATCATTGGTAATGGAAGCTATGATTACGTTCTTATTTCTTTTCCAGCTTTTTGGTTGGCCTACTCGCAAACTTCGCTTCTTTTGGCCATCAATCGTTGCCTTTCGTTCTCTAAATACAAATACATTTTCGATGGGTACGTTTCAAAGATCTGGGAAGTAGTAAAAAGACTTCAAAAATACTAAAAAGTTTCAATCATAAGTTACTCAGATTAAAACCTGTTCTTTTCAAGTTGGATGCAATACGTTTTCCTGTTGATTCCGTTCACTTCCTGTTTCATCGATTTGTTTTTCTGTGTTTCTGCTTCATACAGGTAAGTAGAATCGATTTGATCTACTAATCAAGTCTAGTCCCGTCTATAATGCCTGGTTCTTTGATCCGCATCGCGGCTATTACGACGATTTGGTTGGAAAATATTCGTCCGATCTTCAGTTCTACAATAACATTGTTTTTATTATTGCAATGCCAATCATTTACGTTATTTTCGTTGTCAATCATTTCTGTATGTCTTGTAAAGGCCGAGAAGGTGGAATGCCAAAGAAGGAAGTGGCTGTAAGTCTTCGAAGATAGTCGCTCATTGCTCTTAAAGCTTTTCATACAAACTTTGATTGTCAACTTTACGATCGCAATGTCCGCTTTGGGTTACACGATAATGCAGTATTTGGATTTGCCTCCCGAAGCAATTGCCGTCACTCATATTTCATGGGTCATTGTCGAAGGAACACCGCCGGTTGTAAGTTTTAAAAGACTTCAAAGACTTTTCATCAAATGGCTCTCTTGTTTTGACATCGGTTTTGCAGGTCTATCTCACCATCAACCAAACAATTCGCCGTATCGTAATTGAAGGCAAAAACGAGTTCTCCTCATGGATTGGAGTCAAAAGGGCCACACCGAATGCTGTTCAGAACTCGTCTCATGTCTCAATTCAAACGCAAAGTAACCGTCGAGTTTCCAATATCTCCGCTTTTTCTCAACGTCCGACCAACTAGATTGTTGGCAATTACATTCGAGTTTAACACGCACACGAACCGACCATCGGCAAAGTTTACGGTGTCCGAATAAACAAAAAACGAATGCGAAACTTCTATTCGACGTCAAAAGTTGATGACGCAAACAAAATTGCTTATAGCAATGGAATTGAAATTTCGAGCGATTAGCTGTGTTACACTGCGATTAGTCAGAAGGAATTCCAAACGAAACAAAAAAGTGATCTTTCAATTTGATTTGCTACACTACGCAACCGATTGCCAATTAATTCGAATTGTGTGATTGAGAAGATTAACATCGATTTTAAGGAACAGTTGATAACAAAAGACGTAATCTCCTTAGGAGAATTGTTTACATTAGTTGAGTTTGATCCTTAGAAAATCAAACGACTACTTAAGCAAAGAGGGAATTAGACGGTTCGTCTGACGATGATAAAAAGCGCTTGATTCCGCTCATTCTCAATCATGAAAGTCATTGGTTTGGTGTTTGTTCTTTTCGTGAACGTTCACACGGCACCGCTAAAAAAACTCGCAAGTGATAGTGTAGCGCGAGAGAAGTTTTTCCCATTAGCTGCGGCTGCTTATTCGGACGAACCTGAAGACTGTATTGCGGCAAAGTTCAAGAATGCGACCGTAAGCTCAGAAGCACTGTCCTTTTGTAATCCAAGGGTTTAGCTGCACCGAAAAGTCATACAACTCTGCGGAGATGGCTACCACGAACCCGAGAATTGTTTTGGTTATACGGCAGTCAATCACGACGATCGACAAATCATCATAGCCTTCCGGTTAGTTTTCTATAAGCCTTGATTGTGATCTTGATTTCCAGCGGTACTCGCGGATTGATGCAATTGCTCTTCGAGGGCCAACGTACGGTCTTCAAGAATAAAATCAAGAGTCCAGTTGGTATGTTAAAAGACATATTTCAAACTTACAATCAACCATAAAGGTGGTCAAGTTTCGGACTACTTCGAGAGTGTTTATCGTGGAATCATGGACAATGGGCTGAAAGCGAGTTTGCAAGAGTTGTTTCATCAATACAATGACTATGGTGTTTGGGTTACGGGTAAGAACTTAATCCGAAGAGAGGACGAAGGACGATAAACGTTTGTTTAAGGACATTCACTTGGTGGTGCGTTGGCATCAATAGCGGTTGGAGAATTGATCAAGCTTGGCAAAGTACCGGCTGAACGAGTCACACTGATTACATTTGGACAACCGCGAGTTGGCGATTACTTATATGCTTACGCACACGATGATTTGGTTACTTTCAAATAGAATACCAAGTAATCGCGAGAGTTTTTAGGTGAAATACTCGTGGCGAATTACACATTCTCGCGATCTAGTACCGCACATTCCACCATTGGGCTTCGAACATTATCGACATCATAAATCTGAGGTCTTCGGAGTGTTTGGCGACAATCTAAACTCAAATTTTGTTATAGATCTGGTATGACAATGATATGACGGTTGGATCGCCTTTCGTTGAATGCGACGAAGATGAGAGTAACAACTGCAGTAACGGAAAACCACTGCACATATCCATCCCCGATCACCTGTATTACTATAACGTGTTTCTGACTGACTATGGCATCAGTGGTTGTACTTGGAATATCACAGCAAAGGCACGAGCCGAAACACTTAAATGGACGCAAATTCAAAGCTTTAAACATTGAATCAACTGTTTTCGTATTAAAGTAATAAGATTTATTGCAAAAAAGACCCGAAAATAGTGAGATTCAAAATTGAGTGTCAAATTCGATGAGAATCTCCGTCCCGTAGTCGAAAGGAATACACGTAGAGGAATCCAAAATAAGCTGCAGTTTTGTGCCTTTTGATTTGATCCAAACCTTACGCGCCGATCCGCGCTGCTCGATGGTTTGAAACGTGGAGTTGAAGACCGGCTCTTTCAGACAGTAAGTCATCTCTGAAAGAAATTTATCATTCATTACGTAAAAAAGAAGTATAATAATAAGCTCCACATTACTGCGCTTTAGGATTCCATTGGTTTATCCAAAAAACTCACTTGTGTTTTCCGGATGCCCTCCGATTGAGTTTAATTGATCGCATAGTTGATCCACAGGTTTTTCTTCTTTGGGTGCTTCAATTTTGTACCCCAACGAGCTCATTAGCTCCATAACCTCCAGAATTCGAAACTCGTCCACGGGGAAAGTCGATAAGTCGTGCGTAATCGAAAACTCGATCCCACTGTTTTTCTGCTTCAGAACCTCGCCGTCGTCAATTTGGATTTCCATGTATGAGACACGAACTGACGATTCTGAAAAATAAAAATTAGAAGAAGGGCAACTTTCTCTCACCTTCAGCAATAAAAATTGAATTCAAAGCGCAGAATTTCTGTTCAATCGTTGACTCAATCTTTCTAAAAACATGAAAGTAAAAGGACGCTCAAAACCCTTTAAACTGGATAAAACTGACGATCAAATGGTTATATCAAGACCAACTCAAAAGAACACTCAAAGAGAAATTCGATTTCGAGTTCTCTTTAAGAACTATATAGAGACCACCCATCCGGTTTTGATTGTCTATCGAGATTGAACTCAAAAAACAGTTGGTTTCAGAGAAGTTGGTTTCCTCAAACTGATCCACGACTTGCAATCGAACTCACTTGTTTTGTGTTTTTCCATTCTTGAGGATCGTAACGCGCAATGCTGAACTTCGTTGGTGTCGGCGAGAACGCCATAAGAGCGGACAGCCGTTGCAATTGATTTGCATCATGACTGACAACAAGAGCAAGAAGCTCCTGAACGAAATAGGTGAGAGTAGTCAATAGCGACCAACACACGATTCGCGTCGAGTCTGTAGTCTTGAAAAGAAAGTTTGTAGTCCCAAGTAATCAGAAGTGGAGTGTTCGAAGTTTCGTGAATGAGAAAAAGTAATCAGGTTTGTAAACACGCGAAAATTGGCCGTTGACTTTCTAAAGATCACGATGAATAGTTTTTCACAAACAAACTGAAGTTCGGGTTTTCTGGGATTAAGAACGCAAGTTACGAGCACGCAATTTTGGAAGAAGAAAACATCGACCAACGGTGTGGCTACGCAAATACGTTAACGACTGAACAATCGAATCATAGTGTGAAAGGCCGTAAAGTCCATGGATGATAAGAAGAAGCAACGTGAAAGGTTCACAACGAAAAAGTGACTTCTGATCGCAGCGTGCAGATTAACGGGAATCCGAAGAAAAATCTCAAACGCGCAATCCGTGAGAAGTCGGGGGCGTTGCGAAAAGGAAACGCGCGAGTGCAAAACGATTGCGATGAAATGCGAATTTTGTCATCGAAACTAACGGCTATAAACTACGCACGCAGACGAAGATCGCGGAAACGTACGTTGCGAGTACGAAAAAGCACAAACTACACGCACTGAACGCAGAGAAGTACAAGCGTGCGGACGCTTTCGGGAATCTTTTTAGCGTGCGCGGATGAGGACCTTCTGAACAAGACCGTTTGATCGCTGATGTCGAACGAAAGGTGTGACGAAAAAAACCAACGCGTCTCAAAAAAGGTTTCAAAACCGTAGATTGCTCTTTTCGAGTGGCTGGCGAGTTTCATCGACGAGACGTCGAAAACGTGAATTCAATTTTCTGCAAATCGAACGACGCAAAAAGTTTTCAAAAGGCGTGAAAACACGTGAAGATCCGTCAAACTGCAATTGCAGCTGATTAAACATCGGGAGCAAAAATTCAGAAAATTTGTTCGCAAAACTCAAAGATCGCTCAATTAAAAGATTTTCACGTTTCCGGCGATTTTTGTTGCCTCAGAAAAGAAATTAAACGATTTTCCACAAAAAGAAATGATACGCAATCACGATTAACGGATTTCTGCGGTTGATCTTTTTTGTCATTAAAAAGCTGCTACGTGAGTTGAGGTTACGTTGTGGACTCAAAGGAACGTGAGTACGCAATTAAGAGATTGACCGTTGACTCTAACGTTGCAAACAGGAAGTGACATTTAGAAACAATAAGAAATGCAATTAAGAGCTTTGAGTAGTGATATAAAAATGAGATGTAACGTCCGAAAAGGGTCTTGGTCATTACTGTAGACTGTAGAATGGCGGTCAAATTGGAGAACTTGATCGTTGGCTTGATTCTAGCGGCCGCAAGTCTTTTCGTCGTTGTCTTGAACTCGACAGTCATTTTCGTTCTGTTGCGCTGTGGTCTTTACAAACGAAATGGCATTTACGTTCTGGCCTTTGCCAATATGATCGGTAAGTTGAGACTCAAAGATCTACTCCAAGAAAGATTTACAGGAGATACAGTGCAGCAGATTCTGACGCTGACTTACGTTGCTCCGTCTTTGATTTTTCAAGTAAGAGTTAGGAGTTTCTATAAGTAAATAGTATTTTAGGACTTTTTAGTTGGCAAAGACGAACACGCTCCTGCAGTACTTTTCTTCGCCTACGTCTTTTTATTCATGTGGTGTAAGTGAGCAATTGGTTTTTAAAAACTCTGTGACATAAATGTGACCTAGAGAAACATTTAAGTGAACTAGAAAGCCTAAAATCCTGATTTCAGATGAAGGAATGTGGATACAAGGAGCAATTGCAATTGATCGGTAAGAATGTCACATAACCTACCACCAATCGAATTTAGTTTGTTGAACGTGGTCTTTATTGGTGTGGCTCGTCAAGCGTCGATTCGCACATACTTTTGGATCTCGGCCGGAATCTACGTTCTCTCAGCTCTAATGGCCGTTTGGTCACAGTTGCTATCACCGTGTTGTACGTGAGTTAAAGGATCTCAATTGTTCAATATGTTCAGTGCTTACATTTTCTACGGAGCTTTCGGTTACTCGTACTTAGGATCCACTTACAACTACGCGGATCATTTTATCGACTTGCCGTTGAACTCGACAGTCACAATCTTGATGTTCGTTTGTTATGCCTGGATTTAGTAAGTGTCTAATCAGCCAAGTAAGTTTGTGGTTTAGTTTCTTTGTTCGTCGTTCGAATCGTCAGATTTCGGTGACAGGTGATGAGATGACGAAGCGAAAAGCTAAAGAAATCAAATTTGCTACTCAGTTCTCGATTATTGCTTCCGTCTTGGCTTGTAAGTTTGATAGAAACAAAAAATCAACGAAAAGGTTTTCAGTTACATGGATCTCGTTTCGCGTGTTTCCTATGGTCATTCGCCCGGAGATAGGAATTCCGCAGCTCTACTCACTGGTTACTTTAGCGCTGACTTTTCACTGTTCAACCAACGCAACAATCTTTCTCTCCATGAACGCAGAAGTAAGTTTAGAACTATTCTACTGACTCAAATGCTTTTCAGTTTCGTCGAAGTTACCAGAAAACTTTTGGATTTTCCAAGTTACCAAGCAGTCAAACCGCAACGGAAGTCTCCAAAACTCACTACTAAACGTCTAACAACGATCTTTGACTTCAACTCTACTCAATATTATAAAGTTATAGACGAAGGAATTTAACGATTTCCATTAAAAGGTTTTATAATCATTCAGCTGATTCTTTATTGATCTGCAATGTATCGATACATTGCTGTCCGATGTTGTTTAGCGCCGCTTCTTCAGTTAATTATCGATTAGCTTTATGTTGTTTAAGGAATTCATAAGCAAATTTAATTGCCACCCTCGCCAATTAGCTTCATTTTGCGTTTGTAGGGTCGACGCGTAGAGTTCTTTAGTCTTACTGGGCTGAATACCGCAAGCATTTATGTTGTTAATTGTCGTGCTCATGTCAAACAAAATTTCTCCTCTTGAGCATTTCTACAAACAAATCACTGAGATAACACAGCTAATTACCGTCTTTTATACCCGCTGGTTTTCATTAAGCATTCGATTCGAGTTACAGCTTCCAAAATTCGTTATTACTGTCTTCAATCGAACAGTTAAAAGGTCACATCTTATTCGATTAGAAGCCAGTTGACTTCTCAGTTGTTTCTTTTTACGGTCAATTCAATGCGATATGTTTGCGCTCGAAGTCCCGAGTTTGTTCTTAAACAAACAAACTCTTTTCGAACAATTTGAATAATCCCATGAGTCAATAGCGGAGTGAAAGGAGCAGAGTTATTAGTTCAAACATTTCAAGTTGAGAAAACAAAGTGTGATCTCTTTTATGACGTACCGTAGACTTTCTGATGCGATCGAGATCTTTATTCAGAATCCACAGTCAAAAAACGCAAACTTTTATTTTTATTAATTAAACAGAGAACACAGTTAAATAGGACATGGATTCACGTAACAAGTCGACGTATTGAGGTGGACAAACTTGATAATCAGTTGCTATCAGAAGCAAACGAACGGCGTGTTTGACCAGATGACAAACATTCTGAAAAGATAAATTAACTGAAGGATCTTATTTGCTTACTTGAAAGTCTGTGATCAAAAAGATTATTTGGCCCATTCGTTCGGGATCGTTTTTCAAATATGCTCCCAACGACTGAAGCGTTTGATCACGAAGTTTTTGAAGGAAGATTGCGGTCTTTTCGCTAACAATCTCCACACATGCTTGACGAGTCATTAGCAACAGAAACAGAGCGGCCATTTCAGTTTCGTCCAAGCGAACAGCAGCTAACGGAACTCGACTCATAGCTAATTGAACGTGATGAAAGTACTCGACCGTAACTGAGTATATTTGCGGATCCTCAATGAACTGCGCAGCGAATGACCAGTGAGTGTGTGCGTGAGCCGAATTGATGGGCGTGTAGGAGCAGTCCAAATTGTACAAACGTTCCAATTCACTGCCAAAGTTGCGAGCTGACATTCGAATCTGTTCGCTGACAATCCACGTGAGTGAGTACTCGAACAAACTCAACGATGTCTGAAAACCGAACAGTTAGTCTACGAATTCGGACCTTCCGTCGAAACAAACTTTCGTTTAGAGGTTACCAAAAGAAAGCAAAGTACTTACCCAATCGGAATCATCAATCTCGGCGAACAGTTTCGAATTGCTTCGACAGATTCGATTGAAAATCGCGTACTCAGTCAAATTCACACGTAAATCGTGGTCACCACCCGGCGATTCGCGCGGCTCCATCGACTGACCGTATGCTCGAAAGCGTTCGGCCAGAATCAATCGTCGAATTTGAATGAATTCGCGCAAAACATCGATGGAATCATCGTCTTCGGCCGACGTATTGGATTCCGAAGAACCCGGTGGTTCGTCCGTCGATTTCAGATGCTCACGAGACAAATCGCTCAAACGATTTTGCAATCGAACCTCTGAAAAGTTCGTTCATGAATTACGTCAAAAGGTGAGTAAAAGAAGGAACACAATTTGAAATTCCGAAGATATTTTTGAATTCTTAAGAGGCGTAGATGAGTTCGGAATGTACGGCGTGAGTGTTTTCTGAGACCAGAGAAAAATATGTTCTACGAGTTTACAAACAAACGTCAAGAGTTTTCCGGTGTTTTTTGGCTTGTGGTTCTTAAATGTGTCAAAATCTCGACTTTTCGAATTTCAATGAGGTCTTCAAGGGTGCTGTGTAAGGACCACAAATTGCAATGTAAACTTACTTGCATCCAACATTCCAGCTTGAACACAACGATCGAAACGGCATTTCTTGCAGACACGGCGATTTGGTACAACTAAACGTAGACTTAGAATAGTCATCTTGTTACTGTGGTTAAAAAGCAAAGTTCTGGGGTCTTTTAAACAAATTATCGAGCGAAACGAATTGTAGGAATCGGTTGCCGTGGCACTGAGATTTTAAAGCCGTGAGTACAAAAATGATCAGCGATGAATCCAATAGGCACTCCAAAGGTCTCGTTTATTTCTATTGCTAATTATCGTATTTTGTGAAGACCCAAATTGCATCCCACCAGAGATTCTAAGTCCCGTGGTTGAGTACAGGATTGAAACCGGGATCCGAACGGAAGAAAAGTCAAGATGAAGTTTGAAGACTTAAATTGACAATAAATGAGCTCAGCAATTCAATAAGGAGTCTGGACTTTGTGCTTTGATTTCCATAAAGTTTCTGAGCTCAGAAATCGGGAACAAAATCGAGCAAAATGATCAACAACAAACAGCGGATTTTTGCGGCTTTTTAAAAATGTGGAAATTGCAATTAAACGAGCGGGGGAGAGAAGTTCAAATGAACACTCAAAACCTGTGTGCTTATGGTTATCATGAAACTCAACGGATGAAACCGCGTTTCGATGCTCTGAAGACGGTGGACTTGAAAAGGAAGAACTTACGGGAATTTTTGCCACAAAGTCGTGAGTTCAAACACTGGTACGTGGTGGCCTTTTGAACGGTTCGACGAAAGAATGCTTTGCAACCGGAACATACAGGAACGGTGAAGTAAACGACCGCCGAGTTCTTTAGGCGACAGATGCGGCACTTAACTTGCTCTACGAAAGCGATTTGAAACGTTGAGAAGAGAATAGCGAACCTACCCATTTCGTCGCCACTCGAACATTCCGATCGATACGAAGAGTCGGCGGACATTCGCAACGAATAGACCAATCAGCGTAGTTACGAAGGTCGAAAACGAGGAGGATGGATTGATGGAACGGATAGAAGTTTTGATTCGAATTAGACAAGTGAGTTGACCTTTTAGTACGTTTAGTAAGTGATTGACTAATGAATATAAGTTACTAGAGGACTTTCGTTGAGTTGCTAATAGATTGCAGGACCTTTTGGAAGCAAAATAAAAGGACTCTGTTTGAAGTGTAAACAAGTACAGTTAAGCGAATGGTGTTAGAGCGTTCAAATAGAAGGCTACTGATTGAATGAAGAACAGTTCGAGGAGTTGGTTTAAGTAGTGATCTGCTAATTAGATGAGTTCAAATGATCTGTTCGACTAGAAACTTAATTGACCCACACGAATTGAACTGAACGACCCGCGCGCAGACTCCGCCTATTCGGAACGTTCGCAAACACCGGGAACGTTCGAACGAAGGGGCGGAGTCAAAATAAACAAACTGATCTGTTTTTTGAGAAAAATTTTCAAAAATTGCAAAAAGTTCGCCAAATTCATTCGGTTTGGGGAAGCTAGTAAGTCAAAAAATATGAATTTGGGGAATAAGAAATGGGTTCCGTTTGAATTAAACCGTAAGAGGAGCGGAATGTTCGCGTTGATTGGCTTGCCGAGCCTTGAGCTTAAACTGATTAAGGCCCGTATGTAGTTTTGTTCTTGAATTCGATTAGTTTGGCCACAAAAACACGTTCATGAAGGCGTCGAGGTTAAACTAAAAAGAATTGGAAGTAGATCTGATTAAACTAAAAAGAAAAAAGGACTACCTAGTCGACAACGTAGAAGACCACTTTGTCAGGAATAGAACAACGTTCTAGCAACCTCGGAATTTGCCGAACTCACAAACCAATTCGTCAAGTTGTTCGTCCGAAACAGCGCTGAACAACACCGTAGAGTGGTGATCCAGTTTGAACGATCCGAGCGATGCGTGTTGATTCCCGTATACTCGTAGTCTTTGCTCTTCAATTTCAAAGGCTTTTTTGCTGATAACAAATAGGTTGCACTTTTGTTCGATGAATTTGGAAGTCACGCAACGTCCACAACACGAAAAAACTGTTTCTTTAGCTCTCACAGTTAGTGGAAATCGTTGGATTGGTCGGTAGGTGAGTCGTGTTGTTTCTGGATTTAAAGTCGCGGATTTAGAAGCAGCACACCCACTCGCTATTCAATTTTTATGTCGATTTCAGCTACTCGATCGTCTAATCGTATATTCGAATCTACAGTTTGTTTCAGAAGATTCAGCTCTCAATTAGCTTGATGTTTCCATTGACTAGAATTGTTTGTTTATTGTTGTCGGAAGGAATAAACTTTTTTGAATTGGCGTAACTAAATGAGCAAAGAGTTTACAAAGATGCATGAGAAAGTTCAGAAATCAATGGCGAGTATGTGAACGTCGATTGAAGGTGTAGACGGATTACAGTTGACGTCTTCAATTTGCTTGTTTTGAACTTTTAAACGTACTACGGAGTTTAATTTTAAAGGTAAACTCAGCGACCCACGGCTGCAAACAAATCAACTAATCTCTTTTTGCGTCACAAATTCCACAACACAAAACAGAGATGTTGAAACAACCTACGGTAAACACAAAAGTCACCTTTTAACGTTGTCATTTTACCGGATACAGTCGATCACTCAGTTTGTTTAACATTTAGGGTCGTTGACCAATCTGACCACTAAGAAGCTCTTCGGCAAGTGAAATGAACTAATCATAATGTTTTCGATTCTTACTGTTGACTCACTCGTTCAACAAACAGTGTGTGACCGTAGAAGGAGAACAAATTTTAATTGAGCCGTTTTGGGCAAATCAATTCGAAGGGTTTGTTTGCTCAATTCTACAAGTTCAACTCATCAATTCGACCAACTCTATCTGCCTTACTGTAGATCAAAACAAAAGATCAAACCCGAACCAATTAGATCAGCGGAAGTGCGCCAAGTGATCGATTAGAGGCGTTCAATCACGTTTGATTGCGCCATTTGATTCGGTTTGTTCCTGTGGTTTTTGTTTGATTTTTTCGGGTCATTTGCGGGTCGCCTCGACAGTTCATTTTGGAACTAAGATGCACGATCTTGCAAGAGACCAATTAAATTGATTAAAGACCAACTTCTAGTGTTAAAGTGCATCTGCGGATGATCGTTTTCGATTGAAACGGGTCTTATCATTTCGGTTTCATAAGTCTCTAGAAAGTTCAGGTCCTTTGTTTTTTCGAGTTGCCGTGAGGTCCGATATTGTTGCTCAATCGATTTCTTTCTTCACATAAAACCGCGTCGCCGTTTTTCGGCGGTTGTGGATGATCATCTTCTCGCTGTTCGCGTCCGTTGCTGTTAACCGCATGAGTTCTCTTTGTCGGGTGGTGTCATGCCGTTAAAATTCCGAGTTTTCCTTCAGCTTAATCATCGTTTTCCGTGTGTTCGCAATGCACGTTCGATTCCAAAAGGCCAAAAAATTCGTTTCCCACTTTTTGTTTTCGGACGTCACTTCACGTCCAAGGCCGACGGTTTCGAAATGCGTTCCGAAGGTCGAAAATGCTCTCGCTCGGGTTCAAACGGCTTTTAATTGGCGGATTTTTTGGCGTCCGTTTGAATTGAGAGTCTCAACCGAAAAGAGAAACGCGCAGAAGGAAAAGGTGACACGAAAAAGTCGATCGCCATGTGACTAACGACGCTTTTTGCTTCGCCTCTCCGCTTTTTCGTCCCGCCATTTTTGCTCGTACGCTTTTTGCCAAAAAACAAGTTTCCGTGTTTCGCCTCGTCGTTTCTCCACCACTCCTTTTCTCCTTCGCT
Organism: Aphelenchoides besseyi; assembly: GCA_024699855.1. Taxonomy (NCBI): domain Eukaryota; kingdom Metazoa; phylum Nematoda; class Chromadorea; order Rhabditida; family Aphelenchoididae; genus Aphelenchoides; species Aphelenchoides besseyi. The sequence continues at coordinate 5,700,567 of JAMPIQ010000001.1, read as the reverse complement.
GCGCGCAATCGATTTGATTTTGCGTGAAATTTTTCGATACGCCAAAATTTGAGAGACGTTAAAATTCGCGAGACGCCATTCGCTCCGATTTCGAGACGCGTCTTAAAATTTTTGCTCTAAAAAATTTCATTCGATCACGAGAGTTCGCGATTTTCTGCCACCAAAAACGGTTCCACGACGTTTATCACGACTATTGATTTTGAGGTGATGCGAAAAAGAAGATGAGTATCGAAGCGATTCCAATCGTTTTCAAGAATCCGAATGACGAAACGCGTATGTTCGGTCTGCTGATACGACCGAAAGATGGAAACGTAAGTTTTTGACAATTTTCCAAGTCAATTTCTATTCTAGAGCAATGCGGCGACCACCGTCTTTCCGATTGCGCCCGTCCACAATCAACAGGCCACGACGTCGCTGCCATCCACTTCAACTACCTTGCCGTTCGCAGCGTCCGAATCCGAAGTCTCCAAATCGCCGCCACCAATTTTGGAGCAACAGGTGAGTTCATTTGCTGAGGTGTTCTTGTTTGCGTGTTCGCCTTTTAGGACCCGCTAAAAGTTCAATCCGCTTAAGCATGTGACTCTGTAATTAACGTTCTGAAGATTTTTCGTGAACGTCTTTTCGAAAGCGAATTGATAAGTTTGTTTGAGCAAAAGCCGTTTTCCTGAAAATTTTTTGCGATAACTTTCGCGATTTTAACATAAGAATTAAAAGGGACGCCAATTCACGCTCAAAAAGTCGCTTTTTTACGTTTTTTCCAAATTTAGAGCCCCCACGAGTTCCGCCCTCTAATCCACGTTTAATGAACCAACTATACGAATACGTTTTTTGGCATTTGTTTACGTGTTCACACGCTCAAGTGCCGAATAAGAAATACACGTGTTCGTCTTCTGGAATTTTTTGTACGAATTCCGAGCGTATGAAATCTCTTGTTTCAGCAAAAAATGGACTTGTCACAGGGCTCCGAACTGGAGGACCTGAATGGTATCGAATTGAATCAGCTGCCCGCCATAACAACTGAGGACTATCATCGTTATTTGGAGGCTCCCACATGTAGCCAACAACCCTCGTGTTCGCAGTTGAGTACCTCGCCGGATTCGGGAATTCAGCTGGACTACTCGCCCGGTCATGATTACTCGGATATGCCCACGTTGATTCCCGTGAATCAAGAACCAACGGATTCACGCATCGATCTGCAATCCATGGATCTGACCGAAATTGCGAATCGCATTAAGAATTTGCCTCCCGAAAAGGTAACAACATTTTTGTCTCATCTAAAATGGACAGATAATCCACTCTCTCTTTAATTAACTTTTCGCCCGCCCGTAGAGTTTCCATGACTGCGAATGAAAATTTTTTTACAGTTCAAAAAGTTCTCCGCATTGATAAACTCCGAACAAACGCCGCCCGTCACAACGACGCCGAAACGTAAACGCCAACGAGATGCGCCAAAAAAAGATACGCCGCCGAAGCGAAAGCGTGAAGACGACGAGGAACGTTTGCGCGAGTACCGGAAACGTGTCCAGATCGCTCATTCTCGACGTTTGAAAGAAGTCACGAACGAAGTGGCGAATCAGTTCGGAAACGTGCATCTCGAATTGGGAGCTCGAGATCCGGTCGGGTTGATTTGGAATTTGGATTGGAAGAAAATCGGACGACCAAAAACGTGAGTTACGACTCTTTTGTAGTCATTTGTTTTTTAGGAAACAAAAACGTCGACGCTCTCGCAATGATTACGCCAAATTACGAGCGAATCTTCTTGTGGAATCGCCGTTGAAGTTGGCAGAATCGAAAAAATGCGACTGTTTGCCAACTGCGCCGTGCGTTGATTCGCGTTGTTCGAGCAGACGCTTTTGCGTCGAGTGCACGCAAAAATCATGTCAACTTCACGATCTTTGCCAAAATCGACGGCTAACGAACAACGTGAGTCTCTTTTCCTTTTTTGTATTCGGGTTTCTAGATTGCCATCCATCAGTTGCAACTCTTCGACACCGAACTGAAGGGCCGCGGGATTCGTACGTGTGTGGAGATTCCAAAAGAAGCGTTCATTTGTGAATATGTTGGCGAAGTCATCAAAACGTCCACTTATTTTAAGAGAACGCTGTTGAGAGACGAATCCCAACCGTAAGTTCTGCCCAAAAGTTTGAATTCGATAGTCTCTTGAAATTGCCAGCACGGTTACAGAAATTTTTTCAGACGCTTCGGAATTCACTTGACTCCCGGCTATGTGGTCGATTCTACCGAACGGTTGGTTTCAATTCGTCATCTTCTTTTAAGTTTTCCATGTTTAGCGGTAGTCTATCACGTTTCTTCAATCACTCCTGCGAACCGAACTGCGTCATGGAACGGTGGAGTTGTGGTGGAAACTTTCGACTCGGAATTTTTGCTTTACGTTTGATCCGAGAAGGCGAAGAGTTAACGTACGATTACAAGTGAGTTTTTTGCGTTCATGAAACGGAATCAACAGGTGTTTTCAGTCGTTTCGTGCGTCTCGAACCCGACCAAAAATGTTGTTGCGGATCTTTGATGTGTCGTGGAATCATTTCGTATCAGCCGGACGTGAAAGTTAACGACCGATCGGACGCAAAAGAGTTGGAAGCCGCCCGTTCCAAAAAGCTTTTTTTGGTTCGCAATCTCAACGCACCGACACCAAGGAAGCATGTGAACGTGAATGGCGAGTTGCAAGAATTCTTGTTGTCCTTCTTCTACAACATCACGCTGCGTGCCGAAACGCAAATGCGTCTGCCACATCAACGCATCACGCAGCTGAAACTGCAGATTCAACGAGTGGGTGGATATTCTTCATTCTGGATTTTGGTTTTTAGGTCATGAAGACGAAGAAAACGGAGGAGTTGATCACGAAGTTTAACGACACGCTCAAGGTTTGGTTCAGCTCTCTGACTTCGCAGAACAAACGGGACGTGGAATCGTTGAAGTCGCATTTCTTGCATCTCAAGAAAACGAGAGGTCTACCGCCCAATATCGACAAAGAATTGGCTCGTGCGTGGCAAGAAGATCGAAAGCGTCCGGCCGTCAAATCAACAGTAAGCTCTACGTGAAGATATGATGTTTATTGCGTTTTAGTTGAACGCTCAAGCCGACTTGTCGTATTTGAACGACGATAACAATGTACCGATCAGTGCCTACGATTACGATCCACGCGAACAGAAAGCAAAGAAGAACGTAGATTGTGTGCGTTGTATTTGTGGTGCCAACGAAGAAGAGGGAGAAATGGTGAGGTTGTTTTCCACATTCTTGTTGATTGTTCTCTAGGTACAATGTGCCAAATGCGATTTCTGGCTGCATGCTGAGTGTGTAGAGTAAGTTGTGTTTATGTCTACAAACTTATTGATGGCTTGTCGGAAAGCTGTGGAGTTTTGTGGATAGACATTAAAACAAGCTTTTTTAATCTAATAGAAATCTCAACGTTAAGTGCTTCATAATGACTTTTTGACCAAGAATAGACTCTAGGCCATCTTCATTTTACGCACTTCTTTAGATTCAACGACGGTGAATTCGAATGCGATTTTTGCTCAGCAAGAACGCCGCCCGTAGATGTGCCATTGAAAACGCCGCCGAAGATCGCCCTCAAAAACTGCGTCTACTTTCGCGCTCTGCAAAACGCTCGTGGAATTCAAGTGCGAATCAACGAGGCGGTCTACGTGGAGAAGATCGTCAACGACGATCACAAAAAATGGCTGAAAGGTGGCGCCAAGAAAAAGGTTTGCAAACATTCTCAGCGTAGTTTTTCACGTTCTTCAGAAAATCTCCATTCCCGTGGAACACAAGAGTTACGCGCGTCGTGATCTTCGTCATTTTCGCGTCGATCGACTGTTCGTTACTCCCGATGGTGAGTTTCGGACGTTCGCTTTGCATTCACGATCTTCGTTTTCAGGCGAACGTTTTGTTTTTGGTTGCTACTACGCGCGACCACACGAAACGTTCTGCGATTCGTCGCGTCTTTTCCATCGTCGAGAAGTGAGTGGACGGCAGAGAATTGAAATTTCGTTTTTCAGTTGTTCTGGACGCCATTCTTCGACACGCTGCCATTGAACGCTGTAGTGGGAAAATGTTGCGTTTTGGACGCGGAAACGTGGCGCAAAGGTCGACCGACGCGGCCACGTTTCGCCGAAGCGGATGTTTTTGTTTGCGAATTTCAAATCGACAAGAACCAACGAACGTTTACGCGCATTCCCGCCGCGAATCACTACTACGTCACGTGCGCCCCCGAACGTCACGAACTGCGTCGCGATTTTACGGTAAGTGCGTGAAAAGGACGACTGTAAACGTTCTTTGCAGCCCTTCTTTCTGACTCAACGTGACGATCCGAAAGAACGTGTTAGAGCGGAGGTAAACGCAAACTTTCGACGCTTCTGATTTGATTCTTTAGGCTCAGAAACGACTCGAGAAGATCGTTCAAAACATCAACTAATTTATTCTCCCGGTTCTCCTTACGCATTTTCCGGTTATTTCTCAATTTAGTCAGCATTTGATAAACTAGTGAGCATTTCGTTCATCGAATGAGTTCTGAGACCTCTGGGTTCAGACCTTGGAACCTCACAGTGAGCTCGGTAATCAAATAAGGGGACTTGTAGTTACACTCTGTCTTATTTTGTGATGAAAAACAGTCGATTTGGAGATGACAAGATCTGAAAACGCGGATATTCACAAGGAGATCGATTACTCATCCGACTATTGCAGCTCACACTTCCAAAGGAAGACCAGCGGACCATAACTCGGAGTGAATTTCGATCAACTGTGACTTTTAGTTGATGCGTTGCGGTACTCATGGCTTTTATCGAGATGCCAATTCGAACCGACAATACTTGATGACAGATCTAACAACTCGTCCATTTACGTCTTGCGGCGCATCAGTTTGTCAATTTACCACATTTCGATTCTTCGGCTCTCGCGTTTTAGTGCGTGGAAACGAGCGGACTTATTTGGTGGTAAAATCGTTGGAATCAGTCGGGATCTCGATTGTCCAATTTTTTAAGTCCAAGCAGACATCTCGAACATATTTTGAATCAACTCGATGAGTAACCTAAGCAATTGAGTAGTAGATGAGCCAAAAAAGTTCAAGGTCAATTCGCTTTTTTCGGGTACTGTAGTCGTCGTCAGAGATTAAAGTGTGGACAATTCGAAGATCAAATCAGAAGATTTAGTCGTCAGTTGTAATCTATAAACTGATCTGAAGACTCTAATTGGACTTCTGAATTGCTACTCCAACTATTGGCCGGAATTAGGTAAGATAGTGGGATTATCTACAACCAATGTTTTGAATTCATTTGAACACACAATAAATCTGTTTATTTAACGCTTAACTGGATGAAATGCTCAAGAGTATGAAAGTTGACTGTCGAAGTCGTCGGAATTTTCGAACAACAAACATAGTCGGAAATCGCTTAAGCTGAGAGCTGACCTTTCACTTACAGTCGTTGAATGTCGTTGAACCTGGTGTCGCCAAAATTTCAATCATTCGACTAACAAGCTCCAATCAAAAGGTCATGACCTTAGATTTCTTACTTTCCTTTGGAGATTGTTGATTAAAGTGTTTGGAGTGCGTAGACACCAAATTTTTTACCACTCATTATCAAACCATCACCAAATAGCATAGTCGGAAATCGGTTAAACTTAAGTCGTTGATTACGAAGGTGCTTGAAATTGGTCGCTGCAATATTAAATTGAATGAGCATTGTAGTCTAAGCATAGTAGAAACAACTAAGTTGAAAACATGACAGAGAGGAATTCGACTAGATGCCCGAGAGGCCAACTTCAAACGACAGTCACTCGAGAACCAGGGACTGTAGAAACGCGTTATTAACAAGACAACGACAAGTCACACTAATAAACTTGAAACCATGTGAATATCAGTGTTATATGATCGACCAGGAGCTCGTAGCAACTTATCTTCATGACTAGAACACTTTTTCTGCACACCTTCAAAACTCATATTCAGAATGATGGTGAAGTTCTGTAATTCGACACACCTGTTAACAAGCTTGTATAGTTGTGATCCTAAAAATTTGAAGAGTTGAGGGCAATCAAAAATATGTTTGCTGTTGTTTTTCGGATGTCAATCGACACTTTTGTAGGTAACTTTTGATCTAACAGTTCACCATTTTTATTGCTATGCAGCCATAATCGTCAATACTAATAACTTGTTTTTATTAGCAAATAAAACTCGGATTTTAGAGTTGCATAGTAATTTAAACCAAAATGCCTACACATGATGGTTGACCAAAAATTTGAAAACACGCCGGGTGTGCTCTCCAAGATTAAAGTTATTATTAGAATTCAATTTTTTCAATTATCTCAGAAATTAGTTTATCCAGATTATTGACAGCGGAAAACACAATCGATTCGAATTACGTGGTTGTTGTCCACAAAACTCAAATCTAGAAGTACTTCTGACTTCACAAAGGAACTGAAGCTAAACGCATAATGAGTGTATTCTTTCGATGTAAATGTCGACCATTTGAGTAGGTAGTTTCACAGCAAAAGCTACAAATCCATAAATTAAAGAGTTAAATCTCGTCTACTTCCAACGACCCTTCTTCTTCGTTGTTAAAGAGCGTCGGTTTTATTAGCGACCGTATGTCAAAAACAAACATTCGTGCATTAAGCAAAGTCATTAAAGACAAAGTGTGTAAGAAATCAAACATCATAAATTTTCTTATAAATAGAATCTGAGTTCACACTCCAATTAAAAGATAACAAAACGTTCAGATGCAAATGAGCGAATTGAACCACCTGAAATCAATGCTGAGCTAAAGTTGAGAACTGAAACTCACGACCAAGCTCGTTGGTGATGATCAGCGAAGACTGAAAGTCCATTTGATGGAGACATTCGAGTAGTTGCTTGAACGACGTAACACTTGAGAGAGCACCTTTGAATCGATCGGCCAGAAGTTGGGAATTCGGCTTCGCAAACCCCAGAAAGTGACCAAACTCATCGTTCAAATTAAAATAACAAAATGGGCTTTCAAGTGTAATGTTTTCATTCCAATTAGCTGAATCCAATCGCAGGACCATCAGTTCACAGTTGGGATTGTTCTTCCAGATGATGACAGGCAAAACCGAAAACTCAAAGCCAACCTACAACAAGTTGACAGAGTGAAAATGTAGACTTACGGCTTTGTAGTCGTAGTAGAGAAATTGGGGATTCTTCAACATTTCAGCCATCAGCTCGTTAACCCTGTTCTGGATAGTTGGTTGCGATGTCGTAAGGAAAGATTGCAATCGAGCTATTGAAGTCGTTAATTGCGACGTTGAATTGGTCGGTTGAGGTGTTTGGATGGCTGATTCAGGCAGAAGATCATCGTTGTAGTCATCCAATGTGTTATCTTCAACTAGTCGAACTCGTTTGAGTGAACAAGACAAAGGCGCAGATTGATTGAGACGTTGAACAACCGGCGATGATTCACGGACTGAGATCGTTGACTGAGGTTGAAATTCGTCGTCCGAGCTGTCCAATGTGACTACTTCGATAGCAGATGATCGTTTTGATGGTCGCTGCACAGGTTCGGAATTGAGAACCGAATGCTCGTTAGTTGACGTAGTTGGCAAAGCAGATCGTTGAATTTCTGCAAAGTTGGTACCCACTTGTTTGCAATTCTTGAGTTGTTCCTAAAGAACTCTGAAAAAGATCAAAACTCGAGACCAACCTTTGAGATCTTCACTGCTTCTTTGCTTGTTCTATGTTCGGTTCGTACGAAATCATGAGCTCTTCTCTCGTGGGCATTGCGATAAGATGCACAATTGTCTTTGACTCCACACAACGAGCACATAAAGCCTTCTTGGAGATGATGCTTTGCAATGTGAAGATTTTGACAGATCTTTTTAAACGAATACTTTCTTCCACAGATTGAACATGATAGCTAAGATACAACAAGAATCATTAGATTGCACAGCTATTTACATAAGACAATGGTCGTTGTGGCTTCTTGTTCATAATCTCACTGAGCTCTTCGACAGTTGCTTCCGGATCATTAGTTTGTGCTGCAGATTCGCATCCCGTCTTCTGTACTTCGACCAGTAGAAACCCAACATTGTAAAGATCTGACAGTTGACTCTGAAAAGGAAGTCAAAATGATTACAGAAATCAGCTTACTTTTCGCATCTTTATCGCTTCTTTACGCTGACGATCTTTGGGCAATCGTGCGAAGTTGTGAGACTTTTTTTCGTGACTGTTGCGAATGTCGGCCGTCTGTTGTAAACTCCCGCAACAACTGCATTTATAACCAATTGTTTTCGTATGAGTAATTTCGTGTTTTCTTTTGCCCTCTCCACTGTGAAGCTCGATTCCGCATATTTGACAAGAGATCTAAAAAATCGTTGAGAATTGAAAGCCAAATTGGAAACTTAATATAGACGAGTTCTGTTCATTAACTGAGCCATCGTGTTCCATTATTGTAAGGTCAAGTCGTCGATTTGACTTATGGATATAAGCGCAATCGGCGATTGAGTGCCGAAGAAAATGAGGGTCGATCAGAGCACTTTGCCAACGGTGGCAATCCGCTCATTTTTTCGTTGCGATTTGCCACAAGGTTTGTTCACGGTTGTCAAAAATTTATGTTTCACAAGTTGAATATAGTTCCCGCTTGATGTTCATTGTCGATTGCCCGGTCGTTTTGTTGTTAACATAACCTCGCAGTTACCGTCGAACAAACAACCGCCAGTGGGCGCTCAATGTTTGTTTACCGTCGACTATAAATAAAAAACGAGCAGATTGCTATTGTTGACCGCGAGTCATGATCCTTCTACGTATCGTGTAAGTTCCCACTCATCCACTTCATTTCACAGTTCGTTTAGGTTTTTGGTTCTTCTTTTTGTTGCCGCAACTTTGACGGCAAGCAAACCGGTGGTCAAGAGGCAAAGACGAGTGATTGAGGGATTCAATTTTGCCAAGCGATCTTACGCATAAACTCCATTAGTCAATAGTGATATACTGAATTCGAACTTAAAAGTTATAATAAAAAATTGCATTTTCTATTTATTCGGTCAAGTCAATGTAAAAGAACTAAGAGACGATTTATCAGCCTATGACTCCAAACCAATGCATAGTCATCTGAACGTGTGACTGTTGAAACAAATGAGAAATGGTTCAACAAAATTGGAGTGATTAGCAACAACCTCTGAGTTTTTCTGCACAAAATGTTCAATTCACGTTGGTTATTTAAAGGAAAGATAGCACAGAAAAAAATATTCCAGAAATTCGAGTCACTGGTAATAAAGTTTATTATTTTGTATCATAGCAAAAAAACTTTGGATGGTCGCACGTTAAAACTCTTGATTAAAGGCTTATAAACGTTTTTAGGGAGGTTCTTATCAAGAGCCGACCTGCTACTGTCATTGGATTCATTTTCGTGTGGTCCGTTGTTGGCAAGAGCGTCTAACTCTTGTCAAGTTGCAGCCGATCAGTTCACCAGCGATCTCCGGAATTGGAACCAAACCGCGTTCTCGTCTTAAGCCACCAACTGCAAAAATAACCAAAAAAACGAGTCTGAAAGAAGATAAATAGAATCAATAAGTCAACTCACAAGATGCGCAAAACGATCATCTCTAAAAATAATTGATTGTGAGTAAACAAAAGAAACGCGCCAAAAAAGGTCAGAGGTAAACAGAAACCGGAAACGCGAAACAATGGCCGGGAATCATAATCGGACCTATAAAAGAGGATTCCGAGCTAATTGGCATTAAGAAGTCATGTTCAGTCTCAAGTCTCTGTAAGTTAGAGTTTAATCAACTCAACTAATTCCTCAATTTTAGTGTTCTTGCCACTTTGGTTCTAAGTGTCGTTGTTTTGTTCGTCGACGGATGTTGTTGTTGTTGCTGTACGATTCTAATGGTTGACCATACTAAGCTTCCGTTTTCAGGTTGTTGTTGTGGACGAAAGAAAAGATCGACAACCACAGCAATCGGGTGTTCCGGCGATGGTTGTCAACCGAAACTGCGTGCTGAACGTTCGGCTGTTGCTTGTGCCGATGGATGCAAAGATGGAAATTGCAAACCACCTAGTCAGCCGCCACGTGTGATCGTCAAACGTTCCTCTTCCTCGTCGTCTTCGTCTAGTGAAGAGAAAAAGTGTAAGCATTGTGAAAAAGCACGAGGTAAACGAGCAGCAACTGATGAGTGCAAAGATGGAAAATGCCGACCGAAACGCAAGTCTTCGAAGTCGACGGATGAAAGCGATTATTCGGATGATGAGGACGAGTACTCGGACGAAGACGAGAAGCCGAAAAAGAAAGTCAAACCGGTGGTCAAAACTTCACGCCTGCAGGATCTGTTTGCTAATTTCCGTGGTTGAAGTACATAGTCATGTTTGTAAATTCAAAACAATAAACCCATTATCATATGCTAATCAACAAGCTTGTTCATTCATATACGACAAACAAATATGCGGAGACTTTGCGTAGTAAACAACAAAGAAGACGTCAAACACCTTAGGATTGTTTGCTTGACCTCTGCGTGTTAATTGAGTATAAAAGGTTGAGCTGATGAATGGAGATCATCATCAGTTACTCACCACTCACTACTCCAAACATGCTCAGCTCTCGACTTATGCAAGTTATTCAATAGAAGAGTCTGGTCTAATTCGAAAGTTTAGCGTTCTTACCGTCTTCTGCATCCTCGTCATCTCGAACGTCGATGCCTGCTGCTGTTGTTGTTGCTGTAAGCACATCTCACTGTAATTTCTTTTACTGTCAACGTTTTCAGGTTGTTGTTGCGGTAAAAAGAAACGTGATGTTAACGCAGCAATGAAAAACTTCTCGCCATGTCACGCCTTCTCTTCACGTGCTCGTCGAATGGCTGCGAACAAAACCTGCGGAGATGGTTGCTCGGCTGACGGTAAGGACGGAGGTTGCGGTGAAGGTGGTTGTAAGCCGGGTTCGAAATGTTAAAAGAGTCGATTGCTTTTGTTTGTCTGTAAATTTTGGTGTTGGTTCAAATAAAATTTATTAATGAACGTCTGGCTCTCGAAATGATATAACAGCGTTGTTGAGGCTGACAATAACAACAGCTATTTTGAATACAACGATTTGGATTCTGAATAACATAAGTGTAACACATCGGTTTTTTCTCTTCGGATGACTCTTCTTTCTTCGGACATGCCAAGTAGAAGCATCCGTTGATCATCTGTGGTTGACACATACAGCAGTTGTTTTTCTCTTCTGCCGACTTGGATTCGTCGTTTTGGACGGGTAGCAGAAGGGTATAACATTGACTGTTGACCTGAACGAATAACAGAAATCTGAAGAAGATGATTAGGTGCAAGAACGGAAAAAACTTACAGTAAACAAGCGAAACGCATAGTTCAAATAGAAACAAACGTATCAAATGGAAACCATGACCTTTTATACTCACCTAGTTAATGAGCCGGGAATAACCGGAAAGAGCAATGTCAAACAGTCAGATCGGTGTTTGTGAAAAAGAACACTTGTTATGGTAATTGTTTCTGTTTTTAGATTACTTAAGCTACATATCATAAGCGCCGGTTCTTGGAATCCGAGGTTAAACGACATTCACAGTCACAAATATCCAAGTAAATTTATTTGTTAACATCAAAAACTTATTCTAACACAAACTTTCAACTAGCCATTTGATCTTTTTAATGAATAACATAAGGACTTTGACCGACAAATCTCAAAGCTTTTTGCCATACATGACAACAACGCGTTCGATGTTTTCACTCTCACACAGTAGAAGTAAACTTTTCGTTGTTACTCACCAGTTTTCGATTCGTAAACCAGTCGAAACATTTCGTATGATCTCCGGTTTAACCAGTTACTTTGTTGACAAGGTTTTGAATATAAAAACTGAAAACGTAGATGTCTATTTGAACCAATTGCGATGCAACGTTTCTGGTGAGTTTCAAGATGTCCAAATTCCTTTAGTCTTCCCTTACAGCTACTCGATCGTCTTGCTCTTGATTTTGGCCGCTATGCTCGTTGATGGTCAGTGCGGGTGTTGTTCGTGCGGTTGTGGTGGCTATAATGGTAATTGCGGATGTGGTGGCTACAATGGTAATTGCGGATGTGGGCGCAGGAAACGTTCGATTCGAGCCAATCGATTGACCACCACGTTCGAGCAGCTCACCAGTTACAGTTTGCACTAATCACTTGTCCAACGTTCCGAATAAACCTTTCACATCACGTTGTGAACAAGAAGATTAAACGCGTATTCTCTTGTGAAAATAAACTCTTTATTAGGTGCAGCAGCAAGAATTTGGTTGAATGTTTGCTCTTTGACTTAAAACTCGCGTTGGACGTTCAGAACAATCAACTCGTCGTTTCCTGTTTTCAATTTGCGCGACTCTTCTTGAACAAACAAATCGGATTATTCACGAGGTTTCGTGAGACGTCGTGGTCAAAAATGAATCAACTTTTACGATGTTTCACATGGAAATGTTTTCTTACATTTTAGCGTTTCGTTCATTTCCGGACTTTTTTCAGAGAACCCACACGACACTCGATCGGATTTAGTAATCGGCCCAAGCGATTGGTTCGCTCGAGTGGTCTTTTCCGCTGCCACTTGTCATTCGAGATGATCGGCCCGTTGGTGCTGTTGATTTTTCTGCTTCAATTCAACTTTCTGAGCGCAAGTAGGTAGTAAGTCCACGGCATTCGACGACCCATTTTCAGCCAAATGCTACAGTTGTGCATCCGAGAACATGCGCGAAAACTTTCTAACTCGATCTCGCGGACCACAGAAGCGAGTCCACGAACCACGTCTCTACGACGACATGTGCGATCTGGATACGTGGCTGATTCGCGAGAAGTCGGCTGTGGACTGCCAATCGCCGTGCTTCAAATGGCAACAGATCGTGAACAACTCGGGCAAGTTTATTCAAATAAAAATTAACCATAGGATAAAACCGAAACCGAGACCCAAAAACAAGTTCGACATGAGTTCGTTTTGCCGTTGATTATCGTCGAGTTGTTCTGAAAATACGGTCGATGATCGAAAAGAAGATGATACTTACCGTTCTGTTGTGGTCCAAACATGAAAGAAAAAGGGAAAAGACCAAAAGCGAAACTAAAATGAACGTTCGCGTGAACACCGTTTTGAAGCCACGGAAAAGCGAATGGCTGTTCCTGACCAGCGCTTGGATCTTCAGTCCGTTGACCGGACGGTCGTGGTGGGGCTTTGGTTCGAGGATCGACTTTGTCGCCACTTTTGCCGTAAATCGGAATGACCTTAAGAATCGAATGAAACAAAGCGAAACGATCAACTCACTTTTTCTTTGCTAATCACCGACTTGCAAACCGGACAAAGCGGATTCTGCGGTTTTGTTTCCAACCATTGATGCAGACATGGCCAACAGTACAAATGACCGCAATACGAAACCACCGGATCGGTTGCTGATTCCAAACAGATGTTGCAGTCGAATCTGAAAATATGTATCTAAACTCACGATGAAGTACTCACTTTGATCGATCTTCCGCCGGTTCTTCCTCCGTACTCATTGCTGAAATGACACGTGAGTCTAAAAAGCGGAAACCGAAAATCGACAGCGAGCGCGACAAGTCGCAACTCTCGGAGTCAGTTGTTACTCTCCGGTCGTTCCCTCTCTCTCAACCACGACGTGTGTTATAAAACCGCTCGATGAATTATTTATGACTGAAATAGCACGTGGGTTGACATTTCGTTCCAAAGGTCATAAACAATTTCGACGCTTAAAACCAATTCTGTGATCAAACAGTCAACTCGGAGTCAACCATCGAAAACATCTGAACTTGAAAAAGATTGAAATCCGACAAAGAAAACTTTGAACATGATGAAATAGGTTCCTCGGAGCAAACTCTTCTTGTTAATGAGTAGACTTCACTCTGTCTGGTTATAAGATCTTGACGACTTCTCGGAACAAAATAATTTTATTCGCGTTCCCATGTTCGAAGATCATACGTAACATTTTGAAGATTTCAGGCGTCTACTCATATTCAACGATCCGCGGTTGTTATAGCGAAATGTTCGACACCACGAATCCACAAACTTCGACTCCACGACCCGCCCACACCGAGTGCACATCGGCCATCCGCAACCTCGACTGTTTGGATCAGTCGACGATCATTGAGCACACGTGCTGGTGTCAAGGTGATTATTGTAATTCGGCAGTACGTTTCGATTCAATTTTACTTGTAATTTTGTTTATTTTATTAATACCCGTACAATAAACGTTAATTTCGTTGACTTGCTGAAACGAATTCAATTACGTTGATTTGCGACATTCGTCTACCTCGATTAATCTCTTTATTTTCACCACGCAGTAGACGACGAAAAGCCATTCGGAAACGAGCACTCATCGCGTTGTAAAGAATCTGAACTCGCGAGGTTAGAAGCTCGAAATTGAAGAGACTAACCGGATTAATTGCACAGTTGAAGAAGATCAAAGTTTTGGCAAAGAAAATGTACCAATCGGGATTGAACTTAATCATAGCGAATGAGTTGTATGTTACCATCGCGCGATACATAAAAACACCGTAGTTAGTAATGTTCTCAATAGCATTGTGTGAAGAATTTGAAGTTTATGGTCAATAAACGGATTTTTAAGTGTTCTTTCTTCAATTTTTGGAATCAATTTGAAGTGTTCTTTTTGAATGTCTTTAAAACACGAATTCTTTTTCTGTGTGTTCGATTTGTACAATGCAAAGAAGCAGTTGATGATTCGCCGCTGTCGATTTGCGCGTCAGTTTAATGGCCAAGTGTCGGAGTTTCTTTCAAATCAGTTTTCCGCTAAATTTCGCGGTCGTGCAATCGCGTCTTTTGGAAATGCTTTCAAACAGACAATTTCTCAATTGCAATCACAACAACGTTTTTCTCAGTTCTCTCAACACTTTCCGATTTCAACAGATTTCCATCGACTTTCTTCTGTACTTTCTTACTGTAATTCAAAGCGTTTACTGTTACACACGATTATTTTTCAGGAGCATGGCACGAGCTCATTTAAAAAATGAAGGAAATACATGGGTCAATCATGACCGTGCCCGCGAGCGTTTCGTTAAAGATTGGGTGAAGAAAAACCCCGAGGGTAAGTTCTCGTTCTTAATGTTTTTTCTTAGTCTGTGCTTTCAGGAGACCGAAAACGCGCCGTTCTTGAATTTGAAGTTACAAATAATCACTGGCATCGTGGTCGCGATATCGTTCAAGTGCGGATTGACCAGAGCCGACTCTTTGATGGGAACTTTGTGTTTACGAAAGCGAGTCGAAATTCAAAAGTTCTTCAGACGTGGCATTGCCGATGTCAAGACTCAGAAACAATGGCCATTAACGCTTTTTGTGAGTTAGTCGATTATCAACTAAACAGTTTTTTAAGGTCGAACGATCCCAGAGTGCGCACTGATCAACAACGCTCTGGGATATAGGTTCAAAAAGATTTTGAGTAACCAACTGGCGGACACATCAAAAGCCACTGCCTTTCTAATTCTGCGTGGACTTGTTAGTTGCCAGATTCAAGAATCCGATTTCACTCCAAAAGTAAGTCGAACTGTTTAGTTCGTATACATTTGCTTACAGATAAGTGGTGGTACAGGGACGGAGATCGATCGCCGTCGGCTCGCTACGATTCGTAGAGACGCAGGTCTTGTTTTGAATGTGGAGAACGTTTTGGACGAAATCCGCGAACTGTCAAAGAACAAGTCCCAAGAAGCTTACCGACAAGCGAAATTTCTGCTCGACGTTTGTTTATTTCGGAGGACGTTGCAAGTCCAGGAACACAATTGAACGAAACGATGCAGAGTGTAACAACTCAACATCAGCGGGAGTTCTACGAAATCGCCGGCCCCGAAAATATTAAAGGTAATGATGAGATCAAATAGTTGACTGATTTTAATTTACAGGTTGACGCGAACAGCGAGAACGAACTGAAAGTGGTGTACAAGCGTTTAACGAAGAAACCGATGTTGGCAACGAGTGCGAACAAATGAAAATATCTCTACATTTTTATCAGTTCTTATTGTTTTTGTTTAAAGTAAATGTTTTCAATAAACTTTTAAAGAGAATGAAATCGAAAAGCAACTACACCAAATCAATTTTGTTGTTTTGAATTTTGAGTGAAATAAACAACATCCAAAGAACAAATAAACTTAAGGTAGCCAGCAAACCGCGAAAATCAACACGACCAACGCCAACATTTTGATTATTTGAATCTGAAACGGACGAAGTTGCTCGGAACTTAACTTCCGATTCACCTGAACTTTCGTTCGATTAGAGCCCTTACGGCCGCCGTTAATGAACGACTGACGTCCGGAATCAATCGACTTGACGGGCTCGTCGTTCAGAGCTAAACCACAACCGTCGAGTTGGAATCAAAGACGTGAACTCACGTAGTTTCCGAAAGTTTGGACGCTCTTTTGCTAACGCACAATTGGTTAGTGTGTAGGTGATTTTGCCGTAAATTGCAACGTACAAGATCATTGGTATCAGATAGAAAGTTGCCAAATCGTTCAAATACAAAAGTTTGTACGCCCATGAGCTTCGATCTAATTTGAATGAACAAATGAGAAGACCATGATCATTCTGTATGGTTGCCAAATATAACCACGGTGAATTGTAGATTAAACAGAAAATCCATATAATTACGATGATCATTTTGGCTCTGGCGACTGTACAAATGTAACTGAAAAAAGAATAGTCGGAGTACTAATGTGAAGTCTTACCGTGCCCTTAGCGGATAACAAATCCCAATGAAACGTTCGATTGTGAACGCAGTGATCGATAGCGATGAGGAGTTGATGGCCAAATATGGTAGATAGGAAAAGATGGCACAGCCTACGGATCCGAACGAATATTCTATCGAATGCAAATGATTGATTTCCGTCGGTGTGGCGGCAATGAAGAACAAACAATCCGATGCGGCCAACGACATCAGATAGCAGTTCGTGGGAGTGATCTGCAGAACGGAAATTAAACTACGACTCGAATTTCTTACCATTCCAGGAACTCTTAATACGACCGTAATGACCATTAGATTGCCAATTACGCCGATGAATGAAAATAGCAGAAAAATTGTTGTCATTATGACTCGTACGTGTATTGGCCAGAATTCGTCATCCTCACCGGGTGTTGCGATAGTTGTTGACATTGTGGAAGAAACGGGTGGAAACGCTGCGGCTGAACTCAACAATACGGCCGCCAACTGCTGACATGCCGTGGATTCGCGCAACAAACGACCAATCTGCTCCTGGTGGTTCCAGACCGACGGCGACAGCAACTCGGGACATGACTCAATGGACATCTCAAAATGCAGATGAAACGCAAATAAGAGATGGAATTACACGTGCTCCTTCGGCTTGCCAAAAACAAATTCCGGGAGAAGATGCGTATTAATTAGCTTAAAGGTTTGCAACTTGTGTGTCCTAAGGGCACAAAACAACACGCCGTTCGAGTGCCAAAGTTCGTTGTTTGCTCACGTATCGAATTCTGCGTTCGAGAGTTTGAAGTGATCAAAAATGTGTGTTCACTAGTTTTTGTCGCGATGAAGTGGCTTGAAACGTTTGGTCTTCGGGAAATCGAAACCTTTCGGTCAAACGTCTAGAAAACAAAAAATTTTAAAGATGAGCAGGAAATACAAATTGGACACTCCAACGAAAATGCTGAATTGAGCTGTCGAAGCAACATCGACACATGAATTCTGCGTCTTATGAGCATCGGAGTCACGTACGAAAACACGATCGACGCGCAAAGATCGCCGAATGCCACGAATTCTGAACCCGCCAACGTCTTGCGCTGATCCACGAGTCTGGTGGAGTAGCGGGAAAAGAAGTTCGATTGCAACAAAAAACTGAAAGTTTTTTCGACGAGCGCGCAGATTTTCCGCAAAAGTCGTCAGGCAAACATTGATCGGTGGGGACCAGTCGCGGAGTTTATTTAGCTGTTTTGAACTTTGGGAAAACTGAACGTTTTTTCGACCAAATTTGATATGCGTGAGTTCGTTGGCGGTTAATCTTCCTCGAACGTGGCCCAATTAATCGCGGCGCTCTGAGAAAGGACACGTGATCCTCGACATGAACAAACAAATCCGTCAAGTCAATAGACTCTTATTTCGGAGTTGATCTTTTCGTTGGAGTTCTTGCTCCCGAGGAAAGTTCGTCAAACACAACCATCGAGCTCTTGACGAAACTTGACGCGGCGAACACGTGAGAATGACAGAAATAAGGATGCAAATCAATTTGACTACGTGGCCATCTCCTTTTGCTTTATTCCGGGTACAATGACCTCTTTCAGTTGGGCGAAATCTGCACAGAAATTCGACTCGACCCTCAAGTCGTGGGAATGTTCTCGAGACGCTAATCGGCACAAACCGTCGGTGCAAATTGATTTCCGTTTAAACCACAAAAACAAATTCATTCCACTTCAATAAGCTCATTTAACACTTTTTTCTGACTTCTGATTTCTTTTCACTTTTGTTTCGAGTGTCTTCGGGATCAAGTGGATACTCAAGATCCTCTTCGTTTGTATTTTAAAGTTGAAGGTAAACGCGCGATTAGTGCTCACCAACACGTTGGACTTGTTTTTGCTTGACATTTCCGATGAAATCATTTTCTACGTGCATTTGCTTCACACACTCAATTTTGATTTCTCGAGCTTGCGATCAGCATTTGAACTCAAGGTTCTCATTTGAACTTTGCAATTTTGATTAACATATAGAATAACCTTGCCTTTTAAAGCTGTATTGCATCCAAACTTGTTCTTCGCCAAAAGCTTAGTTGCTATTTACGACTATGATAGGAACCGAAATAAAGAACATTCAGCATTTGAAGAAGAACCTTAAGCTACGGAAAACACTCTTGTTTACGCTCTGAAAGGAGCGGCTGATAAGAGGTGCATAAAATAGCCGTCCGAATCGTTGAATTTATCAGTTACGATGCGACGAATCGGCGTTCACGTTAACAGCGGGGGCTTCGGCCAAGGAGTTGCTGGAGTTGCACAACCAGGTGGATTAGGTCAAGGAGTGCAATCGAGCCCCGAATCCTTCAATGTCGTACGTTTGGATTTGAGCTGCTTAATCGCTCGTTTAGTCGTTGCCTTTCAACCACCAACTGAATGGTTTTCGTGATCATCATCAAATTCGCATTGTCGGCCAGCAACACGGCAATAGCTTCTCTGTGAACTTGTTTCAGGTAAGTGGAGAACACTCGAAGAAAACTTGACTTCTTAATCACAAGCTCAAAAGTTCAAATTTTGACCACCACAAATTTCAGGGCGACGATCGACCGTTGCACGTGAATGCGCGGGCCGACGAGAACATTTTGGTTCGCAACTCGCTGTACAACGGCGAATGGCAACACGAAGAACGTGATGGACATTTACCGTGGAAACGAAACGAACTGTTTACTTTGGATTTGATCAATCACGGCCAATACATCGAGATTCACGTCAACGGCGAGTATTTGAATCGTTTCAATTTGCGTCAACAAACTCACGCTGTAAATCGTTTGGAAATACAAGGCGACGTTCACGTTCATCTCGTGGGAGTGTACACGGATTGATTGAACAGTCGTGAACGATGTTGTTAATAAAAACTTTTATCATTTTTTTTGCAATCAGCAAATAGCCGAGTTATCAGAAACGAATGCTTTTTTGCTGACTAATCCCTACGATTGCCAGTAAACCGAACGATGCAATCGGAGCAGAAGTCGAATAAAAAATCTTAAGGTTTCAATTCTGGATCCACAGTGCATCGGAGAGGCGAGTTAATTGGATTACTGTGCTTAATGTTTTTGCCGTTCAAATGAGAAGCCAGACAAAGTTCCCAACCATTTGACTGTATTACAAGAAGTTCGTGCCTAGGAACTTTACTTTTTTGTGGTCACGCAGCGGGACTAACAAGGGAAGGGTCATTAGCCACCACGCGATATTCACGCATACTGTATGCCAAAAAACGCGCCTTTTCAAGAGGAATTTGATGGTGTTGTCAGTTTTTGCTATGGGGTACCCTGCGTGGACTTATGGACCTTTGAAGTTCCATGCAAATTGCGTGCTTTTTGGACGCTTTTTTTGGCGTTTTTTTGGCGATGCGCGGACGCAATTTTTGATTTTTTTGCCAAGCGGACGCAAGCGCGTTTTGCGAGTAGACTTGACTTTTTTGAATCGCCTTCGAGTTATGAGCGACAAGTGCGCTCGAGTTTGTTTCCTTGAGCAATCTAGTGGTTGGTCCAAGAGTGGGTACGTCGATGAACGATCGGAAAGATGCCAAAAGCCAGCTGACTACTGTTTCAATTACCAATCGATCGAAAGATGTCAAGAGATGTACCCGTTTAGCATTCATCAGATGTGCTCATTGCGAGCAGTATTATTGTTTCTATTGCATCTTTACTTCCGACCAAGCGCACCTACATCTTTAATTGTTGTCACAGTAAACTTTTTAGGTTTACTTTAATACTTTAACTGATTTAATCAAAGTACTACTTAAAATTGATTAGAATTACAAAAAGTTGAAAAACGAATAAAAAAAATGCAAAATTGCAATCGACCGGCTTTGATCCGATCTAATTAACCTTTTTTGCCTTTGATCTCTTGTGATTTGACCGCTCTGTGAATCGAACCCGCTTGTGCTCGCTGAACCCGCTGGACGCTGTTGGATTTGCACCGGAAGGTACAAAGCCAACGGCTTAACCACTAGACTAATCAGTAAAACGATTTGGATCTCGATTTGTAAATCTTATATCAAGTCGTATTGGAGAGCGACCAGAATGGCAATCAAAAAAAGAGCGTCTCCACTTGCCAAAAAAGTGACAAAAAAGCGTCCAAAAAGCACGCAATTTGCGTGGAACTTCAAAGGTCCATAAGTCCACGCAGGGTACCCCATAGCAAAAACTGATAACACCATCAAATTCTTCTTGAAAAGGCGCGTTTTTTGGCATACAGTATGCGTGAATATCGCGTGGTGGCTAATGAGCCTTCCCTTGTAAGTTCAAATCAACGGAGGCCTTCGACCTCCTTGAGGATTAGCAGGAAAAGACGACGAGCGTTGTTGAACGCGAGTGGACGAGTTGGAATTGGTGGCACATAGGCGTCCCAACGCCGCTTTCTTACCACGTCTCATCACGATTTGGAGTATCAATCGGTCTTTCCATCGTTCATTTCTCGGACCTCCGTCTCGACGCGAATCTGCTTTGCGCTTGGTTTTACGCTTGGCGCTTCTTACGTCCGCTTTCTCTCTGTGCGTTTGCGTTTATTTTTGCGAAAGATGAATTCGGACTCCGACGACTCGTCCACGTACGATTACAACGATTACGAAGGTGAGCGTTCCGGAGCGCTGAAATCAAATTCCGGATTTTTTTCAGAAGAAATTTATGGCGAGTTGGCGGCGTCGTCCTGTGATCACACGGTTCCAGATAAGAAAGAAGAGGATCCCGAATATGTGCATTACGAGTGTTTGGATTTGCCGGCGGTTGAGAACTTGGTGAATCAGAAGGTGGCCGAAGTTTCCGATTCGCTTTCGTTGTCGCCGTCGTTATCCAAACATCTGCTTTTGCTGAACGAGTGGAATGTCGACGCGATTAAACGCGACTTTTCGGACGAGTTCTTGATCAAAAATGGTCTGAAATGTGCGCCCAAAACGTTGGGCGTGAAGAGGGACGGCGCCGGAAAACGTGCCAAGAAAATGGACGAAAACGTTTGTGGCGTTTGTTTCGATAACGACGTCGAGTTTCGTGCGTTGGAATGTGGACACCCGTTCTGCGTCGCTTGCTGGTCCTCTTACGTGAAGTCGCAAGTCGATGACGGTAAGTCGCTTTTTTTGTTTATTTACCGTGTTTTTCAGGTAAATCCCGCATTCTCTGCATGCAATCAAAGTGCGGAATGTTTCTTCACGAGGAGTTCATTCGCTCCGTCCTGTCCAAGGAATCATTCGCGCGTTTCGAACAAGCGCTCTACCGCGACATCATCACGACCAACCCCGAGCTTTCGTTTTGTCCGGGTGCCGATTGTTCGATGATCGCGCACTCAAAATCCAAAAAAGCTCATCGCGTCGTTTGCACCAAATGCAATACTCAGTTTTGGTGAGTCGGTTTTTTGGTGTTTTTGATCTCCATTCATTTAGCTTCAAATGCACTCAAGATTATCACTCACCGACGACGTGCGAAACAATCAAAAAATGGCTTATCAAGTGCGCGGACGACAGCGAAACCGCCAACTACATCAGGTTAGATTGAAGAGTAAAGTCAAGGACTTGGGATTCTGTTTCAGCGCCAACACGAAAGATTGTCCGAAGTGTCATGCGTCGATTGAAAAGAACGGTGGGTGCAATCACATGCACTGCACCAAGTGCGGCGAACATTTCTGTTGGATTTGTTGTCAAGGTTTGAAACTTTTCGTTGTTTTTCTATTTTATTCTTCAGAATGGAAATCTCACGGCTCGTCCTACTACAACTGCTCCAAGTACAACGACGCATCCGAGAACAACAAGGCCGATGCACGCAAAGCTCTCGAACGGTATCTGCACTACTTTACGCGCTACGAAAATCATCAGAAATCTTTGAAATTGGAACGTCAACTTTTCGAGCGCATTAAAGAGCGAATCAATAAGAAGGTAAACAATCACGAGGGAACGTGGATTGATTGGCAATATCTATACGATGCCGCCGAGTTGTTGACTCGCTCTCGTTACACCCTTCAATACACCTATCCATTCGCTTACTATTTGGATAACGAAACACAACGTAAAGATTTGGTAAGTGATGGCCTCAATTATTTCTATTTTCTTCTTTTGCAGTTCGAATGGCAACAATCGCAATTGGAGAAGGAGATTGAAGAGTTATCGTGGAAGGTCGAACGTGCTGAGACAACCGATCGTGGCGATTTGGAGGCGCAAATGCACAGAGCTGAAACTCAACGGCGTATTTTGTTGAAAGATTTTTTTACTGTATAATTTAATGTCGCTGAACGATAAACTATTTGGCTCTTGTAATCATTCTTTTGCTAAACTTTAATAACTCGCTCTGTTATGATTACAAATCAGATTATGAATGGGTATTGAGATGAAACCCGCAATCACGATCCCCAATCCGTCGGACATGGATGCAATTGAGAGACTGAATTCCTTCACTTTCGGCTCAACTTCTTGATGGATTCGATAGAAAGTGTTCACATAGGAAGCACTGCAAACGAATTATCAAGCTACTTGTCGTTCATCACTTACCCGCCAAAGAAACCTTCGAACAAAATGAGTGCAAACGTGATGCCAATGTGTGGCACGAAATAGAACATTGAATCGAAAAGAAAGAAGACGGCGTTTAAACACTAAAACAAGAGCTTGAACAGCGGGCTAGCACACTCACTTGAAGGACTGGTAAAAGCAACAGAATGAAGAACGGAAGACGAAGAAAATTGACCGAAGAGCGCGAAATAAAAACTCCAAACTGATACAAGACCTAAAACAACGTTCTTTTTTGCAGTCGATTAACGCTCCTACTTGATACCTAAAAATAACCTTCTGGTTAGTCACTCAAACTTAAAGTCACCATCGATATTGACTGGACTTGGAGAGATGGAACCCATGAGCACAATCGAATATAAGAAAGGCGGTCTTAAACTGTGCAGTCAACTTCGCGATCTTCGATTCGAACTTACAAGTCCTTGATTGATTAAGTATTCAGCAAAATACACTACAGCCAATGGGATCATGTATTTGAGCAGCGGCTGAACATTTGAACTCAAAATGGCACGTTGTCTCGACTCACCAAAATCAAACGAATTTTCTGGGTTATCTTCAAATCATCGGTCGTTTTCGTGGTTTCTCGTTGCAATGGCACAATCCAAGTTTTTGGAGAAAAGACTTCAGCTTTGTACACCGATGGTGCTGGAGTTAGAATTGTGAAATAACTAAAGAGAACTCGGAAGCATAAAATGTTTTCACTTACGTTAAACAGAAGACCACGGGAACAATCAACATCACAAGCAGAGTTGTACGTGGCGACAAGTGTGCCAATTTGGGCTCTGTAAGTCCCGCATAAGCCAACGACCCCACGATTCCGGCACCTGAATCAGACGATAACAGATGACTGATCATCGTACTTTACCTCCAGTTCCGCTCGACCATGCGCTAATCGTGTGCCTGAAAGATGTCGATTGTAGTTTCGCGCTTCAACTTCTTTTTTTTTGACTTCCATGTTTCTGCTCGAAAACAATCGGGAGCCTTTTTCGCGTTGATAAGACGTGTGTGCTGATAAATGCAATAACAAAATTAATGATCGCACGCCACAGGAAAGGACATAAAAAGGCAAAAAACGCACCGTGAGTAGTGAGATGACAAACTCAAATAGCAAGACTCTCCGAGTCCCGATCCCGCTGCAGCAAACACAACACCCAGAAGACTCATTTCAACGGACGTCGAGAACGCGACAATGAGATACGAAGCCGCTTGAAGGAAACAGACTGTTACGTGCCGAATTCTAAACACAACGTTGTCTTCTTCTACGTCAACCTACGAAATCGGAATTCGATGCATAAAAAACGGAAATGTCGCTTTGATTAACAACGCTGGTATGACATCTGCTAACAGTACGGCACCTAGTGATCCAATCGTACATTCGTGATTGACTTCAACCTAAAACCCCGCAAACTTTGTTGGGAAATTTCCATTGTGTACTCAACCTGACAAACCGTAGAGTTGGTATCGGAATTTGCATTGGCGTTTGTTTGTTGACCCATTATGTCTTCGGCCGCCTAAAAAGCAATAAATGGAATGCGAAGATGCACTCACTGATAACATGATAACATAGCCCTAAAACTTATTAGTGAGCTCAATTGAAAAGAAAAATTCTGGTCGAAATCGACAGTGAAATTATTATTGGGAAAAAAGGGGTTTATTTGTTTTGCGTTCTTAGGAAACAGGGTTGAGAAGCAGTGTTATAAGTGATGATAAAAAAGTGAATTTCTCGTCGAAAGAGCTAGACAAATTCTTAGTTATACAAAAGGCGACCAGAATTGTTCTTGTCAATTAGCCAAAGTTTTAACCAGAATTTTCCTGGTTGACACGACTATAAAAAAGATCATAAAAATTCTGGTTGA
The DNA here is from genome assembly GCA_024699855.1 of Aphelenchoides besseyi. Lineage (NCBI taxonomy): Eukaryota > Metazoa > Nematoda > Chromadorea > Rhabditida > Aphelenchoididae > Aphelenchoides > Aphelenchoides besseyi. The sequence continues at coordinate 5,675,553 of JAMPIQ010000001.1, read as the reverse complement.
TGTTTTGCTTGCGAGTAGTCAAAACAAGATTAATTAAAAGAATCGTCGACTACCATGTTATTTCCTACTCCGAAGATCCTAAAATGGAACGCTAGTCACCGGGAATGAAGCTATGGCTACTCACCAGAATGCGATAAAGTTACGAAGAAGCTTGTAATTGCGCGGTTTAACATCCAATTTCTGGCTGTCAACAATCGACGAACATGAGGAGGCGGACATGAAACTAAAAATCCAATCAGTTTTCGATTAGAACGCAAAAACGACTTTCGACGTCGTTGATCAGTGAGTTCGATTTGCGCTGCCAAATTCGACTCCTTTTGCATCACGTTTCGTAGTTGCCAAAAAATTGAAGCGCGTTCTAGCCGTGAGCGTCGGAACGCAATAAATTGCGCCCTTCACTCGGAAGCCAACGCACCTTAAAAACGCGGAGGATACAAAAAGCCGAACGCAAAGAAACAAAACATCCACGGTATTCCGATCGACGACCGTAGGGAAAGACGGCCACTAAACGCACGGCCAAGAACTTTCGCTGCGCGTGATCTTCACGTTTCCACGCGATTTCCGCAAACGTTTACACTGCGCATCAAAGAGCACGGTCTTCGAAAATGGTCAACGAAAATATTTCCGGACGCAAAAACGCAGCGAGGTGACGAAAAGACTAATCAATCGACCAAAATGGTCAACCGAATTTCAGTTCCCGCCCCATCGTTTTCTTTGACAAACCAACGGCTTTCCGCTCGTTTCGCTGTTCGACGGCCGAAATTTTTTTGGGCAAAACTTTCGGAATCAATTGAGTCCTCCGTTGCCACCAAAATGCACTTACGAACTTATTCTCTCGAATGAAAAGAACCCAAAGATCAACGAATGCTCGTGTTTGTGGGTTGTAAACCACGTGGTTTGCGTTACGTCGACGGAAATAATTTCCATCAACGTGATCGACCACAACAAACAGCTGATCTTCGGTACTAGTAGTTTAACTGGAGACTTTGTTGCGTGTAAACTGGTGCAGGAAGCGTTCGTCGGATTTGTCCCTATAAAAAAAGTGAGGAGTGTCTGTCTGTTTGTCAACAAAAACCGACCGATTCGTGTGCACATTTATTTTCGAATGAGAGCACTCTCTTCCATGCAAGTTTTGTGTGCGGCCGTTTGGACCGTTTGATGAAAGACCATTTGTTTTTGCTTCCGTCTAAAGTGTTGGTTGCTTTCGTCTATCGCCTAAATTGTGTTGGTTCTTTTAATTGCTAATTTGTTAACGTAAGTTTCTTAGGTCTTATCTGATTACAATCAAAACATTATTTTCAGATTTTGTTGCTTTCATTCAACGTGTAAAGAAGCTAAAGTATACGGTAAGTTTAGAAAACTCAACGGCATTATCATCTTTGATTCAAATTCAGGTTAACGTCTTTTGTCTACGTGTGGCTATTGTTCCATCAAGTGACAACGACCACTAAGAACGTTAAACTGTTTAAGCTTCGGTTTTTATCGTAAGTCAATTCTCAATTGTTTAGTGATATTGAGTTTTTGTGTTTCAGGAAGTATACGTTGGCCATCGTTTCTTTGGTGGGCCTCACGTCTTATATTCAATTCGATTGGCCCGGTCGGATTGTCTTATCAGGGCATAGACATTCAAAGCGGTCCGGCACGCCGTCTTTGTCTTATCAGCTGAGCCACCCACATCAGAATCTCTTTACAATCAGAATTTGCTTACTATCAGAATTGTTTACTATCAGAATTTTCATTATAAAAATCTCAAACTTACGAAATGCCGAAACGAAAGATTGAGCTGACAGATGAGGAAAAGAAAGAACGTGAAGAAGAGCGTAGGCGTAAGAACCGTGAACGAATGCGTAAAATTCGTGCAGAACAGAAGGCAGCTAAAGGAACACAACACAAGATCACAACGGTCATTGAAACCGAAAATGAAATTCCACAAGCACCACAAACAGAAAAACACAAAATTCATTGATTGCAACTCTCGAAATTTCACGTCAAATGGAAGAATTGATAGTCGATGTCGAGCAACTACAAATCACAATTCAAGATGTTCTGGGTTTTAAGTTTCATACGCACTGTCAGTTAAGCAATCTCTGTGAAGTTGCTCGTTCCGAATGTCATTTAGCAAAAAAAACAGTTACCGAACATGGAAAACACAAACGAATGGATTGACTACGAGTCAATTATCTTCGGATTGTTGGACTTGATTGCAAATAGTCCGTTAAAAATCGGCCTTCTTTCTATGTCTTTTTGGATCAATCATTATCGTACTGCTGAGTCGAATCCTGCAAAATACTGCATTGTGCAACCGTCAGTTCAATCAAACGAGACCGTCTATCTGTTGATTCCAATTTATGTAAACGGTCATTATGTGTTGTCGATCATGGAAAAAAGACTGCGATTAGTCATCAATGTGTTTTGCACTATTGTGATTCATTACATTGTCCTGTGTCTACCGATGTCTATTCGTTGATATGTTCGATTTACAGTCAACTTTTTGCCCCATGGACAGGTTTGAATTCAAGCTCGCAAATGTTATTGAGTGACATCGGCAGTCAAGGAGATCTTCAACAAGACGGATACAATTGTGCTGCTTATGTCGTATCAAATGCTCAGAATTTCTTCGCAAACCTACAGAATCATCAATACGGTATCTTCTTATGTCAAACAAACGAAACTGGATTCGATAAACGTTTGAATCTGTTTGACACATTGGAAGCTTTGTTCTTATCTTTTTATAATGTCCATCGAAATGACAATGTTGAATCGGTGAATCACTCGGAAGAAATCGAAGTTGTTAACGATGTAAATGCCGCTAGACGTGAGAAACGATTAAAACAATTGCGAGATAGTCAAGCAAAAAAACGTCGTTTAGAAACTGATGAACAAAAATCTAAACGTTTGAATCAGCAGAAAGAACGTCAAAATGATCTACGAGCCCGCTGAAACTAATCAACAGCAAACAGAACGATTAGTCAAAGACAGAGAGAAACATCAAAGTGCACGAGTTGCCGAAACTGATGAACAAAAAGCTGATAGATTGACTAAAGACAAATTGCAACATCGAATTTCGCGAATAGTCGCACAGCAAAAACACATCCAATTAAACGTCGCTGCAATTCCGAACAATGTTCCAGTTCATCGGTTGAGCAAAATGAATGTCGAATGTGATGAATGTCGTGCATTGCATTTTGAAGAGGAAAGAGTCGATAATAAACGAACATTTAACGACTGTTGCAATCGCGGCAAAATCAATTTGCCTGAGTTACCGGAATTGCCACAAGAACTAGACGATTTGTTTACGGAAAAGCATTCAATGTCAAAAAACTTTTTAAGCAACATTCGAAAATACAACTCAGCGAATAGCTTTGCCGCTTTCAACGTTCGAATGCGATCATTTGCCAATCCCGGTCCATACTGTTTCTCGATTCAAGGACAAATCTGCTATGAAATCGATGAAAGCGTAAACGCACCCGCTGATCGAAAGTACGGCCAGTTATTTTTCTCCGATCCGGCAGAAGCAGTTGATAGACGATTGAATACAACAAATGGAACAAAAAAGGAATTAATGGAGCTGCTGGACAAGTTAATTCGAGAACACAATCCACATGCTAAAATACACATGATGATGAGCGATTTGATGAAGGAAGAAGAAAACGCTGGCAGACCGGTTGAGAACGTAAAAATGGCATTCAAAATGCGTCCCGGTTACGATGCTAATCGCTTCAATGAGCCAACAGTCGACGAAATTGGGGCCGTTTTTACATCCGATTCTTCTGGAGATATCCCCGAAATGTCCTTGGTCGTACAATTGAAAAATGAACCAACACCGCGAATTCTCAGTTCACTGAGTGCGTTTGCCACCTCTTGGTTATATCCGTTATTCTTTCCAAAAGGCACGCTCGGATGGTCAATTGATATGATCAAACAAACACAAACAAGCAAAGCCGATTAACTCGGGCAGAATTCCACAGTTACCGATTAGCTGTTCGAAAGCACTCCAACAGTCGTATTCACTACGGAAAGAAGTTGTTCCAGCAATTCGTAGTCGATTCGTATGTTCAAGTCGAGAGCGATCGCATGCAATGGATTCGGTTGAATCAAAAGAAACTCAAATCAATGCACTACCACGAACTTCACGCAAGTTTGAGTAGACTCGGACAACGATTGGATCGAGACATTGGAAGAATCCATGTTTTGCCATCGACGCACTTCGGATCACCTCGATTCATGCGTGAAAATTACCAAGATGCAATGGCAATTGTTCTTAGTAACGGAAAACCGGATCTGTTCATCACGATGACTTGCGATTCATTTTGGCCGGAAATCGTTGAAACAATAAATGAATCGATCGTCATTGGAGCAAAACAAACTGCAAGTGACCGTCCAGATATTGTTGCTCGCGTCTTTGCACTAAAAGTTGAAGCAATTATCGATGATTTGGTCAAGAAGCAAGTCTTTGGTGAGCCGAAGTGTTATGTTTACGTCACAGAATTCCAAAAAAACGAGGTCTACCACATATTCACTGCTTAGTAAGTCTGAAAGACGGCAAAAAGTTCTTGCAACCGGAGAACATCGACAAGTACTTCAGTGCCGAATTGCCACCAGACTCCGATCCAGAACTGTTAGAGTTGGTGAGCAAATACATGATCCATCGAGTTTGTGGTGTTCAGAATCCAAAGGCTCCATGTATGATCAACGGAAAGTGTCGACACAAGTTCCCAAAACAGTTTTTGGAAGAGACCAAAGTAAACGAAAATGGCTATCCATTTCTCAAAAGACCGAACAACGACCGATTCATCGAAATCAAAAATGTGAAATATGACAACCGTCGCGTAGTTCCGTACAGTTGGTATCTTCTGAAACGCTATCGTTGTCACATCAATGTTGAAATCGTGAGTTCCATCAAGAATGTGAAGTATCTCTACAAGTACGCGTACAAAGGATACGATGCCGCTTCTCTGGAACTTCAATCTTCGGGGAACATTAATCACGACGAAATAAAAGATCACATTGACGGTCGTTACGTTGGTCCGGTTGAAGCGTGTTATCGAATTTTGAAATTAAAAATGCACGACAAATCCCATCACGTTGAACGGCTTCCAATCCATCTCGAGAATCAACAGGCAGTTTACGTCGAAGAAGATTGTGATGCCGATAAAGCAAAAAAAGCAATGGAAAAAGAAACCAAACTGATGGACTTTTTCAAATTGAACGAACGAGATGTAAATGCTCGAAAGTTGTTGTACTCGGAGATACCAACTCACTACACCTGGAAATCACTGAAAGTTCAAAACAATCAAACCGATGAAACAATCACTCACTGGGAACAACGAGTCAGAAGCAGCAAAACCGTCGGTCGAATGTACGCGATTAGTCCGAGTCAAGGCGATTTGTGGCATTTGCGACTTCTTCTTCAACACGTTAGAGGAGCTCAAAGTTTCAAGGAATTGCGCACGGTTAACGGAATTGAGTATCAAAATAACGGAGAAGCATGTTTGAAATTGGGACTTATTGAAGATGACGAAGAGTACATCAAATGCATGCAAGAAGCAGTTCAGGTGTTGATGCCGAGAAGATTGCGAACCCTATTTGCCAACATCCTCATTCACTGCAATCCTGCTGATCCAAAGACTTTGTGGGAAATGTTCAAAAATGATCTCAGCGACGATTTCAATCGTCACTTGAAAGATCGATCGAAAGCGATTGCAAAAGCATACCAACGAATTGACACGATTCTGCAGCGAGAAAACAGATCCATCAAAGACTTCCCATCAATGGACGCTGTTGAGGACATCGAAGAGATTGAGGACACAATCGATCACGACCAGGAACTTGAAGCCGCAAAAGAGTTGTACGAAACCTTGAACGCCGAACAAAAAATTGTTGTTGACAAAGTTCTCGCCGCTCTTCAAAGTCCCCAAATTGATGGAAAGCCGAAGTGTTTCTTTGTAGATGGTCTAGGCGGAACCGGCAAGACTTACGTCTACAAAACACTGTGCCATTTTGTCAACGGAAACAAGAAGAAATTCTCGGCCTGTGCATTCACTGGAATCGCAGCTTTGTTGTTACCAAATGGCAAAACATGTCACAAAACTTTTGGTCTTGGAGTTCCGCTTGAACGTGATTCGAATTCAAACTTGACAGCAACAAGTCGTGGTGGTAAAATGTTGATGAATGCTGATATTATTATCTGGGACGAAGCACCAATGGCCCCTCGCTATGCACTGGAAATAGCCGACCGCAAACTTCAGGAATTAATGAACACCGTTTTACCGTTTGGAGGCAAAATCATGGTTCTTGGAGGCGATTTCCGTCAAATTCTGCCAATTTTGAAATACGGCACAGTCAGCGAAACGATCAATTTGTCCATTTGTTCATCAAAACTGTGGAAATATTTCGAGCAATTGAAATTAACGAAAAACATGCGAACAAAACCGAACGAAGTTCAATTCGCTGATTTCCTCAAACAAGTCGGAGAAGGAACTTTGAATGACAAGAACGAAACGATCGAATTGCCAACACACTGCTTACTTGAACAGAACTTAGAACAAGAGATCTTCGGCGTGTTAATAGAAAAAAAAAGAAGTTTAAGGAAATGGGAAACTCGGCGATTTTGGTATCAAAACACATTGGCGTAAACGAATCGAATGAAAAAGTCTTGAATATGTTAGAGGGTCAAACAAAAATTTATCTCTCAATTGACACTGCCATGGATGCTGAGAACTGTGATGATCAAACTTTGCTGCTACCAGAGTATCTGAACATGATTGAAGACGCATCACTACCAGCTCATAAATTGGAGTTGAAGAAAAATGCGGTTGTGATTTTGATTCGAAATTTGTCACAAGAAGACGGTTTGTGCAATGGAACACGAATGTTGGTCGCTGAAATGAACAACCACTCGATCGAATGCGAGATTCTTACGGGACATCATGCTGGTGAACGTCACATCATTCCACGAATTAACAACACAATTACATATCACAATGTGTTTCAATTAAACCGCAAGCAGTTCCCATTGAAATTGGCATTTGCTATGACAATCAACAAGAGTCAAGGCCAAACTTTCGAACGAGTTGGGCTGAATCTCGAGCATGAAGTCTTTGAGCACGGTCAGTTGTACGTGGCTTTGTCACGAGCACGATCTTGGGATTCAGTGAAAGCTCTCGTTCCATCAAAAGATCAACAAACTTCTTCGAACTGTTTTGTTAAGAACATCGTTCATCGCGAAATCTTTAAAAGATTGTGAAAACAATTTGTGTGCACATAAATGTTTGATGAGAAAGATACGCAGAACAATAAATGAAGTGAAATACAATGGTTTGGAAGAAAGACTACGATCATTAAGTAATGGAAAAACACGATTTGCCGCTGCATAACTTTTCTATTCATCAAGAACTTTCAATACAACGAATACTTCTTTTCAATGTTGTGTTGTCTATTTCGGCAAGAATTTTACTTTCAAATTTTACTGTTTGGCAGCAAATCAAAAGTTTGCTCACATTGCTGCAACAAAGTGATTTTTAAGCTCACCGTCTGGAACTCACTCTCTCACGCAATTGCGCAACAGAAAAATTTCGACCGTATAAAAGCTCGTTGAAATCGAAATTTTGCTCATTCGATTGTTTCTTCTTTCAACAGTCGGTTGTTCCTTTTGGTTTCGATCATGTCTCTTATCTCGGCGTCGTCGTTAGTCACAGGAGTTGTAGCGGGCTCAATTGTTGATGAACTGTTTGGTACGATTGGAGATGTTCAGAAAGCGCGAAAGGTGGGTCGAGGACCCGAATCCGAACGAAAGTTGCTATTCAAATTGGATCTTCATTTGGATACGGGATTTGCTGAGTGTGTCGCGTGGTCTAAAGCGGCCGAAACGTTCGACAAGATGGATTTGAAGACCGGCCAAGTAAGTCCTTATTGTATTTGAAAGTAGCAACTCATCTTTTAATGTTTAGATTATTCGAGTTGAAATGGTCACTGTTATTTCGTACAAGTCGCCGATTTATGCACGTGGATTGGGTGTTCAGCTCAAGCTAGATGAGAGCAGCAGCATCGAAATCGTAGGCTCAGGAAAATTCCCGACCATCGAAGACAACAAGACCAAGTACTTGGAGTGCGCGCTTAAAGAGTTGGTTAGTGTTCCCGAAAACACCAAAATTCGTACGCTTTTCACATAGTTATTGTTTGCCATTAATCTTTTTAGTTCTCAACGACGTCTTCTTGAAAGTAGTTCCTCGTCGAATGGCTTCTCCAATAAATATGGGCGAAATGCGCGGAAGTTTGGCTGATCAAGAGCAAACATCGATACCAATTCGTGTTTTGGATCCGAACGGCGATTGGACCAAATTCAAGCGATTGGAGGCTGTGCAGGTTACTGGAGTTTTAAAAAAGAATGGTTCGGTGTTTTTCGCTCTTTACTAATTGCCATTTTGTTTAAGATATTGTGGTCCAATCGATCGAGAACATTATCGTTCGTGATGCGCCTCCGATCTCTGTAACTGAAGCGGCGTTGGCAATCAATACGCCATTTGGATCGAAACGCCCAATTGTGGACAAAAACGAAGATTCGCCACCATTTAAAATTTAATTGATTGTTGTGTTAACCGTTTTATTTAATAAATGATTGTTTTTAACCATTTTTGTTTGGATATTGTAAAAGATAAATGAAACTGCAATGTCTTGGTTTGAAACGACTGCATTAGTCACGAATATCCCATTAAATTGTTGGTTATAAGAAACATAAAAGAATATGATAAGAAGAATTTGTTAAGTTCTCTACTAATGTAACGTTGATACTCTTTGTAAAACAATTAGAAGGAGGCCCCCCCGAAGGGGGGGCCGACCTGCTACTTGTTTTCATTATTTCGTTCTTTCTGCTACTAAATTTTTGAGCCGAAATCCTGACTTTAACATCGTGGAGCCAATTTGATCGATCGGTTGAGTTCTTTCGAGCCGCAAATGACAATCGCTAAAAATTTGAACAAATGGACCTGTTGTTTCCGTTGTCCTTCAAATACACTTTACATGTGCATAAGTTCACTTCTTATAATCAAAACACTATAACTGGGATTTATGCTCAATATCACGAATCGAGGTTATCATAACTATAGGATGGTTAAGAGAGAGCGTTGTATGAAAGACACTTTGTGTTTCGTAGTAGTTGCGTTAATCCTGGAAACTTTCACTTTAATGTTAAAGTTTCGAAAAAAGCATAAGGAAAAATGAAAACCACGTTTACTTTCATATTTTGCCTTCTAGCCGTTGAATTTGGTCGTGGAGCTTCTAAATCATTCGACGACAAGGCCCAATCAAAATGCCATAAGGTCAAATTTTCTTACATTCCTTTAGAAGTCTGTTGATTAAACTGTTGAAGTACGTAGACACGAAATTCCTTACCAATCATCATCAAACTATCACTAAGTAGTATACTTAGAAATACCATCAACTTGACAATGTTGATTACAAAGTTGCTTAAAATTTATCTCGATGGGTGTGAATCTCATGAACATTGTAGTAATCAAACATAGTTAGTAGAAACAAACGATATGAAAATGCAACAAAAGAATGATAACTATCAGACATCAAGCTCCGAGAAGTCAACTTTTATTGGCTCGAAAAATCAGTGAATGTAGAGATGTTCTTAATGCGTTACAAAGATTTTATTCGATTCAAACAAACAACAACAACAATTCGTAGTTCAATGTTTGTCGGCGCTTTGCTGTGAATACTTCGACGCAATGTTTCCATGCCCTTCGGTTGTAGGCCAACTTCTGCCATCCATGTCCAATCGTGCGGTTAGATCCTTTCGCCATCGGTCCGCCGGCCATTCTCGTGTCCGCTTGAGATTGTACGGCCACCAGAATGTCATTCGCGTCATCCATCGATTGTCGACGCGTCTTGTCAAATGTCCCGCCCATGAACATTTGCGCTTTAATGCTTGATCGTTCGCGTTTTTAAACTTCGTACTCGCTCGAATGTCCGCACTTGGTATACGGTATCGCAGACTGATGCCCAAGATGCACCGTTCCATCGCCCGCAATGTGGTCTTGTGTTTGATTTGTTTACTCTGCCGCATCGTCCACGTCCCGGTGACCGTAGATGAATGTGGGTAGGGTCGTTGAGTTGAAGAGTTGGGCGCGAATTTTATCGTCTTTCGTCTTCTTGAGCACGTCGCCGATTTTCTTGAATGCGAACCATGCGGCCGATCGTCGTCTCCGGATTTCTCCATCGACTTCGTGGTGCGGAGTAATTTCCTGGCCGAGGTAAACGTATTTATTCACCAAGTCGATGGGTTCTCCTTTTTGAGTCGGATGTTGGTCGTTGTTGTGCAGAATCGATTGGCTATCGCTTCTGTCTTCTTACGATTGATTCAGAGTCCGATTTAAGCACCGACGTTGTGGAGTTCTCGCAGCATGCATTCGGTCTTGGTGCATTCGACAAAAAGCACGATGTCGTCGACGAAACGAAGTTGGTGCAGTCATTCGCCGTTGATTTGAAGTCCAAAGTGGTCGTCCCGGTCTAGTTGTCTGAAGACCTCAGTAGTGTATAGGTACTCATTCTGGCTCACTGCTCTCTCTCTATTACCCCTAGAAAATAAATGAGCGAAAAATGTATAGCAAAAGCTACAAATTGTTGTAATTTGAAAAAGTTTCTGTGGTATTGAATTATTAACATTTTGAATGCTAAACGTATAAACTTTTGCGGACCTTGAAGTTTGCAATGTTCTCAAAACATGTCAAATAATCACAGAAATTACCTGCGAAAACGTTTGACATTGCGTCAAATGTCGTTATCAGTTTTTCCGCTTGACGGTTCATTTGTTTTTTACAATTCGTGATTCCTCGTGCTTTAGACCTATTTATTCAATTCTTAAGATCAATATATTTATTTATATAAAATGGATATTCACATTAAGCAAGAGCTAATCGATGAGATAAATCAGCTTAACATCAAAAAGGAAGAAGAGTTTGAACAAAAATTTGAATTTTATCGTCCTTTGTTCAAACTATCGTTTCATTTCGAGTTCGATTTTCATTTAATCATTTTTGAGTTCATTTGAGTTTCTCCCGACGGCTGCTATTGAAGTTATGGAATGCACCGCGTGGGTTAAGTTAGCATCGAATGTGCAGATTATTCAAGTCGACAACAATGGCATCACCATTTCGAGCGGCGACTTCTTTTATCACGGCCCGAAAGAATACGATTACTCAACCACTTAAGACAAGAATCCACGTTGTTCTCAAGCAGATGGTCAAGAAGGTTAGTCTCTTCATAAATTTTTGAACTTTACTTTTGTTTTTAGGAGAAGAGACAAATACGATAACTTTCATGTCGAATAAGCTCCTGAACTCATTTTTGTAAAATTTTACGCATTCCATAACATTAACCGGTACAATTTTTCCAATAAATCTCAGAACAGCTGTCAACTGACAAACTTTCGGATTCCAATTATGTTGTATTTTAGTTTTTTCAATTTAATTAACGACCGCAAAAGGTACATTTTTACGGTATGTTTTTGTATACGATGTTCAGAATTTTATTCGGGATTCAGAATCTGGATCAAGACTGGTTTTTTAGAAGATTTTGATGGAAAGAAGTATTTTATTTGAGTGTGGTTTAGTTATAGAGGTCAAGTATGCAATTGATGGTTTCGAGTTTGTGGATGAATACCGATTTGATCTTAAGTTGGAGTTCGAAAAGGCCACCAACGAAAGAAACGAATTTCTCACTCGACTTATGGCTGTCCGCTACAACTTGTAAGAGAAGTATTCTGTTCTTTCCAATGCCCTAACATAATCGGCAATGATGATGGGAAGAAAGTGGAGTTGACGATCGGAAGCAAGGTGTTAAACTTATAGATTGGAGTATGGAGAGTACGTATTTGACATTTGTTTTGCAAGACACGAACTTTTACTGAGTAAATTTTTGACTTGAAATTAACACTGAAATCGGTTATTCTGATCAAACCATATCGAAAGTTGACTCGATTGCCTTGAAAGAACATAGCGTTATGCGCATCAGTGGGGCTCATCGACATGCAATATATGACAGTATATAAAATAATTACAATGGACTTATTAACTTTGGTAAAAATTGTTTACATTTTTGCTCCAAATGTGGGTTCACATATTTTGGTCGTTACGATGTTTCTCTAATATGTATATTAACATTCTTGAAAGCTCAACAAATGCGCGTTAGTACGGTATATAATACATGTCTCCAAAATAGCTATTCGCAGAGATACGATCGATGTAATGTGGACGTTCAGATTTTGGATTTCAGTGCGATTCGGCAGTTAATTGTTGAATTTTCTATTATTGTTTAGTTGTTCATTTAAACAAACATAGGTTTTGCAATATATGAGCGTTATGATGATATATAATATTTACAATACACATCGCCACAAACATGCGTAAACACCATACAAGTAAGCGAGCGGCGAAGCCGCGAGTCTTTCTGTTTTTAACTAATCTCTTTCATTTTTAGGGTCTTCGTCCATCTCAAAACGGTGTCCTTTTCTGTAAAAGTATGATCTCTTGTGTCTTTTACAATGACGAATAAACAAGTTTGAACTATTTTTTGGTTTTTATTTGTTGGGTTTTGGAAAAAGGGCTGGATTGAGAACCTTTTTTTCCAAATAGAAGGCGGATAAGTTTGGAATTTATTCTTATTGGATCATTAGTAGACGCTTGTTAGATGAATTTCTAGTTTCTATGAATAACGTATTTGCCTCTCAGCGTATAATGACCATAATTTATCGTTCTCACTTGACCAATAATATAGTTCTTGAATTCGGATTGATTGATTTTGTTTAGTGCTAGTTTATTTTGTTTCATAGAGAACAATTGATTACCTTTTGCTTGAATTATATGTTGTTCCTTTCTTACAATTTTATCTTCAAGTAGAGCATCTTTATATTCTTCGGATTTCACAGTTTTAGTCACACATTTCTTTGTTCCTTTTGCCTTCTTCTTCTATTCTACAACTTTCTTTTCAGTTGGATCGTAAACTTTACAATTGTATTTCTTTGGAGCCAACGCAATAAATTCAGTTGTAATCTTCTCAGATTGTTCAATTTTAAAGTTACCAGTCACACCTTTATTGACTTCTGTGGGATGTCTTGGCGGCCAGTATACTAATGACCGCGTTGATTTCAACCGAATCCAATGCCTTTTCGTAGTCCACGAACACAAAGCAGAGCGGGTGTTTTAACTCCTGCATGCGCTCAAGGACTTGATTGATCGTCTGGAGGTAATCCATCGTGGAGAATCCGCTTCGAAATCCGGCTTGTTCACGCCGGTGTTATTCGTCCAGTTGACGCGTGGTCCGGTTGATCAAAACCTTTGTGAAAAACTTATATGCCGTCGGCAGGAGAGCGATCGGTCGGTAGTTGCGGAGATCCTTGAGGTCGTCTTTCTTTGTAAGGATCACGGTCTGGGATTGTTTCTATTTCGGTGACACGACTTCTTGGTCGAGACAATCGTTAAAAAAACAACGTCATTGTGGACACAAGCGTCGATCTTCCGCTTTTGAGCAACTCGTTCGTGATTCCATCCGGTCCGGACGCCTTCTCGTTCTTTAGCGATTCCACGGCGGCGCATATTTCGGAGTGGATGATGGGCGGAACGTCTTCTTCTTAGCGGATGTCGACGATCAGCGGGACATTGACTTTTGACACAAAAAGGTCTGTGTAGAACTTTTTGCATCTCCGGTCGATATCGCCGCGTGTCGTGAGCGTGGTCCCGTACTCGGCTTTGAGCACTCGTATTATTCCCAGTTGTTGTCGTGGCTCCCACTTGCACTTCTTCAGAGATTGGTGGTTATAGGCGGCTTGAAGGCCCTTGTTAATTCAGAAACCTTCGTGGTCCTCTTTGACTTTGCGTCGGATGAGCTTCGCAAGTCCCGCAAATTCCACCAGGTTCGCATCCCTGTCCAACACCTTTCGTCATTTCAGCAGGTTGTGGGTGGGATCCGTCAGTTCCGAGGGGTTCTTCGCTCTCGGTACAATTGTCATGTCCACACTTTTTTTTGAGGTTTTTCGCGGAATTGTTCGAATTTCTCCTCAAGTGTACCGCGAAGATCCCAATTGCCGGTGCTGATGGCATGTTAAAGAAGTCCGGGATTGAACGTACGCGTTTTCTGAACGTGCTTCTTCCGGCGTGTGAGCAGTGGAAGGCTGAGGATGAAGCGAACTGTGCGGTAGTCTGATGTAAATTGAGGCGGCCAATGGTCTCGATGTTCTTGACCACTCGCCTGTCCGAAATCAGACCGAAGTCCAATTCGTGGCGCGTTCGACCCGTGTTTGTCGATTGGAAGGTCCATCTTCGGGCGGGGTTCTTCCGGAAGTACGAGTTGATAATGTACATCTTCTCTCCTTTTGCGATGTCGACCATCATTTCGCCAAGCGGCGTCCACAAGTTTCGCGTGAAGGGACCATGTACCGTCAGTTCGTCCGTGGTCTGAGCTGCGTGTTGAAGTCGCCCATCACCATCTTGTACGTTGCCCGTTGGTTCAGTGCATCGTGGGCGTCGTCGTAGAACTGCTCGATGTCGTCCTCGTCGTATCCTGAGTGTAGCGAGTAGATTTGGACGATGAGAAGGGTCTTCTTTACATCGAATTGGAGCTTCAGGTTTAAATTTGCGCTGAAAGGGAATGTGTTAGCCAAAGCAATCTTTGCACCAACTTATTTTGTCACCTCTATAACTAAACCACACCCCAATAAAATACTTCCCGTCACAATGAGATCACGAAAAAAAAAAGCCCTGACCAAAAATTCTTCCAGATTCCAAATCTCAAATAAAATTCTGATCATCGTCTACAAAAACATACCGAAAAAATGCCCCTTTTGCGGTCGTTCAAAATTCAACATTTTTTGGCCGAGTGGTGAGTGCGCCGGATTTTTGGCGCCGGGGGTCGAAAGTTCGATCCCGCTCGCTGACATTTGATTGTGCACAGTGGGGGAATTGATTGTTTTAGTGTATGGCTGAGTAGTTTTTGATTCTATTCAATTCTTACAGTGTATATTCAATTCTTACAGCCTATATTCGGTTCTTACAGTGTATTATAGTAAACATATCGCTACTTTACGGTTCATAATTTGAATATCGATACTTTCGCATATTTCTTTATATCTAAAATTGCCGTGAAGTTTGAACTTTGAGGTTGTTGTGTTGAAGGTTGTCGATTGAAGATTCGTATTGTGATGATCAACGAACTGAGGTTTCGGTTCGCTACTTAAGTGCGTAAATGTTGATTGTTAACTTAGCGTATATGATTTTCGATTAATTGGTTGTTGACGCGCAAGGTTATCACAATCAGTTCTAATCGTTTGTTTCCTAAAGATTGCTACCATTGGGTGCAAAGATTTGGCGTCGCTATTTAATTTTGGGTTCATCGTCCTGGATTGAATGTTGATTTCGCTATGGAAGTCGAGTTCATGTGGTTTTGTAGGTTGTTGGACTGACTTCTTTTGAGCCATTTGGAGAGTGACAGCCTGTGGATTTTGAGTGTTTTTGTTAGCAAAGCAGTCGTTGGTCTTGCACTTTTCGGGCTGAAGGCCCCAAACGCCAGGTAGTCAACTTTATGAACTCCAACTCCCCTCCAAGCACCCCAACTAACGGCAAAATCCAAATCTCAAATAAAATTCTGATCAACTCTACAAAAAACATACCGAATAAAAACTGCCCGTCACAATGCGGTCGAAAAAAAAAAAGCCCTTCAAACATTCTTTTGGCCGAGTGGTGAGTGCGCCTGATTTTGGCTACCGGGGGTCGAAATGTTCGATCCCGCTCGCTGACATTTGATTTTGCACAGTGGGGGAATTGATTGTTTGAGTGTATCGAAAGTCGTTTTTGATTCTATTCAATTCTTACAGTGTATATTCAATTCTTACAGCCTATATTCGGTTCTTACAGTGTATTATAGTAAACATATCGCTACTTTACGGTTCATAATTTGAATATCGATACTTTCGCATATTTCTTTATATCTAAAATTGCCGTGAAGTTTGAACTTTGAGGTTGTTGTGTTGAAGGTTGTCGATTGAAGATTCGTATTGTGATGATCAACGAACTGAGGTTTCGGTTCGCTACTTAAGTGCGTAAATGTTGATTGTTAACTTAGCGTATATGATTTTCGATTAATTGGTTGTTGACGCGCAAGGTTATCACAATCAGTTCTAATCGTTTGTTTCCTAAAGATTGCTACCATTGGGTGCAAAGATTTGGCGTCGCTATTTAATTTTGGGTTCATCGTCCTGGATTGAATGTTGATTTCGCTATGGAAGTCGAGTTCATGTGGTTTTGTAGGTTGTTGGACTGACTTCTTTTGAGCCATTTGGAGAGTGACAGCCTGTGGATTTTGAGTGTTTTTGTTAGCAAAGCAGTCGTTGGTCTTGCACTTTTCGGGCTGAAGGCCCCAAACGCCAGGTAGTCAACTTTATCAACTCCAACTCCCCTCCAACCCAACGCCACTAACGGCAAAAGACGGGAGCGAAGCGACCGTCTTGTCACCTCTATAACTAAACCACACCCCAATAAAATACTTCCCGTCACAATGAGCTTCCGAAAAAAAAAAGCCCTGACCAAAAATTCTTCCAGATTCCAAATTTCAAATAAAATTCTGATCATCGTCTACAAAAACATACCGAAAAAATGCCCCTTTTGCGGTCGTTCAAAACTCAACATTTTTTGGCCGAGTGGTGAGTGCGCCGGATTTTTGGCGCCGGGGGTCGAAAGTTCGATCCCGCCCGCTAACATTTGATTGTGCACAGTGGGGGAATTGATTGTTTGGTTTTATTCGATTCTTACAGCATATTACGGTGTACATATCGCTACTTTTTACGGTTCATAATTTGAATTGGCATATTTTTTTTAGATACGATTCATTTCGTTTTTTTTTGCGGTTTTTGTTGAAGAGTTTGTGGACAAACGTGAATTGCACGGATGTTAAAGTTTAGAGTTATTTTTCCTTTATGGTTTTGTGAAACACTTTCGATTCACTGTAAGTTCTAATAATGTTGCTGATAAGTTTGTTTTCGTTTTAGGTTGCAAATTGATCGTTTCTTCTTTGTCGACGAATTCGTGGATCATTCATTGTTGTTCAATGTGTAGTTTTAGCAAATAAAACTATATGCGATTGTACTGATTTTCAATTTTTATGATTACCTTATACCCAATCATAGGAGTTCAATCGTTTTTTTTATGTTAAAAATTCGTATACTCCGAAACTCGGAAACTGTTCGATAGTTTAACGCACAAATGATATTGTTTGATGAGTTTTCGTATGTTGCGCGGTTGATTATTTTGTGACTTCTTGCTCAATTATGAACGTCTGGCGATTTGATTCTTATCTGCTTTCATCACTTTCATCCCTTTGATCCCCACTATCGTTCGTTTTCAACTACTACAAATTGCGTTTGTTTTTCGTACAGTTGTGTCGTTCGTATGTTGCGCAATAATTATTTCGCCACTTCTTGCTTACTTATGAACGTCTGGCGATTTGATCCTAATCTACGAGTCATTTTGCTTTCATTTTCATCCCTTTAATCTCGCTATCGTTTTCAAGTACTACATATTGCGTTTCTTTTCTTCAATTGTGCCGTTCGATTGCCAATGAATCGGCGGTTTTTCTCTCCGCCCAATTCGTCCTAAAGTTAAACGACACCAACACCAAATACTGTTCGTTGTATTATTAGTGCTGTTCTGTTTGATAGTCGTTTGAGTTTGTAGTCGATCGTATTGGTGTTGTTTTCCGTTGGCTGTCGTTTCATTCATTATTTGTTCGTGTCGCCGGTTTGGTTGCATTCTTCATTGGCCAGTCGAATGAGCTTTGTAAATGTTGGAATGAACGAGTTAGGTTGTTTGAGATTCTGATCTATGTCGAAGAAATGAGACTCGGTATGTTGTAAGATCGAGTTTGTGCCCATTAACTGCGCTGTTTAGCTATTCATTTCCATGGTACCGGCAAGAGCAGCTTTCGCAATCAGGGTTTCAACGGTCGCAATCAGGGTTCTAACAATCAAAATACGAATTTCAAAAAATCCAATCGTGAGTTGAAAAAGAACCGTCGTCGCGAGTAAGTGAAGACTTTTCTTTGGTTTGCATCTGTGTTTTTTTAGAAATCGGATCGCGAACGCGCTTTAAAACGTTCCGGCGAGATTGTTCCGGCTGCCAATTCAACTCGAAACCAGTCGAAAACGAATCCAACTACTCGACCATCTGCAAATTCGACTACAATGATGAATGAAGTTGAAACGGTGAGCAGCAAGCGGCCGGACGATCAAGAAATCATGGTGGCAGCGCAAGCGAAAGAATTGCGACAACAAAAATTGGAGATTCAACAACTGAAGGAACAGATAAAGCAAATAACTTTGATTACAAAACCATTAACTGTTGAAGAAGTCCCAACTGAAGTGATTGGTTTTAATTCTCACAACTCAAATATCCAATCGTGACTCGATTTTTTTCTTCGTACCGTTTATCTGTCTGTTAATTTGCCTCCTGTACCATCAAGAGTTATGTTGCCATCGACTTTCGACGATTATGGGAAACCATTTTGTTCAACCTAATAGATCACCTTCTTTTTGATTGAACCAAATTAATTTGTCTGTCAATGTTTACGTTTCCTAAGTTTGACTGAATAAAATAATTTTTTGATTTTATACGTTGAGTCGAAAACATTTGGTTTGTAGCCATTTTGTACTTATGCTAACGAGCTGTTGGTTGATTAAAAACCTATTTAGATTATGATGCAACAAGGAAGTGACAAGAGCGCCCCGGGCTCGATTGCCGAGGACGTCAATCATTGGTGCAAGCGGCGATGGTTTGCGTTGAAACGACCGCAAGGAAATGGATACGATTTTTGGTGCGAAGTAGTGGAGGTAAGTGAAAAGGTATGTTTAGAGGGAAATTCGAATGTGTTGAAAGTACCGCAGGCGGGAAATCAAGCGAGAGTACCTTTTAAGGGAAATCAAACGGGAGTACCTTTTAAGGGAAACCATTATGGAGTACCTTTAAAGGGAAATCAAACGGCAGTACCTTTTAAGGGAAACCGTTTGCGTGGCGGTGGTGGGGGTGTTAAACGGTCGAGAGATGACACCCCACGTTCACATAGTCCCACAGGAAAACCGAAAGGTCGACCGCCCAAAAACGCCGTGGAGGTCCAGGACGACCGAAGAAACCGAAAACTGACTTCCCAATCGAGTCAGCAAATGATTCTGAATTGCCGGAAGAACAAGAACCAGAAAAGGCAATTGACAAAGATTTCGAGCGCTACACGACAACCGATTATCAAACAACTGCTGTTGAAGTCAAAGATGTTTTGCGTGAAAAGTATATTGAGCTTCATTACAATAAATGTCGATACAATCCCATTTTGCCGTTAGCTTTTGTCAATGATATTGACCTACCGCAATATCTTCAAGGCGAAGTGATTACTTTTTGTGTTTTGAACTATATCAAGAACGATAGTCGAGCAATCGGCTACTTGGACTTATCGTTTTGGAACGAGCAAAGTCGACAACAATTAGGCGCTGCTGGCAACAATCCACTCAGTTTTCTAATTGCGGCACCACGAAACAAACCACTCGAGTATTTGGTGGCTCCAATTTTTACCGGAAATCATTTCATTATTATGACGATTTTTCATTACGACAACGGTTCTCAAACGGAGGTTCTTTTCTATTGCGATTCGTTTACCGAATTATCGGATTCGACTCAGTACGAAAGCCGTTTGGCGTTGATTGATCTGAACGTTTTTCGTCCACTCGCAAATGTTTCGTCACATTGTCGAACATACACCCGCGATATCAGTCAATATTCGGACCCGCAAACCGACGGTCACAGTTGTGCAGCGTTCGCCGCCTATAACACAATTGACTTTTTGAACAACCAAAAAGCAAAGACCAAAATTTTTTCGCGCACTAATCTGGACGGTGAACAGCGTCGTCGATGGCTGAAAGAGCAACTTTTGGTTCTCTTTGATAATCCGCCTTTTGCTGCGCCGATCAACGAGTTGCCTGTAGTTCATGAGGTCAACAGTGATTCGCACAGTGACAAAGACTCGATGTCTGGAACTGAAGCGAATGATAAAACTGATTTTGTCGACCACTGGAATCACAAAGAAGCCGATTTTGACGCCGCATTATTGGATTTCCAATTTCAAGATGATGAAATCGAACAACAAACTCGCGCTCCAAGTCAACAAAAAATGCCACTCACATTTGCTGAGTTGGAAGTCGATGGAGTTGTTCAAGCTGATGAGGATAAAGAAATGGACGAATTGAACAAATCGTTCGCGTCGTTGAGTTCAATCAGCAATCCAATTGATTCAGACGAAGAATCAAAGGCCAAAAAGTTGAATTTGATTCAATCAATAACACACAAGTCGAAAAAGTTGCCCGACGGTCCCTAGCCCGCGACTCGATCCCGAAATCGTCGGTCGATCAAGAAATTTGCGAAGTGGACTGCGAGTCATGCAGAATTTGCCGAAACGTTCGTTTCCACCATTGCCCAATCGATCTCGCGGTCGACCGACATTGGCGTGTGCTGCGGCGATTTGTCGTAAAGCAATCACGAACACTTATGACGTCGGATTGCCGGTTTACGAGTGCAAGTACTGTAGGGCGTTTTTGTTTCACGCCGAAAACAGTTCAAAGTGTTGTGCGAATGGTACGATTGAAATGCCCGAGTTTCGTCGCTATCCGGATTGGATGGAACGCCTACTGTACATTGGCAAATTCAATCAGAACCAAAACAATGCGTATGAGCGTGAAATGTCAAAATGGTTTCAAGCCCACATTCCCGAAATCAATAATTTGACCGCATTTGGTTCACGATCGTTTCAAAAACGCGATAGTGGAGTTGCCGGAGCACCGGTTCAACTGATCAACGGCATTGTACAGAATAATCTTTCGTACATTCAGTCACGAGCTGATGCCGTTCGAATTTTCGGTCAGCAGTACACGCTCGAAGCTCCGGATATGATCATGGAGAATATGCGCAATAATCCAGTCTATAAACGACTGGACATTCGCTATCGGAACGCATTCCTCACAAAATGGATTGCTTTCCTAACCGACCATAATCAAATAGCAAAGGGCTATAAAATGTGCATGGAACGTATCAATGAACTCATGGCGGACGGAATTGCGTTTCCGCGCTACATTGTGAGCTTCATTGATGAACGCCAAGCTCCCAATCATTTGCGCGATCCGCAGTTGCACGAACGTCAACAGAACGCTCCGGAAGCGCCGGAAGTTGCGGTTCTGTTCACACCGCGAGATCGCAACGTGCCAGTACCGGACATTCCCAAAGGTGTTTGGTTGCATCCGCGAATGAAAAAATCGCCGGTGTTCATGACTCATTTGCCTCAACTCGATGCAATCATGAACCCGATTGTGTTTCCATACGGTGAGCTGTGGTACACGATGGACTTGAAACTCCAAGCGGCACCACAAAAAGCCGATACCGGCGATTCGCCAAATCCAATGGACGATGCTCTGGAAATTGGATTTGATGAGGATTGTGAGTCGGATGCTGAGGATTTGGATGCGAAAGACATCGAACCTGAAGAGATCGACCACAACAATCCGGTCACTCGAAAAGGTCAACGTATGTATGCGTCGATCCGCGAACAAACGTTGTATCGAATGCAACATCGCAAATCGGACAAAATGATCCATCGAATTTGGAGCACCGGAAAACCCGGTCGAATTCTTTTGATCAAGAACCACCACGAGGTTGTTCGTCGGGAAGTTGATTGGTACAATTTCAAAGTTCCACAAAATCAACGAATCGTTTCGTGTCAGTACGTGATTACTCACTACGACAAGATTTTGCGCGAACGATTGCCCGGTCATCAATTGGGCAAAATTTACCGATTCCCGCCCTATCACAAATTGTCGTGGCAATACAATCAGCGTGCTTACGCGAAAGGAATGGCAATGGCCCACGAACTCGGTGCACCGACGTTCTTCTACACGGTCACCGCAAACAAAAATTGGCCCGATCATATTGCCTCATGCCGAATGCTTGGCACCGATCCGGAAACGGACTCCTTCACTTTGACGCGGATCTTCATCATCAAGTTGAACATGTTGATGCACGAGATTCGTGGCACGAATTACCGGAAAACTCAGTACGGTCAACAAAGTGAAGGCATCTTCGGGAAGTTTTTGCTGCTTCACTGCTTTCGATCGAATTCCAAAAGCGTGGCAATCCACACGCCCACATTTTGGTTTGGATCGATAAGAACGAACAGGAAACAACCGCCGAATTCGTCAATCAATTCATTTCGGCACGAATTCCCGATCCAAAGATCGACAAACGCCTTTACGACCTGGTAGCTTCATTTATGCTCCACGATTGTAATGAGAAAAGCGTTTGTCGAGATCCGGCCAATCCAACGAAAAAACACCGTGCAAACGCCGTTTTCCGATGCCTGAATCACTGACCACACAAGTGCATTACGGATTCATTCAGTATGCACGTTTGCCCGCCAATTTGGGTTCTTTCACAGTCCCGAAAAAGGGTGGAAAAGTTTTTTGACGGACAAAGACGTCGTTCCCTACAATCCTTATGGATTGAAAACGTGGAACGGACACGCCAATCTGGAAGCGGTGGTCACGCGAAACACCACCACCGGCTACGCGATCAAATACATCATGAAAGGACAGATGTCGACGGCGTTCATTGAAGTTGTGAGCAAAGGCGCTCAAAACAATCCGTTCATCGAAATCAACGATGATAAAACGGTCAACTACAATGAAGCACGATATCAAATGTCGTTGATGTATTGTAGTGATTACGAAGCAGTTATGAATCTGCTGTCGAAAGGCCCGTTCTACTTCTCTCATGTTGTGATCATGATTGGAGTCCATTTGCCGAACGAATCGTATTTGATTGTCGCAAATGGCGATCGGGCCGAAGACATTGTTCGTCGCGCCAACTCGACAAGCGAAGTCCATTCGCGTTTCACAGCATACATGAAATTCTGCCGTGAAAATCCGAATGAGACGGCCGATTTGACGTACAAAGACTTCCACTACGAGTACAACTACGATAAGCGTAAACGTACATTCAAGAAATTGCAATTGAAACGTAAACGTGTAGTTGCAATCTATGAAGTGAATGTCAAAAATCGTCAATTGTTGGCTCTGCGAACAATTGTTTTACGAATGAAGTGCGTTCAAAACTTCGAACAGTTGGCGACAGTGAACGGAATCACTTACCGTCAATTCGATCCGAACGGTTTCGGCGAATTAGACTTCGTCACCGCGGCCCAACAAATGGGTCTAATGGAATCGGATTTGATTTGGAGAAACGCACTCGATCAACGTGCCGGTCATCCAATTCGTCGATTCATTTTCCTTTTCGCGCAGGTTTTGATTAACGGCGCCGAGTTGTTGCAAAGTCCACGCCAACTGTACTTTGATTACCTGCCGTTCATGCGACCACCACTCGGAAATCGTTTCGCACATTTGAGTGACAGTATGCGCGAACAACGAGCCGAACAAATCGCGTTGCGAATTTTGGAATGGCATTTGAATAATCGAGATTTCACTTTGAGTGATTTCGATTTGCCACAACCGGATGGAACGGTCACTGCATTCAATCCGGAATTTCACGGCGAAATGGCTGTTGATTTTTTGGACGGCGACGATCAAACGCGCTATCATGACGTCAATCAAATTCCGCACGTCAATTTGGGTTCCGATCAGCAACAAGCGTTCGACCTGATCTGGCACTCCATTCAACAGTCCGAACTTCCAAATGGCCAACCGATTCCGCCACCGTTAATGTTCTTCTTACACGGTGAAGGTGGAACTGGCAAGACGACATTGTACAATCAGTTGATTCGACAATGCAATGAGCACGGCATTCCATTTGCCGCTAGCGCAACGACGGGAATCGCCGCGTCGCTTTTGTTCCAAGGACAAACCGTTCATTCCCGATTCATGATTCCAACAGACCTCGCTTCGGACTCGGAATCACGAATGAACAAACATTGTCGGGCTGCCGAAGCGATTCGCCGCTGGGGACTTCTTCTGATCGATGAAGCGTCGGCAATGCATCAAAACGTCTACAATTACATGAAACGTGTGATTCAAGACGTTCGCCAAGGTCCGTACGTCAAAACGACGATTGGTGATCGTTTTTGGCGGCGACTTTCGACAAATTCTGCCGATCGTTCGAAACGGAAACGTGGCTTCCGGCTTCGACGAAAGTCTGATTGCCGAGCATGACAAGGGTACAATCAAATTCCTGTGCCTGCGTCAAAACCACCGAACTGACGCGAATCAGATTCGGTTCCGCTCATTTTTGCGCGACGTCGGAATTGCCAACAAACCGATCGTGCGACAAAACGACTACTACTCGACAGTACTTGCTTTGTCGGACTTCAATTTGGTCAACGATCTTCAGGAACTCCAAGATCGAGTGTTTCCGTCGGCACTTTTGCAAAGCGGAAACATCACGTCCAACTCGGCGATTGTTGCACCGTTGAATGTGACCGTCAACTCGATCAACGAAGAGTTGCTGAAAAAAATTGCCCGGACAAACGATTGTCTACGAGGCCATCAACACGATCGAAGACGAGAATGCCATCGATCCGTTGGACGATTCGGCCGTCGACGCGATGACCGAGTATTTGGGTCAAATCGAAGAGACCGGCTTGGCTCAACAGCAATTGAAGCTGAAGATCGGCGCAAAAGTCATGTTCATTTCGAACATCGACACCTCCTACCGACTCTGCAATGGCACTCCGGCAGTTGTCACCGATTTGCAACCGGACGTCGTGACTGTTCGCCGCATCGAGTCCGATGGTTTGACTGGCGAAGAAATCGACGTTGTTCGTCGAGTTTTCGATCGCAAAGTCAACTACGATCAACGCCAAACGGTGGCTTTTCGTCGTGTCCAATTTCCTTTGAAATTGGCATTCGCAATGACCATCAACAAAGCCCAGGGCCAAACAATGGAGCGAATCGGGTTGTATTTGAACTCGCCGGTCTTTGCGCACGGCCAGTTGTATGTGGCTTTGTCGCGTGTTCGTCGCGCATCTGACATCTACATTTTCAACCCGGATAATGTGCAAACCGATCCCAAAGCACAACAGCAGCAAAGCAAGTTCATGTTGAATGTTGTCAATCCGGAAGTCACGAAATTCGTGACACAATTGGAAGCTGACGCGAACGCAGTTAACTCCAACGTCGTTACCACAACTGCTCCCGTCAATCCACCGGCCAATCCGACAGCCGATGACGACGATTCAATGGATGTTTAATTGTCGTTCATTCTTTGGCACAAATAGGTTTCTTACGCTTTCTTCCTTCAAAACGAAAGCACCACTTCGATGGATTGATCACGTTGGCGTACGTGAAGTGGCTTTTCAACTAAGAGTCAATCCGCTTACATTACAAACGATTTTTGAGCCGATTAGGACTCTGCTCGAACCGTTTATTTTCATAACTTTATGTTTCGCTTCCCAACTCATCTTCAATATTCTTATCGTATCAAACTGTTTCGAACACAATTCAAAAGTCCGTTGACCGTCTTGCACTTTTCGGGCTGAAGGCCCCAAACGCCAGGTAGTCAACTTTATGAACTCCAACTCCCCTCCAACCCACGCTACAAACCCAACGCCACTAACCCAACGCCACTAACGGCAAAAGACGGGAGCGAAGCGACCGTCTTGTCACCTCTATAACTAAACCACACCAAAATAAAATACTTCCCGCCACAATGAGCTCCCAAAAAAAAAAAACAACTCTCCCAGCAACTTTTCTTCCAGATTCCAAATTTCAAATAAAATTCTGATCATCGTCTACAAAAAACATACCGAAAAAATGCACCTTTTGCGGTCGTTCAAAAGTCAACATTTTTTGGCCGAGTGGTGAGTGCGCCGCCGGATTTTTTTGGCGCCGGGGGTCGAAAGTTCGATCCCGCCCGCTGACATTTGATTGTGCACAGTGGGGGAATTGATTGTTTGAGTGTATGGCTGAGTAGTTTTTGATTCTATTCAATTCTTACAGTGTATATTCAATTCTTACAGCCTATATTCGGTTCTTACAGTGTATTATAGTATACATGTCGCCACTTTACGGTCCATAATTTGAATATCGCTACTTTCGCATATTTCTTTATATCTAAAATTGCCGTGAAGTTTGAACTTTGAGGTTGTTGTGTTAAAGGTTGTCGATTGAAGATTCGTATTGTGATGATCAACGAACTGAGGTTTCGGTTCGCTACTTAAGTGCGTAAATGTTGATTGTTAACTTAGCGTATATGATTTTCGATTAATTGGTTGTTGACGCGCAAGGTTATCACAATCAGTTCTAATCGTTTGTTTCCTAAAGATTGCTACCATTGGGTGCAAAGATTTGGCGTCGCTATTTAATTTTGGGTTCATCGTCCTGGATTGAATGTTGATTTCGCTATGGAAGTCGAGTTCATGTGGTTTTGTAGGTTGTTGGACTGACTTCTTTTGTTGTTTCAGCTCATTGGTTAATACTCAGGATGGTGATTTGCGCTCGATAAAATGTATGATAAACGAATATGTCTACTGAATTCACTGAGTTTGGAGTATTTCCAATGCGGCTTCGGTGACGTACATTGATAATCTGTTTTCGATCACTCCCATAATTGAACCACACCACAATAAAACGTGGAGGAGTCTTTTGAGCTATTCGGTGAATGACAGCCTCTGAATCCGAGGAATCGTATCCTCAAAACCCGGAGCGATCCAAAGGGACGAAAAAGCGGGGGAACGATCGACCGAAGGGCGATCGTGGAGGAGTCTTTTAAGCCATTTGGAGAGTGACAGCCTGTGGATTTTGAGTGTTTTTGTTGGCAAAGCAGTCGTTGGTCTTGCACTTTTCGGGCTGAAGGCCCCAAACGCCAGGTAGTCAACTTTATGAACTCCAACTCCCCTCCAACCCAACGCCACTAACGGCAAAAGACGGGAGCGACGCGACCGTCTTGTCACCTCTATAACTAAACCACACCAAAATAAAATACTTCCCGTCACAATGAGCTTCCGAAAAAAAAAAGCCCTGACCAAAAATTCTTCCAGATTCCAAATTTCAAATAAAATTCTGATCATCGTCTACAAAAACATACCGAAAAAAAAGCCCTTTTGCGGTCGTTTAAAAGTCAACATTTTTTGGCCGAGTGGTGAGTGCGCCGGATTTTTGGCGCCGGGGGTCGAAAGTTCGATCCCGCCCGCTGACATTTGATTGTGCACAGTGGGGGAATTGATTGTTTGAGTGTATGGCTGAGTAGTTTTTGATTCTATTCAATTCTTACAGTGTATATTCAATTCTTACAGTGTATATTCAATTCTTACAGCCTATATTCGGTTCTTACAGTGTATTATAGTAAACATATCGCTACTTTACGGTTCATAATTTGAATATCGATACTTTCGCATATTTCTTTATATCTAAAATTGCCGTGAAGTTTGAACTTTGAGGTTGTTGTGTTGAAGGTTGTCGATTGAAGATTCGTATTGTGATGATCAACGAACTGAGGTTTCGGTTCGCTACTTAAGTGCGTAAATGTTGATTGTTAGGTTAGCTTAGCGTATATGATTTTCGATTAATTGGTTGTTGACGCGCAAGGTTATCACAATCAGTTCTAATCGTTTGTTTCCTAAAAGATTGCTACCATTGGGTGCAAAGATTTGGCGTCGCTATTTAATTTTCGGGTAGGTTGTTTGGATTGACTTCTTTTGTTGTTTTCAGCTCATTGGTTAATACTCAGGATGGTGATTTGCGCTCGATAAAATGTATGATAAACGAATAGGTCTACTGAATTCACTGAGTTTTGGACAGTATTTCCAATGCGGCTTCGTGGACGTACATTGATAATCTGTTTTTCGATCACTCCCATAATTGAAAACCACACCACAATAAAACGTGGAGGAGTCTTTTGAGCTATTCTGTGAATGTACCTCACAACCCGGAGGGCCTCTGAATCCGAGGAA